>CM046945.1:58408776-59093821 GCA_025698515.1 Gossypium sturtianum | reverse complement strand
TCTGTCGATGCCACATGGGCGTGTGGTCACCCGTGTGGTTAGCCGTGTGCAAGACACGGCCGTGTTTCTGACGAAGGTGCGGCCGTGCACAAAACACGGTCGTATGGTGGTGTGAGCGAAGCCGTGTGAGCCACACGGGCTCGGCCAAGTTGGGCGTGTGGGCCCACACGGGCATGTCCCACAGGCGTGTGGGTTTTAGGCCAGGCCGTGTGGGCCACACGGCAAGGCCAATATAGGCGTGTGGGCCCACACGGGCATAAGGGCCTATATTTCTGAAATTTTCCCTAGGGTCGCACGGGTCGTTCCGATCGACTGTGGGCCTACCGTAGGGTCGGTAAGGGCTAACTAAACCTTAGATTATGTGATCTATTTTTCTAATAATACGCTCTGAGTAGGACACTGTTATGCATTTCTGATTATTCTGTTATATGTATATCTGATATTTGTACACAAACATGATAAGCATTTTATATCTGTATCAGTATCTGTATTCTATATCTGTTTCTGGGGTGGGATTGTGTACATGGAGGAAGTGTTCTGTATGGCGACCTTCGCCTATATTCTGGCAGCACGGCTGCATATCATCTGTAATGTGTCGCATTGACATTATATGGTGTGTAGGGTTGGGTGGGCGTTTTTAACCCCACATGGTATGATGGGATGGTCGGAGATGGTGTGTAGAGGATGGGGGTAGGATTTTGCATATCTGTACTGTTTATCTGTATCTAAATTGGACATGCGTCTGAATCTGTATCTGATTGTATTTGAGCATTTATGTATGTATTGCATGCCTATTCCTGTTGGGTTACACACTGAGTTTACTAAAACTCACATCTGTTTGTCTGTTCTGTTCAAGTAATCCACAGACTTAGGCGGATCGGTGCGACGGAGACTCAGCGGTGACCACTCGACCGTAAACTATTTTAACTTAGTAATTAATGGTTTATTTAAAATTCTGGATTCATTTGAGAGTTTGTAAATTCTGGGTCTCTCTAGACTGTATGGTTTTAAACTGTTGATTTTGGTTTTATTTGTTTGATAATTTGCATGCTTCGACAAAATCATTTTATGAAAATGATGATTTTTCTCAAACAAGGGTTTTCTGAAAATACGAATGGGACTTTCAAAATATAATGATTTCGTTGGACTTCCGTTGTAGATAGCGATTTGGAAAATAAACCAATTAAATAACGTTTTCGACAATAGAGATAAAGGAATATGAGCCATTAAGCTGTAATGATTTAACGAAACGTATCCGTTTTCAAAACCCATTCTTTGTGACATCTCCGGATTCGGCCATAACGTCTAGGTCGGGTTTGGGGTGTTACAAGTGTGTTACCCTCATAGGATGTCATAAATCTCTTTGGGATAAATCTGTTCTCTCAATATGGTCCTATTTTATCGTATGGTAACCATTACATCTTCTTTCATGAAAGGTCAATTACTATCGAATAATAATCAAGTTATTCATCTACTAATACAAGTTGTCTTTCTGTATTACGATCCAACCACGTAATACCGCTCAGTATTAGTTAAACGTGAGATAAACAATGAGCTAATATTTGCTTCCATTTTGCTTTGCATGCAAAAACATTGATGACAATATACAAAAGGATATTAATGTAATTAATGGACGTTATTATTAAACCAATTTGTTCGAAAAATACAAGTATACGAGACGAATATACTACACTTAGGGCATCAGATCCAACATCATCCGCTCCAATACCCAAGACATGGTATCTCTCTAATTGGACTTGATAGATGACATATTAGTCTTTCAATTGGTTTGCTCATTTTCAATTAAACTAAGGAGATCTTTATATTATCTACTAATATAAGTTGTCTTTCCGTATTACGATCCAACCACATAATACCGCTTAGTATTAGTTAAACGTTAGATAATTAATAAGCCAATATTTAGTTTTATTTCCATTTGCAAGGAAATTAAACCATTGAAGATAATATACAAAGAATACTAATGTAATCAATGAATATTTTATTAAACTAATTTATTTGAAAAATACAAATATAGATAAATGAAAGTACTACACTAAAAACACAAGATCCAACACCATTATCATATCGAACACTCTTAGCTATAGGTAGAGTGCTAAACATTTCATCAGCGGCCCTCGTTCCCTCAAGATCTCATCTAACATACCTCGATCATACTACAAAATGCACGAATACAAACAAGTTAATTAACACACCAGATAAAACCAACTTAATATTCTGATGACCACTCAAAGCTTAGTACTCAACCGTCATTAAAATTTCTCAGGGGATAATTCATTCACATCTTTCATGGGATAACTCATTCAAACCCCTCGATAGATAATTCATTCAACTCCAGGCGGAGGCATATCCACTTTGAGATAAGAACCAACTATATGCTTTCAACATGCTTGATTTTTCCAAACACCATCTCATATTTGACCTAGGCATCGCACAAGTTTCAGTGCTCCCATAGTTATCTCTTGTGACGAAATTGAAGCCAATAGATAATACTGATGAAAGACCAAGTTGGAGTCTCATTCTAAACTCGGAAAAAGGAAATATGATAGGAGGCATTTAGAGGATTAGGCTTAACTTGTTAAAAGCAGAGTCCTCAGATTCCATTCTTGAGTATGACGGCTGAATAACCTATTCATTGCAAATATCAGCATCATGTGCAGCACAAGAACAAATTTAGCCCTTGCATTTTTATATACAGAGCAATTCTAGACGCATCTTTGACCACCCCCAGCCACCAACTCCCCCATTTAATTGTTTTGTTTTGGATAAGCAAGTGATGCAAAGCAAGCCAGCTATCCCAAAAGTCTGCCAATAGTTTCTAACAACGGTCATGCCAATCTTGTTCCAATTTTTTGTCATCTCCTCTGGTCTGTACCTATCTATCTCTAACCAATAATTAAATTTCAAAGTTGTTACTCATAAAATATCTTCTTTCTTCGCATCATCATTAGCGTCATCTATGCATACATTCCAAATAAACTTGCTATTTTTGTAAACCATAAACATTATAATAAACAACATTCTACACGTTCAAATAGGGATTAATATGATATATTTAAGAATTTATGTTTAATTTTCAAAAAAAAAATTCAAGTAACGATGAGTTTTTTTTTTTTTTTTTTTTTTTAGAGGAGGGGAATGGGGTTGCTTTGGATCAAACCCAGACTCTACTCTGATGCCTACAACATAGTACTCTTGCCATTAAATAAGTATAGTGGAATTTGTACTTTCCTTTAACCGGGTACCAAATAATAATACTTTCCACATAAATTTAATTGCACTTGTTTTTGTTTTGTTTGTTCTGTTGGTGAAGCCTTATTTCAGGCTAAAATAGAAAGCAAACAACCCAGGGATTCGTACGAACAGAGTTAGGTTGAAGGAATGGGTTGTATTAAAAAGTAAAACATGTAGCCATAATCATCTGATTTGTAAGACTGTTTGTGGTTTTGATCATAATCAATCAATATTCATTTAATAAAAATAGAATTGGCTTTCAATTTGATCATCATCATTTTTGTCTTTTTCCAAATTTCAAGAAAATTATATTACAAAATTAATCATTTAAAATATCTAATCTATCAGCTAACAGTTTTTACACACACATTTCTTTTTTCTTGTGAATAGACCAATCCAAAATTTTGTCAAGGTGAAAACAGTTCAATGGAGATCTATTACTGAAATTGATACAGCATGGGATTCATATATACTTGCTGGTTTAAGAACCCACTCTCATTCACTTGAAGCTTCCCTGAATCAGTGTATTGGTAAGGTATTTCTTGTAGCTGAAGTTTCTCAACATGGTCACCTGTGGTATTACTGGCTATGGTGTTAGGGAAATAGTCAAAGCTGGAATTGTATGTATTTTCACCCAAAAGTTGGGAAATTGGACCCATGTAATCCAATTCCAGTAGTTGAGGAACCGAACTATTTGTCCTTGGGAATTTCAACATTTGTTGGGTTTCACTAGCATCATTGGAACACTGTGTCATGTGAATTGGGGTATTTGATTCTTCCACTTGTTGATCCAAACCTCTTCCCCATGAGTTCTTCTTCTTGTAGATTCTGCAGAGGACCCAATCATCCAGCTGAAATTGTAAAACAAGCCCTGTTTCCTCTCAGTTTACTTCTATCATCACAACAATACTTGGAAATATTATTAATGACCAAAAAGAAGACAAACTTACTCTCATGGATCCATTTTGCTTGGTGATTTGTTTACGTGAATCATTTAACCGATATTCATGCATAATCCAGTCCGTCTTGAGTCCCTTTGGTGGCTTGCCCTTGTAGAACACAAGAGCTTTCTTCACTCCAACATATTTGGAACCACTATAAATGGCTTTGTCCGTGCCCGTAGCCTTCCAATACCCTGACACCGTCGCCCTATTCGGTCGAACCCCATTCGGGTACTTCCTATCTCGAGGGCTAAAGAAGTACCATTCCTTTTCGCCAAACTCTGCTTTATCTTCAACATCATATGCAAAAAAAAAAAAAAAACAGTATAGTCAGTACTCAGCAGCATAGCATAATAAAATAAGGGGAAATAAATTTTTAAATAGACTAACCAGGCAATTGCCATGGATCAAATTTGTAGATATCAACTTCTGGGATAATTGAAACAGGGCATGGCTTTGATTTGGCCTGGTTTTTAAGGTAGAAGGTGATCAATTCTTCATCTGTAGGGTGGAATCTGAAACCAGGAGGAAGGTCAGAGCTGGTTTTTGTTTCCATTCTATTCAAAAAGAAGAAAAAGGGTATTTGAAAAGAAAGATGGTTTAAGGGTGAAGAGGGGCGTAGGAAAAGAAGGGTGTTTGAAATGTTTGCAAGGAGAGGGCTACGCCTTTTATGGTTGAAGTATTCTTGTCGTATTATTGTGCCGGAAAATGGAGTGTGATTGGGGGATGCCTTGACTTTGAAGGCATTTAAACATCGTAAGAAGATCAACTGCCACAACGGGTGAGAACGTGGACAACACGTGCCGCTCTATCTACACAATTCCTTCATT
This sequence comes from Gossypium sturtianum, assembly GCA_025698515.1. Lineage (NCBI taxonomy): Eukaryota > Viridiplantae > Streptophyta > Magnoliopsida > Malvales > Malvaceae > Gossypium > Gossypium sturtianum. The sequence continues at coordinate 59,088,798 of CM046945.1, read as the reverse complement.
ACACGCTCTTCTGCCTGCCTGCCTGCCTTCTTTCTACCTTACCCAATCAAATAACGAAAAGTCTTGTATTCCTTTGGGATAATTATCCAATGAGATACTAACACATTGTATATATCCAATAATTTATCACTTTTTTCGATTTTATAGTGGAGTGAGGAGAGTAAATATAAAAACAATTGGGGAATGAGTCATGCAAAGGTGGTATGGAAAGGAGTTAAAAGAGCGGCACGTAGTAGTGGGAAAAGTGGTAGAGTAGGATAAGTATGGTATAAATTTTTTGAAGGAAAGAAAGGTAGACCAAGTGGGAACAAGTAAAATAAGAAGAAGATTGTGGTTCTTATCTTAGCCACCTCACTAAATGACCCCTTATTTCGTGCTAATCCTTATACTAATTATCAATTTCTATTTTATACGTTAGAATTTCAAAGATAGAACCACCACGTGGCAAGTTGACTTTCATTAAACAGACTTAGGAATTAATTGAGGTATATTCCTTGATTATTACGATTTATTCAGTCTAATATGATTGAGTTGTACATAAAATACGATTCAATTCCTACCAAACCAGCACTCATCTCATATTTTTACTCACTAACAATGAAAGAGAAAAATGGAACCTTTTGTTTTATAGCAGCTAGGAGAAGATACCGCAAGTACTGCAACATTTTCTAAAAAGCCCGACTCATTCCTTTTTTGGCAAATCGAATATTCAAAATTCCGGGTTTCTTTTTACCCAATATCCCATTCTATATCATTTCTCAAAATAGCAGGGAGGGTTGGATCCTCCATGCACTCTGGTTGGAACATGCTACTTAGGGGATTAGACCCTCCTCCCTTTTTTATTTTTTATTTTTTTAAAACACACCCGACCAACTCAACTAAATTATTCAACATCTTCATCTTATCTAAATTATCCTTTGAAAAACATACGACCAAGTGTGTCACCTACCTCGTCCCTTATCTTCAGTAACTAGGAAACAAATAAAAAAAAAATTATATAAATTAATGTAGATTTTTTTAAAATATTTTTCTATTCATGTTAAACATTTAGATTAAATTTATTTAAGCCTTAAACATATAAAAATTTTCATGAAGTCAACATATCACTAGTAATTTTCTTTCACAAAAATAAACACCACTTAAGTGCTTTTTGGTGCATGAGAATGCAACATACCAATTTTTCAAACACAAAATTTACAATAATTATAATAGCAACAACGCATTCTAAATAAAAAAAATACTAAATTTCTAATCAATCCTAATTTCTTTATGCTCCGTTCGAGAACTTGGATTTGGATTTTAATTATTATATAAATAGTAAGAATAAGATGCATATATTATAGTCAAATTAGTTAAAAATTAATCCAATATATATTAGAAAAATATAAAAAACGTGGATTTGTCACATCTTAAAATATTTTAAGGATTTCAAATTCATTAATAAATAGACTTCTAGCAAATCCATGGTTCTAAATAGTTTGCTAGTCAATTTACATTATTCTTGAAATCCGAATTCTGAAAACCTAGTTTCCAAACGCGACCTCAAGGGTTTGTATTAATCAATCCTAATTTCTTCAAGGATTTGTATTAATCATCCTCCAAAAACTATTACACATTCATGATGCTAGGAATCTCATATAAAATAAATAATCTCAAAATCATTCAATAAATTAAAAAAAAAACTAAATCTTGCATAAAAATTTTAATCTATCATAAGAAAGTTGCAATATTAATTTTTTAGAGATTAATCAATAAAACATGAAAAGAAAAAGATGAGTTGTTACCAACTTTGGAGACCAACATGAAAGTATTGAAAGATTGAAAAACTATCTTGTAAAAATTCTAGAGACTAAGAGAATAAAAAAAAAATTGAGAAAAAAAGTGATGAATATGGGAAGAAAATAAAAGAAATTGTTGGGTTTTAGTAGCTCGGAGAGATTTGTTTATTTTTATATTAAATCATTTATTTTATAAAATAACTCTTTTTCAAAAAAATTGGGTCTTTTTTCAATTTTTTGTGGGGTTATTTTTAAATTTTTATGTGAATTAATACATTAAATATATAAGAAATTGTTAAAAAATATTACAAATAATATTTATTTTTTAATTTTTTGTGGGGTCAATTGACCCCATAAGCATCAACGTGGCTCCGCCACTATTTGTCTTCAATGGTTAGGTACTTTAGTAATACTTTATACCCGGCCTGATCACCGGGTCTTGTACTAAATGGCACAACCTAAATAATTTAACAAAATCTCTAAACGGGTTTATTTAAATAATTTGACACTGTCAAATTACAAAAATAAATACTTCAGTTATAATCCACATCATCCGAGAAATAAATTCTTACAAATTTACTACATTATCAAATCTAGCAGTATTTACAATTCTAAATTAAGACTTTAATATTGATACGTCCAATTTAATCCCCGAGGTGTGGCCTCCAAGGGAGCCCTATAGGGCCAATGCAATTGTCGAGCTAATGCGACTTGGCCTCCGAGCAAATCCTCCAAATTTGTTATGATCTCCTTGGCAGTACGAAAATTATCGTGTTGTTTTTACAACACACTACTCATGCTTGATAACATATAACATCGAGCAATCGAGTCAGAATCTCTCCAATAATTTCTTGCTTTAGGCTGAGCTTCAGGAGGGCACGTTTTGTTAAGAACGAATTTGTGTTTATCACAGCTGAGAACTATCGGCAAGTTCCGTTTCCATTCTTGAAAGTTATCCCCACTTAATTTATTCTCAGTAAGAATGCTAATAAGAGGAGTAGGAGACATATTTGAACTGCAAAATAAAGATTTCACTAGTTACTATCTTTGTATTAAGCAGATATTTTTTCATTTCAGCAACATACCAAGAATGCAGTATGATGTATGCGTCTTGTATTAAAACCTTGAAAAAATATTTTTCCGTTGCTACGATCATTCTCACACCCATCAACCATGTCGCCTTGGGGTCCCATGATTAACTAGCAAGAACATAGATTACATCTTGTAATAGCCCATTTGTGCCCGGGCCCATGCCATAAAAAAAAATGTTTACAGTCCATTTACAGCCCAAATAGACTACCCACTACCCCATTACACCCAAACCCAACAAGACCCAAACCTACGGGGCCCAAAGGGCCCAATACCCAAATAGAATCAGAAGCCTAGGGTTTCTAAAACCCTAGGCGCCGCAGCTCCCAAAACAGGCCCCTTTGGTCGCGCCGCAATCAGCGCGCGGATAGCGCTCCTCACCGTCGTGTTTCTCGCCGTTCACCTGCAAAACAAGGAAAGAACGCAGACAGAAACAGCAAGTATAGCAAGACAATATCTTTGTATTTATTTTTCGATTTATTTTTGGGGCTATAAAAACCCTAATGTAATCTGTAAAAAGGGACACGCATAGATACAAAGAATACATAAATAAGAAAACAAAATCTTCAAGAAGTCAGAGGTGATTTTCGACAGTTTTATTTTGTTTAGTTTTTTTTTTATTTTATTTTCGATATATACAAAGTCATACAAATCGTTTTTTTTAAATACTATTAGAAATAAGTAAAAATAATTTACCTCTCGATTTGTGTTGAAAAACGAAAGTCTCTGGCCTCCGGCAGCCGTATATGGCGGCGTTTACGGTGGCGCGTATGGCGCGTGTGGCGATGGTCCGATGATCGGAATCCAGACGGAGGAAAGGAGGAATCGAGAGGATTTTCGGAATTTTTTAAAAAAAGCAGATCCAAATGATTTTTTTTTTATAAAAATGATTTATATAGCAACATAGAAACGACGCCGTTTTTGCTTAAGTTAATAAGCACTAAAACGACGTCGTTTAAGGGCCAAGATCCGCGTGTTGACCCGATACCTGGGGAGGATCCGCGTGTTTTTGTTAGAAGGTCTAATTGCTTTGTAGGCCCTTCCGCATTATTGCAATTTTGTAATTATGTCCAATTTGCATTTTTCCTTTATTTTCAATTTGGCCCAGAATTATGGCCTTTGTTTCAATTTGGTCCTTAAGGCCATTTTAAGGCAGAAGATGGAACGGCGTCGTTTAGGAGATAAGGCATAATTGCCAAATAGGTCCCTACAGTGTGACATGCGTTCTAATCTGGTCCTTTTACATTTTTACTCCGGATTTTATTTTTATTTTGATTTAATCCCTGTTTCCTTGATTTTCAATCCTCTTTTATTTTTTTCCTTATTTTTAATTACTTTAGCATTTTATCAAATTATTTCATTTTTTTATAGGTTATTCTATTAAATTCTATATTATCTTTATTTTAAAATTTGTATATTGTATATTATTTAAATTGATTTATTATTAATGTAAAGTTTTCTATGTATGGTTTATTTTAAATATAAATATTTATATATATATTAAATTGTTATATTATATATCTATTATAAGTTATCCCTTATACATATTTTTTATATTCAAAGTTCTTTATATATTATTTATTTAAAACATATATTTATTTTATTATGTATATATATATATCCATTTTAGATCTTGCCATATATTTTTTTTACATACATGTTTTTTAAAGAAAATTTTAGTATCTATTTATTATTTGATATATGTTATTTATCTTATATTGTTATTTTACTTTTATACTTGATCTTGTATGTAAAGTTTCATATTCATTTCATAGTTTTTTTTTATTTTTCGCATATTTTTTTTGTTATTTACTACTTTATATCTTTATTTGTTTATTCATGTTCTTTTATTTGCTTATAATTTTTATGTTTGCCTTAGTATAATCATTTTATTGCCTGTATCATTTGCTATTTTACATTATTCTTCCTCTTAATTATCTATGTTAGTATTTAATGTTAGTACATCATGCAATTTTCGTAAATTGTTTTTGGTATTGTAATGTATTAATGCAATATTTTACTCGAATCATTGTTTTGAATAAAAATACATTTTGCTAAATTGTCACATTTTATTCAAAAGTTTTTTTTTAAAAATACGACGATTCTTAATATTTGGGGGCTTCGAGAAAAATTGTACCCTAACTCACTGGGTTTCGATTTTTCTCGTTGAACTTAAGAAATCAAGTATCTCTTTTTGAAATCGGAACCCATAAGTTTCAAATCAAAACTTATTCTTGGGAATTTGAGATGTTGTGTCCTAACTTATTGGATATGATGTTTTGTTGTCCCGAGGTAAGGATTTTCTACAAATAAAGGCAAGCTTAGTTTTGAAGTCTTGAAATGTTGCATCCTAACTCATTGGGTGTGACATTTTATTTCTTTGAGATAAGTGGGTCTTGGCGTACAATTTGATTTATTCAAGTTTTCTTTCAAATAAAAAGAATCGTATTTTAAATTTTTCAAATTTTTGACATTAGGACATGAGTTTATCAATTAGGTACCAATTTTTGGGCGTTACGAGGGTGCTAACCCTTCCTCGTACGTAACCAACTCCCGAACCCATTTTCTTGAATTTCGTAGGCCAAAATCAATATTGTAAATAAAACAAAAATGTTTTATAAGGTGATCCGATCACACCAAAGTAAAAAAAAAGATCGGTGGCGACTCCCGTTTTCGTTTTTTAAAGTCGATCCCCGTTTTTAAAAAAAACTTAAAAATGATTTCGACAGCTTGGCGACTCCACTGGGGACATAATAAGAGAGTCAAGCCGTAAAATTGATTATTTTCTGTCCTTTGTCAGAAATTTGAAAATTCGATTTGAAAATTTGATTTGAAAATTACGATCCTTTTGTTGCATTTGTTTGTGTCATTGCATATGATTGTTATTTTCTTGCGCACATTGCATTGCATGACCGTTGTGGTCGCACAGTGAGAAACTATGCCTTCGTGAGGTTTTCACCTCCGCATGGGCTAGTGGATTGCTTCCGGGATACATCTGTACCATGTCTTCGTGAGGTTTTCACTTCCGCATGGCCATAGGGAAATGTATTCCCCTAAACTGAAATCGATCTGTATGAGCCTATAATGGGTGAAGATTGAGGAATCTGCTGGTTCAGGTACCTTTTCTTTAGAACTAAACTGCATATAGTGGACCTTAAGAGCCCACCTTAGGTAGACCTATGCTGAACTCTAGCAGTTATCCACATAGGTGTTTGATGTTTTCTCACTTACTTTGAATTTTATTCTTTTTATATGATACTAAGTTGTTGTTTTGGTTATTATTGTATGTCATCTCATATTTTAAAAAGGTGTCGGTTCACGTTCGATTGCTAAATTAGAAAGCTTGCTATGGAGAATGAATTTCTTGATACAGCGAAGGGCAATGCAGCTGTCTGTGTATGGTCAGAGAAAACGTAACTAGAAAAAGGGAATAGCTTAGCTGAGGGGTATGTGTCGAAACTATGGGATTTCACTCGTATTAGTGTGATGCAAAATGAGTTCCAAGAGTTGAAAGAAATATGGACCCAGTGGGATGATGAGGCTAAGCAGCTGTTTTATCGTAATTATGGTGATCTACCTTACTTGCTCGACATCAAGGTGGACAAGCATCTGTTCCAGGCTATGGCTTAGTTTTGGAACGCTACCTATAGTTGTTTCACTTTCGGGAAAGTAGATTTAGTGCCCACGGTGGAGGAATATACAACCCTGCTTCGCTGTCCAAGGATCCAAGTCGACAGAGCTTATTCTAGGGCCGCTAATGTCCCAACTTTTGTGAAGAAGTTAATGAATATCACGAGGATGAGTGAACAGTTGGTTGCAGCCATCATTCAGAAGAAAGGTGAGGGTAAATGCATTCCTTGGGTGAGTTTGAGGGACTTGATCTTAGCACATCCAGATGTAAAGAAGAAGATTGACGTCTTTACCTTGTGTGTTTATGGTTTAGTAATTTTCCCTAAAGCTCTAAGACATGTAGATGAAGCAGTCACTGATTTATTCGATCGACTTGATAGAAGGGTCACGCCTGTACCAGCGATTTTAGCTGAGACATTCAGATTTTTGAATGCATGTTGGAGAGCAGGTGAGGGTAGGTTCATTGGATGCATGCAGTTGTTATTAGCTTGGTTCCACATTCATTTCTGGAAGGTGGAGAAAGTTTCTTATCGGGTTTTCTCTGAGAATTATTCTCCATTAAAAGAGATAGTGGCTACGCCAAGGAGAGAAGATGTGTCTGATGAAAACTGGATGGCGCTCCTTCAAAACATTCAAGAGGAAGACATCAAGTGGAGGGCTCCTTGGATGATTCCCGACGAAATTCTTAATCAGTGTGGGAGTTTTGACTGGGTTCCTTTACTTGGAATTTGGGGAGCCGTTGGGTATGCTCATTTGCTCGTACTAAGGCAATATGGATCAAGACAGTTCGTACCAGTAACACATGGGCTGGCTCAATGTGAGTTCTCATACAAAGGGGATAACTATAAGAAGAGGGTTAAAGAGATTTCTAGTGCTTGGAATCAGACTCGTAGGATGAAGAGGTTATCCGTAGGCCCAATGACGACCCTAGATACAGCGGATGGAGGATTAGAAGGATTAATGATAACATCCCTGAGCTGAATCCAGAAGGTGCCCGATCAAGAGAGGAATACTTTCAAGTGGTCCCATCAGAGCTAGAGATCATAAGGCAAGATTTCGAAAGGAGGAATTTGGAGCTCGAGAAGAAGATAGAATAGTTATAGGAAGAGAAAATGTATTTGAGGTTAGATGCTAATGTTCAAAAGCTGGAAGTTGAGAAATTAAAGAAAAGAAAGAATGATGTCGAAGAAGACCTGGTAGTTTGAAAGTGGATTACAAGAAATTGCGTCTATCAGTGAGAAACGTCGGATTGGGAAAAACGTCGGAGCAATGGCAAAGAGTGATTCAAGAAGAAATGACCAAAGTTGATCGATGGAAGAGAAATTTCCAAGAGACTCAGGCACAGAAAGAGATCCTAGAGAGGAATTTGGTAGAAACTTAAGGCGAAAAAGGAGGATTAGAGGTTAGAGTGGCAGATCTTGAAAAGTTACTCCATCAGTATAGAAGTCGTAATTCTACGATTGAGCTGAAGACAAGTCTAAACAAGATCGAATAGATGAAAACGAGGATTGAAGAACTAGAATCTGCGTTACAAAACTGCAAACTTCGGGCTGAGCTTCTCGAAGCAAATGAGGAATATTGGAAAGAACAGCTTCACTATTCTCAAAATCAAGTCAGAAACAGAGACTACGTCATGGGAGAAGCCGCAGCTCAGATTCGGGAAGTAGCCAATGATTTACAGACTTTGGCAGCTTAGGTTGATTTGCTAAGCGTGAAGTACGAGCTAGAGTCAGACCGGGGTCGAGAGTTAGCTTCGTTATTTGAGAGAGTTAAACCTTTGGGCATTAGGGCAAAGGCATATTTGTAATCCATTTTATGTAAAGAATTTTATTTTCTAATAAAGTTTTCTAAATGAAATTGAATCAGAATCGATACCTTTTTGCATTTATGCATTTGCATTACATCGCATCATATGCATTTAAATCCATAGAAAGACCCTAATTAGTTGAAGTTATTACAGAGAAAAAGAGAGAAAGAGAGAAAGTTAATTTGGAAACTAAACATCATTACGGTACTCGCGCTAAAACGAAAGATATGGACCAAAGACTCGAACAGTTCCAAAGAGACATGCAAGACCAGCTGCAAGAGCAGTTGGCAAAGATCCAACAAGATATGAGGGAGCAAATGATGGAAGCCCAAGGGAATATGGTGGCTCAAATGACTCAGCTACTGAATGGGGCAATGGACAAGGGAAAAGGTCCCATGACTAATACTGGAGAAGATAATAAGGATTATCCTCCAGGTTTTACTCCACTGCATGCACAAACACAACCTGAAGCATATCCTCGAAGGCTATCTGTTACAATTAGGCATCAACAAGGTCAAGCTGATACTGGGGTGCCCATGAATTTCCAAGTTGGCTCAGGATCTAACCCAGGAGATAACCCTGCTAATCCTATTATCCCTGATTTAGATATAGCAGAGAGGGAAGGGACGAGAATTGAATTACCAAGGCAGTTAGAGGACTGTTGTAAATGGTTAGAAGAAAAGTTCAAGGCCTTGGAAAATGCTGATAATCACCATGGAATTGATGCTAAAGACTTGAGCTTGGTTACAGATTTGGTGCTTCCTTACAAGTTCAAAATGTCAGAATTTGAGAAGTACAATGGGACTAGCTGTCCTGAAGCCCATATTACCATGTTTTGTAGACGAATGACTGGGCATGTTAATAATGATCAACTGTTGATCCATTATTTCCAAGATAGCTTGGTGGGGGCAGCGTCCAGGTGGTACAACTAATTGAGCCGTGCTAGGATTAATTCCTGGAGGGTTCTAGCACAAGCATTTATGAAACAATACAATCATGTAACAGACATGACGCCTGACAGAATCACCTTGCAAAACATGGAAAAGAAATCAAATGAAAGCTTCAGGCAGTATGCACAAAGATGGAGGGAAGTTGCCATGCAAGTTCAACCACTGCTCCTAGAAAAGGAAACTACAATACTCTTTATCAATACTTTAAAGGCACCATTCATTACTCACATGATAGGAAGTACCACAAAGAGTTTTGCGGATATAGTAATGGCAGGAGAAATGATTGAAAATGCCATAAGGGGTGGCAGGATAGAAGCAGGGGAAAACACCAAAAGGTCAGCTCCAAGGAAAAAGGAGAATGAGGTGAATAATACGAGCACGTATAACAAAGGGTACTCAAAGGTAATTACTGTTAGCCAACCAAAAGTAATCACCGCTGGGCAACAAGGTTCGATAAGGAAGGAATCAGGTACAAAGCAAAACTCTGAAAAGCTCCAATTTACGCCAATCCCAATGACGTATAGAGAGTTATATCAAAGTTTATTTGACGCACACGTGGTGTCCCCATTTTATCTAAAATCGTTACAGCCCCCATATCCCAAATGGTATGATTCAAACGCTCAATGTGACTATCATACGGGAATATCGGGGCATTCAATAAAAAACTGCACTGCTTTTAAAAAGGTAGTCGAGAGACTTATTAAGATAGGGATCGTAAAATTTGATGATACATCAAGTGGAGAAAATCCATCACCTAACCATGGAGATAAGGGGGTAAATGCGATTGGTAAGAGTATCATGAGAAGGATCAAGGAGGATATTGCGGAGGTAAAAACCCCGTTGAGAATTGTCTGGAGAGAAATGGTAGGAAGAGGATTGATAGTATCAGATTCTATGGAAGGATGTGAAGGAGTAAGGGACTATTGTGTGCTCCAAAAAGCAGGAGGGCATGAGATCCAGGAATGTGTTGAGTTCAGGGTCTTGGTGTAAAGCCTTATGGACAATAAGGAATTGGAATTTTATGAAGAAGGCTCAGAGGGAGAAAACATATGCGCGACAGAAGGAGAGTTGACAAACCAAAAAGTCAATTATCTGAGGATCATCATCTCCCGACCAAGAAACACGGAAGGTGGAACACAAATGGCGCCAAAGGTCGTAATCCAGAAACCTGTTTCCTTTCCTTATAAGGATAACAAAATGGTACCTTGGAATTACGACTGTAATGTGACAATACCAGGAGGGGAAATCCTAGCTAGCGATTCCAAGGAGGACCAAAATGAAGGATCTTACACACGTAGTGGAAGGCGTTACGACTCGGTAAATGTCAGAATAGAACCAGTGAAATCAAAGACCTTGGCAGTTGAACGAGAGAAAGGACCTGAGGCACTTATCAACGAAACAGTAAAGGACGAAGAGGCTAAAGAATTTCTGAAATTCTTGAAGCACAGCGAATACAATGTGGTAGAGCAACTGTGCAAACAACCGGCTCGCATATCAGTGCTAGCATTGCTTTTAAGCTCAGAAGTACATCGCGAGGCATTGATGAAAGTGTTGAATGAAACCTATGTTAATAAAGATATATATGTCCATAAACTTGATCGTCTGGTTAGTAATATAAGTGCTGGCAACTTTATTTATTTCAGTGATGATGAAATTCCACTTGGGGGCATGGGATCGACCAAGGCTCTGCACATTACTACTCGTTGTATGGGATATACTCTGCCAAGTGTGTTAATCGATAACGGATTGGCTTTGAATGTCTTACCATTGTCTACGCTGAATAGATTGCCTATAGATAGTTCTCACATGAAAACATGCCAGAACATAGTGAGAGCATTTGATGGCACTGAGAGAAGAGTAATGGAAAGAATCGACATACCTTTGTTGATTGGACCAAACACATATGAAGTAGATTTTCTGGTAATGGACATTAAGCCCTCCTACTATTGCTTGTTAGGGAGGCCCTGTATACATTCGGCAGGAGCAGTGCCTTCATCATTACATCAAAAATTGAAACTAGTAACGGAAGGTCGACTAGTTACTATAAATGCTGAAGAGAACATCATAGCAACTGTAACCAGGAATGTGCCATATTTAGAGGCAAATGAGGAGGCCATTGAGTGTTCCTTTCGATCTTTAGAGTTCGTGAACACAATATTCATTTTGGAAGGGAATGAGGTTCCGGTGCCTAGAATATCCAGGACCACGAGAATGGGCTTGCAAATGATAGTGGGGAAATGAGCCTTACCGGGAAAAGGATTGGGTAGACATCTCCAAGGAGGGATTCAAATTCCGATGCTGAAAGAGAAAAAAAGATCGTTTTGGCTTGGGTTTCAGGCCAGATGCTAGACAAAGGAAGAAGGAGATGGAAAAGAAGCAGGAGAGAAGGAGAGCACGGTTGAGTGGGAAAGAAGTCAAGTGGGAATTAATGGCATTCCCTCACATATCCCAAACTTTTGTATCACGAGGGATAATTCACTCCGAGACAGGATTGTTGAGAAACGAAAACCTTCATATCAATGCCATACACGAGGAAGGAACTGAACGAAGAAACTTGTTGGGCATTCGTCCTTATGAACCTAGAAGTATTTTGAACAACTGGACTGCAAAGGAACTTCCTGTAGTGTTTAGAGATTACACAGAGTAATGTTCATAACACACTTGTTGCTTTAAAGCCTAGAAGTAATAAGATTTCATTTGTGAAATAGGCTCATGTTCAGACATCTTTGTTTCAATAAAATACATCTTTAATGATCAATTCGAGCAAATATTCTTTCATTTTTATATTCTTTTGATCTTTTAATTTCCTTCCAAAATTTTTGTTATTCTCATTCATATCATGTGAATATTTGTTTTTGAATTCATTTGTTCTTTGTACATTCCTTTGTGCCTACCACAGGTCCCTAGATATCAATGACATGAGCAACGATGTTACAGAATCGGAGTTCCCTTTGGAGCGAGACATGCGTTTAGAGGAATCTTAGGATTTTGAAGGTGACAGAGATTGTGGCCTGCCTCGAAATTTGTTAAGGATGGTAGAACAAGAGGAGAAACAAATTTTACAGCATAAAGAGCTGGTGGAGAATGTAATCTTAGAGGAAGGGAAGGGAGTGAAAATAGGAACGCACTGTAACAACCCAATTTAGGTGCTAGTCGGAATAGTTATCTCGACATCACTAATTTGAGGTTAGATAAAAATATTTTCATGTTATTTTATGTGTTATAACATTTTTATAAGGGTGCATGAAAATTTTGGTGCTTTAATTTTAGTGATTTCTTGCTTAATCGCGAAAAAGGACTAAATCGCATTAAGTGCAAAAGTCCTATTTTATTTGCTAGAGGTGACAAATAGCTATAGAGTGTAAATTGGAGGACTTTAAAGTGCAATTATACCATCCTAAGAGTGATGGACGGTCAAGGGGACAAGGAATTAAAAAGTTGACAAGAGTTGGTGACTTTTGTTGACTAAATGAATAAAATAAGAGAAAAATAAAGAAAAGAAAGGTATCATCTTTTCTTTTCTTCATCACCACCGAAAATTGGAAGCAAACAAGGGTTGGGGAGCTCAAAAATTTCAGCAAACATTTCTCCTCACAAGTAAGTGATTTTGGTGATCTTTCTTGATAAAATTGTACTTTTGGAGTCCCCAAAGCTTAAGCTAGCTAATGAGGGGACTAATTTGCAATATGGTTGAAAGTCTTGGGACTTGCCATGAGAGATTTTATGTTGGTTGCTGAGTTTTTATGGAAGAAAATGAATGATAGAGTGTTCATAAACAACTTTTGTGAAAGGTGTTGTCATGAAAACACCTAATTAGGACTAAGATGCAAATGGTGTAATTTGATCATTAATGCATGAAATAGTTGGAATTGTGGAAAGTTGTAAGAGGATTAAATGTTCAGCTAGGCTTGTTTAATAGGAAAATGTGATGAAAAGTGATTTACGAGCCTAGGGGCAAAATCGTAATTTTTCCAATATATAAGGGCAAAATAGTCATTTTTGCCTAAGTATAGATTTTGTTGTATTATAAATTATAAGTGATTAAATGAGTAAATTATATTGTTCTAGATCAAAGAAAACGAGATTTGGACCTAGAACGGGAGAAAAGATAAATGTGGGCAAAAGGGTCCCTTTCTACCCTTTTCGGTATCGTGGTAAGTTCATGTGTCAAATTATACAACTCTAACTGAAGTATTTTTAATATTTCAATGTTGTATAGATTGTTTATTGCCTCCATGTATACGTTAAATATGTTTTGATGTAATGTCAAGAAATGAAAGTCTTGAATTAAACCATGAATAGTGGAAATACAAATAGCATGATACGATGGTAATTAAGGTTCCGTGTAAGACCATATTTAGAATATGGCCTCGGTATAGGATTTTGTATAAGACCATGTCGGGGACATGGCATCGATATGTTGATTCATGTAAGACCCTATCGGGGGTATGATGTCAGTGTGACTTTATATGTATAAGACTCAAAGGTGTTATTTAACAATTTGAGTGATTCAATAAGTATGTTGAAAATGAGAATGAATGTGGTTGTACCATGAGAGAGTGCAGGTATGTGTTAGAACCGAATTGAGATGAATTCAAGATATGATGAACCCATAGTGGGTTATGTGTAAATGATGCACCTTGGTTGCATAAGTTATAATTATTAATGCATTGTATGGATGCGAACGATTATTGTAGAAAGTTAAGTAAGGATGGTAGTATGTGTGAGGATGTTCCCGGGAGGAACATTTGAAATAGAGAAATGCATGTGGATAACTATCCATGAATGTATAATAACGGTGGGCTGTGTGCGTTACCACCTTATTAATTATTAAATGATGGGCTGTGTGCGATACCATCACTTATATTAATCTTATTGGTGGGCTGAGTGCGATACACCGTAATTATAAATGATTGGTGGGCTAAGTGCGATACCACCTTATTAGAGATTGAGGGTGGGCTGAGTACGAAACCACTGAGTAATTGATAGTATGAATGGCTTATTGAAAATATTCGATATGTTGTTTTATGTGATTATGCGATGACAAGTGCAGGAATGTATACTAATTAACACGAGCATTTGGCTTGTGGCACGATTAGAATGTGGTAAGAGACAGAATGAGTAAGCTTCAAGGATGATTATGTAGGTAACCATGAGTTTAAGATGTAAAACTCATTATAATACCTTGCGATTGATTATAATCAATGATTATCAGTAGTTGATTATTATATGCATATGAACTTACTAAGCATTATTGCTTACTTCTCTTTCTGTCTCACCTCTTATAGGTTAATTTAGCTAACTCGGGTCGGGGATCGCCGAAGATGTTTCACACTATCGAGCAGACACTTGGTATGAGGTTTTAAGTCCTCATGAGTTTTGGCATGTATAGGGATCTCTTTTAAAGTTGATTAAGTCATAGTTGATATAGCCAAATGTGTTGGCCTAAGAGAGTTTACGGTTAGGTTGTGCATAGCCATAGATGATGGCTTAAGTCGATTGTAATTATACTAGAAATAATTCTCCCTCGTGTAGGGGATGAAGACTTCATTTTCATAAATCAAATGTGTTATAATCGATGATTTGAGAGTGTTGTGTGATGGTGTATGAATGTATGCAATGCAGGGTGGCAAAGGGCTTGGTAGATAGCCTGCTAATTGTCCACATGGGTAGACACACGGGCGTGTGTCTAGACCGTGTGGGAGGCACAGCTAGAACATGGGCGTGTGCCCAGGTCGTGTGAAGTCTGCACCTTGCACTTGGAATTTGAATAGCCATACGGCTGAAGCACACGGGTGTGTGTATAGCCCGTGTGGATAAGTCAGAAAGCCAAGGTTTGGCACACGGGCCAGGACCACGGGCGTGTCAAGGCCGTGTGAAATTAGTCAGTGTCGACCACTGGTGAAAGACACGGGCATGTCTTAGGGGCACACGGGCGTGTCCCTAGACCCCCACACGGGCGTACGACCCCTGTTTCGTTGAAAAGTTTCTCGAACTCGTAAAAGTTCTCGAAATAGTTTCGATGCCTCTCGAAAGTATGTTAGAGCCTCCTAGGCCGAGTATGTGCAAGTGATGGGTTTAAACGAAAAATTATAACCCTATTCGAGATGTTTAAGCAAGACTAGTTAGGTAATGCCTCAAACCCTGTTCCGGCTTGAATACGAGTAAGGGGTGTTACATTTAGTAGTATCAGAGCTATGGTTCAGTCAGTTCTCGGACTAACCTAGCGTGAGTAAGAGTCTAGCTATACATGCCATAGGTAGACTGTGATAGTGTGATATCTCCCGGCTCTAACGAAATTATTTTGTTAAGACAGAGATGATTCCCAATCGAGCTAAATCCAATAATGTTGTAAGTGATAATGAGGAAATTGAAATGTGCTCATGCATTAATGATATGCGGAGAGGTATAATTAGAAGTTTATGACATGTATGTGATAAGGATTGAAATGAGAGTTATAAAGTGATAAGCTTATCTGTATTAGCTTGATATGCATACGATTATTATATACTCGAGTCATTGGGTTAGGTGTATATAGTGAGTAAATATATATCTAGAGAACGGGATATGTGTGTATGTACGACTGTTTGAATAATGTATGAACAATATGCCCACATAGTTGAATCTCATGCGCGACTGTTAAAGTAGAGGATGTATAATGTTTTATTTTATGACTCTATTATGAAGCCACACATATTATAGTGTGGGAGTTAAACTGAGAAGTTTGACTAAGTAGAATGCAGGAGATGAGTACGGTCATTCAATGATAAATTGATGAATAAGACCATGGTTGGACCATGGCAATACGTGTGATCCCATATAAGACCATGTCTGGGGCATGGCATTGGCAACGATACGTTATCCCGTGTAAGACCATATCTGAGATATGGCGTCGATATTGATATAAGATCCCATGCAAGACCGTATCTAGGATATGGCATCGGCATCAACATGAGTTTCCATGTAAGACCATATCTAGGATATGGCATTGGTATTGATATGAGATTTCGTGTAAGACCATAGCGAGGCTATAGCATCGTGACGACATGTAAGGTAATAGCTGGGCTATGATGTTGTGATACGAGTAAGACCATAGTTGGACTATGGCAATCAAGTAAACGACGTACTCAAACCCGTAAGACATTCTTTAATTTGATAAGTGATGGTAAGAGAAATTGGGGTTAAATGTTGAGTACTCGAGTAGACATTAATATAGAGCGAGTTGTGTGACTACGATGATATTTCATTAATGATGAATGTTAAATCATATGTATGTAGTCATGAGAGTCAAGTTAGAGGCTTTATGACCTCACCCTCTTACTACTATTGATTTATAATGAGATCCTTACGAGAGTTAAATTGAATAAGCTCATGAGTACGAAATGAAAGAGTTTAGTGGCAAAACAAGTAGTAACGTATATAGAGATAAAGGTAGTTAGAAAGTGAGAACAACTTTGAGAAGAATATCAGAATGTTTTAAATATTGCACTGATTATGCAATGTTAAGAGTAAGGAGAAAGTTAGCCTAGGCTACTTGACTCAATTGAGTAGGAAGCCTGAGGTGTACGCTTATCGAGACCTCCCTGAATTGATGTTCACTAATGAAAAGGAATAGTCAAGAAGTTTTGATAACAGAAATGGTTAGAGAAACAATATTTGAGCTACGAAAGTGTTTGATCATGACAACCATAGTTGTAAAGATCATAATGATCTCTTTGATTATTACGTATTTATATCTGTTGTCTTTCAGGGGTGATGTAGTTGTCCTTTTCATGAATCACGATCATGTGAGAATGTTAGTTAACTGTAAGATCAGACAAAACGATTGTCGATTTAGTCAATTGAAATTGACATTCCTTTATCTCTTCGTAACCTTATTCTGGTACTTTGAGGAGGAAGTTAGTGATAAAACTTTATGTGAGATTTCTC
The DNA here is from genome assembly GCA_025698515.1 of Gossypium sturtianum. Taxonomy (NCBI): domain Eukaryota; kingdom Viridiplantae; phylum Streptophyta; class Magnoliopsida; order Malvales; family Malvaceae; genus Gossypium; species Gossypium sturtianum. Next base: position 59,071,615 of record CM046945.1, on the reverse strand, counting down.
TTATACTTCCGTTGATCATGATTATTTTTTTTAAGTGTGTGTTCTTTGAGTTGTGATAATCATATCTACTATGATTGCACTTTTGATTTGATCATAGAAAGGTTATAATTCTAGTATAAGAAGTGAAATCACAAGTTTCACATTGTGCGATGGGTTTTCGGGTAAGCCGAATAGAGTTAATGTACTCGATTGAAATGTCCCTGCTATCTTGGGATATGACGATAGTAAAGGTTTTAAATTAGCACATCAAGAGAAACTCAAACGAGAGTGTGTTTGAAATATATTCTCAGTGAGGAGAAAAGAGTAGATTGATGTATTGAGATATGATGCTAGTTATGTGTATATTTATGCATGAAGTAATAAGGAGAATGAAATTTTATGTGTACATGAGTAAGGAACATGATACAGAGGTATGCTCATTGAAACATTTTAACTGTGATGGTTAAGATGAAAGTCATTAAAGGTGCTATAAATTGAAAGTTTTAGTATTGATTTCAGTATGAATCGAGGAAAAGAGTTTGTAAGTTTGAATGTGATTAATGCAACCTTCATGTTGGCATAATTGAGAATGCTTGGTATCACATTGATGCATGATACTCTACCAAATTGAGTAGTTAATGTTTAACGAAATGTTGAAGTCCTAGTGGACCATATTGAATATGAAAATGCTATCATCGAGATATGAAATAGATAAGGTCCCGTATAAGGCCTTATCCGGGATATGCCATTGGCATTTAGAGGTGACTCCATGTAAGACCACCTCAGGGATGTGGCATTGGCTTTATACCTACCTCGATGACGATGAATATGCGGCTTTAACTATCCCTGGTGAGTAATGGGATAAGTAGATGAGTTTAGAAGTAGAAATGAGAATTGTACTAAAGTTATATGAATGAGTGAATTCAGGTACTCGGGAATGAGTCACGAAGAAGCGATTACGAGGTGTGGCACGATATATGCTAAATAGGGGCAATTGTAAGTAAGTATGGCAAGAAGCCTATGACTTGTGTATGGTTAATTATGCCATGGATGGTATTTTAAATAAACTCTAAGTGAGCTTGTTTAAGACGTTAAAATTCAGGTCGAATAAGATTTTCATTGTTGATGTTGCCTTGAGGTAGAATTTGTATGTCGATGAATTCAGAGCTTATACAGAAGGTTTTGGTATGAGACTTAGTAATAGCATGTCTACTCATGCAAGACTAAGAAAAAGTACTGTTATATGCATAAATGTTTTGACGATTGAGTACATTTCACGATATGATTGAGTTTATGGTCAGAAGTAGTCGACCACTAAAAGCTGAATTTTCAAAGCGTACAAGTCAGGACTATTACATTCGGTGAATATCCTAGTAATAAAGTGAGATAATTGCAATAGATGTCAAATTTGAAGTGACTTGATTTCCAAAGAGGGGGTTGTTATCTGAATTTTAGTGAAGTATGCGATAAGGATCCGAATGATAATTTTAGCATGTGCCGAGTTCACAGTTGTAAGATTTCTGAGTATTTACGCTCGGGAGGAAGAGTAATCTAGGTTTCAAGTTATGCTTCGACCTTGTGTACTACAGCTTAAAGGTTGTTGGCGAGAGAAGCTTAAGGATAAGTCGATTTGTGATTTTGATGAGTTGGTGAAAAAGTTTCAGGAATGTTAAGAGCAACTTCTCCTGGTAAGATTTTCGGGGACAAAAATCCCTAAGGGGGAGAACTATAACAGCCCGATTTAGGGGCTAGTCGGAACAGTGATCTTGAGATCACTAATCTAAGGTTAGAGAAAAATATTTTCATGTCATTTTATGTGTTATAACATGTTTATAACGGTGCATGAAAATTTTGGTGCTTTAATTTTAGTGATTTCTTGCTTAATCGCGAAAAAAGACTAGATCACATTAAGTGCAAAAGTCCTATTTTATTTGCTAGAGGTGACAAATAGCTATAGAGTGTAAATTGGAGGTCTTTAAAGTGCAACTATACCTTCCTAAGAGTGATGGACGGTTAAGGGGACAAGGAATTAAAAAGTTGACAAGAGTTGGTGACTTTTGTTAACTAAATGAATAAAATAAGGGAAAAATAAAGAAAAGAAAGGTATCATCTTTTCTTTTCTTCATCACCACCGAAAATTGGCAGCAAACAAGGTTTGGAGAGCTCAAAAATTTCAGCAAACATTTCTCCTCACAAGTAAGTGATTTTGGTGATCTTTCTTGATAAAATTGTACTTTTGGAGTCCCCAAAGCTTAAGCTAGCTAATGAGGGGACTAATTTGCAATATGGTTGAAAGTATAGGGACTTTCCATGAGAGAGTTTATGTTGGTTGCTGAGTTTTTATGGAAGAAAATGAATGTTAGGAAGATGAGAAACAACTTTTGTGAAATGTGTTGTCATGAAAACACCTAATTAGGACTAAGATGCAAATGGTGTAATTTGATCATTAATGCATGAAATAGTTGGAATTGTGGAAAGTTGTAAGAGGATTAAATGTTCAGCTAGGCTTGTTTAATTGGAAAATGTGATGAAAAGTGATTTACGAGCCTAGGGGCAAAATCATAGTTTTGCCAATGTATAAGGGCAAAATAGTCATTTTTGCCTAAGTATAGATTTTGTTGTATTATGAATTATAAGTGATTAAATGAGTAAATTCTATTGTTCTAGATCAAAGAAAATGAGATTTGGACCTAGAACGGGAGAAAAGATAAATGTGGGCAAAAGGGTCCCTTTCTACCCTTTTCGGTATCGAGGTAAGTTCATGTGTCAAACTGTACAACTCTAAGTGAAGTATTTTTAATATTTCAATGTTGTATAGATTGTTTATTGCCTCCATATATACGTTAAATATGTTTTGATGTAATGTCAAGAAATGAAAGTCTTGAATTAAACCATGAATAGTGGAAATACAAATAGCATGATACGATGGTAATTAAGGTTCCGTGTAAGACCATATTTAGAATATGGCCTCGGTATAGGATTTTGTATAAGACAATGTTGGGGACATGGCATCAATATGTTGATTCATGTAAGACCCTATCGGGGGTATGATGTCACTGTGACTTTATGTGTATAAGACTCAAAGGTGTTATTTAACAATTTGAGTGATTCAATAAGTATGTTGAAAATGAGAATGAATGTGTTTGTACCACGAGAGGTACATGTATGTGTTAGAACTGAATTGAGATGAATTTGGTATATGATGAACCCATAGTGGGTTATGTGTAAATGATGCACCTTGGTTGCATAAGTTTTAATTATTAATGCATTGTATGGATGCGAACGATTATTGTAGAAAGTTAAGTAAGGATGGTAGTGTGTGTGAGGATGTTCCCGGGAGGAACATTTGAAATAGAGAAATGCATGTGGATAACTATCCTTGAATGTATAATAACGGTGGGCTGTGTGCGTTACCACCTTATTAATTATTAAATGATGGGCTGTGTGCGATACCATCGCTTATATTATTCTTATTGGTGGCCTAAGTGCGATACCACCGTAATTATAAATGATTGGTAGGATAAGTGCTATACCACCTTATTAGAGATTGAGGGTGGGCTGAGTGCGAAACCACCGAGTAATTGATAGTATGAATGGCTTATTGAAAATATTCGATATGTTGTTTATGTGATTATGCGGTGACAAGTGCAGGAATGTATACTAATTAACACGAGCATTTGGCTTGTGGCACGATTAGAATGTGGTAAGAGACATAATGAGTAAGCTTCAAGGATGATTATGTAGGTAACAATGAGTTTAAGATGTAAAACTCATTATAATACCTTGCGATTGATTATAATCAATGATTATCAGTATTTGATTATTATATGCATATGAACTTACTAAGCATTATTGCTTACTTCTCTTTCTTTCTCACCTCTTATAGGTTAATTTAGCTAACTCGGGTCGGGGATCACCGAAGATGTTTCACACTATCGAGCAGACACTTGGTATGAGGTTTTATGTCCTTATGAGTTATGGCATGTGTAGGGATCTCTTTTAAAGTTGATTAAGTCATAGTTGATATAGCCAAATGTGTTGGCCTAAGAGAGTTTACGGTTAGGTTATGCATAGCCACAGATGATGGCTTAAGTCGATTGTAATTATACTAGAAATAATTCTCCCTCATATAGGGGATGAAGACTTCATTTTCATAAATCAAATGTGTTATAATTGATGATTTGAGAGTGTTGTGTGATGGTGTACGAATGTATGCAATGTAGGGTGGCAAAGGGCTTGGTAGATACCCTGCTAATGGTCCACATGGGTAGACACACGGGCGTGTGTCTAGACCGTGTGGGAGGCACAGCTAGAACATGGGTGTGTGCCCAGGTCGTGTGAAGTCTGCACCTTGCACTTGGAATTTGAATAGCCACACGGCTGAAGCACACGGGCGTGTGTATAGCCCGTGTGGATAAGTCAGAAAGCCAATGTAACAGCCTGATTTAGGGGCTAGTCGGAATAGTGATCTTGAGGTCACTAATCCGAGTTTAGAGAAAAATATTTTCATGTTATTTTATGTGTTATAACATGTTTATAAGGGTGCATGAGAATTTTGGTGCTTTAATTTTAGCGATTTCTTGCTTGATCGCGAAAAAGGACTAAATCGCATAAAGTGCGAAAGTTCTATTTTATTTGCTAGAGATGCCAAATAGCTATAGAATATCAATTGGAGGTCCCAAATGTGCAATTTGGCCTTGTTTTAAGTGAGTTGGCCGGCCATGTGACATAGGGGACAAGAGCATTTAATTTTGGTCAAAATTGGTGGAAATTAGGTGGAAAAATGAATAAAATAAGATGAAATAAGCAAAAAGCTATCATCTTTTTATTTTCTTCTCTTCTTCCATCGAAAATACAAGCAAGAATGAGGGTTCTTGAAGCTGAAAATTTCAGCAAGCTTTTCTTCACTCAAGTAAGTGATTTTGATGATTTTAATTGATAAATTTTGTACTTTTGGAGTCCCAAAGCTTAAGCTAGCTAATGAGGGGACTAATTTGCAATATGGTTGAAAGTATAGGGACTTGCCATGAGAGAGTTTATGTAGGTTGCTGAATTTTTATGGAAGAAAATGAATGTTAGAAAGACAAGAAACAACTTTTGTGAATGGTGTTGTCATGAAAACACCTAATTTTGGACTAAGATGCAAATGTTGTAGTTTGTTCATTATGCATGAAATAGTTGGAATTGTGGATAGTTTTAAGAGGATTAAATGTTCAACTAGGCTTGTTTAATAAGAAAATGTGATGAAAAGTGATTTACGAGCCTAGGGGTAAAATCGTAATTTTGCCAAAGTATAGGGGCAAAATAGTCATTTTTGCCTAAGTGTAGATTATGATGTATTATGATTCATAAGTGATTAAATGAATAAATTCTATTGTTCTAGATCGAAGAAAACGAGATTCGAACCTAGAACGATAGAAAAGAGAAATGTGGGCAAAAAAGTCCCTTTCTACCTTTTCCAGTATCGAGGTAAGTTCATGTGTTAAATTTTACAACCTTGAGTGAAGTATTTGCAGTATTTCGATGTTTTATAAATAGATTATTTCCTCTATGTGTACGTTAAATATGTTTTGATATGATGTCAAGACATGAAAGTCTTGATTTAATCCATGAATAGTAGAAATGTAATTAGTGTGATACGATGATAGTTAAGGTCCCGTGTAAGACCATATTGGAATATGGCCTCGGTGTGAGAATTCGTATAAGACCATGTTGGGGACATGGCATCGATATGTTAATGCATGTAAGACCCTATCGGGGTATGATGTCAGTGTGACATTAGGTGTATGAAACTCAAAAGTGTCATTTAACAATTTAAGTGATTCAACGGGTATGTCGAAAATGAAAAAGTATGTGGTTGCACCACGCGAAACATAAGTGTGTGTTAGAATTGAATTGAGATGAATTCAGTATATGATGAACTCCTAGTGGGTTATGTGTAATCAAATCACCTTAGTTGCATGAGATAGATTTATTGATGCATTGTGTGAATGCGAACAAGTATCGTAGAAAGTTGAGTAAGAATAGTAGTGTGTGAGGATGTTCTCTGTTGAACATTTGAAATAGAGAAATACATGTGGATAACTATCCATGAATGTATAATAATGGTGAGCTATGTGCGATATCACCTTATTAATGGTTAGTGATAGGCTGTGTGTGATACCATCAACCATATTATTATCGGTGGGCTGTGTGCGTTACCACCTGATTAATTAGTAATTGATGGGCTGTGTGCGATACCATCACTTATAAATGATTGGTGGGCTATGTGCGAAACCACCGAGAGTTTGGTAGTATGGGTGGCTTATTGAAAATGTTGGATGTGTTGTTCTACATGATCATGTGGTGACCAATGCAGGATTGTATGCTAATTAACAAGAGCAGTTAGCTTGAGGCATGGTAAGAATGTGGTAAGAGATAGAATGAGCGAGCTTCAAGAATAGTTGAGTAATTAACCATGAGTTTATGAGAAAAACTCATTATAATACCTTGCGGTTGTATATATTCAATGAATATCGGTATTTGTTAGTTATATGCAGATGAACTTACCAAGTATTATTGCTTACTCCTTTTCTTTTCCCATCTCTTATAGGTTATTTTAACTAGCTCGGGTTGGAGGCTGCCGGAGATGTTTTCACACTATCGAGTAGAAGCTTGGTATGATGTTTCAAGTTCTTTTGAGTCATGGCATGTATAGGGACCTCTTTTAAAGTTGACTAATTCATAGTTAATATAGCCAAATGTGTTGGCGTAAGTGAGTTATGTTTTGGTTGTGAATAGCCATAGATGATGGCTTAAGTAGATTGTAATTGTATTGGAAATGGTTCTCCCTTGTGTTTGGGATGAAGAATTCATTGTATGAATTAAATGTCTTTAATCCAAGATTTGTAATTGATGATATGTGGAGTTTTTGTAATGGAATTTGTATGAGTGCAATGTAGAGTGGCAAGGGCTTGGTAGATAGCCTGATAATTGTCCACATGGGTAGACACACGGGCGTGTGTCAAGACCATGTGGGAGGCACGGCTAGCACATGGGCGTGTGCCTAGGTCGTGTAAAGTCTGCACTTTACATTTGGAATTTAAATGGCCCCCGGCTGAAGCACACGGGCATGTGTACATACCGTGTGGATAAGTTAGAATGCTAAGTTTTAGCACACGGGCCATAGCCACGGGCGTGTCAAGGCCGTGTGAAATTAGCCAGTGTCGCCCACAGGGTAGTCACACGGGCGTGTGCCTAGGCCGTGTGACACAAACAAAATACTCATGATTTTATACACGGGGTAGGGACATGGGCGTGTGTGACCACATGGCCTGCCCACACGGGCGTGTCCCACTTCACATGGGCGTGTGGCCCCTGTTTTATTGAGAAGTTTCTCGAATTTGTAAAAGTTCCCGGGATAGTTTCGGTACCTCTCGGAAGTATGTGTAGGGCCTCTAGGCCGAGTATGTACAAGTGATGAGTTTAAATGAAATTTTATAACCCCGATCAAGATGTTTAAGAAAGATCAATTAGGTAATTCCTCAAACCCTATTCCGGCTTGAATACGGGTAAGAGGTGTTACATTTAGTGGTATCAGAGCTATGGTTTAGTCGGTTCTCAGACTAACCTAGCGTGAGTAAGAGTCTAGCTATACATGCCATATGTGGACCGTGATAGTGTGATGTCTCCTGGCTTTAACGAAATTGTTTTGATAAGATAGAAATGATTTCCGACCGAGCTAATTTCAATAAGGTTGTAAGTGGCAATGAGGTAATTGAAATGTACTTATGCATTGTTGAAATTTAGAGAAGTATGAATAAAAGTTTATGACATGTGTATGATAAGGCATGGAATGATATAACTCCAGGTTGAGGAATGAGAGTTATGAAGTGATAAGCTTACCTATATTGGTTTGATATGTGTACGGTGTTATGTGCCCAACCTATTGGGTTAAGTGCTTATAACGAGTAATTTATCCAGAGAATGGGATATGTGTGTATGTACAACTGTTTGAATGATGTATGATAAATATGTCCACATGGTTAAATCTCACATGTGACTGTTAAAGTAGAGAATGCATGATGTTTTGTTTTATGACTCATTATGAAGCCACACATATTATGGTGTGGAAATTAAACTGAGAAGTTTGACTAAGTAGAATGCGGGAGATGAGTACGGTAGTTTAATGATAAATTGATAAATAAGACCATGGTAGGACCATGGCAATACATGTGATCCCATATAAGACCATGTCTGGGACATGGCATTGGCAAAGATATACTGTCCCGTGTAAGACCATATCTGGGATATGGCGTCGGCATTGAATAGTGATTCCGTGTAAGACCGTGTTTGGGACATGGCTTCAGCACTAAAGAAAGATCTCGTATAAGCCCATGTCCGGGACATGGCATCGACATCTAAGTACGATCTCGTATAAGACCATATCTGGGATATGGCATCGACATCTAATTACAAGATCCCGTATAAGACTATATCTGGGATATGGCATCGGCATCGACATGAGTTCCATGTAAGACCGTATTGAGGATATGGCATTGGTATTGATATGATATTTCGTGTAAGACCATAGCGAGGCTATGGCATCGTGATGACATGTAAAGAAATAGCTGGGCTATGACGTTGTGATACGAGTAAGACCATAGTTGGACTATGGTAATCAGGTAAACGACGTAGTCAAAATTCGTAAGACATTCTCTAAATTGATAAGCAATGGTAAGAGAAATTAGAGTTTAATGTTGAGTACTCGAGTAGACATTAAGGTGGAACTTGAGTAAGTGAAGTCACTGTTCGAAAGTATGAGTGATAGAAACAACTGTAGCATGATAAACATGAAAACTCACTTGGAGCGAGTTGTGTGAATATGATGATATTTCATTGATGATGAATATTAAATCATATGTATGTAGTCACGAGAGTTCGGTTAAGGGACTCTACAACCTCACCCCCTTACCATTGTTGAATTATGATGAGATGTTATGAGAAAAAGAGTTTGTAAGTTTGTATGTGGTAATGCAACGTTTATACTAGCATGTTGAGAATGCTTGGCATTACAATGATGTATAAAGCTTTACTAAATTGATTAGTTAATGTTGAATGAGATGTTGAAGTCCTAGCGGACCATATTGAATATGAAAATGCCATCATTGAGATATGAAATAGATAAGGTCCCGTATAAGACCATGTTCGGGACATGGCCTCGGCACCGATTTGAAATCCCGTATAAGACCATATCCGGGATATGGCTTCGGTAATGAAAATAAGAATCGTATAAGACCATATTCGGGATACGGCATCGATACTTGATGTGGAAGTCCATATAAGACCTTATCCGGGATATGGCATTGGCATTTAGAGGTGACTCCATATAAGACCACCTCGGGGATGTGGCATTAGTTTTGTACCTATATGAATGACGATGAATATGCGTCTTCGATTATCCCTAGTGATTAATGGGACATATAGATGAGTCTAGAGGTAGAAATGAGAATTGTACTAAAGCCATGCGAATGGGCGAATACAGGCACTCGTGAACGAGTCAAGAAGAAACAAGTACGATGTGTAGCAGGATATGTGCTAAATGAAGGGCAAGTATGAGTAAGTTGGCTTGAAGCCTGTGATCTATGCATGGTTAATTAATGCCATGGATGGGTTATAATGATCTCCTTGGGTATTATGTATAAATATTTGTTGCCTTTCAGGACTGATGTAGTTGTTCTTCTCATAAATTGTGTTTATGTGAGAACGTTAACTGACTAAAAAAAAATCAGTCTAATCGGTTGTCGATTTAGTTAATTGAAATCGACATTCCTTTATCTCCTCGTAACCCTATTCAGGTGCTTCGAGGGGGAAGTTGGAGATGATTCTAGTATAAGGAGTGAAATCACAAGTTTCACGTTGCGTGATGGGTTTTCGGGTAAGCCGAATAGAGTTAATGGATTCGATCGAGATGTCCCTGCTATCGTGAGATATGACGATGGTAAAGGTTTTAGATTAGCATAGCAAGAGAAACTCAGATGAGAGTGTGCTTGAAAAATGTTCTCAGTGTGGAGAAAAGAGTAGATTAATGTATTGAAATATGATTCAAGTTTTGTGTATATTTATGCATGAATCAATAAGAAGAATAAAATTCTGTGTATACGTGAGTAGGGAGCATGATACAAAGGTATGCTCATTGAAAGGTTCAAACCATGATGGTCGAGTTGAAAGCTATAGAAGGAACTATTAATTGAAAGTTCTAGTACTGAGTTCAGTATGAATCGAGAAAAAGTGTTGCCAGATTGGTGATCCAGAGACGATCACTTTTGTGTCTGTGTAGTGAGTTAGATGTTATGAAATGATCCATGGAAAAATTGATATGTATTTTCTAAATTTTGAGAGTTAGAGTATCTTATGCTGCAGAAGATTTTGAAAATGAAATAGTGGAAACGGCTTGAACCATTACAAAGGTGTGTATAGTTATTGTAATACTTCTCATATAGTAGACATAGTACAGATGTCTGGATGAAAGATCCATGTTAAGCAATGCAAGTTAGTTACTTGGTTGACCTTAGTTGGTAACATCCTAGTTTCAGCGAGGCTAATGACTATAGCGAGTCTTCTTTTAAAAACAAAGGAGTTCAGAAGTGATTTAGTAAATGGTATTTTAAGTAAGCTCTGAATGAGTTTATTTAAGATGATAAAATCCAGGTTGGATAAGATTTCCGTTGTTGATGTTTCCTCGAGATAGAATTTGAATGATGATGAATCCGAACTTATACGTATGTTGGTATGAGATTCGATGAGTAGCATATCTACTAATGCAAGAATAAGAAATTACGATTATGTGCATAAATGTTTTGACAATAGAGTACATTTCACGATATGATTGAGTTTATGGTCGAAGTAGTTGATCACTAAAAGTCGAAGTTTTCAAAGCGTATAAAGTCAAGACTATCACAATCGGTGAATGCTTTAATGGGAAAGTGAGATAAAATCCTTATAGATTTCAAATTTGGTTTGACAAAATTCCCAAGAAGGGGAATGTCATTCAAATTGTAGTGGATCAACCGGTAAAGATCCGAATGATCATTTGGATAAGTACAGAGTTCCAAATTGGTGGATTACTGAGTATATGCCCTAGAGGAAGAATAACCTAGGTCTCAAGTTACGCTTCGACCTTGTGTATTATAGCTTAAAGGTTGTTGGCAAGAGAAACTTGAGGATAAGTTGATTTGTGATTTAAAGAGTAGGTGGAAACGTTTCAGGAATGTTAAAAGCAATTTCCCCTGGTAAGATTTTCGGGGATGAAAATCCCTAAGGGGGGAGAATTGTAACAGTCCGATTTAGGGGCTAGTCGGAACAGTGATCTCAGGGTCACTAATCCGAGGTTAGAGAAAAATATTTTTATGTTATTTTATGTGTTATAACATGTTTATAAGGGTGCATGAAAATTTTGGTGCTTTAATTTAGCGATTTCTTGCTTAATTGCGAAAAAGGACTAAATCGCATAAAGTGCGAAAGTTCTATTTTATTTGCTAGAGGTGCCAAATAGCTATAGAATATCAATTTGAGGTCCCAAATGTGCAATTTGGCCTTGTTTTAAGTGAGTTGGCTGGCCATGTGATATAGGGGACAAAAGCATTTAATTTTGGTCAAAATTGGTGGAAATTAGGTGGAAAAATGAATAAAATAAGATGAAATAAGCAAAAAGCTATCATCTTTTTATTTTCTTCTCTTCTTCCACTGAAAATACAAGCAAGAATGGGGGTTCTTGAAGCTGAAAATTTCAGCAAGCTTTTCTTCCCTCAAGTAAGTGATTTTGATGATTTTAATTGATAAATTTTGTACTTTTGGAGTCCCAAAGCTTAAGCTAGCTAATGGGGGGACTAATTTGCAATATGGTTGAAAGTATAGGGACTTGACATGAGAGATTTTATGTAGGTTGCTGAATTTTTATGGAATAAAATGAATGTTAGAAATATAAGAAACAACTTTTGTGAAAGGTGTTGTCATGAAAACACCTAATTTTGGACTAAGATGCAAATGTTGTAGTTTGTTCATTATGCATGAAATAGTTGGAATTGTGGATAGTTGTAAGAGGATTAAATGTTCAGTTAGACTTGTTTAATAAGAAAATGTGATGAAAAGTGACTTACGAGCCTAGGGGTAAAATCATAATTTTGCCAAAGTATAGGGGCAAAATAGTCATTTTTGCCTAAGTGTAGATTATGATGTATTATGATTCATAAGTGATTAAATGAGTAAATTCTATTTTTCTAGATCGAAGAAAATGAGATTTGAACCTAGAACGAGAGAAAAGAGAAATATGGGCAAAAAAGGTCCCTTTCTACCCTTTCTGGTATCGAGGTAAGTTCATGTGTTAAATTTTATAACCTTGAGTGAAGTATTTGCAATATTTCGATGTTGAATAAATTGATTATTTCCTCTATTTGTACGTTAAATATGTTTTGATATGATGTCAAGACATGAAAGTCTTGATTTAATCCATGAATAGTGGAAATGTAATTAGTGTGATACGATGATAGTTAAGGTCCCGTGTAAGACCATATTGGAATATGGACTCGGTGTGAGAATTCATATAAGACCATGTCGAGGACATGGCATCGATATGTTAATGCATGTAAGACCCTATCGGGGTATGATGTCAGTGTGACATTAGGTGTATGAAACTCAAAAGTGTCATTTAACAATTTAAGTGATTCAACGGGTATGTCGAAAATGAAAAAGTATGTGGTTGATAAACCGAAATAGTAACATATTTTAATCCCACATTTAGCATACTTTTGAATGATTTATCCCTTGATTTATGTAAAAAGGTGCTCTTAATCCTTTCTTTTCATGTCTTATACTTAGGAAAGCACCCAAGAATAAAAAGAACGAGAAACGGGCTCAAAACGGACCAAAATGGGCCAAAGAAGAAATCGACACTGGCGGCGGACTAAATCCCACACACGGCGTGCCTCCTCAAATATACTAGAACACGACCTGAAGTCGATCTACACGGCCGTGCCTCATTAATAGAGTCCAACACGGCCTGGCCACGATTCACACAAGCGTGCGCCATGGCCGTGCCCCTGCCGTGGAGGAGAGTAATTTCACTCGGAAAAGGATACTTAGGGGCAAAGAAACCTATTTCAAAAGCCTATATAAAGATCCTAGGTATAACCTAAAAGGAGGTGGTTAGCTAGGCCAAGGAGCCGAGCCGAAAAAGTCAGATTTGTGGGAAACTCTCAAGGGATAGCCAGTTGATCCATCTCCAGAAGCCGGAATTCTACTCAAGTCGGAGGATCTCTCCTTCAATTCCTTCAGGGAGTTTTAGGGATTTCTTATGTTTTGTTTTATCTTTTCTTCTGAGACGTTTTTCTTTATTATTATGAACTAAACCCTTCAGATACCTGAAGGAGGATGAAACCTAGATGAATCTTGTTATTGTTTTCTGAACTATATGATAAATACTTGATTTGTTCTTGATTATGTGTGCTTAATTCTTGTGTTGATATTTCGCGGATATTAATTCAAGTTGAATGTGCTTTGGTGGTGGAGCAAAAGTCCCTGGTTAAGAGTAGATCTAGCATAATTAAGCGGAGTTGATCGCGCGCCTAGAGATAGGGTGACGAGATTTTGCCGGATTAGGGTGAAACCTAATATGGTAGTCTATAGATCGATTTACTGCTATTCTAGGGGTTTTAATTAGAAAGAGATTTCAATTAATCAACCTAGGGTTAGACGTTATTCACCTCGAGAGAGGGTTTAATATAAATTAGGGAGTCCTACGGATCAAGTCAAGTGAATAAATCTTCTGGTTCAGTGTTAGATAACAAGTGAAGTCTAGGTGGATTCTTCCTAAGGGTATCGTCTTAATCAACTGAGTTTTTCCCAAGTATTTCCCCAATTCATTCTTTTTGTCTTTACGTCTTTAGCTTAGTAATTAGTTAATTTAGATTAATAAACAACTTCACTTATTTTAGGCTAAATAATAGAAAGAAAGTTAGTATTAGTACTTTTAGTTCCTTTGGGTTCGACAATCCGGTCTTGCCTAAGCTATACTACTGTTCGATAGGTGCACTTGCCTCAATCGTTGTTATAGTTAGTTCCAGGATCGATCATTATAAATTTAAAACTCTGAAATACAACGATCAGTGGTAGCACCACGAGAAACACAAGTGTGTGTTAGAATTGAATTGAGATGAATTCAGTATATGATGAACTCCTAGTGGGTTATGTGTAATCAAATCACCTTGGTTGCATGAGATAGATTTATTGATGCATTGTGTGAATGCGAACAAGTATCGTAGAAAGTTGAGTAAGAATAGTAGTGTGTGAGGATGTTCTCTGATGAACATTTGAAATAGAGAAATACATGTGGATAACTATCCATGAATGTATAATAATGGTAAGCTATGTGCGATATCACCTTAGTAATGGTTAGTGATGGGCTGTGTGCGATACCATCAACCATATTATTATCGGTGGGCTGTGTGCGTTACCACCTGATTAATTAGTAATTGATGGGCTGTGTGTGATACCATCGCTTATAAATGATTGGTGGGCTATGTGCGAAACCACCGAGAGTTTGGTAGTATGGGTGGCTTATTGAAAATGCTGGATGTGTTGTTCTACATGATCATGTGGTGACCAATGCAGGAATGTATGCTAATTAACAAGAGCAGTTAGCTTGAGGCATGGTAAGAATGTGGTAAGAGATAGAATGAGCGAGCTTCAAGAATAGTTGAGTAATTAACCATGAGTTTATGAGAAAAACTCATTATAATACCTACCTGCGTTGTATATATTCAATGAATATCGGTATTTGTCGCTTATATGCAGATGAACTTACTAAGCATTATTGCTTACTCCTTTTCTTTTCCCATCTCTTATAGGTTATTTTAACTAGCTCGGGTGGAGGTCACGGAGATGTTTTCACACTATCGAGTAGAAGCTTGGTATGATGTTTCAAGTTCTTTTGAGTCATGGCATGTATAGGGACCTCTTTTAAAGTTGACTAAGTCATAGTTAATATAGCCAAATGTGTTGGCGTAAGTGAGTTATGTTTTGGTTGTGAATAGCCATAGATGATGGCTTAAGTAGATTGTAATTGTATTGGAAATGGTTCTCCCTTGTGTTTGGGATGAAGAATTCATTGTATGAATTAAATGTCTTTAATCCAAGATTTGTAATTGATGATATGTGGAGTTTTTGTAATGGAATTTGTATGAGTGCAATGTAGAGTGGCAAGGGCTTGGTAGATAGCCTGATAATTGTCCACATGGGTAGACACACGGGCGTGTGTCAAGACCATGTGGGAGGCACGGCTAGCACATGGGTGTGTGCCCAAGCCGTGTGAAGTCTAGACTTTACATTTGGAATTTAATTGGCCCACGGCTGAAGCACACGGGCGTGTGTATAGCCCGTGTGGATAAGTCAGAAAGCCAAGGTTTGGCACACGGGCCAGGACCACGGGCGTGTCAAGGCCGTGTGAAATTAGTCAGTTTCGACCACGAGTGAAAGACACGGGCATGTCTTAGGGGCACACGGGCGTGTCCCTAGACCCCCACACGGGCGTACGGCCCTTGTTTCGTTGAAAAGTTTCTTGAACTCATAAAAGTTCCCAGAATAGTTCCGATGCCTCTCGAAAGTATGTTAGAGCCTCTTAGGCCGAGTATGTGCAAGTGATGGGTTTAAACGAAAAATTATAACCCTATTCGAGATGTTTAAGCAAGACTAGTTAGGTAATGCCTCAAACCCTATTCTGGCTTGAATACGGGTAAGGGGTGTTAGACGCACATAGCCGAAGAGATAAAGCAAGACCTTGTTGAGTTGCTGCGAGAATTCAAAGACGTCTTCGCATGGTCATACCAAGATATGCCTGGGCTAAGTACTGATATTGTAGTGCATCGCCTTCCCATAAGAGAAGAATGCAAGCCAGTTCAACAAAAAACTACGAAGGATGAGGCCTGATGTGGTGTTAAAAATAAATGAGGAAGTCAAGAAACAGTTTGATGCTGGTTTTATACAGGTGGTCAAATACTCAGAGTGGGTTGCCAATATTGTTCCTGTCCCTAAGAAGGATGGAAAGGTTCGGATGGGTGTAGACTACAGGGACTTAAATAAAGCCAGCCCAAAGGACAATTTCCCCTTGCCTCATATTGATATGTTGGTGGATAATACGGCGGGATGCTCACTGTTTTCTTTCATAGATGGTTTTTCGGGATACAATCAGATCAAGATGCATTCTGAGGATATGGAGAAAACTACTTTCCTAACATTGTGGGGTACTTTTTGTTATAAGGTGATGCCATTCGGGCTAAAGAATGCAGGAGCAACATATCAAAGGGCCATGGTAACCTTATTCCATGACATGATGCACAAAGAGATTGAAGTATATGTTGATGACATGATCACCAAATCTCGAACAGAAAAAGAACACGTTGAAGTTTTGAAGAAGTTGTTCTTGAGGTTGAGAAAATTTCAATTAAAGCTCAACCCAGCAAAGTGTACTTTTGGAGTTCGGTCAGGGAAATTACTGGGTTTTGTAGTCAGTGAGAGAGGAATCGAGGTTGACTCAGATAAGGTCAAAGCTATACAAGAATTGCCTCCACTACACACTCAAAAAGAAGTTCGAGGTTTTCTTGGAAGGTTAAATTACATTGCTTGGTTTATTTCACAATTAACTGAGAAATGTGATCCCATATTTCGTCTTCTTAAGAAACACAACCAAGGCGTATGGGACGATGAGTGCCAGAAAGCTTTTGACAAAGTTAAACAATATCTGTCAAATGCCCCAGTACTATCACCGCCTAATCCAGATAGACCACTAATACTGTATTTGATAGTGTTCAATAACTCCATGGGATGTGTGCTTGGTCAACATGATGAGTCAGGAAGAAAAGAAAAGGCGATATATTATCTAAGTAAAAAGTTCACTGAGTGTGAAATGAAGTATTCGTCAATTGAGAAATTGTGTTGTGCCTTGATTTGGACAACTCAAAGGTTGAGGCAAAATATGCTATATCATACAACCTGGTTAATTTCGAAACTTGACCCATTAAAGTATATGATGGAGTCAACTGCTCTGAATAGAAGAATGGCAAGGTGGCAGATTTTGCTTTCTGAATTTGATATAGTCTATGTGAACCAAAAGGCTATAAAAGGGAGCGAAATAGCAGAATTTTTGGCTAGCAGGGCTTTAGAAGATTATGAACCTTTGAGCTTTGATTTCCCCAATGAAGAGCAAATGTATGTGGCAACTAATGAAGAGTACCCGTGGAAGCTAAACTTTGATGGAGCATCAAACGCTGTAGGAAATGGAATTGGGGAAGTCTTGGTATCCCCAAGTGGAGATCATTATCCAGTCACATGCAAATTGGATTTTGATTGCACAAACAATATGGCAGAGTATGAAGCATGCATCATGGGAATTCGAGTAGCTGTAGAGCGTAAAATCAGAGTGCTAGAAGTATATGGAGATTCTGCATTAGTAATTTACCAGCTTAAAGGTGAATGGGAGACAAGAGACCCCAAACTGATCGATTACCAAAAAATAGTTTTGGGATTGATTGAGGAGTTTGATGACATCACTTTTAATTATCTCCCACGTGATGAAAACCAGATGGCAGATGCTTTGGCAACTCTGGCTTCTATGATTAAAGTAAACAAACCAGAGGATATGAGACCTATTCATATGAGAATTTTTGAAGGTCCAGCTCATTGTTACAACATGGAATAGGAGGAAAAGGATGACCACCCTTGGTATCACGATGTATTGCGATACGTAAGAAATCGTGAGTACCCTGATCATGCAACTGAGAATGACAAAAGGACGTTAAGAAGATTAGCCTGTGACTATGTTTTAGATGGGGATGTCTTGTACAAAAGAAGGAAAGATCAGGTACTATTGAGATGTGTTGACACTGTTGAAGCTAGGAAAATTTTGGAAGAAGTTCATGAGGGCGTTTGTGGAACACATGCTAATGGATTCACAATGGCTAGACAAATAATGAGATTCGGATACTATTGGTCCACCATGGAAGGAGATTGTATCAACTATGCCAAAAGATGTCATAAATGCCAGATTTATGGAGACAAAATTCACGTACCGCTTTCACCTTTGCATGTTATGACTTCTCCATGGCCTTTTTCCATGTGGGGCATGGATGTCAATGGGCCAATCTCACCGAAATCTTTGAATGGGCATCGATTCATCTTTGTGGTTATTGACTACTTTACGAAATGGGTGGAGGCTGCTTCATATGCTAGCGTTACTAAGTTAGCAGTTACCCATTTCTTGAAGAAGGAAATCATATGTCGATATGGAATGCCCGAGAGGATCATATCAGATAATGCACTGAACTTGAACAACAGCACGATAGCAGAAGTCTGCAGTCAATTCAAGATCAAACACCACAAATCATCTCCATATCGCCCAAAAATGAATGGGGCAGTGGAAGCGGCCAATAAAAACATTAAGAAGATAGTAGGGAAAATGACAGAGACTTATAAGGATTGGCATGAGAAGTTACCATTTGCACTCTATGCTTTTCGAACATTCGTCAGAACTTCTACTGGGGCAACTCCTTTCTCATTGGTTTACGGGATGGAGGCAGTCCTACCTATTGAAGTAGAGATACCTTCTCTTCGAGTTTTGTCAGAGATAAAGCTGGATGAAGCAAAATGGATCCAGTCTCAACATGATCAGTTGAGCTTGATTGAGGAAAAATGGCTAGGGGCTATTCGTCACGGTCAGATGCACCAAAAACGAATGATGCGAGCTTATGATAAAAAAGTTCGCCCAAGAGAATTTCATGAGGGGGACCTTGTACTGAAAAAGATCCTTCCCATACAAAAGGATTTCAGAGGAAAATGGATGTCGAATTGGGAAGGACCAGATGTGGTGAAGAAGGCTTTCTCTAGAGGTGCACTGATTTTGACCGAAATGGATGGGAAAAGCTTACCCAATCCTGTGAACTCGGATTCAGTCAAAAAATATTTTGCTTAAAAAGGAGAAGAGGCCAAGGTGAAAGCCCACAAATGGCGCTTTGAGACTTCAAAAAAAAAAAGAAGAGGCCTAGGCGAAAACCCGTAAAGGGCGCCTTGTGACCAAAGGGGTTTTGAGTTGAAAACCTGAAAAGGGTAGCTCAAATTTTGAAAGGCATGCAGTGATCTTGCTATACCTGAATCAACAAGAAATGAAGTATGTTACATATCGGGGCATCAACAAAGTACTTTGGATCTTCTAAACGCATGTTAAGCTCAAAGAAGTCTTCATGGAGTTTGTATATAGAAGCCCAATCTGCGATATCTAGGGCACCTGGTCTTTGTCCTATTCATATCAATCTTTGGATTCTTTTTCTTCTCAAAGATGTTTTCCCAGTTAATTTCCTTTTTAATGATAAATCATTCAGTTCGAACTATCCTCAAGATCAATTTATTTGTTGTCCATTATTACCATTCATAAGCATGTTGCATTGAAATAATGATTGATGAACTAATAATATTTTCACAAAAGAAGTTCTACATATTACTTTGGAAATTTCTAGATAATACAAGAAACTGAAGCAGGATATTTGTTTAGAATTTCCATGTACAAGGATTGGAAATATTTGGGAAAGAAGAGTCTAGATAGAGACTATTTCTCTGAATTCTCTGTCCAAATGGTAATTGGACAAAATAATGAGTTGTTGTGACGAAAATAAGCAATGTCATTTTACAGGCAAATTCACCAGGTCATAACATTCGGGGAATGGTGACAAACCAAATTGATGGGAAAAGTTCAAAACCCCTGAATTGCAGTGGAATGGATTGGGGTGGAAACAAATCCTATACCCTTAAATTGCAGTAGGGACGGACTGAAAAAGTTTCGATTCCTATAAATCATGGTGGGATGGTTTAAATGCAGTACAAGCCTTGTGTCCCCAAGGTTCAAGTGGAACGAACTCTGAAATTACCATGAGGCAAATTATTTGAGCAGAATATGATTGATACTTCGAGAGGAATGAGGATGAAGAACAAATGAGTGATGACACCTTGAGTAGGAATCATGCTCATAACATTTCTGCATTCATATATCATAGCGCGTCTAATTAGGAGCATTTGACTCATTTCGATCAAGGCATCCTAATCATTCGGCATAAGCATATACCCATTCTATAGGTTATGTCCTCTATAGGACAATGTAGTAAGGTAGATTGACGCTTTCAGCCTTGCCTCCCTGAAGTTGCAGCGGAGCAGACTGAAGATAGTAGATCTTGCCTTCCTGAAATTGCAGTGAAGTAGATCGAAGACATCAGCCTTGTCTCCCTGAGTTTGAAGTGGAGCAGACTAAAAGATAGCAGATCCTACCTTCCTGAGGTTGCAGTGAAGCAGATCAAAGACACTAGACTTTTTTCCCTGAGTTTGCAGTGGAGCAGACTAAAAATAGCGGATCTGGCATTCCTGAAATTGCAGTGAAGCAGATCGAAGACATCAGCCTTGTCTCTCTGAGTTTGCAGCGGAGTAGATTAAAAGATAGCAGATCCTGCCTTCTTGAGGTTGCAGTGAAGCAGATCGAAGACACCAGTCTTGTTTCCCTGAGTTTGCAGTGGAGCAGACTAAAGATAGCAGATCTGGCCTTCCTGAAGTTGCAGTGAAGCAGATCGAAGACATCAGCCTGACCTCCCTGAGTTTGCAGCGGAGTAGACTAAAGATTGCAGATCTTGTCTTCCTGAAATTACAGCGAAGCAGATCGAAGACACTAGCCTTGCCTCTTTGAAGTGGTAGTGGAGCAGATTGAAGAAAGCAAATCTTATGGCAAATCTTATTTCCTTGAAGTTGCAGTGAAGCAGATTGAAGCCGTCAGACTTATTTCCCTGAAAGAGCAGTAGAACAGATAGTCCAATACTTCTGAAGTTGCAGTAGTTGCAGAGAAGTAAAGTTAAGTTGAAATTCCAATACCTCTGAAGTAGCAGTTGGGTTGGAAGCCATTTGGAAAAGACGAGGACCAAGAAGTCAAAACTCGGTGAGACCGGGCAAAATTGGTCCTTTTGTCGTCTTTGCTCTATTCTCGTCACACGAAAATGAGCAAAGAGGGGCAGCTGTAATAGCCCACTTGTGCCCGGGCCCATGCCATAAAAAAAATAATGTTTACAGTCCATTTACAGCCCAAATAGACTACCCAATACCCCATTACACCCAAACCCAACACGACCCAAACCTACGGGGCCCAAAGGGCCCAATACCCAAATAGAATCAGAAGCCTAGGGTTTTTGAAACCCTAGGCGCCGCAGCTCCCAACACAGGCCCCTTTGGTCGCGCCGCAATCAGTGCGCGGATAGCGCTCCTCATCGCTGTGTTTCTCGCCGTTCACCTGCAAAACAAGGAAAGAACGCAGACAGAAACAACAAGTATAGCAAGACAGTATCTTTGTATTTATTTTTCGATTTATTTTTGGGGCTATAAAAACCCTACTGTAATCTGTAAAAAGGGACACACATAGATACAAAGAATACAGAAATAAGAATACAAAATCTTCAAAAAGTCAAGGTGATTTTCGACAGATTTATTTTGTTTAGTTTTTTTATTTTATTTTCGATATATACAAAGTCATACAAATCGTTTTTTTTTAAAAAAATACTACTAGAAATAAGTAAAAAGAATTTACCTCTCGATTTGTGTTGAAAAACGGAAGTCTCTGGCCTTCGACCGCCGTATATGGTGGCGTTTACGGTGGCACGTATGGCGTGTGTGGCGATGGTCCGTAGGTCCGATGACAAGAATCCAGACGGAGGAGGGGAGGAATTTAGAGGATTTTCGGAAATTTAAAAAAAAAAACAGATCCAAATGAATTTTTTTATATAAAAAATTATTTATATAGCAACATAGAAACGACGCCGTTTTTGCTTAATTTAATAAGCACTAAAACGACGTCGTTTAAGGGCCAAGATCCGCGTGTTGACCCGATACCTGGGGAGGATCCGCGTGTTTTTGTTAGAAGGTCTAATTGCTTTATAGGCCCTTCCGCATTATTGCAATTTTGTAATTATGTCCAATTTGCATTTTTCCTTTATTTTCAATTTGGCCCAGAATTATGGCCTTTGTTTCAATTTGGTCCTTAAGGCCATTTTAAGGCAGAAGATGGAACGGCGTCGTTTAGGAGATAAGGCATAATTGCCAAATAGGTCCCTACAGTGTGACGTGCGTTCTAATCTGGTCCTTTTACATTTTTACTCCGGATTTTATTTTTATTTTGATTTAATCCCTGTTTCCTTGATTTTCAATCCTCTTTTATTTTTTTTCCTTATTTTTAATTACTTTAGCATTATATCAAAGTATTTCATTTTTTATAGGTTATTCTATTAAATTCTATATTATCTTTATTTTAAAATTTGTATATTGTATATTATTTAAATTGATTTATTATTAATGTAAAGTTTTCTGTGTATGGTTTATTTTAAATATAAATATTTTTTATATATGTATATTAAATTGTTATATTATATATCTATTATAAGTTATCCCTTATACATATTTTTTATATTCAAATTTCTTTATATATTATTTATTTAAAACATATATTTATTTTATTATGTATATATATATATCCATTTTAGATCTTGCCATTTTTTTTTACATACATGTTTTTTAAAGAAAATTTTGTTGTAGTATCTATTTATTATTTGATATATGTTATTTATATTATATTGTTATTTTACTTTTATACTTGATCTTGTATGTAAAGTTTCATATTCATTTCATAGTTTTTTTTTATTTTTTTTATTTTTTTTTATTTACTACTTTATATCTTTATTTGTTTATTCATGTTCTTTTATTTGCTTATAATTTTTATGTCTGCCTTAGTATAATCATTTTATTGCCTGTATCATTTGCTATTTTACGTTATTCTTCTTCTTAATTATCTATGTTAGTATTTAATGTTAGTACATCATGCAATTTTCGTAAATTTTTTTTTGGTATTGTAATGTATTAATGCAATATTTTATTCGAATCATTGTTTTGAATAAAAATACATTTTGCTAAATTGTCACATTTTATTCAATTTTTTTTTTAAAAAAATTACGGCGATACTTAATATTTGGGGGCTTCGAGAAAAATTGTACCCTAACTCACTGGGTTTCGATTTTTCTCGTTGAACTTAAGAAATCAAGTATCCCTTTTTGAAATCGGAACCTATAAGTTTCAAATCAAAACTTATTCTCAGGAATTCGAGATGTTGTGTCCTAACTTATTGGATATGATGTTTTGTTGTCTCGAGGTAAGGATTTTCTACAAATAAAGGCAAGCTTAGTTTCGAAGTCTTGAAATGTTGCATCCTAACTCATTGGGTGTGACATTTTATTTCTTTGAGATAAGTGGGTCTTGGCGTACAATTTGATTTATTCAAGTTTTCTTTCAAATAAAAAGGATCGTATTTTAAATTTTTCAAATTTTCGACATTAGGACATGAGTTTATCAATTAGGTACCAATTTTTGGGCGTTACGAGGGTGCTAACCCTTCCTCGTACATAACCGACTCCTGAACCCATTTTCTTGAATTTCGTAGGCCAAAATCAATATTTTAAATAAAACAAAAATATTTTATAAGGTGATCCGATCACACCAAAGCAAAAAAAAAAGATCGGTGGCGACTCCCGTTTTCGTTTTTTAAAGTCGATCCCCATTTTTTTAAAAAAACTTAAAAATGGTTTCGACACATCCAATCAGTTCGTGAATCTTAATTCTTAAGACTCCACACAAAGTAACGACCGTTTAACGTTTGACCATTATCTCTAGCTTAAATATCATTTCTTCGGAAACTATTTAATAAGAGATGATCTTGAGTGTGTAACCATTGACTCAACACCCATCATGAACATGCTTTCATTTGTGAGTCATCTTGGGACAATCTCTCTAAAAGTCATGCATGATTAGTTGTCCTTAAAAGGAAATCCCATCTAGTGAACCCACATGAAAAAAGTTTACCTTGGGGTGCGGCCAGGGTAGGATCTGGCTCGAAACTTTATCATGCTATCACTTAGGGACCATCAATGGAGGCCGTAGGTCTTGTTCAAGGACCTTCTCCCACTCAATATTTTAAAAACATGCAAGGTTTTTTATCCCAAATTTCAAGAATGATCATACAATAGTCCTAGTGACATTCTTACCTAATTTAAATGACAAGCTTCCAATATATGCATGGCATGCTATGGCAATAATATTCATTCACAAGAATCAATCAATCTTAAAACAAATAATTTTGATTCTCCACAATTTTTCTTTTAAGGGAAAGACCGAATAAATGAATGCGAACCGTACACCAGGTTGGGTCCCTAAGAAAGGGAGGTGAGTCAAATTTGACCACATAAAAACCAAAAATTTCCTAGCCAGAGTCTATCCTGGACATGCACCTTCTCACAGTTATCGAATAACCTAAAGAAGTGAATAGAATAATGCAACACATGTATTTTCTCATTACCACACTTCTTAGTTTTAATCAATCAACTGTGGATCATCTTATATATATATCACAATTATAACAGTACATAATATAAATATTATAAACAATTATATAATGAGATAGGTAATTAAAATAAAATTGCCAACCAAGGTTTCCACGGTTCTATTTTTAGAAAATAAATGGAAAAATAAAATTACATAATTTTTCGCCACAAGGCATTCTTTGGGTTTTCAACCGCCATTGCATCTTTTCCTCGTCATGAATTCCTTTTAGAAAAATTACATTTAAGTCCTATATTCGTTTCTGGCTCACAAGAATTCTATGAATTTTAAAAAATAATAGCCTTACATGGAGATGATAGTCCATGGTCTATTTCCTAGGAACCACAACCTCGGCAAAAAACAATTATATAACAAATATATAATGTCACATCCATTCCCATATATAACTTAAAACATGCATAAGATCTAAAGAATGCCACTTTCTATGTAATCAAATTATTCAAAAAGAAGAGAAATATATTTTGATTATCTGAGTATACTATAGATAGAATATAACCTGGCTCTGATACCAATTGTTGGAAAAAACGAATTTGAAAAACGCAGCGAAAAATAAATTTAGGGAAAAACCAAAGTTTTAAATTTTTTTCCAAAACAAGATCTTGGTTGTGATATCTAAAGTAATAAACACTTAATCAAAATTGTACATTTTCGATTCGTCTAGGATGAGCGCTTCGACTGAGTAGTCTTGTCTGCTATCCTCAAGCTCACGTCTGTGGGGTGTGGGCTGGCTTCGAATCAGAAAATTTTTCAGAAAAATTACCAGTGTGGTAATTTTGCAATTTTTCTAAACTTTTGGGTCAAATTGTAAATTAGAAAAATATCTCTAGAAATTTTATGAAATAATCGCTTCAGAGAATTTTTTCTCTATAACTTTCTCTTAAATTCAAGTGTGTGTAAATAATGACCTAAGACTTTTTTTATATAGGGAGAGTTTAGAGATTTCAATTATGATTAAACTTAATCACTTTAATATTATATTTAATATTAAATCTTATTAAAATAATAGAATATTCTACAAGATAAACATTAAATTAAATTTAATATTAAGATAATCACTTTAATATTAAATTAATAAATACTATTAAGATAAGTATTAAATTAAATTTAACATTAAACTATTAAAATAATATTATTTTTAGAATAGTTAATCTGAAATCAAATTCTCTGGTAGAGTCCTAGTAGGAGTGTAACACTTCAATTGCTCAACCACCGATGACCAACTACCGCCAATCACCGGGATGCCGCCGTCGCAGCTATCGGCACCACTTTGTACGGTGATGCAGGTGTGACACCCCGAGTCATTTCAGCCAAGGTCAATGACGACTCGGCCGGTCCGGTCTAGCCACTGATTAGACCATCAGCTCGGTTTCACATACCGATCCCGGTTCGACCAATTTTTGGGTCTTGGTCTTGGTTTTGTGCTCTCGGGCCCAATTTACGATCTCAAGTCCCATTTTCAAGTTCAATTACCCATTAGGCCAATTGTCTGACTTGAAAGCTAACTTCCAAAAATATCATATTAATTTTAATTGATTTGATTAACTTAATTTTACTTGATCAAAATTAATTTTTTCCAAAAATCACTTAGATTTTCCAAATTAATTTTTCAAGAAAATTCTTTAATCAAGTTCTCTAGTTGAACAATTCTTACGACCACCTAATTTAATTCCACATCGAATAAACCGACTCAATTAAATTATTCCCATAGTCGTAGAATTTTCTTTTGATTCAAATGCAGTCTGATCGAGCTTTTGTTGAGCTAACGGAGGGACCAATCAGATATATATAGTTAGGCTCTAGTGATTGCAATTATGTTCAGAAGCATCGTTCTGATAATTCACAATTACTTAATCATGGAGTCATTCCACAAAAAGTACCAAGATTGAAAACTCTTTATTGTATACTCTTTACGAAAGCAATTCATCCAACTGCTTTGTCTAATGACCTCGTCATGTGTGTGTTACCCTCATATGATATCCTTGATTCCTTTGAGTTAAATCTGTTCACTCAATATAATCCTATTTTATCTCATTGTCAGCATTGTGTCTTCTTAATGATTAATATGATCACTGTTAACAAATGACTGCGATAAATTGCTAGGTCCGAGAACAAGCAACCTGTGGCCACGTTCCATATTTATCAATCCACACAATGCCAATTAGAGGATATCATTAACTATTTAATTGAGCTATGAATTCCACTGGTTCTAGTAAAGCCATGCCATACACAAGTCATGTACCCAACATACCGGCTATGGGCTCGATCATCTTAAGAGCATAAGCCTCCACTTATATCAAAGCACATGAGTTGCATACGCATGGTTAGTGACTAACTAAGGATTTAGGTAAATCACACCATCAACATCACAAGTGAATTAATTCACAAACGGATTCAGAATTAACTCACCTTAGGTCCAGTCCAATGTATCATTCTACCAATGAATACATCTATGTCTCTACTCGTGGAGTCAATTGCTCCGATAGCCAAGACTAGGCATCTCCCAAATTGGAATTGTAGATGACATAATAATCCTTCTCAATATTTGAATCAAATGCTCACTGTGATTCTTTTACGAGATTACGGACTCATTTAGATTATCTACTAAAGTAAGATGTCTTTCTCGCAATGTAAACGTTTTACAATGCCACTTATCTTTAGTTTGAACTTAGACAATCAATGAGCTAATATTTTCTTGTCACAATTTCGCTATGCATGCAAAATATAAAATACATAAATACAAAAGATATAATAGTGAAATGTGAAATTAACTTTATTTATTTATTGTTCAAATAAATAGAAAATAGTTACATGTTTACTACAATATGGGCACATTTCCACTAACACTCTTGATTTTCGTGATTAAGTGCACTTATCATCATTTAAGTCTTATAAACTATAGTATCTTAGTTCCATCCTAACAAGTTCTCACTAGGCTAACTAAATAGTCTTATTAAAATAATAAACAAATCTATTAACTACAAACTTTAACGAACTCGCCTAAACTTCTGGGATGACGTATACTCAATAGAAGAACCCACCAACCCACAGATCTTGCCAAAACATGAAATCCGCCAAAACATAGGATTCACCAATTGACACATGCAAAAAATACTATACCTAGACAAAACAAACACTTTAATTTCTCAGAGCTACAGTTAATACCATAACAAGATAAATAGTAATGAAATACAAAGACTTCGTCGGGTGTGCTGTTACTACTCTCCCCCACATAGAAAATTTCGTCCCCAAAATTTATACATGAAAATAACTGAGGATATTGTTATTTCATTTGACTTTCTTTTTCCCAAGTAGCTTCTTCAGTACTATGATTTCTCCATAGAACTTTTACTAAGAGAATTCTTTTATTTCTCATCTCTTTTACCTCTCTTGCTAGAATACAGACAAGTTTGATTCAACCTCTAATTATTCAATCTAAACAACATGAACATGATTTGATCTATACTTTCTTAACATATATACATGAAACACATTGTGAATCTTTGATAACTCAGGAGTTAGAGCCAATCTAGAAGCTATAGGTTCAACTTTCTCTAAAACTTCATAAGGTCTTATAAACCTTGGACTTAGTTTTCTTTTTTGGCCAAATCTGATGATTTTCTTTCAATGAGAGACTTTAAAAAATAACTTATCCCCAACTTCAAATGAGATTTTCTTTTCAGATATGCATAAGTTTACTGACGATCTTGTACAGCCTTTAAATGATTTCGAATAATAGAGACTTTTTCTTCAGTTTCTCTTACTAATTTAGGACCTACTAACTTTCTTTCACTAAGCCCCATCCAACAAATAGGTGTTCTACACCTTCTACTATACAAAGCTTTAAATGGAGACATTTTTAGACTGGCATGAAAACTGTTATTATAAGCAAGCTCAACCAAAAGAATATACCTTTCCCAATTCAATCCAAAATCAATAATACAGCTTCTCAACATATCTTTCAGAATCTGAATAACTCTTTCAGCCTGACCATCAATTTGAGGATAAAGTGCAGTACTGAACTATAGTTTAGTTCCCATAGATATCTGTAATTGATTCCAAAACCTTGGATCTCTATTAGACACTATGGAAGAAGGGATTCCATGATGGCATACTATCTTAACAATATACAGTTCAACTAATTTCTCCAAAGAATAAGTAGTATTCACAGACAGAAAATGAGCTGACTTATTAAGCCGATCTACTATTACCCATACGGAATTCTTCTTAGAAGGACTAAGAGGAAAACCTAATATGAAATCCATAGTAATTCTATCCCATTTCCACTCTGGAATTTCTAAAGGATATAATTTACTTGAAGGTACCTAATGTTTAGCTTTGACTCTCTAACAAGTTAAACAAGTTGAAACATACTCTGCAATTTCTCTTTTCATACCAGGCCACCAATATGAGCTTATCAAATCTCTATACATTTTGATGCTCCTAGGATGGAGTGAAAAAGGTCTCTAATGAGCTTCTCTTAACAACTATTTTCTCAACCTATTCCCAATTGGTAAAAATATTCTATTCATGAATCTTAATTCACCATCATTTCCTAGACTAAAATTTCCTGCCTTTCATGACATATTTCTTTGCTTAAACACTTCACATTGAACATCTTTCATCTGCTCTTCCAATATCTGTGAAAGAAAGGTTGGTTTTATTACCAATTCTGCTAGCAAGGATCCATTATCAGACATACTCACTTTTTATCAAAGAGACAATAATGTTGCCACAGTTTTTCTACTCAAAGCATCTGCTACCATATTTGCCTTTACTGGATGGTATTCAATGATCAAATCATAATCTTTCAACAACTTTAACCATCTACTATAATGCAAATTTAGATGCTTCTTAGTCATCAAGTACTTTAAATTTTTTTGATCAGAGAATATATAACACTTCTCTTCATACAAATAATGTCTCCAAATCTTTAATGCTAAAACCACTGCTACCAATTCTAAGTCATGAGATGGATAGTTTCTCTCATAAGGTTTAAGCTGACGTGATGCATAAGCTATAACCTCTCTTTTCTGCATGAGCACACATCCTAACCCATTCAAAGATGCGTTAGTGTAAACTGTATACTCTTTTCCATAATCTGGTTGTACTAACATTGGAGCTTCTGTCAAAACTGTTTTCAATTTCTCAAAACTCTATTGACATTCATCATTTCGCTCAAACTTTTCTTTCTTTTTTAGAAATCGAGTCAAAGGTGATGCTATCATAGAAAAACCTTTAAAAATATTTTGTAATAACCAGCTAATCCCAGAAAACTGTGAACTTAAGATACGTTTTTGGATGCATTACACTTAAGCACTACTTTAACTGGGCGGGGTTAACTTTAATACCATCAGTAGAAATAATATGCCCCAGAAAATGTACCTCTCCTGATCTGATTTACCGAATCCGGGTCTTTGGTATTACCACACAAATACAGACATAAATTTTATCTACTTATACAATTTACAATTAATTTCAGCTTTACTATACACTGACTCAAACTAATTTAAATATGCCTACACAATAGGTAAATACAACTGCAGTACATGGTAATTTAATTACAAGAAATATAAATTGAAATCTTCATCTATTACAGTTATCCCAAAATTTGAATTTCTAATTAACATTTCTGACTTGAACACACCACTAAACTTGCTTTGTATGCATAATAACATGATACACCATTTCATTTGGCGTAACCTTGGCATCGTCCCTCCTGGCGCAGACTCACATTGTCTCACCTGAAACACAATACACACAAGATAAGCTCATAAGAATTTAATGAGGGAAACATCATTTACCCGAGTAATACTTGCACATTGTAACTAGCGAATCATAATGAAGATTTTGTCACTCTTAACCTTTAACTTTTCCTCTGGCGAGCACTTGCTCTAACTTTATTCTTATACATATTAGATACACTACCTTACTTTGCAATCATTTCTTTTTCCATCAATGTCTTTGATACATCACTACATCATTCAATCTTTGAGCCATCGTATATTCACAAATAGATAATGAACATGTACACAAATGAAAGATACCTCATTTGAACAATCAAACTTAAATCCTTATTCAGTTCACACTTTTAATACAACCCTTTTACTTCCCTATATCTTTTCAATTCATTTTTTCAATCGAGTCACTGTCGTATATAATACTTTACCGTGTAAAGCATAGAGACATTATACCTTTTTTGGTCTTACTGATTCCACTTAAGAACCATACTGAGTATGCTAATCAACTTAATACAAGATCCACCACATGGAACATTTCTTTAGGGTACGCCACGAAAGCCATTCCTTCAAAGTGCTCCACATGCGTTTCTTTCAATTTATCACCACAAGGGGTATCCTTTCATAATTCACCACAAAATTTATTCTTTCAGATTTTACCACAAAGGCTATTATTTCCTGACGTGTTTACGACATGGATTTGCCTAAACTCATCATACGTGAGGTTTGCCCATCATCATTCTGGGACACGCAAAAAACCCTATTGGGTAATCACCATCTTTTAATTCCTTTTATAGAGTTTCATGGTCATGAGCTTTTCCTTCAGAAGTTCATATCAGTGTTTGTGTTTTTAGTCTCGACAGATCCCTTTTAAACTCCACCGCGGTGAACAGACACAGGCTCACTTGATAAACTCTTCATGCATTGTCATCATTTAAGACTCAACACTTTAATTCACTACCATACACCCAAACTGACACTTAACTCTTAGCATACAATTCAGGCCTAAACATACAACCATACATTTCACATTCACGTATACAAAACTTAGCATAACTGTAACAACCCATTTTCAGTGAAATCGGCATAGTGGTTTCGGGACCACAAACCCGAGCCAAAAAGAATTTTTTTAATATTATTGCATGGTCTATATTATGATAGGAATGTTATATGAAAATTCTGATTTGAAAATTTTACCGATTATATGTTTAATTATGGAAATGATCAAATTGCATAAAAGGCAAAAGTTGAGTTCTAGTAGCTAAAAGGATCAATTAGCCATGGGATTCAAAATAAGAGGTCCTTATATGATAATTAGACCATTAAAGAAAAGTTAGTTGATATTTTTGGTGATTCATCCATGGAAAATTTGAAAAAGGCAAGGACTAAATTGAAAACTAAAATAATTAAAAGATGATAAATGAATTAAAAAGAAATAATATCATTTTATATCATCTTCTTCCCCAAAATATACGTGGAAACCATAGGAAAGAGAAAGCAAGCTTTCTTGGCTTAATTGGTTAAGTATTCTTGTCCCGTTTTTAGTAATTTTATATTTTTAAGATTGGAATAGCTTAATTTATCTATTTTTGGGATTAATTTGTAAAGATATCAAAGTATAGAAATTTTGCCATGAATGAATATGCTGAAAATTTGAAATTTATGGTAGAAAATGAAAGGTTGTTGATAGATAAACAACTTCTACAAAGAGAATTTTCATGAAATTGTGATTTAGGGACTAAATTGAAAAATTGTAAAACCCATGGAAAAATTTTGATTTTTAAGAAATTCATGGGCTCTTATTAGGACATGTAAAAATTGGTTAGGCTTGGAATAAGGATTAAATTGCATGAATTTCATTTTCCAAGCCTAGGGATGAAATTGGAATTTATGAAAAGTATAAGGGCAAAATGGTAATTTTGCCTAGGACGTGAATTGAATGTAATTGAATATGAAATGTGAAAAATTGATGATTAAATTCATTTATATAGATCCAAATAACTCAAATTCGAAGCTAGGTTGAGTAAAAGAAAAAGTTTTGGATTAGTAGATTTTCATACACAAACAAGTGTCAAGGTAAGTTCGTGTAACTGAATTGTGTTTATTTATTTGCTTGAATTGAATGTGGTATGTGATTGTATGAATTATATAAATGTTAAAAATAAATGAAATAATCATATGTTCAATTATATTCGAAAAATATTAAGTTCCGTTTGAATAATAAAATTCGATGGATATATGTGATTTCCCATATTACATGTGGTCCTGCATATGTTGCGGACAAAATATAGCTCGGACGAGCAATCTTGTTAAAGCCCTCTCAAGCATCCTGTTAAATAGTTCTTGCGAGCATCCTGATTCGGTAATGATTCTGCATGTGTTGCGCACTACCACAGCTCTGTGTGAGCGTCCTGTTACATGATTCGATCGGTTGTGATCCAGCATATAATGCGGACACAAATGTAGCTCTACGTGAGCATCCTGATATAAGCTGTTATGAGCTTCCTGACATGGCTCGCTTGAACTCTCTGTTACCTTATCTAGTGCTCCTTGATATTAACTCTCCGGAGTTATCTGTTAAGCTCTATAATCTCCCTGAGTAAAACTCTTATGAGTTTCCTATTTAGCCCGGATAAGTGTCCTGTTACATGGCTCATTTGAGCATCTTGATATGTGGATCGAGAGTGTGCTCTCTGATTATGTACCCTAATGGGTACCCCTAATTATGAGTTGACGGCTTACTGTTTTGTACACATTGTGTGTACTATATGAGCTGAGTATCCATCGAAATTTCAATGATTCAACGTATAAATCCCTGAAATGAGAAATTTATGAGATTAAATGAATTATATCTTGAGTGTTTCTGAAATACCTGAAATTGTAACATGATGAGCTCATCCATGTTTAATTGATGCATAAATGAAATATGTAACTAACTTGCTTACTTGAGTGTATTTGATTAGGCAAATTGCCAATTTGTTGGGAAGCATGTTATTATATACTTATTTTATTGAATGTGATTGGTAAGTTTAATTCCTGTTATACGAACTTACTAAGCATTAAATGCTTATTAGGTTTTATTTTCTCTGTTTTATAGTGTTCGAAAGCTCGTTAAGGTTGGAGAATGGTTGGAGAATCATCACACTATCCTCCAGCTTGTTTTGGTATAAAAAGTAATCTTATTTTGATATAATGGCA
The DNA here is from genome assembly GCA_025698515.1 of Gossypium sturtianum. Lineage (NCBI taxonomy): Eukaryota > Viridiplantae > Streptophyta > Magnoliopsida > Malvales > Malvaceae > Gossypium > Gossypium sturtianum. The sequence continues at coordinate 59,038,211 of CM046945.1, read as the reverse complement.
TGTATAGGTTAACTTAGCCTATGTTGGCATGTAAATAGTTTTGTAACTTAGCCATTGGAATGGCTAAAGATGGATTGTTTTGGTATGTTATTATAAGGTTATATATCATGTTTAGCTTATATGTATGTGGTTTGGTTAAATTGAATTAAGGTAAAATATAAATCATTACAAGAAGGTAAGTTTGATCATATGAATATGTGATACTATTTTATACATGTTAATGATGTTTGCTTGACTTATATTACTTGAATTGGTTGGAAAATGTATGCAAATGTTATTGTAGGTTTAAGGTTAAACTTGGGTGAGAAATAAGGCTAAGAAATGGCCTTATTTTGTCCACACGAGTAGACACACGGGTGTGTGTCTTGACTGTGTGTGACACACAGCCTGGCACATGGGCATGTGGTTTGGGCGTGTGTCCCCTGCATCTTAAAATTGAGAAACAGAATGCTCAGAATTGGGCACACAGGCAGAGACACGGGCGTGTGTCTCAGCCGTGTGTGCTACACGGCCTAGCACACTGGCGTGTGGCAGGCCGTGTGGCACAAGTCAGAGAGTTACACGGGTAAGGACATAGGCTAGGACACGGCCGTGTGTCTCACATCAAATGCCTACACGACCTAAGACATGGGCATGTCACTTGGCCGTGTGAGCCACACGGTGTACTCACACGAGCGTGTGACCCCTGTACATAAGAAAAATTTTGAAATTTCGTGAAAAATTTTCTGAGTCTCTGATTTAGTCCCGACTTGTTTTAAATGCTTAAATTGGGCCTCGAGGGTCCATCAAAAGGATGATATGATTAGTTTCGAATATGAATAGTAAATGTCTTGAATTACCTGTAATTGTTCTGTAAACTCTGGTAATACTCTATAACCCTGTTTCGATGATGGATACGGGTAAGGGGTGTTACAATAACAATTACCTATGCATTCAGACTCTGGCTGTATACTCATCATTCCACTTTTAAGTCATGAAAGTTTTGCATATACTATCCTTTCTCTTGCCCCATTTTCCCTAAGTTTTACTTGTCCGTTAAACACTCTAGGTCTATCATTGTTTAGTAAATCTTATGCATACAATTCAAAAGTAGAAGCTAGAGTGGAAACTCACCTGACACCCACTTACAGTAGCTTGAACGCAAGATCCAAACATCTGATTTGAAATCAGCAACCATCACTAGAATGGGATGAAATCTCCTACTTCAGATTTGATCTTCAGTTCCAACTTAAAGAGAGCAAATTGCATTCAACTTCCAGAGGAAGTCTATGACACCCCAAACTCGACCGGGATGGGCCACTCGGATTCGAAGCGTTACATTAGCCACCTAAGTGACCCTCCGGCTAGCAACCTCCCAAGACACATCCCGACCTTATAACACCTCAAGCTTATCCATTTATTAGTTATTTATTAATGCAGAAGCAATTTGTGAACCAATTTTAAACTTTTTATAAGTAATTTAACCTAAGGGCATTTTTGTCATTTTACCACCTACAGTTAAACTAACCCGAATTTAGATCTATACATTTACCAACCCTCTTTTATTCAATTTATGTAAACCCTAAAAATTTTAGCTTAATCCGAGTTTATTTTCTATGTATAATTCAAGTTTTATCATTAAGGACTAAATTGTAACAATTTGAAACTATCAGTACTATACCCGAATATTAAATTGAGTGCTTTTCTAACAAATTTTATCAATTAAAAGTCTAATCCTAAAATTTTATCAAGTTCCCTTATCATTTAAGGCTCTAATTAGGATTATCAAGTTACAAGACTAATTTGTAATTTAAACAGACTAGAGAACCAATTTAAAAAGACCAGAATTCAAACCCCCAACAGTCCACTGCAGTTTTTTTTTTTGGTGAAAAAAATTTGATTTTAAACCTGATTTTGAGTATTTTAATGGCCAATTAAACCCAATTTAGCTAAAATTAAATTTCATACATATTCATACACATTAAATTGAATTTATTAACACCAATTAAGCCTCAATTAAATAGAATTAAACATTCAATTTTATGCATATCACCCACCGGTTAATTCAAACAAGTGGCGTACCTTAGTCGCTAGTAAACCACTCCATGGAAGCTTCATTTAAACAATGGTTAGTGTAGACACCATGGCTCACACACCGTGTTATCAAGCAATAATACACCGTAAATTATTCAATAATCAAACTCAAACATGCATATATGATATTATAAAACCATCCAAAATTAAAAATATTCAATGTCCAAGTCCAATTACAACCAAAATTAAACTAAGTGTCAGAAGTTCCACAATGCCCAGTTAACATATCAAAACGTGTAACTAAATCTCTACTGAGCCTTAATCTCATGAAAACTCTCTTGCTCGGCTCCCCAGCTTCTCAATCTCGTCGGTTAACTGCATGAATGTGAGGGTGTGAGTTTGAAAAGCTCAGTGAATGTTAATAAAACGACGAGTAAAATAGCACCCAAATCATGCTTAAATCGAAGCCAATCAAATACAAATTTTCAGTCACAATATCAATCCATAATAGTTCAATGTCATATGCTCAATCATGTATCAAAAATCATAATTAATCATGGCATATAATCATCAATTTAGCATATAACATTTCATACATTTATATTGGCATATACAATCATGGCATAATAGGGTGATCATACGTCGGATAAATGGATCTCCTTACTCGCAATCAGAATCAGAATTAGTCCCGGATTCAGCAGGCTGAGGCCACACGCTCCCTTATATTGCCTTAAATTAGTCCCGTTGAGTAAAGACACAAGCTTAACACTCCCTTATCTACTCCAAATCAGTCCACTTAGAGCCTCATTTCTCACAAATAACATATCAATATGGTGAGAACTCACAAATCCTATGGCATGCCAACTATATCCAATGGATTCACCATGCTATAATGCCAATATAACCAATCAATCATAACATAATTTCAGTCAATAATATGCTCAATTTAAAGTGTCAAAATGCATATGTAAATCATGTAACATATCCATTTTAAAATCAAATTAAATCTAGCATACTAATTACCTATTATCAATTGAAATATCAATATACCATGAACCAAAAACTCCAGCATACTTGCTTAGTTCACTATTATAATGAATCAAATAAAGCACATAAAATCACTAGATGCTCACTTACCAACACTTAACAAAAATTTCATCACTTAAACATATATAAATAATCTTGCAAAATTAGCCAACCAAAACTCAATTAAATATTTGCAATCAGTAATTAATCATCCAATTAAGCATAAGTGAGGGTTAATTTACCAAATCGCCCTTTAATAACACTCACCACACAACTAACTCAACCTTAACCAAGTGATCAACCAAGCAAATCCAAGCTTCAATTTCGATTAGCTCGATCCTCTTCAAGATTCGGAGCTTCAATAGAGATAAAATAGATATTACCACCTTTCAAAAGATATAATAAACACAAATTTTCATCAGCTAGGCTACACGAAATTCTCACTCAAAGTTACCTTACTGGATTTGTATCATTAAGTCGAAAAATCGATTCCTCACAAATTCGATCACTCCAACCCTCCTAATCACTTCCAAACATCAATACTAGACCAAATAAACATATACTAAGCATCAATTTCACATTTAAATCAATTTCACAAAAATCCCGAAAATCAGTTCATGAAGATGATGAAATTCAAATTTCTTTAAATTACCTTACAAAATATGTTTAATCTTGATAAATAAGATAATAAAAAACCTTCTAATAGATCCATTTTGAGTTGGAACATCCATTGATTTGTGGATTTCCTCTCAAAATTCAAGATCCACCATTAAAGCACCTTAAGCTTTTGAAAAAGATGACATTGGTAAAAAAAAATCATGTAATTATCACTCAAATCATGTAAATATGCTTCCAGTCATCATAAAAATAAGTTTAGAAATAATAATTACCTTTGATTCGTTTTAAATCCTTTGATTGAAAATCTTGATTCAAGAATCTTGAGAAATTTCAGAATATTTTTGGCTACTTTTGTAAATAATTTCGGGTGGAAAGAGAGAGTATTTTGAGAAGGAAATTTTTTGAATCTATTTTGTGATGATAGATCTTTAAAACCATTCAATGTAACACCCCTAACCCGTATCCATCACCGGAACAGGATTACTGAGTATTACCGGAACATTCAAAAACATTTACAGATAAATCATGCAAGTTACTATTCATATTCTGAAATCATTCTTAACGTCCCTTAAGTGGACCCTCGAGGCCCAATACGAGCATTAGAAACAAGTCAGGACTTAATTGGAACCTCTAAGAATTTTTCGCGAAATTATAAAAATTTTCCAAGATGCAGGGCTCACACGCCCATGTGGTCCAAGGGACACGCCCATGTGACCCTGGGACACGCCCGTGCTACAGGCCGTGTTCGATTTAGGTTGCTCTCTGACTTGCGCCACACGGCCATGCCACACGCCCGTGTGCTAGGTCGTGTGGTTAATTAATTTAATTCAAATTAGGTGCAGGTTTCACACGGCCAAAACACACGCCCGTGTTCTAGGCCGTGTAGCACACACGGCTGAGATACACGCCTGTGTCTCTTTCCGTATGCTCAATTCTGAGCATTCTGTTTCTCAAAATTAAGGTGCAGAAGACACACGGCCTGGATACACGCCCATGTACTCGACCGTGTGTGACACACGGTCTAGACACACGCCCGTGTGGACAAAATAAAGCCATTTCTAGCTTCATTTTTCACCCAAAATCACACCCAAGACCTGCACTTGAAACACACATCCAATACCAACCAATTCAAGCATTCAAAATAAGCAATTCCATCAATCAACATGGCATATCATTTCAAGCACAAGTGTTTATAAACTTACCTGGGTTTAACTTATGCAATAACAACATTTAACCACATTTACTTAACATAACACATGTGTATATAAATCATAATGACCAACTTAGTCATACCAAAATGAACCATTACTAGCCATTCCAATGGCTAGGTTACAAAATATCATTTTCAAGCCACCTATGGCCAAGTTGTCCTATACATGCCATTATACCAAAATGATTTTACTAAGTATACCCAAAATGACTAGTTGATAGTGTGATGATGCTCCAATGATCTCCAACCTTCACGAGCTTCTGAGCACTATAAAACAGTGGAAAATAAAACGGAGTAAGCATTACATGCTTAGTAAGTTCGTATAACAGAAACTAAACTTACCAATCCCGTTTTTTAAATCTAAGCAAACAATAGCAAGTTTTCCATCCATTTGGCTAATTTGCCTAAACACATGCATTCAATCAAACATGTTAGTCACAACTTAACATATACATCAAGTAAGGATAGATGAGCTCATCATGCAATACTCTTTCAAGACATCATCATTTCATCTCATAATTCTCATGCCATGTCAAGAGTTTTATGTCTGTTGAATCATTGAAATTCCAATGGATGCTCAAGTAGTACACTCGAGGTGTACGATTAAATAATCCGTCAATTCTTATTCAAGGGTACCCACTAGGGCACTTAATCAAGGAACACACTCTCGAGTCACATATCGTATAATAGGATTACCAGTCCAAGCTAAATCCTTTATATAGTATATGCTCAAAAGAGCTCGATTAGGATTACCAGTCCAGGCTAAACCCTAATCGTAGCATATACTCGAGAGGTATTATTTCAAGATTACCCGTTCGGGCTAAATCCTTTCTATAATGAGGTCAATAGGATTACTCGTCTGAGCTAAATCCGTCAGTAACAAATGCAGGACCCCATCCATTACGGGAAAGCACACATATTCATCGGAATTCATTATTCAATCGGGACATAACCCTTTTTCATCATTTTCAAGCATATATTAATTTCTCATATTTGTAACATCCAAGTAAATCACATAAATGATAATTACATTTCCTACAATCACAACATTTAATTTAACATAATTACATGCTCGATTAAGTTACACGAACTTACCTCGACACTCGTTGGCGTAAATAATCTACTAATCCGAAATCTTTTCTTTTCCTCGATCTAGCCTCGATATTGTGTTTTTCGGATCTATATAAATGAATTTAACCATCAATTTCACACATTTCATATTTAAATGGACTCAATTTACGTCCTAGGCAAAATTACCATTTTGCCCCTAACTTTTCCATAAATTCTAATTCGTCCCTAGGCCCGGAAAATGAAACTTGTGCAAATTACTCCCTATTCCAAGCCTAACAAAGCCCCTTTAAAAAATTTACAGCACATATATTCATAAAATTTTAGAATTTTTCCTTCAATTTCACAAGTTTACATTTTAGTCCCTAAATCATGTTTTCATCAAAAATCACTTTGTAAAAGTTGTTTATCTATCAATAATCTTTCATTTTCTACCATTGTAACACCGCAAACCCGGCTTACACGTTACGACCGGATCTAGTATGTCACATGGAAAGATTGGTTAAAGAAACTTGGCAATTTGAAAAAAAAACTTTTCGCGTTATGTCTTTGTTTTGAAAATCAAGTTCCGTTTTGAGGTTTTCTTACAAACTTTAAGTAATAATACTAACAGTCGAAGACTCGTTTTGTGTTACGAAAAACCAAAACTAGAAGATTTCAGAAACGTGACATTTAGAAACAATTTGTGTAATTCTAAGAAAAACCCAAGTTAATAAATTATTTGTTCGTTGTCCGTTTCCTAATATTTTGGGAAAAGTTTGTTTATATGATTAGGAAAACTCCATGTTTAACATTTCATAATATATATAATAACCGCATCAAAATCCAAAACCAAATTGAAGTCCCGGAGGCTTTATTACATAAATATTCCCAAATTAAAAGTAAGTTTAAATAAAGGAAACGAAATTTACGAAAGTAGTAATGCATGGCCACCACAGAGTCCTCCTCGGCTCCATATCCTCGAACTAGGGATTACCTACAAAATTAAGCAGAGGGGTGAGTCACCAAGACTCAGTGTGTAATTCCCCTTACGAATGCAATCTGGGCCTAAGCCCACAGAAGCACATTGGGCCTTAGCCCTCACAACATGGCATATTAACAGGTGAATGCAATGCAGCCCAGCCCAACCTAGTATTCCATCCTCTACATCACCCGAACCACCAAAACACTGTGGCACCAAGCCACTGTGGTACCAAACCACTTTGTGATGCAGTCACCGATATGTATATATATATGTGGTACCAAGCCACTTGAAATAATGTGACATAGTCACTGATATATGTGGTACCAAACCACTGAATTACACTTCCCCTTTCAATCAACATCATATCCCAAAGCCCATGCAACATATTACCATATTATAATGAATGCAATCATATTTCCAATGTACACAGATAATCAAATCATACATATATTTAGGCTATGTTATTCGAAGGTCAATCATAGAGGTACTTACCAGTGTCTCCAACCTTACCCACAAGGGTATCTCAACTGTCGATCTGATCGTTTGACTTTCAAACAATCTGATTATTAATGCAAAATAATAAACGAAGGTGTGAGCATTACACACCTGATTACGCAAAGAACTAAACACTCTATATCGTCGGCACTCTCACTAGCGGGAACAACAGCAATTTGCCTATCCCAAATAGATGTCAGCTCTCTACCACAACCCGGCAGAAAATCACGAACCGCCGACACCGCACGACGTTTGAATGACGGATTAGAGACTACGAGTACACTCCCTTCAAGCTCCTTAACCGCACCCTCTTTGGATCGGCTAGCACTCATATCCATGATAAGAGTCTTGATCAGTACTTAGAGAAAAACGTTGGTTGTCTAACAAAGAAATTGGGTTAAGGCAACAAAAGGGAAAAGGGAATAGACCAACCGAAATTAAGAGAACCTCCTTACCTTGGTCAGAGAATGAACCGAACACAGATAGACTTGGCTATAGGTTCTAACCCGATGCAAACATGCCACTCTTGCACAAATAGACACTGATTGAAGAGGAGACTTTCGGCAACCAAAGGGATGCTTCCAGATGTTCGGCTTATAACAAAAAGATGCGAGACACAGTTTTAGTTTGACACAAGGAGTGATTCGGTCTTGAAAAAAAGAAGAGAATAGAGAAGAACGTAGTAGGATGAAATTTGGCTATGAGAGAAAAACTAGTCAAGAACGAAAAGGGGTAGGGGCTTCGGTTTAATGGAGAAAGTAGAGAAGCAAAGGGGAGGGATGGAGGTTCAGCTAGTGAAGAAGGAAATAGAGGAGCAAGGAGAGAAAAGAAAAAGAAGTCGAAGAAGGGTGGAAGAAAGTGGTTCGGCCAAGAAAAAGAGAAAAATAGAAGTGCAAAGAAGAAAAGAAAGGAAATAGGAGAAAAGTTGCAATTTGGCTATCACGCAAATGAAGAGAAGGGATGGAGAGAAAATTGACAGATTCGACACAAGCTCTAAGTGAGTAACAATCCAAAATGCCTTAAGAACCACCCCAAACCGTCACAAAGAAAAGCTAAAAAGAGCTATAAAATTTGGCACAACACTCTAATGGGTCGGTTTTGCTATCACCCACCACAAATGCCGAAATTCCTAGCCAACTACACCACGTAGCCAAAATTCTCCCCCCAACTCTCCAACATTCGGCCAACTCTCACTCCCCCTCTCAAATCCCTTAATTTGCTCCTTGTTTTACTCTCCATCCACCAATTTGAATTGATTGACCAATTCAAACTCCTCAAGCCCCTCTCCTCCACCCATTTCAAACTGGTTGACTCATTCAACAACCACCCCTCAGAGTCCAAGCCGAACACCACTTCTTCCCCTCCTTGAGCACAAAAATTAAAGCTCCACAATGCACCAGTGGGATTCGAACTCCTTCCCCCTTGCTCTGCCAGTGACGCCACAACCTCCTTGCCACACGCCCAACTTGTGTCATCAAACACAAATAAATATTCTTAAAGCCTGCTTCCCCTAGCTCTCCCCCTAAAGTACCCTAAAGAGAAAATTTTACCAAAGCTCTGGCTCGAACGCGAGCCTTCCCTAGACCCCCAAACACACCAAAATAGCAAGCATAACTAGCCAAACACATGAAGTAGCACAAAATGCAGAACCCCTAACTCTAGGATGTTACAATTCTACTCCCCTTAAAGAAATTTCGGCCTCAAAATTTACCTGATCAAAAGAGGTGAGGGTATTGCTGTCGCATCACATCTTCTGGCTCCCACGTAGCTTCCTCTGAACCGTGATTATGCCATAACACCTTGACCAACAGAACCGACTTTCTTCTCAACACCTTGACATCTCGATCTAAGATCTGCACTGGTTCTTCTTCAAAAGATAGGTCAGGTCTCACCTCAATTTCTTCCACCGGCACAATGTGAGATGGATCCGAATGATAACGCCTTAACATAGAAACATGGAATACATCATGTATCCGATTCAACTCCGGAGGTAACTCAAGCTGATAAGCCACTGGTCCCACGCGTTTCAACACTCGATACGACCCGATGAATCTGGGGCTCAACTTGCCCTTCCGTCCAAATCTTAAAACCTTCTTCCAAGGTGAAACTTTTAGAAAGACCTGATCACCCACTGAGAATTCTATTTCCTTACGCTTCAGATCTGCATACGATTTCTGCCTATCGGAAGCTTCCTTCAACCGAGCCCGAATCAACTCAACCTTTTCCTCCGTATCTGAGACTAATTTTAGACCCAACAACTGCCGCTCACCCAATTCTATCCAGCAGGTAGGGGTACGACACCTACGACCATACAACGCCTCGTAGGGTGCCATCTGAATACTGGATTGATAGCTATTATTGTACGCAAATTCTGCCAATGGTAAGAAATCCTCCCAACTACCTCTGAAGTTGATTACACAACCCCTCAACATGTCTTCCAGAATCTGAATTACCCTCTCTGACTGACCATCAGTCTGTGGATGAAACGCCGTGCTGAAATCAAGTCCTATACCTAACGCCTTATGTAACGCCTTCCAGAATCGCGATGTAAACCTAGTGTCTTTGTCTGATATGATAGACACTGGTACCCCATGCAACCTCACAATCTCTGCTACATACAGCTTGGCTAACTTCTGTAGTGAGTAGCCGACACGAACCGGTATGAAGTGAGCGGACTTCGTCAATCGATCGACAATCACCCACACCGAATCTTTCTTAGAAGGTGTAAGAGGTAGCCCACTAACAAAATCCATCGTTATCCTCTCACACTTCCAAAGTGGAATCTTCACTGACTGCAGCAACCCCGAAGGCAATTGGTGTTCTGCCTTCACCTGCTGACACGTTAAACACCTACTCACAAACTCGGTAACTTTCTACTTCAGACCTGGCCACCAATACTGTTCACGCAAATCTCGGTACATCTTACTCCCACCAGGATGCATAGCGTATGGGCTACTATGCGCCTCCCGCAGAATCACCTGCCTCAACTCAGAATCCTTTGGCATACAAACCTTTCCACGAAAGCATAATACCCCTTCACTGTTTAGACCAAAATCTTCTGTCTCACCACCTTCCACTTGCTGAAATCGAGAACTTAACACTTCATCTAACCACTGCTTCTCCGTAATCAGACTTACCCATGAAGGCTTCACTTGAAGCTCGGCTAACAGGCTACCATCTTCATACAGACTGAGATGAGCAAACATTGCCCTCAAATTCGATATCACCTTACGGCTTAACGCATCCGCCATTACATTAGCTCTACCCGGGTGATACTCGATCGAGCAGTCGTAGTCTTTCAACAATTCAATCCACCTTCGCTGCCTTAAATTCAACTCCTTCTGGGTAAGGAGATATTTCAGGCTCTTATGATCGGTGTAGATAATCGACTTCTCTCCATACAAATAGTGCCTCCAAATCTTCAGAGCGAATACTACCGCAACTAGCTCCAAATCATGAGTGGGATAATTCACCTCATGTGGTCTTAATTGCCGAGACGCATACGCTACCACCTTCCCTTCTTGCATTAGCACACATCCTAACCCTGTGTGTGATGCATCACCATAGACGACAAACCCCTTCCCAGCCTCAGGCTAAATCAACACTGGTGCCTCAGTCAAGATCCTCTTTAGCTTCTCAAAGCTTTCCTGTTGCTTATCAGCCCAAATAAATGGTACCCCTTTCCGTAACAACTTGGTTAATGGCACCGCAATCAACGAGAATCCCTCAACGAACCTTCTGTAGTACCCAGCTAACCCAAGGAAACTTCAATTTCCGCTCATCGACTTTGGCGCTTTCAATCCAAAACAGCTTCAATCTTTCGGGGATCAACCCTAATCCCCCCGGCCGAAACAACATGCCCCAAAAAGGTCACTTCTTTCAACAAAAATTCACACTTACTGAATTTAGCATACATTTGCTTCTCTCTCAAAATCTGCAGAACTATCCGAATATGCGAATCATGCTCCTCTTAAGTCCTTGAATATACCAAGATATCGTCTATGAACACTACGATAAACCGATCCAGGTAGGGTTAAAATACTCGATTCATCATATCCATGAATGCAGCTGGTGCATTCGTCAACCCGAACGACATCACTAAGAACTCGTAGTGACCATAACGAGTTCGAAAAGTAGTCTTGTGAATATCTGCCTCCTTGACCTTTAGCTAATGATACCCCGACCTCAAGTCTATCTTCGAGAACACCGAAGCGCCTCGCAGCTGATCGAATAGGTCGTCAATTCTTGGCAACGGGTATTTTTTCTTGATCATCAACTTGTACAATTACCTATAGTCAATGCACATCCGCATCGGCCCGTCTTTTTTCTTAACGAACAATACCGGTGCTCCCCACGGAGATACACTTGGTCGGATAAAACCACGGTCCAATAATTTCTGAATCTGAGCTTTAAGTTTCACCAGTTCCTTTGGTGCCATTCTATATGGAGCGATGGACACAGGTGCCATTCCCGGAAGTAGATCAATGCCGAACTCTACCTCACAATCTGGAGGTAACCCTGGAAGCTCTTCTAGAAAGACATCCTAGAACTCATTCACCGTTCTAACATCCCTTACAGACAATTCTTTGGCCTCCAAAGCACTAATGAAAGCTAAGAACGCCTCACACCCTTTTCGCACCATCCTTTTAGCCTTTAATGCAGACACCACATTGGATAGGTAATTCCATCTCTCACCTACTACCAACACCTCCTCATCCTCGGGAGTCTTCAACATCATGCGCTCAGCAGTACAATCCAAATTTGCTCGATACTTAACTAACCAGTCCATGCCTAAAATCAAGTCGAACTCACCGAACGACAATTTCATCAAGTCTGCCAGAAACACTACCCCTTGAACTTCTAAAGGCACATTCCTAAATAGTTTGTTCACCACTATCGATTGTCCTAAAGGGCTAATCACAGTCATTTCTCTAGAAGCAACCTCAGATTCTATACTTAAAGTCCCAGACACAGTACATGAAATATAAGAATGTGTAGACCCAATATCTATCAAAACTGTAAATGGCACACCAAAAATAAGGAACGTACCGGTTATGACGTCCAGTGCATCACTATCCTCTCGATGTCTAGCTGCATAAACCAATACAGGCTGTCTTACATCCGTACTCCCAGCACCTCTGCCCGGTGTTCCACGCCCTCGACTAACTCCATTTCCTCCTCTGGCCAGACCACGACCTCTCAATGGCTACTGCCCACCTATTCCGGGATCAGCATATTCCTCGACCTCATCGGCGCGCCTGTCGCGCTCTCTTGTGGGCGATCCCTTATCCGATGATCCATAGATCCACACCTGAAGCATCCTCTATCTCTTGCCCAACACTCCCCCGAATGAAAATTCCCACATCGAGTGTAACATCATAGAATTAGGGGTTCTGTATTTTATGCTTTTCTGTGTGCTTGGCTTGCTTTGCTTATTATTTTAGTGTGTTTGGGGGCCCTAGGAAGGCTCGGGTTCGAGCCAGATCTTTAGGGAAATTTTGTTTTTTGGGCACTTTAGGGGGGGAGAGCTAGTAGAAGCAGGCTTTAAGAATATTTATTTGTGTTTGATAACACAAAAAGGGTGTGTGGTGTGATGGCAAGGAGACGCCACTTAAGGAGCAATGGAGTGGCGTCACAAGGGAGCATGAAGGGGAAGGAGTTCGAGTCCCATCTGCAGCATGTGGAACTCTATTTTTTTTTGTGCCAAAGGTGGAGGAGTGGTGGCTTTCGACTGGGACTCTTCAAGGTGGTTGTTGAATGAGTCAACAAGTTCAAAATAGGTGGACAAAAGAGCTTGGAGAAGTTTGAATCGGTCAAGCCAATTCAAATTGGTGATGGGGAGTGAAACAAGGAGCAAATCAAGGGATTTAGAGTGTGGTGGAGGTGTTGGCCGAATGTGGGGGTCTTGGAGGGGAGAATTTTGGCTATGTGTGTAGTTGGCTAGGAATTTTGGCATTTGTGGGTGTGATATCTGAAAATCGAGCCATTAGAGTGTTGTGTGAAAAGCCCCTTTTTGTTTCTTAGACAAATTTGATTAGCATATTCGGTCATAAGTGAGGAGGAGAGTGTTGTTCCTTCAGGTTTTCATTTGAGAGAATTTAACCTTTTTGCTTTTTGGCTGAGAACTTTTTCTTTCAAGTTTTGTGTTGCCCCTATTTCATCTTGCCGAATCTTAAGCACTATAGTAACTTTTTCTCCTTTTCTTCTTCTTTGCTCTTTTCTCTAAAACATCATAACTGAACCTTCATTTCACATTTTTCTTATCATTCGTGCTCTCTCCATAACCGAACCATTTCTTTATTATTTCGTTAAATTTTCTTTTTCTCTTTTCTACACCCTTTTCCCCAAAAGCCGAAGACCCTCTTCTCTTCTCCTTTATTACTTTCTTCTTTAGCCGAAGCCCTGTTAACAGTTGCTACTTATGTCGAATCTTCTTAGATTCCATTCGGCTTCTCCTTATTGAAGGTAAAGAACCCTCCTTTATTCTTCTTATTCTTCTTATTTCTTCATGGGAAATCGATCACTTATTTGTTTATCATAAACCGAATTGTTTTCTATTCTGAAGTGGGTTATTCCATCCCTTGTAACCAGTATTTTTCTTCAATTGTCGTTTAGCAAAACCCCTAGAACAAGGGCTATTTGGTCGCCGAAGGTCTCCTCTTCAATCAGTTTTGGTTTGGGCAAGGTAAGGGAGACTCTTTTGATTCGGTCTCTATCTGTTTCGATTCTGTGTAGTCATAGCCGAACGGCTATTTTGTTCTTGGTGTTAGTTAGCGGCTAATCTCTTCTTGTCTCCTCTTAACGTGGCATGTTCGCGTCAGATTAGAATCTTTGGCCAAGCCTATCTATGTCCGACTCATTTCTTGACCAAGGTAAGAAGGTTCTCTTAATTTTGGCACCTATTCCCTTATCTCTTTCGTTGTCTTAACTCAATTTCCTGATCAAGACTCTTAACATGGATATGAGTGTTAGCTGAGCCAAGGAGGGTGTGGTTAAGGAGCCTGAGGGGAGTGTACTCGTAGTCTCTAATCCGTCGTTCAAACGTCGTGTGGTGTCGGCGGTTCGTGATTTTTCGTTGGGTTGTATAAGAGAGCCGACATCGACTTGGGATAAGCAAATCGCTGTTATTGCTGCTAGTGAGAGTGTCGACGTAGAGAGTTTAGTCTTACGCGTAATCAGGTGTGTAACGCTCACACATTTCTTTATTATTTGCGTTAGTAACTGTGTTGGTGAAAGCCAAAGCATTCGTTGAGATAAATCGAGATACCTTTGTGGTAAGGTTGGAGACACCGGGTAAGTACTATTATGATTTTACTTACGTAGATATGTATGTATGAATTAATTGTCTGATGTACCTTGAAAGTATGTTTGCATTCATCTCGCATGATGATAATATGTTGCATGGGCTTTGGGATATGAATGAAAGGGGAAGTGTGATTCGGTGACTATTGTCACAGTTGGTGCAGGACCACACGGTGGTTTGGAACCACGTATACCTATATTTATCAGTGACTTATCTCAGTGGTCTGGGACCACAGTGGGTTGGCCCCACATATACTTATCAGGGATTGTCACAGTGGTCTGGGACCATAGTGGGTTGGCCCCACGTTTATATATTCTATGACTCTGTCACAAGTGGTCTGGGACCACAGTGGTTTGGAACCACAGTGGCTTGATGCCACGGGTGTTTGGCTGATTCAGGTGACCTAGAGGATGGAAAACTAGGTTTTGCTGGGCTGCATTGCATACATTTTTAATATGCTATATTGTGAGGGCTAAGGCCCAATGTGCATCTGTGGGCTTAAAGCCCGAATGCGTTATAAGGGGAATTACACACTGAGTCTCGGTGACTCACCCCTCTGCTTAATTTTGTAGGTAACCCCTAGTTGCAGATTTGGAACCGTGGTGGGCTTGAGGTGGCCATGCATTATTTTCTCATAAACTTTCATTTCTTATTTGAACTTACTTTTTAATTTTGGGATTTTGCAATGTAATAAGGCCTCCATAACTTTAATTTGGGTTTTTGCTTTAAATTGGTTATTGCATATCTTATGAATTGTCAAGTATGGAGTTTTTTCTAAAATAAAACCATAAACCATCATTTTTCTAAAAAGGGTGATAAAAAAAGATGACATGCGAATAACTAATTAATTCAGAGATTTTCTTAAAACCTTAACATTGTTTTCATATGTCACGTTTATAAAATTTTCTAATTTCTGGTTTTCGTAAAACAAAACTGTTTACTGCTTTTAGTTCAATCTAATAAGAAGTTGGTAAGAAACTTTCAATTATTTTCAAGATGGTAACACTAATCAAAAAGTATTTATTTTTTTTAAATTACGATGTTCCGGTAAAATTTTTAAAACTTCTTTTTCTGTAACATACCAGATTTGGTCGTAGCGTATTAACCGGGTTTGGGGTGTTACAATTGTGGTATTAGAGCCAGGTTGTAAAACTCAGCTGTGGGTTTGGGGTTCAAAAATGTTTTCAAAAGTTTGTTTAGAATATGGTTTAAAAAAATACATGTTTTCTGGAAGCATGGCACCCGAGTCTCCGGCACCAAATCCATACGGTAAGTCTTTTGACTATTGATTGAATTGTATGAAAGATTATATTGTGTTGTGCTGGGATTGCTAGTTTTAAGAGATACAACTTTAGAAAATGAGACCCTTAGGTATGCGATTTGCGAAAATTACTTCTAATACTATTTACATAAGCTATCCGTTAATAAACAGTGGAAGATGTACTAATTCATAAAACTTGAAATCAGATTAAGTTGAATTTGTAATCATGAGCGCTAGAGGACGTGGACATGGTATGCGCAGCCGGGTTAGAGGCCGAGGTGTTGAGTCTGAACCCTCGAAATCAAGGCATGGGCCGGAAGGCGAAGTGCGAGCATCACCAGTAGCGGAAGTGGGGTTTCAGGACCAAACTGGAGGGGACGATGCTGTGTCTCAAGCTATGTTGCTTGTTCTGGAGCGGGTTACTGGAGCAAGCACGGGATCAGTAGCTTAAAAATCTATTCCTGTGTGACTTCGAGCAAATGGGGCAGAGGTATTTAGGAGTATTTCTGGTGTGGCTCCTAACGTAGCTGAGTACTGGATGGAAGCGGTTGAACGAATCATGGACGATCTTGATTGTACTGCGGAGGAAAAGTTGAAAGGAGTAGTGTCCCTCCTTCGGGATGAGGCATACCAATGGTGGCTTACGGTGAGGGATGGTACATCAGCGGACCGTATTACTTGGGATCTCTTTAAGACAGTGTTCCAGGGAAGGTATGTCGGGGCGAGTTACGTGGACGCTCAGAGAAAGGCATTCTTAAACTTGGTCCAGGGGAATAAGTCAGTGGCTGAGTATGAGGCGGAGTTCCTGCGTTTAAGCCGTTATGCCCGAGGTATCATCACAACTGATCACGAGCGTTATGTCCAATTTGAGGATGGTCTGAGGGACGAGTTGCGAGTACTGATAGCTCCGCAACGGGAAAGAGAGTTCGCTACTCTGGTTGAGAAGGCTAAGATAGCTGAAGAGGTGAAGCGGTCTGAGAGGCAGAATCGAGATAAGGATAGGGGCAGGAATAAAAGGAATTTTGGGTCGTCAGGATCTGCTAGGGGTCTCCAAAAGAGGCCTAGGTTTGATGGGCCAGGTCGAGTTACGAAGCCTGTTACCATTGGTCGGTCTCAATCGTGTGCTAGATGTGGGAATTATCATCCAGGAGAGTGTTAGGCAAGAAATAGAGAATGCTTCAGGTGTGGATCTGTAGATCATCTGGTAAGGGACTATCTGCAAGAGTCGAACAGGGCACGGCCAGTGGGGCAGGGATATGTACAGTCTGGAAGAGGTGGGTAGCAACCACCGAGAGGTCGTGGTCCGGCCAGAGGAGGAAATGGTTTGGGTCGAGGGCGTGGAGCACCGGGTAGAGGTGCTGGGAATACAGATGCAAGACAGCCTAGATTGGTTTATGTAGCTAGACGTCGGGAGGATGGCGATGCACCGGACATCATAACCGGTACGTTCCTTATTTTTGGTTTGCCCTTTATAGTACAGATAGATATTGGGTCTACGCATTCATATGTTGCTAGTACTGTGTCTGGAACTTTGAATATAGAATCTGAGGTTGCTTCTAGAGAAATGACTGTGATTAGCCCTTTAGGACAATCTGTAGTAGTGAACAAACACATTCCCGGCTGACTTGATGGAATTGCCATTCGGCGAGTTTGATTTGATTTTAGGTATGGACTGGTTAGTTAAGTATCAAGCAAACTTGGATTGTGCTGCTAAGCGCATGATATTAAAGACTTCCGAGGATGAGGAGGTGCTGGTGATAGGGGAAAGAAGGAATTACCTGTCTAATATGGTGTCTGCATTAAAGGCTAAAAGGATGGTGAGAAAAGGGTGTGAGGCTTTCTTAGCTTTCATCAGTGCTTTGGAGGCCAAAGCATTGTCTGTAAGAGATGTTAGAACGGTGAAGGAGTTCTCGGACGTCTTTCCAGAAGAGCTTCCAGAGTTACCTCCGGATCGCGAGGTGGAGTTTGGCATTGATCTTCTTTCGGGAACAGCTCCAGTGTCCATTGCCCCATATAGGATGGCGCCGAAAGAGCTAGTAGAACTTAAAGCTCATGTAACATCCCCAAACCCGGCCCATTCACTACGACCGAATCTGGTTATGTCACTGGGAAAAGACGGTTGAAAATCTTAAAATAAAACATCGTAGTTTGCTGAATTTTGGAAAACATATCTTTGGAATAAAACTTTGCTATAAAACTCATTCATTTTTAAAACTTTAGTTTATAATATCCAATTTGAATAAATAGGTTGCAAACCATAAATCATTTTCACGTAGCAATTTAATTTAAATAAACCATAGTTAAAGTAATACCAAAAACATAAAATGGCCTTTATTACAACCCAACAATTCAAATAAAGTACTTATATCAAAATTAAGCATGGAATAATTGAACATCATCCTCGGCATGGGCCACCTTGTCCTCTCCGATCCCGATCCAGCTTTATGCACTACCTGAAATGGTTAATGAAAAGAGTGAGTCCATTGACTCAGTGCATAACCACAACACATATTTCCATCCGTATGGGCTTGGCCCATACCCACACAGCCATCGAAACAAATCATGCAAGAATGCATCTCAGGCCAACCCACTATCCAACCGTGACACCAACCTTAGCAGACTCCCTGCCTAAGGCCGTGGCTAATCCACCGATCACAACCGAGTGATCCCACATATGTTACCTCGGCGGACTGGCCGCACAAGGCCGTGGTTGAGCCACCGATCACATCGTGATCCATAAATCTTACCTCGGCATTCTCGCCGCTCGAGGCCGTGGCTGAGCCACCGATCAACCAAAGTGATCCAAATATCGTAATCGCCTCTCGGTGATGCACATAGCAATCAACCGCCGAGATGGGCACCTAGCCAACACCTCCTTGAGGTAGCACAAAGCTAACCTCAAGCGCTAATGTAGCTGAGCTATCATTAGACCACGTACATCCCGTGTACACTTCTTCCTTCTTCAATCCAATCCCATGCCCATGTGTCAATAAATCATGCAAGAATATCATATAGAATGAGTATTTATCACTTATCACTACCACATTGTACATATATAAATGTATATCAAGATTAACTTACCATCACCATTATTCATCACTTATGCCATTATAAACGGCTATTACACATAATACACACATAAACATGTTAGCAAACCAAACCACGTAAATAGTGCGATGATTACGCACCTAAATGATACCAAAACCCGAAACGCTACTTCTGCTTCTGCACCCCGCAGACTAACGGACTTACAAAAGGTTCCCAGCGACAGCTCTTCTTCCCTACAATCGGCCTTGGCATAAAAACAATGAACACTTAGGCCATTCGGCCAAGACAAAAACTATAGCACAAAGAAAACTAACACGCCCCTACCTTGCTAATCAACCTTTAAGGGTAAAATCGTAATTTTACCTACTAAGGGCATTTTCGTAATTTACCCACCAAGGGTATATCGATAATTTCGTACCTGGAATGGCCTTTCTAAAGGCCCAGTGTCGCCCCGAGCGACCCAACTACCATTTCTGGTCGAAATGGACTATTGGGCCTAAAGCCCAATTTCAAATTTCATTCGCCCACACGCTCGTGTGGCCCACCTAACACAAATCTAGCCACGTATATAAGTTCCACCTAGTCTAGTTCACTATATACTACACAATCGCACAATTTACTCGTAGGGCCCACGGGCCCATTGGGCCCACTTCGCCCATCACGCCCCAGCAAACTTCCAACCCACAAGAATACTACGATGGCCTCAACTATCGCGTGAAGCCCCACACGCAGCCGCACGCTCGTGTGGCTACTATTGCCGTGACCGCACTTCGGCATTTGCCGCTCTACTAGAGTAGTAGAGAGAGAGTTACACACCCGATAGGACTCAGGGCTAATCCGCGCCCGATCACTCTTGTGCCCAAACGCCTCCAAGATGTGTTTTCTCTCCTCCTAGGATGCTCCTTATATAGCTAGCACTTCACCTTCCTTCTTTGTATCTTTCCGATGTGGGATCCTTCGTCGAGAGAGTTTAAATTCAATCAAACTCTTCCCGTCCAGCATCAAGAAAATAAATACTCCTTGCTTCTCATGAGATTCGAACCTGTGCTCCCTTGCAACATAATCCACGCTGCTAGCCACTTGGCCACAAACTCCTCTTGTGTCTTAAACCATGCGCAACTAAATATAAACTATAGCCAAATTCCGAGGTCCAAGTAAAAAGAAAACCAAAATGCAAAAGCCAAGACTTGAACCTTGGACCTCCTTCCTTCCCTTGTGGCGTCACCCCCTTGTCTCTTATGTGGCGTCACTTTGCCACTACACCACACACTCTACTTGTGTCATTTTTCCCCACATTTTATTCTTAAGGCCTACCTGCCAACTTCCAGGGTTTTTTTTTTTCACCTAAAACCAAAATTTCCCCAAAGCTAATATTTGATCCCGGACTTCATAGAAGCCTTCTAACCTTCCAAAATCACTTATCCAATAGGTCCAACTTGCATTTAAGCCGGTCTCTTGTTCTCCAAAAATTTAAACGCTACTACGCCTAAGGCCCATTGGGCTCAATTCTCCTAGGCCCAATTCCTTTTTACCCTAAAAATCTAAATTTTCCAAAGCCTTCCCTTCTCATCCCAACATTCTTAGAGCCTCTAAAACTCAACCAAGCACTCCCAAAAACCTACTAACACTTGATTAATACCCCATATGCACACCCTCTCAAACCAGGTGTTACAATTCTACCCTCCTTAAAATAATTTCGTCCTCGAAATTACTTGTCTAAACTAATCCCAATTCTCCCCACTACACTATCATTGCGCACTCTGATCTCCAAGAGCTAACATACTTTACGAGCAACAAAATAAACAAATACCAAACCGCTCTACCACGTCCACGAGAAATACGACCACGCCCCTAGAACTCATATCTAGCGTCGCGATTTAACTGATTAAAAGTTTATGCATTAGAAATTTTGTTCCAATCGTTTAATCCACGAGCAAATTTTATAAATGTAAGTTTCGGAAGTCGTTCTTTCGAGCAATCAAAGTTTCGATTCTAAAGTAATCCACTATTGCAATCATCCGATCACATCAATAACTCACAAGCAATAGTAAGGGGTACTTACCCGTGGACTTCGGTCGAGGTACAGTGCCATGCCACCCTAACTCAAAACCTTTCATAAAAACCCATTTTGAAACGTTTTTGGGCCCAAAACCTCAAAGCCGAGTTTTTTGAACCGGCTCGATACCAAATCAGAACATCCCCAAACCCGCCCATTCACTACGACCGAATCAAGTTATGTCACCGAAAAAAGACGGTTGAAAATCTTAAAATAAAACATCGTAGTTTGCTGAATTTTGGAAAACATATCTTTGGAATAAAACTTTGCTATAAAACTCATTCATTTTTAAAACTTTAGTTTATAATATCCAATTTGAATAAATAGGTTGCAAACCATAAATCATTTTCACGTAGCAATTTAATTTAAATAAACCATAGTTAAAGTAATACCAAAAACATAAAATGGCCTTTATTACAACCCAACAATTCAAATAAAGTACTTATATCAAAATTAAGCATGGAATAATTGAACATCATCCTCGGCATGGGCCACCTTGTCCTCTCCGATCCCGATCCAACTTTATGCACTACCCGAAATGGTTAATGAAAAGAGTGAGTCCACCGACTCGATGCATAACCACAACACATATTTCCATCCGTATGGGCTTGGCCCATACCCACACAACCATCGAAACAAATCATGCAAGAATGCATCTCGTGCCAACCCACTATCCAACCGTGACACCAACCTTAGCGCACTCCCGCCTAAGGCCGTGGCTAATCCACCGATCACAACCGAGTGATCCCACATATGTTACCTCGGCGCACTGGCCGCACAAGGCCGTGGTCGAGCCACCGATCACATCGTGATCCATAAATCTTACCTCGGCATTCTCGCCGCCGAGGCCGTGGTGAGCCACCGATCAACCAAAGTGATCCAAATATCGTAATCGCCTACGGTGATGCACATAGCAATCAACCGCCGAGATGGGCACCTAGCCAACACCTCCCTTGAGGTAGCACAAAGCTAACCCTCAAGCGCTAATGTAGCTGAGAGCTATCATTAGACCACGTACATCCCGTGTACACTTCTTCCTTCTTCAATCCAATCCCATGCCCATGTGTCAATAAATCATGCAAGAATATCATATAGAATGAGTATTTATCACTTATCACTACCACATTGTACATATATAAATGTATATCAAGATTAACTTACCATCACCAGCTTATTCATCACTTATGCCATTATAAACGGCTATTACACATAATACACACATAAACATGTTAGCAAACCAAACCACGTAAATAGTGCGATGATTACGCACCTAAATGATACCAAAACCCAAACGCTTACTTCCGCTTCGCACACCGCAGACTAACGGACTTACAAAAGGTTCCCAATGATGCTCTTCTTCCCTACAATCGGCCTTGGCATAAAAACAATGAACACTTAGCCATTCGCCAAGACAAAAACTATAGCACAAAGAAAACTAACACGCCCTTACCTTGCTAATCAACCTTTAAGGGTAAAATCGTAATTTTACCTACTAAGGGCATTTTCGTAATTTACCCACCAAGGGTATATCGATAATTTCATACCGGAATGGCCTTTCTAAAGGCCCGTGTCGCCCGAGCGACCCAACTACCATTTCTCGGTCGAATGGACTATTGGGCCTAAAGCCCACCCCACCTTCATTCGCCCACACGCTCGTGTGGCCCACCTAACACAAATCTAGCCACGTATATAAGTTCCACCTAGTCTAGTTCACTATATACTACACAATCGCACAATTTACTCGTAGGGCCCACGGGCCCATTGGGCCCACTTCGCCCATCACGCCCAAGCAGCCCCAACCCACAAGAATACTACCGATGGCCTCAACTATCGCGTCGAAGCCCCACACGCGCCGCACGCTCGTGTGTGGCTACTATTGCCGTGGACCGGCACTTCCGGCATTTGCCGCTCTACAAACTAGAGTAGAGAGAGTTACACACCGATAGGACTCGGGCTAATCCAAGCGCCCGATCACTCTTGTGCCCAAACGCCCTCAAGATGTGTTTTCTCTCCTCCTAGGATGCTCCTTATATAGCTAGCACTTCACCTTCCTTCTTTGTATCTTTCCGATGTGGGATCCCTTCGCAAGAGAGTTTAAATTCAATCAAACTCTTCCCGTCCAGACCATAAAATAAATACTCCCTTGCTTCTCATGAGATTCGAACCTGTGCTCCCTTGCAACATAATCCACGCTGCTAGCCACTTGGCCACAAACTCCTCTTGTGTCTTAAACCATGCGCAACTAAATATAAACTATAGCCAAATTCTCGAGGTCCAAGTAAAAAGAAAACCAAAATGCAAAAGCCAAGACTTGAACCTTGGACCTCCTTCCTTCCCTTGTGGCGTCACCACCCTTGTCTCTTATGTGGCGTCACTTTGCCACTACACCACACACTCTACTTGTGTCATTTTTCCCCACATTTTATTCTTAAGGCCTACTCCGCCAACTTCCAGGTTTTTTCACCTAAAACCAAAATTTCCCCAAAGCTAATATTTGATCCCGGACTTCATGAAGCCTTCTAACCTTCCAAAATCACTTATCCAATAGGTCCAACTTGCATTTAAGCCGGTCTCTTGTTCTCCAAAAATTTAAACGCTACTACGCCTAAGGCCCATTGGGCTCAATTCTCCTAGGCCCAATTCCTTTTTACCCTAAAAATCTAAATTTTCCAAAGCCTTCCCTTCTCATCCCAACATTCTTAGAGCCTCTAAAACTCAACCAAGCACTCCCAAAAACCTACTAACACTTGATTAATACCCCATATGCACACCCTAAAACCAGGGTGTTACAATTCTACCCTCCTTAAAATAATTTCGTCCTCGAAATTACTTGTCTAAACTAATGAGTCCAATTCTCCCCACTACACTATCATTGCGCACTCTGATCTCCAAGAGCTAACATACTTTACGAGCAACAAAATAAACAGTCACCAAAACTGCCTCTACCACGTCCACGAGAAGTACGACCACGCCCCCTAGAACTCATATCTAGCGTCGCGATTTAATCGATTAAAAGTTTTATGCATTAGAAATTTTGTTCCACTCGTTTAATCCACGAGCAAATTTTATAAACGAGAAGTTTCGAAGTCGTTCTTTCGAGCAATCAAAGTTTCGATTCTAAAGTAATCCACTATTGCAATCATCCGATCACATCAATAACTCACAAGCAATAGTAAGGGGTACTTACCTGGTGGACTTCGGGTCGGGGGTACAGGTGCCATGCCAGCCTAACCTGAAAACCTTTCATAAAAACCCATTTTGAAACGTTTTTGGGCTAAAACCTCAAAGCCGAGTTTTGAACCGGCTCTGATACCAAATCAGTAACATCCCCAAACCCGCCCATTCACTACGATACGAATCGGATTTATGTCACTTTGGAAAAGACGGTTGAAAATCTTAAAATAAAACATCGTAGTTTGCTGAATTTTGGAAAACATATCTTTGGAATAAAACTTTGCTATAAAACTCATTCATTTTTAAAACTTTAGTTTATAATATCCAATTTGAATAAATAGGTTGCAAACCATAAATCATTTTCACGTAGCAATTTAATTTAAATAAACCATAGTTAAAGTAATACCAAAAACATAAAATGGCCTTTATTACAACCCAACAATTCAAATAAAGTACTTATATCAAAATTAAGCATGGAATAATTGAACATCATCCTCGGCATGGGCCACCTTGTCCTCTCCGATCCCGATCCAGCTTTATGCACTACCTGAAATGGTTAATGAAAAGAGTGAGTCCACTGACTCAGTGCATAACCACAACACATATTTCCATCCGTATGGGCTTGGCCCATACCCACACAGCCATCGAAACAAATCATGCAAGAATGCATCTCAGGCCAACCCACTATCCAACCGTGACACCAACCTTAGCAGACTCCCTGCCTAAGGCCGTGGCTAATCCACCGATCACAACCGAGTGATCCCACATATGTTACCTCGGCAGACCTGCTGCACAAGGCCGTGGCTGAGCCACCGATCACATCGTGATCCATAAATCTTACCTCGGCATTCTCGCTGCCGAGGCCGTGGGTGAGCCACCGATCAACCAAAGTGATCCAAATATCGTAATCGCCTACGGTGATGCACATAGCAATCAACCGCCGAGATGGGCACCTAGCCAACACCTCCCTTGAGGTAGCACAAAGCTAACCCTCAAGCGCTAATGTAGCCCGAGCTATCATTAGACCACGTACATCCCGTGTACACTTCTTCCTTCTTCAATCCAATCCCATGCCCATGTGTCAATAAATCATGCAAGAATATCATATAGAATGAGTATTTATCACTTATCACTACCACATTGTACATATATAAATGTATATCAAGATTAACTTACCATCACCATTATTCATCACTTATGCCATTATAAACGGCTATTACACATAATACACACATAAACATGTTAGCAAACCAAACCACGTAAATAGTGCGATGATTACGCACCTAAATGATACCAAAACCCAAACGCTATACTTCGCTTCGCACTCGCAGACTGAACGGACTTACAAAAGGTTCCCAAATGATGCTCTTCTTCCCTACAATCGGCCTTGGCATAAAAACAATGAACACTTAGGCCATTCGGCCAAGACAAAAACTATAGCACAAAGAAAACTAACACGCCCTTACCTTGCTAATCAACCTTTAAGGGTAAAATCGTAATTTTACCTACTAAGGGCATTTTCGTAATTTACCCACCAAGGGTATATCGATAATTTCAGACTGGAATGGCCTTTCTAAAGGCCCGTTGTCGCCTCCGAGCGACCCAACTACCATTTCTGGTCGAATGGACTATTGGGCCTAAAGCCCAATTTCACCATTCGCCCACACGCTCGTGTGGCCCACCTAACACAAATCTAGCCACGTATATAAGTTCCACCTAGTCTAGTTCACTATATACTACACAATCGCACAATTTACTCGTAAGGGCCCACGGGCCCATTGGGCCCACTTCGCCCATCACGCCCAAGCGACCCCAACCCACAAGAATACTACCGATGGCCTCAACTATCGCTGCCGAAGCCCCACACGCGCGCCGCACGCTCGTGTAACTACTATTGCCGTGACCGCACTTCCGGCATTTGCCGCTCTACACCTAGAGTAGAGAGAGTTACACACCGATAGGACTCTCAGGGCTAATCCGCGCTCCGATCACTCTTGTGCCCAAACGCCTCCAAGATGTGTTTTCTCTCCTCCTAGGATGCTCCTTATATAGCTAGCACTTCACCTTCCTTCTTTGTATCTTTCCGATGTGGGATCCTTCACAAGAGAGTTTAAATTCAATCAAACTCTTCCCGTCCAGACATCAAGAAATAAATACTCCCTTGCTTCTCATGAGATTCAACCTGTGCTCCCTTGCAACATAATCCACGCTGCTAGCCACTTGGCCACAAACTCCTCTTGTGTCTTAAACCATGCGCAACTAAATATAAACTATAGCCAAATTCTGAGGTCCAAGTAAAAAGAAAACCAAAATGCAAAAGCCAAGACTTGAACCTTGGACCTCCTTCCTTCCCTTGTGGCGTCACCCCCTTGTCTCTTATGTGGCGTCACTTTGCCACTACACCACACACTCTACTTGTGTCATTTTTCCCCACATTTTATTCTTAAGGCCTACCTGCCAACTTCCAGGGTTTTTTTTTTTCACCTAAAACCAAAATTTCCCCAAAGCTAATATTTGATCCCGGGACTTCATAGAAGCCTTCTAACCTTCCAAAATCACTTATCCAATAGGTCCAACTTGCATTTAAGCCGGTCTCTTGTTCTCCAAAAATTTAAACGCTACTACGCCTAAGCCCCATTGGGCTCAATTCTCCTAGGCCCAATTCCTTTTTACCCTAAAAATCTAAATTTTCCAAAGCCTTCCCTTCTCATCCCAACATTCTTAGAGCCTCTAAAACTCAACCAAGCACTCCCAAAAACCTACTAACACTTGATTAATACCCCATATGCACAGCCCCTAAACCAGGGTGTTACAGCTCAGATTCAGGAATTATTGGATCGTGGTTTTATTCGACCAAGTGTGTCTCCGTAGGGAGCACCGGTGTTATTTGTCAAGAAAAAGGATGGGTCGATGCGGATGTGCATTGACTATAGGCAATTGAACAAGCTGACGATTAAGAATAAGTACCCGTTGCCAAGGATTGACGACTTGTTCGATTAGCTGCGAGGCGCTTCAGTCTTCTCGAAGATAGACTTGAGGTTAGGTTATCATCAGCTTAAGGTCAAGGAGTCAGATATTCATAAGACTACTTTTCGAACTCGTTATGGTCACAACGAGTTCTTAGTGATGCCGTTCGGATTGATGAATGCACCAGCTGCGTTTATGGATATGATGAACCGAGTATTCCAACCCTATCTGGACTGGTTTGTCGTAGTGTTCATAGACGATATTTTGGTATATTCAAGGACGGGAGAGGAGCATGATTCGCATCTTCGGATTGTTCTGCAGATTTTGAGAGAGAAGTAACTGTATGCCAAATTCAGCAAGTGTGAATTTTGGTTGAGGGAAGTTACTTTTCTAGGGCATGTTGTGTCTGCCGAGGGGATTAGGGTTGATCCCCGAAAGATTGAATCTGTTTTAGATTGGAAACCACCGAAGTCAGTAGCAGAAATTTGAAGTTTCCTTGGGTTAGATGGGTATTACAGAAGGTTTGTTGAGGGATTTTCGTTGATCGCTGCACCTTTAACCAAGTTGTTACTGAAATGGGTACCGTTTGTATGGACAGATAAGCAGCAGGAAAGCTTTGAGAAGTTGAAGAAGATTCTGACGGAGGCACCAGTGTTGATTCAGCTTGAGGCTGGGAAGGAGTTTGTCGTCTATTGTGATGCGTCGCACACAGGATTAGGATGTGTGTTGATGCAAGAAGGGAAAGTAGTAGCGTATGCGTCTCGGCAATTAAGACCGCATGAAGTGAACTATCCCACTCATGATTTGGAGTTAGTTGCGGTAGTTTTCGCTCTGAAGATTTGGAGACATTACCTGTATGGTGAGAAGTCTATTATCTGCACAGATCATAAGAGCCTGAAATATCTCCTTACCCAGAAGGAGTTGAACTTAAGGCAGCGGAGGTGGATTGAATTGTTGAAAGACTATGATTGCTCAATTGAGTATCACCCAGGTAAAGCTAACGTAGTGGCGGATGCGCTGAGCCGTAAGGTGATATCTGATTTGAGGGAAATGTTTGCTCATCTCAGTTTGTGTGATGATGGAAGCTTGTTAGCTGAACTTCAAGTGAAGCCTTCATGGGTAAGTCCGATTAAAGAGAAGCAGTTGTTAGATGAACCGTTAAGTTCTAGATTTCAACAAATGGAAGGTGGTGAGACAGAAGATGTTAGTTTGAACAGTGATGGGGTATTGTGCTTTCGTGAAAAGGCTTGTATGCCAAAGGATTCCGAGTTGAGACAGAGGATTCTACAGGAAGCGCATAGCAGTCCATACGCTATGCACCCTTGTGGGAGTAAAATGTATCGAGATTTGTGTGAACAGTTTTGGTGGCCAGGTCTGAAGCAAGAGGTTACCGAGTTTGTGAGTAAGTGCTTAACGTGTTAGCAGGTGAAGGCAGAACATCGCTTTGCCTTCGTTATTGTTACAAATGAAGTGAAGATTCCACTTTGGAAGTGGGAGAGGATAACTATGGACTTTGTCAGTGGGCTACCTCTTACGCCTACTAGAAAAGATTCAGTGTGGGTAATTATTGATTGGTTGACGAAGTCCGCTCATTTCATACCGATTCGTGTTGATTACTCACTACAGAAGTTAGCCAAGCTGTATGTAGCAGAGATTGTGATGTTACATGGGGTACCAAAGTGTTATCATATCGCATGAGACCCTAGGTTTACATCGCGATTCTAAAAGGTGTTGCATAAAGCGTTGGGTACAATCATCGATTTCAAAGACGGCGTTTCATCCGCGATCGATGGTCATCGAGAGAGGTAATCCAGATTCGGAAGATATGTTGAGAGGTTGTGTTATCGACTTCAAGGGTAGTTGGGAGGATTTCTTACCGTTGGCAGAATTCACATACAACAATAGCTATCAATCCAGTATTCAGATGGCACCCTATGAAGCGTTATATGGTCGTAAGTGTCGTACTCTTACCTGCTGGACAGAATTGGGTGAGCGATAGTTGTTGGATCCGGAATTGGTTTCAGAGACAGAAGAAAAGGATAAGTTGATTCGAGCTCGGTTGAAGGAAGCTTCCGACAGACAGAAATCGTATGCAGACCTGAAGTGTAAGGAGACAGAATTCTCAGTGGGTGATCAAGTTTTTTTGAAAGTTTCACCTTGGAAGAAGGTTTTTAAGGTTTGGACGAAAGGGCAAGTTGAGCCCCGTGATTCATCGGGCCTTATCGAGTGTTGAAACGTGTGGGACCGAGAGCGTATCACCGGAGTTACCGCGAGTTGAATTGGATACATGATGTATTTCATGTTTCAATGTTAAGACGCTATCGTTCGGATCCATCTCACATAGTGCCTAGAGAGAAATTGAAGTAAGACCTGATTTGTCTTTTGAAGAAGAACCGCCTGAGATCTTAGATCGAGATGTTAAAGTGTTGAGAAGGAAGTCAGTTCCGTTGGTTAAAGTTTTATGGCGGAATCATGGTTCAGAGGAAGCCACGTGGGAGCCAGAGGATGCGATGCGACAGTAATACCCTCACCTCTTTTGTTCAGGTAAATTTCGAGGCCGAAATTTCTTTAAGGGGGTTGAACTGTAACATCCTAAATTAGGGGTTCTGTATTTTATGCTTTTCTGTGTGCTTGGCTTGTTTTGCTTGTTATTTTGGTGTGTTTGGGGGCCCTGGGAAGGCTCGGGTTCGAGCCAGAGCTTTAGGGAAATTTTGTTTTTTGGGCACTTTAGGGGGGAGAGCTAGTAGAAGCAGGCTTTAAGAATATTTATTTGTGTTTGATAACACAAAAAGTGTGTGTGGTGTGATGGCAAGGAGACGCCACTTAAGGAGCAAGAGAGTGGCGTCACAAGGGAGCATGAAGGGGAAGGAGTTCGAGTCTCATCTGCAGCATGTGGAACTTTTTTTTTTGTGCCAGAGGTGGAGGAGTGGTGGCTTTCAGCTGGGACTCTTCAAGGTGGGTGTTGAATGAGTCAACAAGTTCAAAATGGGTGGACAAGAGAGCTTGAAGAAGTTTGAATCGGTCAAGCCAATTCAAATTGGTGATGGGGAGTGAAACTAGGAGCAAATCAAGGGATTAGGAGTGTGGTGGAGGTTTTGGCAGAATGTGGGGGTCTTGGAGGGGAGAATTTCGGCTATGTGTGTAGTTGGCTAGGAATTTCGGCATTTGTGGGTGTGACAGCTAAAAACCGAGCCATTAGAGTGTTGTGTCAAAAGCTCCTTTTTGTTTCTTAGACAAATTTGATTAGCATATTCGGTCATAAGTGTTGAGGAGAGTGTCGTTCCTTCAGGTTTTCATTTGAGAGAATTTAACCTTTTTGCTTTTTGGCTGAGAACTTTTTCTTTCAAGTTTTGTGTTGCCCCTATTTCATCTTGCCGAATCTTAAGCACTCTAGTAACTTTTTCTCCTTTTCTTCTTCGTTGCTCTTTTCTCTAGAACATCATAACCGAACCTTCATTTCACATTTTTCTTATCATTCGTGCTCTCTCCATAACCGAACCATTTCCTTGTTGTTTCGTTCAATTTTCTTCTTCTCTTTTCTACACTCTTTTCCCCCAAAGCCGAAGACCCTCTTCTCTTCTCCTCTACTACTTTTTTCTTTAGCCGAAACCCTGTAAACAGTTGCTACTTGTGCCGAATCTTCTTGGATTCCATTCGGCTTCTCCTTGTTAAAGGTAAAGAACCCTCCTTTATTCTTCTTATTTTCTTATTTCTTCATGGGAAATCGAACACTTATTTGTTGATCATAAACCGAATTGTTTTCTTTTCTGAAGTGGGTTACTCCATCCCTTGTAACCAGTATTTTTCTTCAATTGTTGTTTAGCCGAACCCCAAGAACAAGGGCTAGTTGGTCGCCGAAGGTCTCCTCTTCAATCAGTTTCGGTTTGTGCAAGGTAAGGGAGACTCTTTTGATTCGGTCTCTATCTGTTTCGGTTCTGTGTAGTCATAGCCGAATGGCTATTTTGTTCTTGGTGTTAGTTAGCGGCTAATCTCTTCTTGTCTCCTCTTAACGTGGCATGTTCGCATTGGATTAGAATCTTTCGCCAAGCCTATCTATTTTTGACTCATTTCTTGACCAAGGTAAGAAGGTTCTCCTAATTTTGGTACCTATTCCCTTTTCTCTTTCGTTGCCTTAACTCAATTTCCTGATCAAGACTCTTAACATGGATATGAGTGTTAGCCGAGCTAAGGTGGGTGTGGTTAAGGAGCCTGAGGGGAGTGTACTCGTAGTCTCTAATCCGTCATTCAAACGTCGCGCGGTGTCGTAGGTTCGTGATTTTTTACCGGGTTGTGGAAGAGAGCCGACATCGGCTTGGGATAGGCAAATCGCTGTTATTGCTACTAGTGAGAGTGTCGACGTAGAGAGTTTAGTCTTACGCGTAATCAGGTGTGTAACGCTCACACATTTCTTTATTATTTGCGTTAGTAACTGTGTTGGCTGAAAGCTGAAACGACTGTTGAGACAGTCGAGATACCCTGTGGGTAAGGTTGGAGACATCGGGTAAGTACCATTATGATTTTACTTTCGTAGATATGTATGTATGAATTAATTGTCTAATGTAGCTTGAAAGTATGTTTGCATTCACCTCAGTATGATAATATGTTGCATGGGCTTTGGGATATGAATGAAAGGGGAAGTGTGATTCAGTGACTATTGCCACAGTGGTCTGGGACCACAGTGGTTTGGAACCACGTATACCTATATTTATCAGTGACTTATCTCAGTGGTCTGGGACCACAGTGGGTTGGCCCCACGTTTATATATTCTGTGACTCTGTCACAAGTGGTCTGGGACCACAGTGGTTTGGAACAACAGTGGCTTGACGCCACGGGTGTTTGGCTGATTCAGGTGACCTAGAGGATGGAAAACTAGGTTAGGCTGGGCTGCATTGCATACATTTTTAACATGCTATATTGTGAGGGCTAAGGCCCAATGTGCATCTGTGGGCTTAAAGCCCGAATGTGTTATAGGGGGAGTTACACACTGAGTCTCGGTGACTCACCCCTCTGCTTAATTTTGCAGGTAACCCCTAGTTGCGGATTTGGAGCCGTGGTGGGCTTGAGGTGGCCATGCATTATTTTCTCGTAAACTTTCGTTTCTTATTTGAACTTACTTTTTAATTTTGGGATTTTGCAATGTAATAAGGCCTCCATAACTTTAATTTGGGTTTTTGCTTTAAATTGGTTATTGCATATCTTATGAATTGTCAAGTATGGAGTTTTTTTCTAAAATAAAACCATAAACCATTATTTTTCTAAAAAGGGTGATAAGAAAAGATGACATGCGAATAACTAATTAATTCGGAGATTTTCTTGAAACCTTAACATTGTTTTCATATGTCACGTTTATAAAATTTCCTAATTTCCGGCTTTCGTAAAACAAAACTTTATACTGCTTTTAGTTCAATCTAATAAGAAGTTGGTAAGAAACTTTCAATTATTTTCAAGATGGTAACACTAATCAAAAAGTATATATTTTTTTTAAATTACGATGTTCCGGTAAAAATTTCAAAACTTCTTTTCCTGTAACATACCAGATTTGGTCGTAGCGTATTGATCGGGTTTGGGGTGTTACATCGAGCACACGGTTGAGATCGACCAACGGCAACAGGCCTCGCAACTCGACCCGGCCCCTCAAGCCTAGGCCTCTTTTGAAAACCCCCAGCAGATCCTGACGACCCAAAGTTCCTCTTATTCCTACCCCTATCCTTATCCCGATTCTGCCTCTCAGACTGCTTCACCTCTTCAGCTATTTTTGCCTTCTCAACCAGAATGGCAAACTCTCTTTCCCGTTGTGGAGCTATCAGTACCCGCAACTCGTCCCACAGACCATCCTCAAACCGAACACAACGCTCATAATCAGTTGCGACGATACCCCGAGCATAGTGGCTTAAACGCAGGAACTCCGCCTCATACTCAGCCACCGACTTACTCCACTGGACCAAGTTTAAAAATGCCTTCCTCTGAACGTCCACATATCTCGCGCCAACATACTTTCCCTGAAATGCTGTCATAAAGAAGTCCCAGGTAATATGGTCCTCTAGAGTACCATCCCTTACCGTGAGCCACCACTGGTATGCCTCATCTCGAAGGAGGGACACTACTCCTTTCAATTTTTCCTTTGTCGTACAGTTCAAATCATCCATAATCCGCTCGACTGCTTCCAGCCAATATTCCGCTACGTTTGGAGCCACACCAGAAATACCTCTAAATATCTCAGCCCCATTTGCTTGAAGTCGCTCAGGAATAGATTTCCGAGCTACCGATCCCGTGCTTGCTCCAGCAAACAGCTCCAGAACACGCAGCATAGGTTGGGACAAAGCATCATCCCCTCCAGTTCGGTCTTGAGACCCTGCTTCCGCTACTGGTGATGCTGGCACTTCGCCTTCCGGCCCCTATCCTGATTCCGAGGGTCCAGCCTCAATACCCCGGCCTCTACCACGGCCGCGTAAACCATGTCCACGTCCTCTAGCGCTCATGACTACAGAATCGACTTAATCTGATTACAAATTTTATTAATTAGTATATCTTCCACTGTTTATTAACGAATAGCTTATGAAGATAGAATTAGAAGTAGTTTTTCGCAAACCTATTTCTAAAGGTCTCAATCTCTAAAATTGTATCTCTTATTACTAGCAATCACAACACAACATAATCTTTTCATGAAAACAACCAATAGTCAGAAGACTTACCGTACGGATTTGGTGTCGGGGACTCAGGTGCCATACTTCCAGAATTTTTTTTTTCTAAACCATATTTCAAACCAACTTTAAAAAAATGTTTTTGAACCCATTCCCCAACCGAGTTTTGCAACCCGGGCTCTGATACCACAATTGTAACACCCCAAACCTGGCCTACACGTTACGACCGGATCTGGTATGTCACATGGAAAGATTGGTTAAAGAAACTTGGCAATTTTAAAAAAAAAACTTTTCGCGTTATGTCTTTGTTTTGAAAATCAGGTTCCGTTTTGATGTTTTCTTACAAACTTTAAGTAATAATACTAATAAATCAAGACCGGTTTTGTGTTACTGAAAAACAAAACTAGAAGATTTCGAAACGTGACATTTAGAAACAAGCTTTGTGTAATTCTAAGAAAAACCCAAGTTAATAAATTATTTGTTCGTTGTCCGTTTCCTAATATTTTGGGAAAAGTTTGTTTACATGATTAGGAAAACTCCATGTTTAACATTTCATAATATATATAATAACCGCATCAAAATCCAAAACCAAATTGAAGTCCCGGAGGCTTTATTACATAAATATTCCTAAATTAAAAGTAAGTTTAAATAAAGGAAAAAAAATTTACGAAAGTAGTAATGCATGGCCACCACAGAGTCCTCATCGGCTCCATATCCTCGAACTAGGGATTACCTGCAAAATTAAGCAGAGGGGTGAGTCACCAAGACTCAGTGTGTAATTCCCCTTACGAACGCAATCTGGGCCTAAGCCCACAGAAGCACATTGGGCCTTAGCCCTCACAACATGGCATATTAACAGTGTATGCACACACACCACCCCAACCTAGTATTCCATCCTCTACATCACCCGAACCAGCCAAAACACTGTGGCACCAAGCCACTGTGGTACCAAAACCACCGTGAATGAGTCACCGATATATGTATATATATATATGTGTGGTACCAAACCACTTGAAATAATGTGACATAGTCACTGATATATGTGGTACCAAACCACTGTGGTACCAAACCACTGAATTACACTTCCCCTTTCAATCAACATCATATCCCAAAGCCCATGCAACATATTATCATATTATAATGAATGCAATCATTTTTCCAATGTACACAGATAATCAAATCATACATATATTTAGGCTATGTTATTCGAAAGGCTGAATCATAGAGGTACTTACCTGGTTCTTCAACCTTACCCACAAGCGTATCTCAACTGTCGATCCAGTCGTTTCGGCTTTCAGCCAATACAGTTATTAATGCAAAATAATAAAAGAAGGTGTGAGCATTACAAACCTGATTACGCGAAGAACTAAACACTCTATATCGTCAGCACTCTCACTAGTAGGAACAACAGCGATTTGCTTATCCCAAACAGATGTCGGCTCTCTACCACAACCCGACGGAAAATCACGAACCGTCGACACCGCACGACGTTTGAATGACGGATTAGAGACTACGAGTACACTCCCCTCAGGCTCCTTAACCGCACCCTCTTTGGATCGGCTAGCACTCATATCCATGATAAGAGTCTTGATCAGTACTTAGAGAAAAACGTTGGTTGTCTAACAAAGAAATTGGGTTAAGGCAACGAAAGGGAAAATGGAATAGACCAACCGAAATAAAGAGAACCTCCTTACCTTGGTCAGAGAATGAATCGAACATAGATAGACTTGGCTATAGGTTCTAATCCGATGCAAACATGCCACACTTGCACAAATAGACACTGATTGAAGAGGAGACTTTCGGCAACCAAAGGGATGCTTCCAGATGTTCGGCTTATAACAAAAACATGCGAGACACAGTTTTAGTTTGACACAAGGAGTGATTCGGTCTTGAAAAAAAGAAGAGAATAGAGAAGAACGAAGTAGGATGAAATTCGGCTATGAGAGAAAAACTAGTCAAGAACCAAAAGGGGTAAGGGTTTTGATTTAATGGAGAAATTAGAGAAGCAAAGGGGAGGGATGGAGGTTCGGCTAGTGAAGAAGGAAATAGAAGAGTAAGGAGAGAAAAGAAAAAGAAGTCGAAGAAGGGTGGAAGAAAGTGGTTCGGCCAAGAAAAAGAGAAAAATAGAAGTGCAAAGAAGAAAAGAAAGGAAATAGAAGAAGAGTTGCAATTTGGCTATCACGCAAATGAAGAGAAGGGATGGAGAGAAAATTGAGAGATTCGGCACAAGCTCTAAGTGAGTAACAATCCAAAATGCCTTAAGAACCACCCCAAAACGTCACAAAGAAAAGCTAAAAAGTGCTATAAAATTCGACACAACACTCTAATGGCTCGATTTTGCTATCACCTACTACAAATGTCGAAATTCCTAGCCAACTACACCACATAGCCCAAATTCTCCCCCCCAACTCTCCAACATTTGGCCAACTCTCACTCCCCCTCTCAAATCCCTTGATTTGCTCCTTGTTTCACTCTCCATCCACCAATTTGAATTGTTTGACCAATTCAAACTCCTCAAGCCCCTCTCCTCCACCCATTTCAAACTGGTTGACTCATTCAACAACCACCCCTCAGAGTCCAAGCCGAACACCACTTCTTCCCCTCCTTGAGCACAAAAATTAAAGCTCCACAATGCAGCAGTGGGATTCGAACTCCTTCCCCCTTGCTCTGCCAGTGACGCCACAACCTCCTTGCCACACGCCCAACTTGTGTCATCAAACACAAATAAATATTCTTAAAGCCTGCTTCCCCTAGCTCTCCCCCTAAAGTACCCTAAAGAGAAAAATTTACCAAAGCTCTGGCTTGAACCCGAGCCTTCCCTAGACCCCCAAACACACCAAAACAACAAGCATAACTAGCCAAACACATGAAGTAGCACAAAATGCAGAACCCCTAACTCTAGGATGTTACAACCATAAATTTCTAATTTCTAGCATATGCATCCATGACCCATTTTTCATACCTTGATAACTTTTCAAATTAATCCCCCAAATAGAGAGATTAAGATATCTCGATTCCAAAAAAATCAAAATTACTAAAAACGGGACAAGGAAACTTACCCAATTAGGCCTTGAAAGTTTCTTCTCTCTCCTAGGGTTTCCATAGAATTTTAGATTGAAGATGATATAAAATAAGATGATAATTCTTTTATCATCCTTTAATTAATTAAGTTTTTGCTATTTCCAATTTAGTCCTTGCCCTTTTTCTATATTTTCATGGATGAGTCACCAAGAAAAATCTACATACTTTTCTTAATGGTCTAATTACCATATAAAGACCTCTAGTTTTGAAATCAATAGTTATTTGATCCTTATAGCTACTAGAATTCAACTTTCATATTTTATGTGATTTAGTCCTTCTCGTAATTAAGCACTAAATCGATAAAATTTTCGTACCAAAATTTTCACATGTCATATATATCATAATACGGACCATATAATAAAATAAAAAGAAACATTTTTTTGGGTCGGATTTGTGGTCCCGAAACCTGTTCCAATTTCACTGAAAAATGGGTTGTTACATGCAAAGAAAACGAATTTTATACCTCTCTAATCTAATGTAAATAGTGTGAAAAGTAGACTAAATGCATTGTGTTTAAAACTGAAAAAACCCATCAGAAATTTAAAAATTAGGAAATTTGCCCAATGGCCACTCCCACATTTACCTTACTTTACCAATTGATCCTTTCCCTCCAAAATTCCGAAATTAAGTATTTATTTTCCAAATAAATACTCCAAAATTCCCCTTATTTTACAATTAAATCTAATTTAATTAATATTTAAATTTAACTCAAACTAACCCCCAATAAAAATTATTTTAAAATTCTTTTCCGACCCAAATTAATTATTTTCACTAATAATGATTTAGTTACTTTAAAATTAATTTTCCAAAAATATTTTTATTTTTTCAAATTATTGTTTAAACTATTTTAGATGAAATTGACCTCATAAATTAAATTAAAAATTACTATTAACCCGATAAATTCCTAAATTCACGCTCGGAACCTGAAAAATATACTCGAAACTACTAGACCTAGTTTAGGGATATTACAAAGTCTACAGCAACATCCTAATGAGAGGAAGAAGAACTCCTTTTTTCAGGCCCATTTAACTAATATATATATTACAGATAAGACCTATGTTCCCGTAGTGAAACTTGACACGTGTCACGCTCTATCAAAATATCTTCATTAATGGTCTATAGCTGTAAATGCGATTATAAATAAGAATCCGATATAAACAATATCTGATTACCCTAACCAGAGGGTCATAACTACTACACTTACAATGCAACTAGCACAGTAACTCTAATAATATGGCGCATTACGCCTTAGGCAAGTATTCCTTCCATAGTCATCTCTTCTCTTGACTGTTATATCATTTCAACCAATATATTGATCTGCCATTAAACCACCCTCAGCTTAAACACCGTTACAAATACGCCCATTTAGTACGCCGAAAGAAACTCTTGGGCGGATATTGATAATACTCTAGAATGACATATTTTTATGTATTAATTACACATTTATTTTGAGTATGATCAAACTAATTTGAGCTATTTATGGTTTTTTTTTATCTTGTAGGGACTAAATTGAAGGAAAAAGGAAATTTGGGGGCTAAAAGCATGAATTTAAAGATTAAATGGGCCAACATGCGAAGTAGGAGAGAAGTGGGGCCAGAAATGCAAATTATGGAAGACTTGGAGGGAAAAAGTGCAAAGAAGAGATTTTTATAAACACAAGCCTCTATTTAATTTTTAATTATATTAGGATAATTATTAAAGATTATTATTTAGATTTAATTTTAGCATTTATCTTTATTTATCTTTAATTATCTTTATTTATTTGTATTTATCTTTTAGAATTTAAGTAGGAATAGACTAGGTTTCCTAATATTATAAATAAGGGATGGAGTGACACAAATTTCACTCATCTTCTCTATAAACACTCTCTCCCCTATAAAGTTTAGCCTTTTGTTCTTTCATATGTTTTCAATAAAAATTCCATTTTCATTATGTTTATTTCTTTTTCCCCAAAAAGCAAGAGCCACTAAATCTATCTAGCCGAAGGTTGTCAAAGTTCCCCAAAAAGGGTTCACGAGGCTTAGAATCTGTACTTAGCCTTCTCAACGAGTATTCATCGTTTCTCCGCATTATGGGGCTGACGCTTCCGTCCATATCCCTTAAAAGGTGATCTCTTCAATGTGTGCAAGGAACGACCGCTTTGTATATTTTGGGAAGGTTGCACAAGCGGTTCGTTAGCTTACTGCGTGAGAGGTTGGCGAGACCAAGAGACAAAATGGCGTGGCATTTGCCATTGAGAAATGATGATCTAGCATAAGATGGTCCCACAGAAGCGATTGTTGGCTATAGTCAGGTTCCTCTAAATCGTAAGTCTAAATTCTTGGAGCTGGTGGTCGTAGGCGTCCTCTTTCATTATAACTAGCTTATTCTGTTTGAGAAGGATCACTTAAAAGCCGATGATTGAACCCAAGGTGGATTGAGACAACCGGAGGTTGGAATCTCTCTATAAGAAACTTTTTCTCAACTCTATTTATCTCTACTATTTTAATTTTAATTTTTGCACTTTCAATTAAATCAAAACTTTTAATTCTGTTTTTATTTTTATTTTTTCCAGGTACGTAGGTTTTCTTGGGCACGATTCTGTCCAGGATTTCAAGGAACAAGCAATTGTGCAAATCCGGTCCCTGAAGATTTGACCCTACTTCCTTTATACTATTATTTTTATTATTTTCATTATTTTATAGGGATAGGATATTATTGGTGCTCTCAACGACCGCATCAAATTTTGGTGCTGTTGCCGAGGATTGGTAACATACAAATCTTATTTCTTTGTTTCTGTAACGCCCCGAATTTTGGGCCTAGATGAATTGGGCTTTGGGCTTTGGGTCTCATAAAATTTTTAAGTGAGCAAGAAAACGACAAATGACATGTTGGCTTTAAGGGTTTAATAAACTTGGAGTGTCTAGGGGTATTGGAGAAGTGCTGGGTTTGAACTTTGAGGAGAAAGAATTTTTAATTAATTATTAAAGGAACAAGGGCGGTGAGTAGTTCGGCTTTTAAATAAAAATAGGGAAAAATGGCATCAAAGAGCCTTGTGGTGGAGTGGCTAAGTGACGCCACTTAGGGTATAGGAAGGTGGCGTTATGGGCTAGCAAGGAGATCCTAGGTTCGAATCCTAGCTTAGTATTTTTTTAGGAGTTTAATTTTGGCCTTCTAGAAGGTTGGAAGTGGTGTGATGATGGACTCTAAAGAGAGTGATCAGAAGAGAAAATTTAGGAAATGGATTGGGAAGTTATCGTGGAGAAAAATTAGGAGATGAGATATGTGGAAGAGGTTGAGCCGAATTGGGAATTTGGGGATATAAAATTCGGCTATAGGCTATAAATAGGTATCGATTTTGGGGTTCTAGGCTAATGCCAATTTCTTTCTTTTTATTTTGCCGAAAACTACTTTTCTCTCCAAATACCTGAAAGCCGAAATCCCTTATTCTTCCTCTTCTATTTTGCGCCGATTTCTTCCCTTCCTTCTCATCAAAATCTTTTCTTTCCTTGGCTTCTAGTCTATTTCTTTTGTGCCGAATATTCTTGGTCCCTAAAGTCCAGTATTGCTTAAATAGCATAAAACTTAAGTTAATAATCAAACATGTCTGGAGACAAGTCGCTAGGTTAGAGTGTGGCAATGGGCATATGCATGTCTAGGATTGGATCTAGGGAGAGCTTGGTACTTAAGCGGTCCTAGTGGCCCACCTCCTCTTCTCTGGGATCCTACCTGGTGCATAGTGTCTGTTCACTTTAGCCGCAAGGACTTGTTGATGGGCCAAAGTTCATAACTAAAACCCGAGATGAAAGAAATTACGAAAATACCCCTGTAGGGTAGATTTACAAAAATACCCCTGGGTAGTGAAATGATTGAAATACCCTTGGTTTACAAAATTACCAAAATATCCCCGATTTATAAAATTACTAAAATACCCTTGATTTTTAAACTGACTATGATACCCATATGTTTTGAATGTAAGATTTATGGATGTTACATGTACATTTGCTGCATTCATATGATATGCTGTTTAGGTTGCATAAGGGTTGGGAATTGTGGAACGGAGGAAGTATATGAGGATCGCATGGTTGCTTGACAACTGTGGATCCACCGATGGCTTTTTAAAGCCCAATATATGACTAGCAGTTTTGCTACAACGTTAGGTAGTACCGCAACCGGGCTACCATTGCTGTGTAGCGGATCGGTGGGTCGATTTAGAAATCCCCACAGGTGTATAAGGTTGGAAGGGAAATGTTGTGTAGCGGGTGGATTATTTGGAGAGGGTTTGCACAACATTGCATGCACGATATTATTGTGATATTGATGTGATATGGGCTTCGGCCCAAAGGCCATCGCTACTAAGTTGGGCTCAGGCCCAAAATAACTGATGATTGCTTTATACTCGTTGAGGGTTGTACACACTGAGTTTTTCGAAACTCACCCCCTCCTTTTCAAACTTTTAAGGTGACCCTCAGTAGGCGGTTCGACGAGTGGTGGGACTTAGATGTGGCCAGTTAGCAAGATATTATTATTTGGATTTTCTTTAAAATTCTTAGTATTTTGAAATTATTTTGGTTTGGATTGTAAAAAGGGCCTTGTATCTCCAATTTGACTTTACATTTGGTTTTTATTATTGTTTCAACTGCCTAGTTATTAAACTTGAATAAATTTCTAAAGTTTAACATGGTTTTCGAAATAACTATAACATATGGACGTTTTCTTAAAACATGGACTTTCATCATAATTTAACAAGTTTTTCGTAAGCTAGGGCTGTTTTCAAATATGACGTTTCCGCAACTCCATTATTAAATACCAAGTTTTACAAATTATTTATTCTTTTAAATAAAACTTCCGCAACTAAAAAGGGGTTTGTACTCAACATTTTACTTTATGAAGGGTTTTCAATGAAAACAAGGTTTTCGCTAAAACACTTCAATGTGACACGCTGGATACGGGCCTAACTTCTAGGCCAGGTTTGGGGTGTTACATTTAGTGGTATCAGAGCCCGATTGTAAAGCTCAGGCTGTGAAATGTGCCTTATTACTTGGGTTTAAAAAAACTATTTTTGGATTGGATCGAAATGTTTTGGAAATTCTTGTGATGTGGCACACCGAGTCTCCGACGTCGAACCAAGTAAGTTCTCTTATTATTAAGCTTGGTTAACTTGATATACTGTAGAATAGTTAGTGGGCTACTTTAGATGATTATACTAAAGCTTTTTAGTTAGAGTGAAACTAAAGCCCGTAGGAACTTGAAACTGTAGAGGATTTGCGAAAACAACCTCTTTACTTAATACTATCATAAAACATCGGCTTAATTACTGAAACTAACTAAAACTTCATAAAATTCCTTATTCGCCGGGGAGACGGGGATGCCAAATGTGTTAACGAGTATGTTTTGTGTGGATGCATTATTTTGGGTATAGAAACTGTATGCGTGCAATGTTTATCTGCTCCAGTAGGTAGGTTTTTCTTCAGGTGAGTGTAAGAGGGTTCAATTAGAGTTAAAGTGTGTTAGTGTTATTAAAATCAGAATGCGCAGCGAAAGCATAGTGGTGTGAGTTGAGCGGTGCGATTAATAGTTAGTTTGAAATTTCGAGGACGAAATTTCTTTAAGGGGGTAGAATCGTAACGCCCCAAATTTTGGGCCTAGATGAATTTGGCTTTGGGCTTTGGGTCTCAGAAAATTCTTAAGTGAGCAAGAAAATGACAAATGACATGTTGGCTTTAAGGGTTGAATAAACTTGGAGTGTCTAGGGGTATTGGAGAAGTGCTGGGTTTGAACTTTGAGGAGAAGGAATTTTTAATTAATTATTAAAGCAACAAGGGTGGTGAGTAGTTGGGCTTTTAAATAAAAATAGGGAAAAATGGCATCAAAGAGCCTTGTGGTGGAGTGGCTAAGTGACGCCACTTAGGGTATAGGAAGTTAGCGTTATGGGCTAGCAAGGAGATCCTAGGTTCGAATCCTAGCTTAGTATTTTTTTAGGAGTTTAATTTTGGCCTTCTAGAAGGTTGGAAGTGGTGTGATGATGGACTCTAAGGAGAGTGATTAGAAGAGAAAATTTAGGAAAAGGATTGGGGAGTTATTGTGGAGAAAAATTAGGAGATGAGATATGTGGAAGAGGTTGAGCCGAATTGGGTATTTGGGGATAGGAAATTCGGCTATAGGCTATAAATAGGTGTTAATTTTGGGGTTCTAGGCTAATGTCAAATTCTTTCTTTTTATTTTGTCGACAACTACTTTTCTCTCCAAATACCTGAAAGCCGAAATCCCTTATTCTTCCTCTTTTATTTTGCGCCGATTTTTTTCCTTCCTTCTCATCAAACTCTTTTCTTTCCTTGCCTTCTAGTCTATTTCTTTTGTGCCGAATGTTCTTGGTCCCTAAAGTCCAGTATTCCTTTTTGTCAAATCCCTTGTGTGCCACCCTTTTTCTTTCACAATTTGATCAAAGCAATCCTTTTTTTCAGTTACTTAACCGAATATTCATTCTCTCCCTCTTTCAAATCTTTTATTCTCCTCGCGTTGGCTAAATCTTCTGGGACTAGCTATCGCATTCATTTGGCCGATTGATAAGGAATTTACGATGAGCAAAGGGGGATCTAGTAAAGTGTCAGTAAAGATGCCGACTAAGTGTGAGCAAGTGACCACTACTTCCAAGTTTAAGCGACGTAAGGTGTCTGCGGTTTGGGACTTTCCGCCTGGATGTGGAAGGGGGACTACAACGGACCTCGGATTAAATAGGCAAATCACAGTCGGTCAAGGCAAGTATAGGTTGTCCTTCGGTGAGTGGTTGTAATGGATTTATTTTAATTTATTAAGTAAGTGACTGATGGAGGGTAATGTTTGAATATAGGTTCTGACGATTATGAGTACTTAGTACTCCAGGTGGTAAGGTGTGTACTTCTACCCTATGATTCGATAAATTAATATAAAGCCGAAGGTGTGTACATACACTTCACACACGACAATCGGCAAAAGCTGAAATCTCGAAAAACAGGAATGACGAAAAGCCAAAAAGCCGAAAGGTTGGCACCGATAACCACACGAGCGTGCGAACATTTGTGTGGGAGCACCGATATGATTACCGGGGCCAAGAAAGCGATCTCATGGTCTCCGGCCACTGTTTGGCCGACTGGGCCAGACGGGGCTAAATGTGCCTGTCGAGCTCGTGGGCCCAAATCGGCAAGAGTGATATGTGAAATTGAATGATGGATTGGTATGGATGGTTGTATGATTTGATTGTGATCGGGCCTAATGGGCTACATAAATATGATTGGGCTTAATGGGCTATATGGACATTATTGGGCTTAGTGGGCCTTATGGCATTCTAGAAATGCATGCTAGGGTTTAATGGACTCTAGGCCTAGTTCTGATAAACTCTTAAATAGCATAAAAATTAAGTTAATAATCAAACATGTCAGGAGACAAGTCGCTAGGTTAGAGTGTGGCAATGGGCATATGCATGTCTAGGATTGGATCTAGGGAGAGCTTGGTACATAAGCGGTCCTAGTGGCCCACCTCCTCTTCTCTGGGATCCTACCTGGTGCATAGTGTCTGTTCACTTTAGCCGCAAGGACTTGTTGATGGGCCAAAGTTCATAACTAAAACCCGAGATAAAAGAAATTACGAAAATACCCCTGTAGGGTAGATTTACAAAAATACCCCTAGGTAGTGAAATGACTGAAATACCCTTGGTTTACAAAATTACCAAAATATCCCCGATTTATAAAATTACTAAAATACCCTTAATTTTTAAACTGACTATGATACCCATATGTGTTGAATGTAAGATTTATGGATGTTACATGTACATTTGCTGCATTCATATGATATGCTGTTTAGGTTGCATAAGGGTTGGGAATTGTGGAACGGAGGAAGTATATGAGGATCGCATGGTTGCTTGACAACTGTGGATCCACCGATGGCTTTTTAAAGCCCAATATATGACTAGCAGTTTTGCTGCAATGTTAGGTAGTACCGCAACCGGGCTACCATTACTGCGTAGCGGATCGGTGGGTCGATTTAGAAAT
Source organism: Gossypium sturtianum (assembly GCA_025698515.1). Classification (NCBI taxonomy): domain Eukaryota; kingdom Viridiplantae; phylum Streptophyta; class Magnoliopsida; order Malvales; family Malvaceae; genus Gossypium; species Gossypium sturtianum. The sequence goes on along the minus strand of CM046945.1, from coordinate 58,993,280 downwards.
CCCCACAGGTGTATAAGGTTGGAAGGGAAATGTTGTGTAGCGGATGGATTATTTGGGGAGGGTTTGCACAGCATTGCATGCACGATATTATTGTGATATTGATGTGATATGGGCTTCGGCCCAAAGGCCACCGCTACTAAGTTGGGCTCAGGCCCAAATTAACTTATGATTGCTTTATACTCGTTGAGGGTTGTACACACTGAGTTTTTCGAAACTCACCCCCTCCTTTTCAAACTTTTCACGTGACCCTCAGTAGGCGGTTCAACGAGTGGTGGGACTTAGAGGTGGCCAGCTAGCAAGATATTATTATTTGGATATTCTTTAAAATTCCTAGTATTTTGAAATTATTTTGGTTTGGATTGTAAAAAGGGCCTTGTATCTCCAATTTGACTTTACATTTGCTTTTATTATTGTTTCAACTGCCTAGTTATTAAACTTGAATAAATTTCTAAAGTTTGACATGGTTTTTGAAATAACTATAACATATGGATGTTTTCTTAAAACATGGACTTTCATCATAACTTAACAAGTTTTTCGTAAGCTAGGGCTGTTTTCAATTATTACGTTTCCGTAACTCCATTATTAAATACCAAGTTTTACAAATTGTTTGTTCTTTTAAATAAAACTTCCGCAACTAAAAAGGGGTTTGTACTCAACATTTTACTTTATGAAGGGTTTTCAATGAAAACAAGGTTTTTGCTAAAACACTTTAATGTGACACGCCGGATACGGCCCTAAGTTTTAGGCCGGGTTTGAGGTGTTACATTTAGTGGTATCAGATCCCGATTGCGAAGCTCAGGCTGTAAAATGTGCCTTATTACTTGGGTTTAGAAAAAACTATTTTTGGATTGGATCGAAATGTTTTGGAAATTCTTGTGATGTGGCACACCGAGTCTCCGACGTCGAACCAAGTAAGTTCTCTTATTATTAAGCTTGGTTAACTTGATATACTGTAGAATAGTTAGTGGGCTACTTTAGATGATTATACTAAAGCTTTTTAGTTAGAGTGAAACTAAAGCCCGTAGGAACTTGAAACTGTAGAGAATTTGCGAAAACAACCTATTTACTTAATACTATCATAAAACATTGGCTTAATTACTGAAACTAACTAAAACTTCATAAAATTCCTAATTCGCAGGGGAGACGGGGATTCCCAAATATCTTAATGGGTATGTTTTGTGTGGATGCGATATTTTGGGTATAGAAACTGTATGCGTGCAATGTTTATCTGCTCCAGTGGGTAGTTTTTTTTTCGGGTAAGTGTAAGAGGGTTCAATTATAGTTAAAGTGTGTTAGTGTTATTAAAATCAGAATGCGCAGCGAAAGCATAGTGGTGTGAGTTGAGCGGTGCGATTAATAGTTAGTTTGAAATTTCGAGGACGAAATTTCTTTAAGGGGGTAGAATTGTAACGCCCCGAATTTTGGGCCTAGATGAATTGGGCTTTAGGCTTTGGGTCTCAGAAAATTTTTAAGTGAGCAAGAAAATGACAAATGACATGATGGCTTTAAGGGTTTAATAAACTTGGAAGGTCTAGGGGTATTGGAGAAGTGCTGGGTTAGAACTTTGAGGAGAAGGAATTTTTAATTAATTATTAAAGGAACAAGGGCGGTGAGTAGTTGGGCTTTTAAATAAAAATAGGGAAAAATGGCATCAAAGAGCCTTGTGGAGGAGTGGCTAGGTGACGCCACTTAGGTTATAGGAAGGTGGCATTATGGGCTAGCAAGGAGATCCTGGGTTCGAATCCTAGCTTAGTATTTTTTTTAGGAGTTTAATTTTGGCCTTCTAGAAGGTTGGAAGTGGTGTGATGATGGACTCTAAGGAGAGTGATTAGAAGAGAAAATTTAGGAAAAGGATTGGGGAGTTATCGTGGAGAAAAATTAGGAGATGAGATATGTTGAAGAGGATGAGCCGAATTGGGAATTTGGGGATAGGAAATTCGGCTATAGGCTATAAATAGGTGTTAATTTTGGGGTTCTAGGCTAATGCCAAATTCTTTCTTTTTATTTTGTCGAAAACTACTTTTCTCTCCAAATACCTGAAAGCCGAAATCCCTTATTCTTCCTCTTCTATTTTATGCAGATTTCTTCCCTTCCTTCTCATCAAACTCTTTTCTTTCCTTGGCTTCTAGTCTATTTCTTTTGTGCCGAATATTCTTGGTCCCTAAAGTCCAGTATTCCTTTTTACCGAATCCGTTGTGTGCCACCCCGTTTCTTTCACAATTTGATCAAAGGAATCCTTTTTTTTCAATTACTTAACTGAATATTCATTCTCTCCCTCTTTCAAATCTTTTATTCTCCTCACGTTGGCTAAATCTTCTGGGACTAGCTATCGCATTCATTTGGCCGATTGATAAGGAATTTACGATGAGCAAAGGGGGATCTAGTAAAGTGTCAGTAAAGATGTCGACTGAGTGTGAGCAAGTGACCACTACTCCCAAGTTTAAGCGACGTAAGGTGTCTGCGGTTTGGGACTTTCTGCCTGGATGCGGAAGGGGTACTACAATGGACCTCGGATTAAATAGGCAAATCGCAGTTGATCAAGGAAAGTATAGGTTGTCCTTCGGTGAGTGGTTGTAGTGGATTTATTTTAATTTATTAAGTAAGTGACTGATGGAGGGTAATGTTTGAATATAGGTTTTGGCGATTATGAGTACTTAGTACTCCAGGTGGTAAGGTGTGTACTTCTACCCTATGATTCGATAGTTTAATATAAAGCCGAAGGTGTGTAGATAAACTTCACACACGACAATCGGCAAAAGCCGAAATCTTGAAAAACTATAATACCGAAAATCTGAAAAGCCGAAAGGTTGGCGCCGGCAACCACACGAGCGTGCGAACATTTGTGTGGAAGCACCGATACGATTACCGGGGCCAAGAGACAATCTCATGGTCTCGGGCCACTGTTTGGCCGACCGGGCTAGACAGGGCTAAATGGGCCTACCGAGCTGGTGGGCCCAAATCGACAAGAGTGATATGTGAAATTAAATGATGGATTGGTATGAATGGTTGTATGATTTGATTATGATCGGCCCAATGGGCATATGCATGTCTAGGATTGGATCTAGGGAGAGCTTGGTACTTAAGCGGTCCTAGTGGCCCACCTCTTCTTCTCTCGGATCCTACCTGGTGCATAGTATCTGTTCACTTTAGCCGCAAGGACTTGTTGATGGGCCAAAGTTCATAACTAAAACCCGAGATGAAAGAAATTACGAAAATACCCCTGTAGGGTAGATTTACAAAAATACCCCTGGGTAGTGAAATGACTGAAATACCCTTGGTTTAGAAAATTACCAAAATACCCATGATTTATAAAATTACTAAAATACCCTTGATTTTTGAAATGACTATTATACCCATATGTGTTGAATGTAAGATTTATGGATGTTACATGTACATTAGCTGCATTCATATGATATGCTGTTTAGGTTGCATAAGGGTTGGGAATTGTGGAACGGAGGAAGTATATGAGGATCGCATGGTTGCTTGACAACTGTGGATCCACCGATGGCTTTTTAAGGCCCAATATATGACTAGCAGCTTTGCTTTAACGTTAGGTAGTACCGCAACGGGGCTACCATTGCTGTGTAGCGGATGGGTGGGTCAATTTAGAAATCCCCACAGGTGTATAAGGTTGGAAGGGAAATGTTGTGTAGCGGATGGATTATTTGGGAAGGGTTTGCACAGCATTGCATGCACGATATTATTGTGATATTGATGTGATATGGGCTTCGGCCCAAAGGCCACCGCTACTAAGTTGGGCTCAGGCCCAAAAGAACTGATGATTGCTTTATACTCGTTGAGGGTTGTACACACTGAGTTTTTCGAAACTCACCCCCTCTTTTTCAAACTTTTTAGGTGACCCTCAGTAGGTGGTTCGACGAGTGGTGGGACTTAGAGGTGGCCAGCTAGCAAGATATTATTATTTGGATTTTCTTTAAAATTCCTAGTATTTTGAAATTATTTTGGTTTGGATTGTAAAAAGGGCCTTGTATCTCCAATTTGACTTTACATTTGGTTTTTATTATTGTTTTAACTTCCTAGTTATTAAACTTGAATAAATTTCTAAAGTTTAACATGGTTTTCGAAATAACTATAGCATATGGACGTTTTCTTAAAACATGGACTTTCATCATAACTTAACAAGTTTTTCTTAAGCTAGGCCTGTTTTCAATTATTACGTTTCCGCAACTCCATTGTTAAATACCAAGTTTTACAAATTGTTTGTTCTTTTAAATAAAACTTCCGCAACTAAAAAGGGGTTTGTACTCAACATTTTACTTTATGAAGGGTTTTCAATGAAAACAAGGTTTTCGCTAAAACACTTCAATGTGACACGCCGAATTCGGGCCTAACTTCTAGGCTAGGTTTGGGGTGTTACAGTTTCTTATGACCAGATCTGCTCCAAGTATTCTTACGTTTGATTCAGAAATAGAGAATACTGTGAGAGCTAACCGCAAGGAGACAAAGTTACAAAAAAAGTAGTCAGGAGTGGTTGGGACTCAGAGCAACCCACCACCAGAAATCGAAGTTGACAACGAAGTTGAGTCTAGGGTTAACGAAAACCATACTCAAACACTTGAAAGCGAAAAAGTAGAAGTCGACTCACCAAAAGAAGTGCTTAACGCTAGGGTTAACAAAAACCCAAATCTATCACATCCACCAATGGCTCAAACGATTCAGAAACTGGCCGAAGCTCCTGAAGAACAACCACCATTATGCATTGCGTATCCTACCATGGATACTGATTTTGAACTGAAGTCAGGTTTAATCCAGTTACTACTAACATTTTGTGGGTTGCAAAATGAAAATCCCCACAAACATCTGAAAGAGTTTCTTATGGTTATGTTATCTACCCCCTGGATCTATTACAACTTGGGTTGATCTTTCTCATTTGTTTGTCAACAGGTTTTTTCTAGCATCACGTGCAGTTGAGTTAAGAAGGGAGATCGTTGGAATAAGGCAAAAAGAATCATAGTCTCTTTACGATTATTGGGAGCGATTTAAGAAGTTGTATGCAAGTTGCCCACAACATTGTATTACAGAACTGTCTCCGCTCCAATACTTTTATGAAGGTTTAAAGCCCATAGAGATGAATATGGTGGATACCGCTAGTAGAGGAGCGTTGGTCAACATGACTCCCCAGCAAGAAGGGGACTTGATATCTACGATGGCTGCAAATACTCAGCAGTTTTGAGCCAATCCTAAAGCCCCTAGAAGGGTTCACCAACTAAGTAATTCAACCCTAGAAGATAAACTTGATAGACTTACAAATATTATGAATTCTCTTATTGCAGAAAAAGGCAAACCAGCCCGATTATGCGAAATATGTGCTACACCTGAACATACCACTGATGCATGTCCCAGTTTGTATGATGATAGTATGGCCCATTTGAATGCTGTGGGGAATTTACCTGGATCGACACAAAGGCGATATGACCCCTACGCTAATACCTACAACCCAGGATGGAGAGACCATCCTAACTTGAGTCATGGGGCAAACCTGCAGTATATCAAGCCATACCAAAATCGGTTTCCACAACAAATGCAAGATTCAAGTACATCTCTAGAAACTATGGTCAATAAATTAGCAGCTAATGTGCTTGATTTCCAACAGCAGATACAACGGCAAACTATTGATTTCCAATAGCAAATACTACGGCAAACTCTTGATTTCCAAAAGGAAACAAAGGATTTTCAACAGAAAACTGAGGCGTCTATAGGATAATTGACCATATCAATTGAGAAAATAAACTCACAAGGGAAGCTGCCATCACAAACGGAACCTAATCCAAGATAACACGCAAATGTAGTGACGTTGCGAAGTGGAAAAGTACTGGAACCAAATCCTGGCAGAAATCTTGGCCAAGATCCCGCCCAAGAAAAGCACGAGAACGATGAACAGGTCCGAGCAAAACCTCCATTGCCTAAAATTCAACCTCCATTTCTAGGAAGATTGAACCAATGTCGGAAAGGTAAAGAGGACAAGGAGATCCTCGAAAAATTCAGAAATGTCGAGATCAACATACCACTGTTGGATGCCATCAAACAAATTTTGCGATATGCCAAGTTCCTCAAAGAACTCTGTACCAACAAGCGAAAATTAACTGGTAATGAAAGGGTATGCGTTGGTGAGAATGTATCCGCAGTGTTACAGTGGAAGATGCCAGCGAATGCAAAGATAGGGGCATGTTCGCAATACCGTGCAAAATAGGCCACTTAGGAATTAAAAAAGATATGTGTGATTTAGGTGCCTCCATAAATGTCATGCCCTTTTCTATTTATGAATCACTTAACGCGGGTTTTTTGACAAAAATAGGTGTTATCATTCAATTAGCAGATAGGTCTATTGTGCATCCCAGAGGAGTCCTTGAGGACGTATTAGTGAAAGTGAGGACGTATTAGTGAAAGTCATCGGACTTATCTTTCCTGCAGACTTTTATGTGATAAAAATGGAAGAGGATAAAACTCCTGGGTCTTCAGACATCTTGTTGGGGCGACCTTTCCTTAGTACTGCAAATACTAAGATTGACGTACGTAGCGGAACCCTCACGATGGAGTTTGACGGGGAGATTGTGAAGTTTAATGTTTACGACACTATTAGTCACCCAAGTGAAATCTTGGACGTAAACCATGTCGACATAATTGACTCACTAGTAGAAGAAACTTTTGAGTCATCTTATGGAGATAAATCTAAAATGATGTTTGATGATTTTGAATCTGTCAATGAATTATTGGCTCCTATGGATACTAAACTTCTACCTTCTGTTGTGCAGGCACCAGATCTGAAATTGAAACTACTTCTCGAGCTTCTCAAGCGCGCATTTTTGGAGAATGATGAGACCATTCCCAACTTAAAAGGGATTAACCCCCTGACAGGCACACATAAGATTTTCTTGGAGGAAAATACGAAACCAAAGAAAGAGGCGCAAGGACGATTCAACCCAAATATTATGGATGTGATAAAAAGGGAGAATTTTCAAGCCCATACAAACGAAAGAATTCAGCTGGAACAACCCCAATACTAGTTGGGGCGTCAAGCTAGCGACGTTAAACAAGCGCTTGTTAGGAGGCAACCCTATTTTTTATTTTTTATTTTTATTTATTTTATTTTTCTTAAATTTTGTTTTATTATTTATTACTTTATTTTGGATGTTGATAAATTTCTCTTCTTCTGTCTAGGTAAATCGGTGAGGAATCAGGAATTGGCATACTTTCACAAACATCCTTGATTCTATCCCTATCCCAAGTAGGAATAGCGCGTGCCTGCTTTATACAAACCAAAACCTGCACCCAAACACCCCACCCTTCAGCCAAACACTCTACCTATACACCCCCAAACCCTAAAAAATTATCCCATTTTTCACCCAAACCCCTACCAGCCGCCGCACATTCTTCCTCACCCCCACCACCGATTTTTCAAACAGCATGGTAAGGACTCACCCACGTCGTCTCCATCTCCATCTCCACGTGACGCTAAACCTTCTCCTCCTTGCAGCTTTGCGCGAACGACAGTAACTACATGGGGAGTTCTTCTGAACTTTTCTTCTTCCACCTATTTATTTATTTTATTCCACATCGAGGACACTGTGTTTTAAGTAGGGGGAGGCCTTCCTCATTATTTCTGTCATTTTATATGCTATTTTTGTTATTGCTACTATTTTGTGCTCGTTGCTGCCCATATATATATTTATTAAGAATATTTTGCCTCTTTTCATGCCCAAGAATTTGCCCACTGTTTGACCTATATGCATGATTCTTGTCTACTAAGTTAGTTATGATTTTTCCTGTTTGATTTCATCTCCATTGTTTTATTTATTTTAGGCTGAATAATTATGATTGATAGAGTTAACCCTACCTTGCTTATAGTATAATCGATCAAGTCTAAATGAAAAGAGAACACTTAATAAAAATTGCATGCTGAAATTCTGTTCATGACTGTTAGGTAGTTGCCGAAACTTATTTTTGACACTTGATTGTTTTCCCTAGCCCTCCAAATTAAAATTTTGTTTCATTATGATAAATTGTGATGCTTCCATGGTTATGAGTATAGCTTAAAATGTGACTGACTGAGTAACCGGGGTAGGGTGCTTGGGTTGTCATCCTATTTCACGTCAAAAGGTTGTGTGACGTGTTAGGTAACTCCGCTAACCAGAATTAAATAATTTTTTTTTAGGAATATGTTGGGCTGAGTAACCGGGGTGGGTTGCTTGGCTGTCATCTCTGTTAGCGTCAAAATGTTCGATATGTTCTTAAGAAAAATATAATAAATTAGGAGTATGTTGGGCTGAGTAATCGGGGTGGGGTGCTTGGCTGTCATCTCTCTTCGCGTCAAAAGGTTTAATGTATTTTTAAGCAATAATAATAATAATAGTAAAAAAAAAGAGAAAAGGAAAAAAAGAAAAAATGATGTATTAATAATAAAATTGAATTTGGGGGCTAAAGGTGGAAACAAATAAGGTGTCTTGGTAAGTTTAGTAAATTACCTAACTTTCATGAAATAATCCAAGTCGATTTTAATTTTTGTGTGTATTTGTAACAGCCCAATTTAGGGGCTAGTCAGAACAGTGATCTCGGGATCACTAATTCGAGGTTAGAGAAAATTATTTTCATGTTATTTTATGTGTTATAACATGTTTATAAAGATGCATGGAAATTTTAGTGCCTTAATTTTAGCGATTTCATGCCTAATCGCGAAAAAAGACTAAATCGCAAAATGTGCGAAAGTTCTATTTTAATTGCTAGAGGTGCCAAATAGCTATAGAATATTGATTGGAGGTCCCAAATATGCAATTTGGCCTTGTTTTAAGTGAGTTGGCCGGCCATAGTATGCATAGGGGACAAGAGCATTTATTTTGGTCAATAGTTGGTGATATTAGTTGATAAAATGAATAAAATAAGATGAAATAAGCCAAGGCTATCATCTTTTCATTTTCTTTTCTTCTCCAACCGAAAATATCAACCAAGGGAGGGCTTTGAAAGCTTTAAAATTTCAGCAACTCATTTCCTCTTCAAGTAAGTGATTTTGATGGTATAAGTTGATTATTTTTGTACTTTTGGAGTCCCCAAAGCTTAAGCTAGCTAATGAGGGGACTAATTTGTAATATGGTTGAAAGTCTAGGGACTTGCCATGAGAGATTTTATGTTGGTTTCTAAGTTTTTATGGAAGAAAATGAAAGTTGGGAAGATGAGAAACAACTTTTGTGAAAGGTGTTGTTATGAAAACATCTAATTAAAACTAAGATGCAAATGTTGTAGTTTGTTCATTAATGCATGAAATAGTTGGATTTGTGGATAGTTGTAAGAGGATTAAATGTTCATCTAGGGTTGATTGATAAGAAAATGTGATGAAAAGTGATTTACGAGCCTAGGGGCAAAATCATAATTTTGCCAAAGTATAAGGGCAAAATAGTCATTTTTGCCTAAGTATATATTATGATGTATTATAATTTATAAGTGATTAAATGAGTAAATTACATTGTTCTAGATCAAAGAAAATGAGATTCAGACCTAAAACGGGAGAAAAGAGAAATGTGGGCAAATAGATCCCTTTCGACCCTCTCGATATTGAGGTAAGTTCGTGTGCATATGTTGCATTTACGTGCGAAATATTTATTATTCCAATGTTGTATGGAATGTATATTTACTCTATGAATGTATTAAATATGTTTTGACGAGATATCAAGGGAATTGATTCTAAGAATAGAGAGATTGCAAAGGTCATGATACGATTACAATTAAGGTCCCATATAAGACCATATTCGAAATATGGTCTCGGTGTGAGATATTGAATAAGACCATGTCAGGGACATGGCATCAATATGATATTTCATGTAAGACCCTATCGGGGGCACGAGGTCAATGTGAGATTATATGTATGAGACTCAAAAGTGTTATTTAACAATTTGAGTGATTCAACAAGTATGTTGAAAACGAGAAAGTATGTGGTTGTACCATGAGAGGTATAGGTATGTGTTAGAACTAGATTGAGGTGAATTCAATATATGATGAACCCATAGTGGGTTATGTGTAAATGATGTATCCAAATGGCATATGTTGTAATTATAAGTGCATTGCGTGAAAGCAAAGGATTATTGTAGAAATCTAAGTAAGAATGATAGTGTGTGAGGATGTTCCCGGATGAACATTTGAAATAGGGAAATGCATGTGGATAAATATCCGTGGATGCATAATAATGGTGGGCTATGTGCGATACCACCTTATTAATTGTTACCGATGGGCTGTGTGCGATACCATCGAGTTTAGTATCAAATGGTGGGCTATGTGCGATGCCACCCTATTAAAGATAAATGGTGGACTAAGTGCGAAACCACCGAGAGTTTGGTAGTACCATGAATGGTTTATTGTGAAATGTTTGATGTGTTGCTTTATGTGATCATGTGGTGACAAGTGCAGAGATGTATGCTAAATAACATGAGCATTTGGCTTGTGGTATGGTGAGAATGTGGTAAGAGACGGAATGAGTAAGCTTTAAGAATGATTGAGTAGGTAACCATGAGTTTAAGAGTAAAACTCATTATAATACCTTGTAATTGATTATAATCAATGAATATCAATAATTTATTATTATTATTGCATATGAACTTACTAAGCATTATTTCTTACTCCTTTTCTTTTTCCATCTCTTATAGGTTAGCTTCACTAGTTCGGGTTGGAGATCACCGGAGATGTTTTCACACTATCGAGCAGACACTTGGTATGAGGTTTCAAGTCCTTATGAGTTATGGCATGTATAGGGATCTTACTTTAAGTCGATCAAGTCATAGTTAATGTGCCAAATGTGTTGGCCTAAAAGAGTTTATGTTTCAGTTGTGTATAGCCATGGGTGATGGCCCATGTTGGTTGTAATTGTACTAGAAATAGTTCTCCCTCGTATATGGGATGAAGACTTCATTTTCATGAATCAAATGTGTTAATTCAAGAGTTATAATTGATGACTTGTGAAGTTCGTGTGATGGTGCATGTATGTGTGCAAGTGAGGATGACTAAAAGGCTTGGAAAATAGCCTTGAATTGGTCCACACGGGTAGACACACGGGCGTGTGTCTAGGCCGTGTGAGACACACGGTCAGCCCCATGGGTGTGTGACTTGGCCGTGTGTCCCCTTGCATGCTAGGTTTGCATGTCAGTATGCTCCACGGGCTAGGGACACGGGCATGTGCCTAGGCCGTGTGAAGTCTGCACATTAATTGTGGAATTTAATTCGACACACGGGCTAAGGACACGGGCGTGTGCCTTGGCCGTGTGACCTTAGTGAGATGATGATGTCATAGTTAGGATCGACCACGAGTGGAAGACACGGTCATGTCTTAGGGGCACACGGGCGTGTCCCTAGACCAACATGGGCGTGTGGCCCTTGTTTTGTTAAAAAGTTTCTCGAGTTTGTAAAAGTCCCCGGAATAGTTCCGATACCTCTGGGAGGTATGTTTAGGGCTCCTTAGGCCGAGTATGTGCAAGTGATGGGTTTAAACGAAATTTTATAACCTTTTTTGAGACGTTTAAGCAAGATTAGTGAGGTAATGCCTCAAACTCGGTTCCGGTTGAATACGGGTAAGGGGTGTTACAGTATTAATTGGAATACTTTTTCAGTTTTACTTAAAGCAAGCTAAAGGTTCTCTTTACTTTTCATATGCATTATGCCTACTTTTTATAAAACTTTGGAGTGGTATTTCAATCATGGCAAAAGTTCTAATTTTCACAATGGTTAGTAACCATACTTGAGGGCAAGCATAGGCTAAGTAGGGGGAATTTTATAATACTCTAGAATGACATATTTTTATGTATTAATGTAACACCCCTTACCCATATTCAACACCTGAACCAGGTACGAGGCATTACCCTACTTAACTTGCTCAATCATGAAACATCGATTCGCGAAAATTTCATTTCAACTTAAAACTTTTCATTCAAGACCATAATGTCCTTATTATAGGTCTAGAAGACCCTAAACTTGTACACGGAATAGTTCGGGACTAAATCAGAAACTTTTGAACCCTTAGACAAATTTGACATAAAACAGGGCCACACACCCGTGTGAATGATGGAACACACCCGTTTGGAAAATCACATGCCCGTGTTCTACACCCCTGTGGATTTATTTTTCAATGCAATCCTACAGGGGTTTTCACACGGCCGGACACACGCCCGTGTCCTTGGCCCGTGTCCCTCACACAGCCTCAACACGCCCGTGTCTTAGCCCGTGTGCCAAAACCATGGCATTCTGTTTATGACATCATCACCTCACTAAGGTCACACGGCCAAGGCACACGCTCGTTTCCTTAGACCGTGTGTTGAATTAAATTCCTAATTTTAGGTGCAGACTTCACATGGCCTGGGCATATGCCCATGTGTTTACTACTGAGCATATTGACTTGCAAACCTAGCATGCAAAGGGACACATCTGACCGTGTGTCACACACGGCCTAGACACACGCCCGTGTGTCTACCCGTGTGGACATTTGAAAGGCTATCTACCAAGCCAAATGCCACCCTACACAGCAACCATACTTACACCAATTTAATCCAACATGTATCGGAGCTATAAAGCAATTCTAAAGACTCAAAATCAAGACATCCATACAAGCATACACCTAACAAATTCCATCATCATTGAATATATATAAACTTGTCAAGTATTGGCCCAATTCCAAATGACCACTTACAAAATGAATTTGATAACATAAATAGCCAACATTTTGGCTAACAAATATGACATAACGAAATGACCAAGTCCTATACATGCCATACTCAAAATGAATCTAACTTGGTTATACCAAAAAGTAGTCGATAGTGTGACTTCCGAACTCTAACATTCCACGAATTCTCGAGCTAACTTGGTAATGCTACAAAGAAAAGGGAAATGAGAGGGGTAAGCATAAAGCTTAGTAAGTTTGCATGAAATAAACAACAACATAAAGCTCGTAATGTCATCCATCCATTGCATTGAATAAAAACACAAGTCTTAAGCTCATTTCCATAACTTACTTATACTTACTCTTACCGATTACATATCATGCCACATATCGTAAACCATTCTCGTGAATTACTCACATATACATGTATCACTTCATCACATAGTCTTAGCATTAATCTCATCTCTATCATAAGCTTAACTATTTACCCCATTGATTCACTTGGGATATTCAAGGATACATGACCATCCTCATTCACATAATTACAATGCCAATGCCACATCCCAGACGTGGTCTTATGTGGGGTCACTTCTAGATGCCGATGCCATATCCCAGATATGGTCTTATATGGGATCTCATATCGATTGTCGATGCCATATCCCAGATATGGTCTTATACGTTTCTCATATTCAATGCCGATGCCATATCCCAGATATGGTCTTATACGAGATTTCAGTTTGATGCCGAGGCCATGTCCCGGACATGGTCTTATACGGGACCTTACCCATCTCAAGTCTTGATGATATTCTTCTCTCATTTATTTAAATCCAACTGGGACTTCAACATCACAATTCTCATCATTTTCTCACACAACACCATTATTCAAATTCATAAACATATCATACATCTTCACAAATATCAAATATTTAAAGTCATACTAACATGGCGTTGAACTTATTACACGCAAACTTACCTCGATTTCAAAATAGGCTAGATTGTCGATCTAGTCCGATACTTTGCCCTTTCCTTGGTCGAGGTTAATTCTTCGCTCTTCTTGATCTATAATAACGATTTAGCTCATTTAATCGCCACATTAATAAATACATTTCAATAATCATATTTTTGGCAAAATTATCATTTTGCCCTTAAGCTTTCATAAAATGACCATTTTACCCCTAGGCTCAAAAATTAATTCTAATCAAATTTATTTCTTTAATGAGCCTAAGTGAACATTTATTACTCTTATGGCAGCCCTCAATACTCATTATTTCACACATTTACCACACATTTTACAACCTTTACAAAAAGGTCCTTTTAGGTGTTTTCATGGTAACACCTTTCACAAAAGTTGTTTATTTAACAACTATGACTCATTTTCTTCCATAAAAATGTAGAAAACAACTTAAAAGCTCACATGGAAAAACTCTAAACTTTCAACCATTTTACAAAATAATCCCATCTTTAGCTAGCTTAAGCTTTAGGGGTTCCAAAAGTATAAATATTATCAAGAATTGATGATCAAATCACGTACTTGTAAGGAGAAGAGCTTGCTGAAAATTTTGAGCTTTCAAACCCTTATTTTCTGCTAATTTTTGGTGGAGAAGAAGAGAAGAAAATATGATATCTTTTCCTTCTTTATTTTATTATAAAACATCAATTTAGTCCACCTAATTCAACCACTTTTACCAATTTGACCTTGTTTGTCTCCTATGGCCGGCCACCCTATCTCTAGGGGTCTAATTGCACTTTAAAGGCCTCCAATTAATAATCTATGGCTTTTAGACACCTTTAGCTTGAAAAATGGAACTTTCGCACTTTATGCGATTTACTCCTTTTTCGCAATTAAGCATGAAATCAATAAAATTAAAGCACCAAAATTTTCATGCACCTATATAATCATGCTATAACTCATAAAATATCATTAAAATAATTCTCTCCGACCTCAAATTAGTGGTTTTGAAACCACTATTCTGACTAGCCCCTAAATCGGGCTGTTACAATTCTCCCCCTTAAGGATTTTCGTCCCCAAAAATCTTACCAGTGAAAAGGTTGGGATATTGGTTTCTCATAGTCTCCTCGGGGTCCCATGTAGCCTCTTCTACCCCATGCCTTTGCCATAGGACTTTCACAAGAGATATACTTTTGTTTCTCAACTGTTTGACCTCTCGGGCCAAAATCTTAACCGGCTCTTTGCCATAAGTCATGTCCGGTCGAATCTCTACCTCTGATGGTACAATCACATGTGAAGGGTCCGAACGGTATCGGCGTAACATGGACATGTGGAAGACATCATGAATATTTTCCAGCTCAGGTGGCAAGGCCAAACGATAAGCTACCGGCCCTATCCTCTCGGTAATCTCATATGGTACGATAAAACGCGGACTCAATTTGCATTTCCGACCAAATCTGAGGACTTTTCTCCATGGTGATACTTTCAGAAACACTTTATCACCTACTTGGAACTCAATCTCTTTCCTTTTCAAATCCGAATAGGACTTCTGTCTATCTGAGGTAGCTTTTAGACACTCACGTATCACTTTTACCTTCTCTTCAGTTTCTCTGACTAAATCGACCCCATGAATCTGATTCTCTCTAAGGTCGGTCCAATACAGGGGCGTTCGGCACTTATGCCCATACAATGCCTCATAAGGCGCCATCTTCAAACTCGACTGAAAGCTGTTATTGTAGGTGAATTCCACCAACGGTAAGTATTTCTCCCAATTACCTTGGAATTCCAAAACACAACTTCGAAGCATGTCTTCAGGTATTTGTATTACTCTTTCCGACTATCCATCGGTTTGCGGATGGAAAGCTGTGGTAAAACTCAATTTTGTGCCTAAGGCCTCTTGCAACGTTTTCCAAAACCGTGATGTAAATCTCTTATCTCTATTCAAAATAACCGACAATGGTACTCCGTGAAGTCTTACTATTTCTGTCACGTACAAATCCGCCAACTAATCGAGCGAGTAGTCGACCCGTACTGGTATGAAATGGGCTGACTTCGTGAGTCTATCCACTACGACCCATACGACTTCTTTCTTTTTTGGCGTCAACGGTAAACCCGTCACGAAGTCCATAGTAATACGGTCCCATTTCCACTCGAGAACCATAATAGGCTGAAGTAGACCTGGAGGTACTTGATGTTCAGCCTTCACTTGTTGACAAATTAGGCATCTCGAAACAAACTCGGAAATGTCTTTCTTCATACACGGCCACCAATACCATTTCCTCAAATCATTATACATCTTCGTGCTGCCTGGATGTTCAGTCAAACATCCACTATGAGCTTCATGCAGAAAATAAGTTCATCATCTCTGGGTACACAGACCCTATCACAAAACATCAAACATCCATCAGGACTTATCCGAAAGTCCGACTCAACGCTTGACTCACATTGAACCCTTTTAGCTTGTAAATCATTGTTGCCTTTCTGGACTTCATAAATCTCTTGGAGAAACATTGGTCTAGCCTTCAACTCGGCTAAAATAGAACCATCATCTGACAAAGCTATCCAGGTATTCATGGCTCTCAGCGCAAATAAGGATTTCCTACTCAAGGCATCGACGACCACGTTCGCCTTTCCCGGATGGTAGTCAATTACTAACTCGTAATCTTTTATCAACTCTAACCATCTCCATTGCCAAAGGTTCAACTCTTTTTGAGTCATCAAATACTTTAGGCTCTTATGATCCGTGAACACCCGACATTTCTCACCATACAAATGGTGTCTCCAAATCTTTAGTGTGAAAACAATTGTAGCTAACTCCAAATCGTGGGTCGGGTAATTCTTCTCGTGTGGCTTTAACTATCTAGAGGCATATGCTATCACCATGCCCTCTTGCATGATTACACAACCTAATCCATTAAGGGATGAATCACTGTAAACCACGAATTCTTTTCTCGGCTCCGGTTTCACTAAAACAGGAGCTTCAGTCAACAACGCCTTTAGTTTCTCAAAACTCTGCTAGCACTTTTCTGTCCATTCAAACTTTACATCTTTTTGTAACAACCTCGTCATCGGAGTAGCTATCAGGGAAAATCCCTTGACAAAACGTCTATAGTAGCCAGCTAAGCCCAGAAAACTCCTAACCTCGGTTACATTCCTTGGTGGATTCCAATCCACAATTTCTGAGATATTACTTGGGTCGACTCTGATTCCATCTCCCGAGACAATGTGCCCCAAAAACCTAACTTCCTTAAGCCAAAATTCACTTTTACTAAACTTGGCATATAATTGTTTATCTCTCAAAATTTGCAGAACCGTTCTCAATTGTTTAGCATGCTCGTTTTCATCCCGAGAGTAAATCAATATATCATCGATAAAAACTACTACAAATTCATCCAAATACGGTCGAAAGATACGATTCATTAATCCATGAAAGCTGCAGGGGCATTTGTTAAACCAAAAGGCATGACCAAAAATTCATAGTGGCCATACCTTGTCCGAAATGTAGTTTTCGATACATCTGAGTCCTTGACTCTCAACTGATAATATCCAGACCTTAAGTCTATCTTGGAAAACACCGTGGCTCCCTTCAATTGGTCAAATAAATCATCAATTTTTGGCAACGGGTACTTGTTCTTCATAGTTACCTTATTGAGTTGCCGACAATCTATACATAACCTCATGGAACCATTTTTCTTCTTCACAAATAATACGGGAGCACCCCACGGAGAATAACTCGGTCTTGCAAAGCCTTTATCCGTTAACTCTTGCAACTGTACCTTCAGTTCTTTTAGCTCGGTAGGAGCCATTCTGTATGGAGCAATAGAAATGGGGGCAGTACCAGGAGCTAGCTCAATCCCAAATTCAATCTCTCTAACTGGAGGTAGCTCTGGCAATTCCTCTGGGAAAACATCTGGATACTCACATACTATGGGCATCGATTCAATTCTTAACTCAGTCTTTCTAGAATTCATCACAAAGGCAAGGTAAGCTTCGTACCCCTTTCTTAGGTATTTCTGAGTCAACAAGGAAGATATCACTACTGGCAATCTGTCTTGCTCATCTGATTCTACACGAATAAGATCCCTACTTTCACATTTCAACTCAATAAACTTTCTTTTGCAATTCACTATCACATCATGAGTAGTTAACCAATCCATCCCAAGGATGACATCGAATTCATCAAACGGCAATAACATGAGATTAGCCGAAAAGTAATGACCTCTAATCATCAAAGGACAATCTTTGCATACTTTATTGACTAACACACATTTGCCTAGGGGATTTGACACTCTTATTAAAAATTCGGTAGATTCTACAGGCATGTTCATATTAGAGGCTAATTTCATGCAAATATACGAGTGGGTAGATCCCGGTTCAATCAAAGCTATAACATGAGTATCATAAAGAGAAAATGTACCCGTAATTACGTCGGGGGAGGACGCCTCTTCACGAGCACGAATGGCATATGTTCTCACCGGTGCTCTACCCTCAGCTCTTGCAATATGTTCTCTAGATGTATTCTTACTACTCATTTCATTTCCCGGGTTTCTCTGTGGCCTTCCCCTAGCAGTACCTCCAAGTCTTGCAATCTGAGGTTTCTCTTTCTCACCCACCTCGGGGCAATCTCTGATAAAATGGTCTAGGGATACACACTTGAAACAAGCTTTCTCATTTGCTTGACACTCCCCAGGATGACATTTGCCACACTGCGGACATTCCAGTCTATTCGGTCGAGTGTTGCTAACACTAGCAACCGAAGTAGTCTGAGCCTTAGACCCCGGGTACTGTCTACCCTTACTTCTGCTCGAAAACCCAGCTAAAGTGGCCGATCGAATAGTTAAATCTCTTGACTTCTTGGATGAGGATTGGAATGACTTGCCTAATAGTCTCTTCTTCGAGTCTCGAGACTCGTTTTTAGCCTTCCTTTTCTCTTTAACCAGTTCCTCGGCCTTACAGGCTCTATCTACCAGCACCACAAATTCTTTTAGTTCGAGGACACCAACAAACAAACAGACATCCTCATTTAACCCATCCTTAAACCTTTTACACATAATAGCCTCGGTGGACACCCACTCACGGGCATATTTACGAAGCCTTACGAACTCACGTTCGTATTCAGTCACCGTCATTTGACCTTGCTTTAGCTCTAAGAACTCTTTTCTTTTCTGGTCAATGAACCTTTGACTAATGTACTTCTTCCGAAATTCCTCTTGGAAGAATTCCCAGTTAACTCTCTCCCTTAGTACCACCGACACAAGGGTGTTCCACCACTGATAGGCCGAATCTCTCAAGAGAGATACCGCACACTTTATGCACTCTTTAGGCGTGCATGACAACTGTGGAGGGGGTTGAGCATTAGGATTTGCTCGAATATACTCAGTATACCAGTTGCTGATCATATGGAGAAAGGCTTCTTGAGCCTCTTCTCCCTGACCCAAAGTCTCGGGTCTACTTTCTACTGGCGCGGTCCCTTGCGCGAGAGCCGGTGCATTACTTACAGCATCATCGGCTGCAATTCGGTCGGGATCCATTTACTATATAAAAACACAATTCAAATCGCCAGGAGTCGTCACACTATCACTATGGAAATATTCATACATATGGCATGTATAGCTAGACTCATACTTATGCTATGTCAATCCGAGAATCGACTAAACCGTAGCTCTGATACAACTAAATGTAACACCCCTTACCCGTATTCAACACCTGAACCAGGTACGAGGCATTACCCTACTTAACTTGCCCAATCATACAACATCGATTCGTGAAAATTTCATTTCAACTAAAAACTTTTCATTCAAGACCATAGTGTCCTTATTATAGGTCTACAAGACCCTAAACTTGTACCCGGAATAATTCGGGACTAAACCGAAAACTTTTGAACCCTTAGAAAAACTTGACATAAAACAGGGCCACACGCCCGTATGAATGATGGAACACGCCCGTGTGGGAAATCACATGCCCATGTTCTAAACCCATGTGGATTTATTTTTCAATTCGATCCTACAAGGGTTTTAACACAGCCAGACACACGCCCGTGTCCCTGGCCCGTGTCCCTCACACGGCCTCGACACGCCCGTGTCTTCGCCCGTGTGCCAAAACCATGGCATTCTGTTTATGACGTCATCACCCGCACTAAGGTCACACGGCCAAGGCACACGCCCGTGTCCTTAGACCGTGTGTCGAATTAAATTCCTAATTTCAGGTGCAGACTTCACACGGCCTGGGCACACGCCCATGTCCGTGGCCGTGCCTCCCACACGGCTGAGACACACAGCCATGTCTCTGCCCGTGTGTTTACTACTGAGCATACTGACTTGCAAACCTAGCATGCAAGGGGACACACGGCCAATCAACACACCCATGGGGCTGACCGTGTGTCACACACGGCCTAGACACACGCCCGTGTGTCTACCCGTGTGGACATTTGAAAGGCTATCTTCCAAGCCAAATGCCACCCTACACAGCAACCATACTTACACCAATTTAATCCAACATGTATCGGAACTATAAAGCACTTCTAAAGACTCAAAATCAAGACATCCATACAAGCATACACCTAATGAATTCCATCATCATTGAATATATATAAACTTGTCAAGTATTGGCCCAATTCCAAATGACCACTTACAAAATGAATTTGATAACATAAGTAGCCAACATTTTGGCTAACAAATATGACATAACGAAATGACCAAGTCCTATACATGCCATACTCAAAATGAATCTAACTTGGCTATACCAAAAAGTAGTCGATAGTGTGACTTCCGAACTCCGACGTTCCACGAATTCTCGAGCTAACTTGGCAATGCTACAAGGAAAAGGGAAATGAGAGGGGTAAGCATAAATCTTAGTAAGTTTGCACGAAATAAATAGCAACGTAAAGCTCGTAATGTCATCCATCCATTGCATTGAATAAAAACCCAAGTCTTAAGCTCATTTCCATAACTTACTTATATTTACTCTTACCGATTACATATCATGCCACATATCGTAAACCATTCTCGTGAATTTCTCACATATACCTGTATCACTTCATCACATATTCTTAGCATTAATCTCATCTCTATCATAAGCTTAACTATTTACCCCATTGATTCACTTGGGATATTCAAGGATACATGATCATCCTCATTCACATAATTACAACGCCAATGCCACATCCCAGGCGTGGTCTTACATGGGGTCACTTCTAGATGCCGATGCCATATCCAAGATATGGTCTTATACAGGATCTCATATCGATTGTTGATGCCATATCCCAGATATGGTCTTATACGTTTCTCATATTCAATACCGATGCCATATCCCAGATATGGTCTTATATGGGATCTCAATTTGGTGCCGAGGCCATGTCCCAAACATGGTCTTATACGGGATCTTACCCATCTCAAGTCTTGATGATATTCTTCTCTCATTTATTTAAGTCCAACTGGGACTTCAACATCACAATTCTCATCATTTTCTCACACAAAACCATTATTCAAATTCATAGACATATCACACATCTTCACAAATATCAAATATTTAAAGTCATACTAACATGACGTTGAACTTATTACACGCAAACTTACCTCGATTTCAAAATAGGCTAGATTGTCGATCTAGTCTGATACTTTGCCCTTTCCTCGATCGAGGTTAATTCTTCGCTCTTCTTGATCTATAATAACAATTTAGCTCATTTAATCACCACATTAATAAATACATTTCAATAATCATAATTGTGGCAAAATTACCATTTTGCCCTTAAGCTTTCACAAAATGGCCATTTTACCCCTAGGCTCGGAAATCATATCTAATCAAATTTCTTTCTTTAATGAGCCTAGGTGAACATTTATTACTCTTATGCTAGCCCTCAATACTCATTATTTCACACATTTACCACATATTTTACAACCTTTACAAAAAGGTCTTTTTAGGTGTTTTCATGGTAACACCTTTCACAAAAGTTGTTTATTTAACAACTATGACTCATTTTCTTCCATAAAAATGCTGCAAACAACTTAAAAGATCACATGGAAAAACTCTAAACTTTCAACCATTTTACAAAATAATCCCCTCTTTAGCTAGCTTAAGCTTTAGGGGTTCCAAAAGTACAAATATTATCAAGAAATGATCATCAAATCACTTACTTGTAAGGAGAAGAGCTTTCTTTAATTTTTGAGCTTTCAAACCCTTAGTTGCTGCTAATTTTCGGTGGAGAAGAAGAGAAGAAAAGATTATATCTTTTCCTTCTTTATTTTATTATAAAACATCAATTTAGTCCACCTAATTCAACCACTTTGACCAATTTGACATTGTTTGTCTCCTATGGCCGGCCACCCTATCTCTAGGGGTCTAATTGTACTTTAAAGGCCTCCAGTTAATATTCTATGGATTTTAGACACCTTTAGCTTGAAAAATGGAACTTTCACACTTTATGCGATTTAGTCCTTTTTCGCAATTAAGCATGAAATCGCTAAAATTAAAGCACCAAAATTTTCATGCACCTATATAATCATGCTATAACTCATAAAATATCATTAAAATAATTCTCTCCAACCTCGAATTAGTGGTTCTAGAACCTCTGTTCTGACTAGCCCCTAAATCGGGCTATTACAATTAATTACACATTTATTTTAAGTATGATCCTACTAATTTGAGCTATTTATGGTTTTTTTATCTTATAGGGAATAAATCGAAGGCAAAAGGAAATTTGGGGGCTAAAAGCGTGAATTTAAAGATGAAATGGGCCAACATGCGAAGTAGGAGAGAAGTGGGGCCAGAAATGTAAAGTATGGAAGACTTGGAGGGTAAAAGTGCAAAGAAGAGATTTTTATAAACACAAGACTCTATTTAATTTTTAATTATATTAGGATAATTATTAAAGATTATTATTTAGATTTAATTTTAGCATTTATCTTTATTTATCTTTAATTATCTTTATTTATTTTTATTTATCTTTTAGAATTTAAGTAGGAATAGACTAGGTTTTCTAGTACTATAAATAGGGGATGGAGTGACACAAATTTCACTCATCTTCTCTGTAAACACTCTCTCCCCCATAAAGTTTAGCCTTTTGTTCTTTCATATTTTTTCAATAAAAATTCCATTTTCATTATGTTTATTTCTTTTTCCCCAAAAAGCATAAGCCACTACATCTATCTAGCTGAAGGTTGTCAAAGTTCCCCAAAAAGGGTTCATGAGGCTTAGAATCTGTACTTAGCCTTCTCAACGAGTATTCATCGTTTCTCCGCATTACGGGGCTGACGCTTCCGTCCATGTCCCTTAAAAGGTGATCTTTTCAATGTGTGCAAGGAACAGCTGGTTTGTATATTTTGGGAAGGTTGCACAGTCGGTTTGTTAGCTTACTGCGTCAGAGGTTGGTGAGCCCAAGAGACAAAATGGCGTGGCATTCGCCATTGAGAAACGATGATCTAGCATAAGATGGTCCCACAGAAGCGATTGTTGGCTAGAGTCAGGTTCCTCTAAATCGTAAGTCTAAATTCTTGGAGCTGGTGGTTGTAGGCGTCTTCTTCCATTATAACTGACTTATTCTATTTGAGAAGGATCACCTAAAAGTCGAGGATTGAACCCAAGGCGGATCGATATAACCGGAGGCTGGAATCTCTCTATAAGAAACTTTTTCTCAACTCTATTTATCTCTACTATTTTAATTTTAATTTTCGCACTTTCAATTAAATCAAAACTTTTAATTCTATTTTTTTTTATTTTTTCCAGGTACGCAGGTTTTTTTGGGCACGATTCTGTCCAGGATTTCAAGGAACAAACAATTGTGCAAATCCGGTCCTTGAGGATTTGACCCTACTTCCCTTATACTATTATTTTTATTATTTTCATTATTTTATAGGGATAGGATATTTTTGGTGCTCTCAACGATCGCATCAGATATTGCCTCGCCAAACATATTAATTTGAGTTTACTTGCTAAAACCTTGCACACACCAGAACTGGTGTGTTACAACTAAAACTCGCATTTACTGAACTTAGCATACAATAGATTATCACGCAGAGTTCTCAGTACAATTCCCAAATGTTCCTCATGATCAGTCTCATTTTTAGAGTAAACTGATATGTCATCAATAAAAACCACTACAAACTAACCTAAGTAATGATCAAATACCTCATTAATCAAATCCATAAATATAGCAAGAGCATTTGTCAATCCAAAAGGCATTACCAAAAAGTCATAGTGATCATACCTTGATCGAAAAGTTGTCTTAGGTACATCATCACCCTTAATCCTTGGTAAGATCTAGACCTCAAATAAATTTTGGAGAAAATAGTATCCCCACTTAAATGATCACGCATTTACTGAACTTAGCATACAATAGATTATCACGCAGAGTTCTCAGTACAATTCCCAAATGTTCCTCATGATCAGTCTCATTTTTAGAGTAAACCGATATGTCATCAATAAAAACCACTACAAACTAACCTAAGTACGACTGAAATACCCTGTTAATCAAATCCATAAATATAGCAAGAGCATTTGTCAATCCAAAAGGCATTACCAAAAAGTCATAGTGATCATACCTGGATCGAAAAGTTGTCTTAGGTACATCATCACCCTTAATCCTTGGTAAGATCCAGACCTCAAATAAATTTTGGAGAAAATAGTATCCCCACTTAAATGATCAAATAAGTCTTCAATCCTAAGCAGAGGATACTTATTCTTTATTGTGACTTTGTTGAACTGGCAATAATCTATACATAGGTGCACAGTTCCATATTTCTTCTTTACAAATAGAATTGGTGCACCCCATAGTGACGCACTTGATCTAATAAAGCCCTTATTCAACAGATCTTGCAACTACTCTTTAAGCTCCAATGGTGCCA
The DNA here is from genome assembly GCA_025698515.1 of Gossypium sturtianum. Lineage (NCBI taxonomy): Eukaryota > Viridiplantae > Streptophyta > Magnoliopsida > Malvales > Malvaceae > Gossypium > Gossypium sturtianum. The sequence goes on along the minus strand of CM046945.1, from coordinate 58,968,844 downwards.
TCCTGTATGGAGTACAAGAAATAGGTGTTGTTCCATATTTCAGTTCAATTGAAAACTCTATTTCTCTCTCAAGAGGCATTTTAGGAAGTTCCCCAAGAAAAACATCTACAAATTCTCTTACCACAAAAACTTGGCTAATCTCTTTTCTTAATTTAGATGAATCCATGATATAAGTCAAATAAGCATATGCCCCCTGAACAATCATCTTCCTCGCGGACACTGCAAAAATTATCCTATTCGCCAATCTAATCTGTATACCAGGCATCATCACTTATTTACCCTCAGCATTTCTCAGACGTATAATTCTAGTTCAACAATCAACCATAGCATTGTGTCTAGTCAACCAATCTAACCCAAAATTTGCACCAAACTCTTGAAAACTTAAAAACAATAGATTTGCCAAAAATGTATGCTCGCAAAAAACTAATGGACAATTCCTTATCAATTTACATTCGTTTCAAAGTATACTACCTCAAGATTAAGACCCTCTATAACCTTAATATAAATATTGGAATGAGTGGACCTTGGATCAATCAAAGCATAAATACTATTACAATGAAAATAAAATTTACCAGTTATCGCTTCAGGAAAATCAACATCCTCTTTAGCTTTCATCACATAAGCTCTTGTTGATGCTCTAGAACTTGACTTACTAAGATTTTTCCTCTGTGCTCCCTGTACAGAACCAAATTTAGCTGCTATTCTAGATCTGCTCTTATTCTGAATCTTTTAAGGGCTTCTGACTGATTATTCAGTGGTTAATTCAATCTTAGATGGGCAATCTTTAACCATATGATCTCTAGACCCACATTCAAAAAATGTTCCTAAATGCTTCTTGCATTCACCACCATGATTCGTACCACAATATTCACATTTAATTTTCATCATTCTAGAACCACCAAAACTTGTCATAAAAGTAGTTGGTCTACTGAATCCTTTACGTTTGAAACTTGTGAATTGTGAATCTTTTCGCGAAGCTGAAAAAGTTTGATCTCTAGGTTTCTTAAAACCTGCTAATGAAGGAGTATTTGACCTACCTCTCTTCATCCTTTCTCTTTCAAAATTCTTGCTTCTATCTTTAATGATCGATTCCATCTTATGGGTTTTTGTTGTCATTGTTGCAAGTGTTTTACATTCAACTGCAACCAGTGCACGAATCTCATCCCTTAGTCCCCATTCAAATTTATCACACATTTCTTTTTCAATTTGAAACGTGTTCTTTGCATAATGACTAAGTCTTAGAAATTCCCTTTCATATTCCATAATTTTCATTCTCCCTTGCCTTAGATACAGAAAAACCTTCTTCATCTGTTCAACATACATCTTGTTAACATTTTTTTAAAATTATTCTAGAAAGAAATTTCAGTCAATTATTTGCTCAGGAGTCACACTAACGAAAGTTTCCCACCATTGGTAAGCTTCTCATTCTAACAACGATATAACACATCTAGGACTATCCTCAGAAGTACATTAAAATCCCTTTATTACCCTAAACAAACAAGATAATCACTACTCAGCCATAGTGGGATAATCACCTTTATCACCAAAGAACTCTTTGGCACATCTTTTTCAGATTTCACTTTCATGGTCAACCTTAAGTGGAGCCACAGTAGGTATTGGAGGAGAATGATGTACTAGAGGAGTAGGTACCAGATTTCTCTTACAAGTTCTTCTCAAATTACAATCAGACATCACCCCAAAATGTCATGCATAATACAAAAATAATAGAAGTCTCATAGCAGTAGATGTCCTCTAATGTAGTCTAACAAAATGTCTTCCTTCAACAATAAGCCTGAGAATGAAAAAGGGAAATAGGGTAACTTCAAAAGAACTTAGTGAGTTCTAGAAGAAGCCTTATCAAACCACTAATACCTCAACAGATCATATCAAAGAGTCAAACACAATCACACCATTCACCAGATGGCGAGTACCATACATAAACAGTCTATACACAGTTTTACTATTCCTTTGGCGTATACACTACGCTTATATAACCATATAGATAAACCTTCTTCATTCCAGCAACATACCTAAATCCTTAGTCAGATTCATATAATATACTAGAGGCTACATATATATTTTCATGTGTAGCAATCTGTCAGTTCAATGTACATTCCATCGAAGGTATCGCCATGAATATTTTTCCTTATTATCATTTCCATGAGTCAGCCCATATCATTCTTGTCAAAAGCAGAAGGTTCTTGCTTAACCATGAAAAATGGTTCTTACACTTTAACACAGATACTACAGAAACATAATAACAACTCTAAACAACCACATTTTATATAAGCACACTTCACCTTTACAGAGCATAAGTAATTGCCTTACATGAAATATAAAACAGGAATACCACAGACATGGAAGTATGAAAGAACTTACCAAAAATACAACAAAGTCTATATAGTAGAACCTTTGCCTTTATCACCCTGACCTTCTATAGTGTCTTGAGCTAAAATATAAATAATTAAACTTATCAGATCATTACACCATTGAAACAAACATGCATGCAAGAAACATTAACATTTAACCCAAAACCAAGAAGCTTCCTTCCTTACATACTAATCTGATACTTATACATGTAGTGTTAAAAATACGTAAATAATTATGAAAATAACCTAGGGTTTATCAGTATTTACCGGAGAGCTAAAACAAATGTAAAAGTTGGTTGAATACAACAAACCCAACTTTAGACAGGTTTCTAGACTTAAGCTTTTCAGATAATGCAGAGAAAATCAAGAAGAAGATGAATGCAAAGAAAGCACAAATTTTTTCAGTGAAGACACTAATATCCTTATATACCTATGCACGGAGACAAAGTTTAGTGGAAGGAATCAAATTATTCCACTAACACTCTTGATTTTCGTGATTAAGTGCACTTATCATCATTTAAGTCTTATCAACTACAGTATCTTAGTTCCATCCTAACTAGTTCTCACTTGGCAAACTAAATAGTCTTATTAAAATAATAAACAAATCTATTAACTACAAATTTTAACGAACTCGCCTAAACTTCTGGGATGGCGTATACTCAACAGAAAAATCCGCAAACCCACAAATCTTGGCAAAACACGAAATCCTCCAAAACACACAGGATTTGTCAATTGGTGCATACACAACATACTATACTTAGACAAAACTAGCACTTTACTTTCTCAGAGCTACGCTTAATACCATAACACAATAAATAGTAACCAAATAAAAGGACTTCACCGAGCGAGCTGTTACAGACTATCCTGCGTTACATATGTGGGAAAAAATCGATTTGAAAATGGTTATCTTTCATAACGGAAATTAAAAATTTTGAAATCTGACTCGGTTTGTGATATTTATAGCAATAAACCTTAACCGAATTCGTACCTATGTTTTTCGATAAGCGGATCTTTGATGTTTTTCATTTTTCAACCAAACGATCTTCTCTGCTATTCTTGTACTACAAACTGCTTCAAGTGTGGACTTGAACTAATTGAACCAAAACAAAGATGTAGAAAAAAAATTCCTTTTTGGGTGAAAATGAAAATTCTCTCTTCTTTAATAGAAACCGGTAAAATTTTTGTTATGAAAAATATGTTTACAAGTTGAGAATAAATTATCTTTATTTTTAAGCAAAATAACAATCTCTCAAAAATTATGTTCATAGCTTTATCGGTGTCATCTATTTATAGGAAGAGAATGTAGAACCCTTGTAGAGTTGTAGAGGTTTATTTTAAATAGAAAAATAGCATCCTACTTAAAGTAAGGGGTGAACGACTCACCCTTTTATTTCTACTAGGGTTGCCACTCATTTATGTTATATGAGGGGTTTTGGGCATCTCTCACATTGGGTCAAATTACGAGTACTTCCTCAGCCTTTTTGAACTAATACTCTGTAATGTGATCCAACCGGATTCATCTTTTATTTTTCCCAAAATAAACTTTAATATTAAATATTAAATTATTTTCTCATCCCAATTTTACTCCGATTAAATTTTGACGATTTTACCCTGATAAAATTTTGAGAAATTTCGTTCAATATTTCACAACTCAACATGTTCATTATGACTGAATGGTTTATTTTTATTTTCGAGCTTCAAAACAGTCTAAAAACATATACTCATTCTTTCACCATTTTTTAAGTAATCTTATATGGGATTGCAAATTTCCATTTTCATTTCCATTTTCATTTTTGAAAACCTACATTCATTTCCAAATGATTCCATTTCTCCAATTCGGAGAAAACCATAATGATTTTTGAATGTTTCCCATTTCTCTTTTTCTATTCATCCCGTTCAATTTTTTTGAAACACGTAATTCATTTATAGTTTCCACAAGCTAGTGGAAGAATCGATTGGACATATGAAGTTGAGGTTCAAATAATTTTTAATTAAGTTTTGACTTTTAGTCACGAAGTCATTCCACTATAGTATCGTGTTTTAGCTCTGCTCAACGACATACCATTACGAAAGCAACTATTTAGTGCTTGTCCAATGACCTTGTCATTAGTGTGTTATCCACATAGGATATCCTTGATCTCTTTGGGATAAAATCCATTCTCCCAATATGACCTTATTTTATCTCATGGTAACCATTACATCTTCCTTCATGAAAAGTCAATCGCTATCAATTAGTGATCAAGTCATCCATCACAAAGACGGATAACCCGTGGCCACGTTTACTTTTCATCAACCATGTAATGCCAATGAGAGGATATCATTTACCCATGTTTTGGGCTATGAATTCCACTATTGTGAATGGAGCTACATACTACAGAAGTCGTATACCCAACACACCAGCTTTCAGTTCCTTATCTATTTGAACTCAGGCTTTTACTTACATCAAAGTCTATGAGTCACGCATACATAGTCCGCCATCCACTCAAGATTCAGGTATGCCACACTATAAACATCACAAGTGAATAAATCCATAAACAGATTCAAGATCTATTCTGCTTGGGTCCTGTCCAATGTACTATCGGCCCAGTTATCAAATCTACGTCTCTATCTTCTAGGAGTCATCCGTTCTGATGTAGAAGACAAGGCATCTCCCCAATTGGACTTGATAGACAACATATTAGTCTTTCAATCAGTTTTTTCATTTTTTATTAGACTAATGACATGTTTAGGTTCGTATACTAATCTAAGTTGTCTTTCCGTACTACGATCTGACCACGTAATACTGCTTAGTATTAGTTAAATATTTAGACAACCAATGAACAACATTTGCTTCCATTTTTCTTTGCATGCAAAAACCAAGTGAGGACAATTACATAAACTATATTAATGTAATCAATGAATTTGTTTTATTAACCAATCTATTCAAAACAATTACAAGTATATATGGACAAAAATACTATACTTAGGGAACTAGATCCAACAACATAGTCCTAGTCATACATCCACTTTCTCTGTAGATTTCTAGTGGACTTTACCGATCAGTCCATTTGGGAGATCATTGCCTCAAGGTGAAACTTGGCAGACTTACCTATCTCTAGCTGCCTTTTTAGTCGTAAACCCTTAGGTTTAAATTCCGCTTGAACATCTCATTATCACCCTCAATACTAGTTTACTTGCCAAACACTGGTGGACTCATACCAGCAGATACTTAAAATACCTCGAGGGGAAATATTTCTTTTACTACTACTGACGCATTGTAACTGCTTATACAAGTTCCTTTCTTCGACGAGATTTGGTAGGTCCCCTTATTAATTGGTTTACCCCGTTCTAAAACCCTCCAGCCAGTCTTTTCTTACCTTCATAGTTTGGTGGATTCTCTAACTATCCTATTTACCCGTATTCTTAGATGCGTCACGATCAATCTATCACACTATTCGTCGCCTAAGTCATTCGAGGACTTCACTTTCAATGTCCTAGCAATTTTTTTGGTCCAATGTCTTGGCGGACTTTCTGGTTTAATGTCCTAGCAAACTTTTTTTTCTCCATAGCGCATACATGTTCGTCACTGGATGATGCCATGGCTTACATAGTGTCGCTCCGAAGAACCTATATATCGTTTACACGATGTCGCCCCGAAGGACCTATCGATAACAACCGTTACGATGTCGCTCGATAGAGTCGATAGAACATAGTCACGGTGTTGCTCTAGCGAGCCGGTAGATACCATTTCACGATGTTGCCAAACTCCCTTGTATCCCCTTATCAATTCGTCCATTCCTACATTCTGCCAATTATTCCTATCTTCTTCAACCCCGTCAAGGTAAATTTCCTCCAAACTCCACAGACAATATAAACATGTATTTTAAACTATTCATTGTGCTAGTTACTTTAACATATAGTACGTCATTCATCTATTCATCAATTCACAACCATATACCAGTCAACAAATAAACTTGCAAGAGTACACATTCACAACATTAGATATACACAGCTTACTAATCCCCCATGTTCATACACAACCATGGTCTTAGATGCAACTTAGAGAAAACACAAGTGTGGTTCAAGCATGCAACACAACATCATTGATCACCCGAAAATAGAGTACAAAAACTTATCTTGCTTCATTTATCCTTGTCAGCTCAACTTGTCCAAACACCAAAGCCTCCTTCATCCTGGCATCTAAGCATGAAAACCATTTTTTAGTTAAATCGAATGTATTTCAAACCTTAAAACCCAGAACCTAGTTTACAGAAATTATTAGGAATACTTACCTCTTCCTCTAAGTCACGAGCCCAGAAAGATAAAAAAGCTTACCAATTTCTCATTTTCTCTACTTCCAAACTTTAATTATCACGACTTCTGCCCATTCTAAAGTCTCCTAAATTCTCTTCTTCTTTGGAACAACCGAAGAAAAGATAATGCAGATGAGAGAGAGCTGTAAACAGGATTGAGAAAAATTCCTTTTGCAGGAATGTCTATTCTCTTCCAAATATATAACTCCCATACACGGTCTCCCAACATCTATTAGCCTATCACTGGTAACCATTGTGTCTCCCACTTATGGAACCATACGGTTCCATCTTAACCAAACCAGAATTGAAACCCAATTAATTGTTCATCAGCCACTAAATTTTTTAAATTTCCCAGTAAAGTCTGCCAACTTCAGTTTCTATTCAACCGACTCCCTGCCACTTCATTAAATTTGGGACTTTAAAAGAACCGGGTGTGACAACTTTACACTTAAACCTAAACAAGGTTCAAGAGCTGGTAAAAAGAAATAAAAAATTGTGTCACGTAGTCTAAAAAAGCACATATGGCAGTGCGTGCTTTTATCTTTGCTGGCACATTTCATCATCAAAATAATGATATTTTGACAAATAATTTTACAACCATGTATGGATACTTAGTCTTGGCTTTCATTTTAGGAAATTGTGCTACCGAACATAAAACAAGTAGCATCGTCGTTTCACTTAATATTTTTTCGGTAAGATAACTAACTATTATTTAGATTAGTTGTTGTAACACCTCTATACCTGATCCAACCTTTGGAACCCGATATAGGAATATTACATTTGGTGCCAAAACAATCATGGCTAATCACTAGGTACTTTGAACATTAAACGATGAAATTTTCATTTAATCAATCCGATAGTACTATTCTAGAAGTTTAGGAACATTATTGATTAATTGAGTATGTTTAGAAATGAATTAAATATGATTTTCAATCAATAAAGGGGACAAGTATTAACACTAAAACATAAGGCATCAATACCTATATAAAATATCTACACCTCTGATGAATATCAATGCCAAAATAACAATCTAGAACTCCAAATTTTCAAAATTTTGTTTAAAGTACCGATACCTTAGGCTTAAGTATCGATGCCTATCCTTCAATATTGATACCAAAATCATTATCGATACCAAAATTGCTTTTTGTTTAATTTTTTTTTAATTTTAGGGCCCATGTATCGATAGCTTACCCCAGGTATCAATATGATGCGATTTATCAAACTTGGATAGTTTGGAAAATAGCTTGAATGGGATGAATCGTCTTGAAATGGTTCAACTGCTGAAAACCTCAACCCATAGTAGTTGCAGCTAAAGAACCTTAGCTATATTAAATTTAAGACCCGCTTAGCTTTCTAACCTACTAGAACCTTGGTACAAGTGAAGTTGCCACACCCCAGGATGGTGAACGAAGTGTTAAGACAATGAACACCATAACCGTAGAATGTTTGATAAGTTCGATTTAGTTCGGTTAAGAACCAGAGAGAAAATTTTCACAAATATATTATTTAATTCATAAATCTTATCCCATGAGTAATCAAACCCATCAGAGGTTTCATCCTTTGCTTGAATGACTTGGACCACGATCAGGTTGGGCTTGATCTGAAAGTCTCTTCATCCGCCTATTAAGAGCCTGATCGTTGTATTTCAGAGTTTTAAATTTATAATGATCGATCCTGGAATTAACTATAACAACGATTGAGGCAAGTGCACCTATCGAACAGTAGTATAGCTTAGGCAAGACCGGATTGTTGAACCCAAATGAACTAAAAGTACTAATACTAACTTTCTTTCTATTATTTAGCCTAAAATAAGTGAAGTTGTTTATTAATCTAAATTAACTAATTACTAAGCTAAAGACGCAAAGACAAAAAGAATGAATTGGGGAAATACTTGGGAAAAACTCAGTTGATTAAGACGATACCCTTAGGAAGAATCCACCTAGACTTCACTTGTTATCTAACACCGAACTGCACGATTTATTCACTTGACTTGATCCGTAGGACTCCCTAATTTATATTAAACCCTCTCTCGAGGCGAATAACGTCTAACCCTAGGTTGATTAATTGAAATCTCTTTCTAATTAAAACCCTAGAATAGCAATGAAATCGATCTATGGACTCCCATATTAGGTTTCACCCTAATCCGGCAAAATCTCGTCACCCTATCTCTAGGCGTGCGATCAACTCCGCTTAATTATGCTAGATCTACTCTTAAGCAGAGACTTTTGCTCCACCACCTAAGCACGTTCAACTTGAATTAATATCCGTGAAATATCAACACAAGAATTAAGCACACATAATCAAGAACAAATCAAGTATTTATCATATAGTTCAGAAAACAATAACAAGATTTATCTAGGTTTCATCCCCCTTCAGGTATCTGAAGGGTTTAGTTCATAAAAATAAAAGAAAACATCTCAGAAGAAAAGATAAAACAAAACATAAGAAATCCCTAAAACTCCCTGAAGGAATTGAAGGAGAGATCCTCCGTCTTGAGTAGAATTCCGGCTTCTGGAGATGGATCAACTGGCTATCCCTTGAGAGTTTCCAACAAATCTGACCTCTTCGGCTCGGCTCCTTGGCCTAGCTAACCGCTGCTTTTTTAGGTTATACCTAGGGTCTTTATATAGGCTTTTGAAATAGGTTTCTTTGCCCCTAAGTATCCTTTTCCGAGTGAAATTACTCTCCTCCACGGCAGGGGCACGGCCATGGCACACGCCCGTGTGAATCGTGGCCAGGCCGTGTTGGACTTTGTTAATAAGGCACGGCCATGTAGATCGACTTCAGGCCGTGTTCTAGTATATTGGGGAGGCACGACCGTGTGGGCTTTAGTCCAGGCCGTGTCAATTTCTTCTTTGGCCCATTTTGGTCCGTTTTGAGCCCGTTTCTCGTTCTTTTTATTCTTGGGTGCTTTCCTGAGTATAAGACATGAAAAGAAAGGATTAAGAGCACCTTTTTACATAAATCAAGGGATAAATCATCCAAAAGTATGCTAAATGTGGGATTAAAATATGTTACTATTTCGGTTTATCGAATACCCCCACACTTAAGCTTTTGCTTGTACTCAAGCAAAATTCTCAACTTACAATTAAAACGAACTTTCTATAATTCATAATTCCTATCGACAATGTTTCATCATAATTCATAGATAATTTATACATGGATAATTTAATTCAGAGAGTCCTAAGGATTCAAACAATCTAAGTCATAGATTTGTAGCTCGAAAATATAGGTGTCTCCCCTTATCTAAATAATTACCTTTAATTCAAAACCGACAAGGATTGACATCCTCACTAGAGATTCACTCAAATCACTCAAAGTGTTTAAGGTTTAGGAAAAAACGCTCAAAAGTCAAACATGAAAACTTAATCCCATAGGCTTGCCTGAAAATCAAATCTCCACCACTATAATATGAGATGATGCACAAAATAAAAGGTCTTTGTTAGGGTTGTAACGGGGCTAGGGTTGCTGAATTAGAAGATTAGAATCGAGATTGAATTGATAAAATACCTAACTAGAAACAATAAACTGAATAATTACATAATGGATTGAAATTTTAAACTAATAATACGAGCTTCTTCTTCAATATTTGGAATTCAAATGTATAAGCTCTTTAATCACAAAACTAATAATGAATATACTTTTGATTTTTTTTATATATAATACATCTATTCATATACTAAGATGAAATAATTAGGTAGCTTAATCAAATCAAATCTTGATATAAGGGAAGTTGAAAAAGAATGGTGATAACAAATACAAAGGGTTTTGGGTTAATATTAGTGGTTATGTCAATAAAAAGGGTTGTTAGGATTAAAAGGGGTTCACTAGGGGTTAATTGTGAAGGTAGGCTTTTAATGGAGTTAGTGGGTTAAAACCTAGGTGCCTTAATCATCTCTGTATATCAAATCATAGGTGTGGTCTCGATATGTATAAATGAGGCAAGTTCTAGAATAACAAATCAATGTTGACATACTCATAATCAATAAAGTGAGCATGAAAAAGAATATATGCTCTATAAGGCTCAAAAACTCACAAAAATTATGGGTATTTTTTACATCAACCTCGTAAATTTCAAACTTCAAAGTAATATTTAAATTCAGGTAGACCACCTAGAAAATTTTTTATTTTCTTGAAAAATAGACTTATCATGCTTGATTCTCTAGTATTCTTAGAATTCAATTATCAATGCACAATTATCAATGACTTAATCTAAAACATATCAATAAAAATCATAAATCATCAGAAATTTCTTCTTAATTAGTAATATGAGGAAATTACTTAAAAACAAGGCATAATTCAGGGATTTGAGAACAATACGAAAAGTTTGGCACCTAATTTCAGGAATTTGAGAATAATGAAAAAAAAAGTTTGGCACCTTTTAGGTTGTTCACCCCAAGATTAAGATGTACATTGCCCTCAATGTACAAAGATAGATAATATAAATATAATGTTCAGATCGTAAGATATGGGGATAAGTGAAACTCCCTGAATTATGGATGAAATCCTTGAGTTGGATGAACGATATGTTGGAGGGTCGATTACGGATGACGATCCTGCGCTAGATGAAGAAATTGGGTAGCTCATGGAGAATTAGCCAGGATATACTAATAATAATGAAAACTATACTAATTAAATACTTAAAGAAAAGCAAGCTAAAGTGAAGAAAAATAAAAAATAAAATAAAGTCAAAAGAAAAGATAAATGGACCGTAATGTCCTTATTGTTGGGTGTGATTTCTAAGGCTGGGGGTATGGTGGTGGTCGTGGTGTGATTCCCTAGCAGCCTTTAGAACCTAAAATCAAGAAACTAAAGTAAAATAAGTTAAATTAAGCAGAAGAGAAGTAAAGATAAGGAAATTAAAGCAAAAGAGAAAAATGAAATAAAAACTAAATGGCCTTCAACGTCCTTGGCTTGTCATGTGATTGAAGCGGCCGTCATGAACTTATATAAATCGGTCTCCCTCACGGAGGCTTTGCTTGGCTTCTTCCGCTTCTTTGGCATTATTTTGGTGTAGCTCAAGGGTATAGAGAAAAGGAGTAGGAAAAAATGAAAAGTTGAAGGTTGAAAGTTAATAGGAGAAGAGGGAAGGGAGGGGAGTTAAATAGATTTTCAAACCTGGTACAACCCCACGCCCGTACGCCTTAGGCGTGTCGATTCACACGGCCGCCTCGCACGGCAGTGTGTCTAGGTGTGTAGATTGCCACGCCCGTTGGTGATAAGTCAGTGTCGTCCACGGCGCGTCGCCGCACGCCGCGTGGCATTCGCTCTTGTGCCCGTGGGGCGGTGGTTGGAGTCCGTGACTTCGAAGATTTGATTCTCTCTAATTCGTACCACCTCTGCCATGTCAGTACGGCGATCCGAGGCATCCACACGGCCACGACCACGGCCGTGTGCTAGGCCGTGTGGCCTGAAAATTTGCACTTTTTGGTTAGTTTAAAGCTAGATACTATAAAGAAAGGATAAAATAGAATAAATAAGAAAAATAAAAATGTAAAAGTTAATGGGGTTAGTGCTCGTTGTTGCCTCCCGAGAAGCGCTAAGCTTATAGTCTTAAGCTAGACTTTCCTCTCGTTTGCATCATCGAGGTGGTTTGAGGAGTTGGAAGTCCTTTCTCATGCTATCGGTTTTATCCTCGTGAAAAGTTTAAGTCGAGATGCGTTTATAGTAAAAGTACCAAAAATAGGATTACTTACCTCGATCGTTTCAGTATGGGAAAACACTGTTACCCTAAAAGGTATTTCTTTGTTTGTGTTAGGGTCCGGAGTATATATTCAAGGATCTGCCTTATCTAACAGTACCTGGTCTCTAATTTTGAAGTGGTTTGTTGTTCCTATGAGCTCTTCTGGGGGCTCCTTCGGTTTTACCTTGTGTGGTTCCGGTTCTTCGTCGTGTATCCCTAATTTTTCCTTGAAGTGTGTCTTCCACTCATCTAGATCATCGATCTGAATCCTTCGATCTTCATGAACTACTTCCTTGTTGGCATGGGGTTTAGGATCAGGTTCGGTTGTATTCTTTTGTGGTGCTTCCTAAAAATAAGGGTTAACCGAATGGTTATCAGTAGAATTTACGTTCTCACCTTGATTACTCAATGTTCTGGCCGAGTCGAGAGCCTTGAGGGTGACTGTCTCATTACCTACACGAAGTATGAGTTCTCCTGCATCAATATCAATTTTAGTCCTGGTAGTTGCTAAAAAGGGTCTTCCTAAAATTAAGAGAATCGAATTATCCTCATCCATGTCTAAGACAACAAAATCTACTGGGAAAACAAATTTGTCAATTTTTACAAGAACATCTTCGATAATACCCTAGGAATTCTAAATGCTTTTTATCACTAATTGAATGCTCATCCTAGTTTGTTTGGGTTTCCCTAGACCTAATTGTTTAAACAATTTATAAGGCATGACATTTATGCTTGCCCCTAAATCAGCTAACGCATTATCAATAGTTAGTCTACCAATTAAACATGGAATTGTAAAACTCCCTAGATCTTTTAGCTTTTGTGGTAGTCTATTCTGTAACATTGCTAAGCATACTGCGTTTAATTCCACATGTGGATCCTCGTCTAATTTGCGTTTGTTCGTCAAGAGATGTTTTAAAAATTTCCTCGAATCTGGCATTTGTGAAAGAGCTTCAAGTAGCGGTAAGTTAATATATAATTTCTTTAAAAGTTTAAGAAACTTACCGAATTGTTCCTCTGTGTCGTCTCTCGTTAATGCTTCGGGATATGGTATGCAAGGTTGGTACTCCCTGACTACCGGTTTTGGCTTGTCTTGTGTTTCCTCAACTTTACCTTTTTCTACCTCGTTTCCTTATATTGGACTGGGTTCGTCTAATCCTTCACTTTCTTGAGCTGTTATGGCTTGGATTTGCTCATTTGGATTAATCTCAGTGTTGCTTGGTAGACGCCCTTGCGATCGTTCAGACATCAGCTTCGCGAGTTGTCCAACTGACTTAAAAACTTCCTCAACTGACTTAGTGACTTCCCTAACTTGGCTCTTGATCCCTTTGATCGATGCTTGTTGGGCCTTTAGGGTGGTTTCAGTGTCTTGGAGACGGTTTTTTATGGATGCCATGAATCTTGTCAGCATCTCTTTAAGGTTCGGCTTCTTCTCCTCTGGATAGGGTTGATTTTGGAAATCTGGAGGAAGTTCCGGTCTTTGGCTATTTTGATCATCCCACGAGAAATTGGGATCGTACCTCCAACCTGCATTATAAGTGTCATAAAAAAATTATTTTGTGGTCTAGAATAGTTACTCGTATAGTGAGCTTGCTCATTTTCCATGCCATATCCGTAGATTGGGTACTCAGGATTCGCCACGCCTCCTAAATTCGAATCATATTGTATTTCTGGGTGTACCTGGGAGAGACTATTCAAACCATCAATTTTTTTATTCATCATCTCTAACTGATTAGATAACCTAGTGACCACGTCGAGGTTGAAGACACTGGCTGCTTTAGTAAGAATTGTCCTCATCGCTTGCCACTGATAATTATTCAGTGCCATCTTCTCTATAGACTAAAATTATCTGCCAAAAGAAAAATAGAGGAAAAATTAGCAAAGTAAAAAAAATAATAAAAATAAAAAAAAATAAATTGCAAAAAATTAAAAAAAATGGCTAAAGTAATAAAAATAGAGCGTTCTTAATATTTTAGTTCCCCGGCAACGGCGCCAAAAACTTGATCGTTGTATTTCAGAGTTTTAAATTTATAATGATCGATCCTGGAATTAACTATAACAATGATTGAGGCAAGTGCACCTATCGAACAGTAGTATAGCTTAGGCAAGACCGGATTGTCGAACCCAAAGGAACTAAAAGTACTAATACTAACTTTCTTTCTATTATTTAGCCTAAAATAAGTGAAGTTGTTTATTAATATAAATTAACTAATTACTAAGCTAAAGATGCAAAGACAAAAAGAATGAATTGGGGAAATACTTGGGAAAAACTCAGTTGATTAAGACGATACCCTTAGGAAGAATCCACCTAGACTTCACTTGTTATCTAACACCGAACCAGCATTTATTTATTCACTTGACTTGATCCGTAGGACTCCCTAATTTATATTAAACACTCTCTCGAGGCGAATAACGTCTAACCCTAGGTTGATTAATTGAAATCTCTTTCTAATTAAAACCCATAGAATAGCAGTAAATCGATCTATGGACTCCCATATTAGGTTTCACCCTAATCCGGCAAAATCTCGTCACCCTATCTCTAAGCGTGCGATCAACTCCGCTTAATTATGCTAGATCTACTCTTAAGTAGGGACTTTTGCTCCACCACCTAAGCACATTCAACTTGAATTAATATCCGCGAAATATCAACACAATAATTAAGCACACATAATCAAGAACAAATCAAGTATTTATCATATAGTTTAGAAAACAATAACAAGATTTATCTAGGTTTCATCCCCCTTCAGGTATCTGAAGGGTTTAGTTCATAACAATAAAGGAAAACATCTCAGAAGAAAAGATAAAACAAAACATAAGAAATCCCTAAAACTCCCTGAAGGAATTGAAGGAGAGATCGTCCATCTTGAGTAGAATTTCGGCTTCTGGAGATGGATCAACTGGCTATCCCTTGAGAGTTTCCCGCAAATCTGACCTCTTCGGCTCGGCTCCTTGGCCTAGCTAACTGCCGCTTTTTTAGGTTATACCTAGGGTCTTTATATAGGCTTTTGAAATAGGTTTCTTTGCCCCTAAGTATCCTTTTCCGAGTGAAACTACTCTCCTCCACGGCAGGGGCACGGCCATGGCACATGCCCGTGTGAATCGTGGCCAGGCCGTGTTGGACTCCGTTAATGAGGCACGGCCATGTAGATCGACTTCAGGCCGTGTTCTAGTATATTGGGGAGGCATGGCCACGTGGGCTTTAGTCCAGGCCGTGTCGATTTCTTCTTTGGCCCATTTTGGCCTATTTTGAGCCCGTTTCTCATTCTTTTTATTCTTGGGTGCTTTCCTGAGTATAAGACATGAAAAGAAAGGATTATGAGCACCTTTTTACATAAATCAAGGGATAAATCATCCAAAAGTATGCTAAATGTGGGATTAAAATATGTTACTATTTCGGTTTATCAGAGCCTCCTTAAAATGATTAGCTCGGGCCCTCGTGGTTGGCCCAAATGGTAAATACAATGGATCGGTTAAGGCTTTAGTTGCTTCTTGTAAGTTTGGGTTTTGAGGATTCGGCCCACTTCCATTTTGCTTTAGCTTTTCAGAATTGGATTTGGGCTTGGTGTCTGGGCTCACATCATTCCCTCCCCCTTTAAAAGGATTTTCCCTCAAATGCCAATCTACGTCAAAATGAGATAGATCGGATACATTCAAAGTTACGCTCACATTATATTCCCTGGGAAGGTCTATTTTTTAAGCGTTATCATTGATCCTCTCAAGCACTTGGAATGGTCCATCGCCTCGAGGAAGTAGCTTGGACTTATGCTAAGTCAGAAACCTTTCTTTCCTCATGTGCACCCACACCCAATATCCAGGTTCGAACACAACATTTTTCGATTCTTATTTTCTTGGGATACATGTTGCTCCATTCTTTTCTCGATTTGATCCCGTACCTTTTGATGAAGTTTCTTTACAAATTCAACATTTTTCTTACCATTCAAATTAGTGTGTTCACTTGTAGGTAAGGGAATCAAATCTAATGGGGTTAAAGGATTAACCCATACACAACTTCAAAATGGTGAACACATTGTAGCAGAATGAATGGCGCGATTATACCCAAACTCAACGTGAGGCAAACAATCCTTCCAAGTTTTCAAATTCCTTCGAATGATGGCTCATAATAATGTGGAAAGCGTCCTATTAACCACCTCTATTTTCCCATTCATTTTTGGATGACAGGTTGAAAATAGGAGCTAAGTTCCCAACTTTCCTCACAGAGTCTTCCAAAAATAGCTAAGAAACTTAGCATCGCGATTCGATACTATGCTTCTCGGCATTCCATGCAAACGCACAACCTCCCTGAAAAATAAATCAGCAATATGTGAGGTTTCATCAGTCTTATTATAGGAAATAAAATATGACATCTTAGAAAACCTATCTACTATCACAAAAATTGGATCCTGACATCGTCTAGATCTAGACAACCCTAGGACGAAGTCCATAGAGATGTCAACCCAAGGTTCACTAGGGATGGGTAGTGGGGTATACAGTCTATGGTGTTTAATTTTATATTTGGACAGTTTGCATGTTATACATTTTTCACAAATTCGTTCTACATCTCTTCTCATGTAAGGCCAGAAGAAAAGTTCTTACAACGTACCCAAAGTTTTGGTTATCCCGAAATGGCAAATAATCCTCCCCATAGGCTTTTTAGAACGTAAAACTTATTTTCTTTAAACAAAAATCCATCATGTTGAAAGAACTTACCAAAGAATTCCTTTTGACATTCTTCAAACACATTACCAAAGTCCACATCATGAGGGTACAGTTCTTTTATATATTCAAAGCCAAGTAATTTAAAGTCTACAGCGGATAGTAAGGCATACCTTCATGATAATGATCGGCAATAATATTATCCTTACCTTGCTTGTAGCAAATGAAATAAAGAAAGGTTTCGATGAACTCTACCCACTTAGCATGTTTTTTGTTGAGTTTTTGTTGGCATTTGAAATGTTTCAATGATTCATGATTGGTATGGATCACAAACTCCTGAGGCCATAAGTAGTGCTGTCATGTCTCCAACGCTCGAATAAGGCCATAAAGTTCTTTATCATAAGTGGGATAATTTAAAATGGGCCCATTCAGTTTCTCACTAAAGTATGCCACAGGGCGACCTTCTTGCATTAAAAAAACTCCAATAACTATATTTGAGGCATCACTTTCAATCTCAAAAGTTTTTGTGAAATCAGGTAAAACAAGAACAGATGCGTTAGTGAGTCTTTCTTTAATTAATTGGAAAGTTTTTTCTTGTTCTTCACCCCATTTAAAACCTACATCTTTTTTAATAACTTCGGTAAGTGGAGTAGCTATCGTACTAAAGTCCTTCATAAACCTATGATAAAAGCTTGCCAATCCATGGAAACTTCTTACATTACTTACCTCGTAGGTTGAAGCCATTCCCATATCGCCTTGACTTTCTCTCTATCAACTTTAACTCCACTGGAGCTTACTATGAAACCTAAGAAGATAACCTTATTCGTACAAAATGAACTTTTTTTAAGGTTAGCATATAATTTTTCTTCTCGCAGTACCTCCAAAACACATTTCAAAATATTAGTAATCTTCAAGGCTTTTACTATAAACATGAAAATCATCGAAATAAACAACACAAAACTTACCAATGAACGCGCATAGAATATAACACCCCTAACCCATCTTTATTTTCAGTTTAGGGTTACGGAGTATTACTATTTAATTCAAAACATTTACTTTTAAAAAGTAATAGTAATACAAATCCTTCTACGTCATTCAATAATTCATTTTAATTTAATGAATAAATACATTTACGGACCTTAAACCGAGCTTACGAGGCCCTAAAAATAATTTAAAAACATCCTAGGATCATTTCGAAATAAAACAAAAAAATCTAGAAAATTTGAAAATTAGGGTCACATGGCCATGTGGTTACTTCACACGCCCTTGTATGTTGACCGTGTAACTATCTGTGCCCGTGTAATATGGGGTCATACAGTCATGTGACCAGACCGTGTAACTCAATGTGACCGTGTAGCTTCGGGTCACACGATCGTGTCGCTAGGTCCACTATGCCCATGTGGACCAACCTGCAGTGAAAATAAATAAGACACGGCCGTGTGAGTAGGCCGTGCGTGACACATGGCCGTGTGCTCTAAAATTTCCCTTCAAATTTAGGTTTACCAAAAATGTTTTCTTGAGCTACAAGCATACCATTTGCCAACCTTTTGACCTATTCAATACACATCTAAACAAGACCAAAACATGCCAAAACCATAAATATACAACTCATATTCATCAATCAACCAATGTACACTCATTTGTACCACAATATACAAATCTAAACAACTCAACTAAATAACATGGTTTTATACTCTCAACCTACATCACACACTAATAATTCATCCATTATCATCTCATATAAACAGAGTTCAAATCATATTTTTACCTTATACTTAAAAGTGACCAAAAGATACATACTTTCCAAGCATTATAAGTCCAAACAACTATATACACAAAAGACATATACACATTATGATAACCAAATAGCATACACAACACTTTCATTGTATAAAAGCGCTATACATGTCATTTATAACCATAACCAAAATAACCAAAATTGCCAAAGTATTTGTTGGATAGTGTGATAGAACTCCGACAAGGTTCCAACTGATTGAGCTTCCGATGATCTGCAAAACAAAGAAAAAATAAGTACGTAAGCAACTAGTGCTTAGTAAGCCTGTTGATCTGCCGTAATTCGGTGTAGCAGATTAAACTGGTTTTCACATTTAAGGAGCATTTTCATTATGTTTTAATTCAGTTTATTTAGTTTTGTTTACATTCAATAAAATGTGCACAACCTTAAGGGCCTAATGAGGCCTAAGGGAGAAGTAATGTACTTTGTGAGTGTGCAAAAGACCACTAGAGGGCATTTCGGGTCAATACTGGACGCAATGTCGCAACATGGGGGATCTGATGTGGAACATAGAGAGCAGAATAGAGAAAGTGAGAAACTGCCTTCAATGTCGCAACACAGGCTTAGGGTGTCGCGACATACCCCTGAAGATGGCTACAGAGGAACATGTTGTTTCCTATATCGCGACACAGGTCCTGGTGTGTCATGACATCGACTCTATAATGAGAATAAAACACGAAGTAGGGGCGTTTTGGTCTGCACAATCAAACTTTAAACTCGAGAACTTCAGCTACCCTAGGGCTAAGGATGACGACTACCTGAAGGCTATAAATAGACCTCTTTGGCACACGTTATAAACATCATTCCATTAGCTTAGATTTTCTCTTTAGGTTTAAGAATTGTTTTATTTATGTCTTAAGTTTTCGTAGTTTTAGTTATTTGTTTTCTTCAAGAGATCTAATTGTAAAGGAGATCAGCTACTATAGATTCGCACTATTCATCAATATCAATTAGGCTTTCTTAAACTCTCTATTTCACTCCATTCCTTATGATTAATTCTTCTATTTATTCCAAGTTGTTTATGAAAGCCATGAAGAACTAATCCTTCTATGGGGGAGTAGCGAGTGAAGGCATAATCTCTTAACTGTTTTATAGGGTTACTCAACGGATCAACTATTTGGGAAAGGAAGAACGTGAAATAAACCCTAGGCCTGACAACCTTGGGAAGTCATCAAGGTGGGAATTAACCCAAAATTGATATTGCCCATTCGTGAACACCTTTACCCCAAGCCAATCTAGACTGTGAGGTTGGAAGATAAGTAGTTCTTGCTGACTCATTATGTTAATGGAAGATCGGAAGATCCTAATAGGGTAGCAACTAGTTGGTTGATGAGGAACTTAAGACGACAGTTAATTGGGATTGCCGAAGCGAGCCGATCACCCATATTCAGATTTGATTCACTTTATTTATCCTTATCTATTGTAATTTTAATTCTTTTATTTGATTTTACTTTATTAGTTTACAAACCCTAAAAATACTTTTTGTTTTACTCTCGTACTATAACTAATTAAAGAGTATTAATTAGATCTTTAATTGTTTAGGTTAAAATTGATTTAGTACTCGCCTCCCTTGGGTACAATCCTCGGAGTACTCACCTACTTTGTTGTAAAATCTATATTACAACTTGACCCGTATACTTGCAGATACCACCTCGTAATTCTCTATTTTATTGCAGTATTCACACTCTAGACGTTAGTACGTCTGGAGGCAGTCACTCGTATAAGAGAAACTTAAACTTACCATTCTTTAACATTAATCATTCAATTATGCTCATTAAATCATATCGATACTTGACTTTCCTATTCACAAAAAGCCACATCATTAGTAAAGAACTTAAACATATAATTTCAAAGAAACATGGCATATATCATGAAATAAATTGCATCATTTCACCTTTTCCGCATGTTTGATTAGTAATATTTTCCATCCATATACATGTAACGCCCCGAATTTGGGCTTAGAAGAAATAGGCCTTGAGCGTAGGAACACATAAAAGTTTATGTGTGCGAGGAAATAACACAATTGACTGTCTGCTACAGTGGTTAAGTGATTTAGCAGTGTTTGGGAGTGTCTGAGAAGTCCTGGGTTCAAACCTGGGCTTTAGCAAAAATTTTATTTTTTAGTGAATAAAATCATTGGGATCTAGATAGAAGGTTCTTAAATATTTGTGGTTAAATTATGACACAAAAAGAGCCTGTGGTTTAGTGGCAAGGTGGCGTGTAGAGTTCTCTCGAGGTCTAAGGTTCAAGTCATGGCAAGGTAAAAAGAGTATTTATTTTGCTCTCTTGCCATGTAAGAAGCAGAAGTCGACTGAAACTCTGCAATGTGGAATTTGAATTGGTCAAGAGATGATGGTGGAGAAAATCAAGGAAAGGATTATGGAGCAAATCAAGGAGGATGGTGGAGTGAGGGAATAGGTGTGCCGAATTAGGACTCTGAACTCCCTAGTAATCAGTTTTGGTAGGGAATTTTCACTTTTGGTCAGTTTTTGTTTTCCCACCAATTTGTTTCCTTTCTTCTCCCTGTAGTGCCGAATTTTGCATTTGACTTTTTGTGCATTTTTTGTTTCGGTTCCTGTTGTTCTGCCAAATTTTCTGTGCTACCTTTTTCTAAGCCATTCTGTTCTCTTTCTTCCGTTTCAAACCTGTGTCGAAATCACCAATTCTGCTCCTGTCTCCTCTCGGTTCCCAAGCTTTGGCCGAATATCCTGCCTATTATTTTTGCTCCATTGATTATTGTTTTTTGGGTCGAATTCATCCTCTTTTCCTCTTTCTTGCTCTTTTTCTTTCTCGGCATTCTAGCAGGTTGTGATCGAAGTTCTACCATTCCCTCCTCGAATCGATTTTTTCCTTTTCACTGGGTGTTTCATACTTTGGCCGAATCTCAACACTGTCCCTCTCTATTTCAGTTCTACAAGTGTTCCTGGCAAATCGGTAAGTGTTTATATTTCCTCCTTTCATTCAAATCTGTTCTCTCTAATCATTTTCTAAAAAGCTGAATGTTCTTCTCCATATGTTCTCTAACTGCGGTTCTCATTCCTTCTTTGCGATATGGTGATCGATGGGTTAGGTGTTCCCAAGAAGTGAAGGGGTGCAAGGGTTACCAAGCCGTCGAGGTCCGTTCTTCTGTTATTCGATTAAGGTAATTTCGATACCTTGTTTTTGGGTAGGCCGAATATTCATTTATTTTTGAGAGGATAGTATTCGTGGATTTAAGCCACATTTACAATCGATCCTTTCTAATAAGATCTGTTGTTAGGGAGTAAATCGGTAAGAGACATACGATTGTTCTTAATCAGCAATCTAAAATGAGTAGATCGCGTGGTACTCAATCAAGGTTGGTAGTGATTATTGTATGGGGATTAAGTGTTTTGAACAATAATATATGAAAGACTGATTGTATGTGGAATGAATGTAGGTTGGGCGCTTAAGAAACTTGGAACGGTTGCTTAAACAGGTGTGTAATCGCACTACCTCTGCTGTGAATCGGCAAAAGCCGAAAAGTCGAAACTTTGGCATTCGAGGCCTCACGAGCGTGCGATCGCTCGTGTGGTAAACCGAGTCCACAAATCATGGGCGATAGATTATAGAGGCCACTACGAGTGTTCTCGTGATCTTGGGCCTCGTTTGGCTGAAATGGGTCATGTGGGCCCAATGGGCTCGTGGGCCCCACACGAATAAAATCCACGTTATGTGGCAAATACTGAACTGGGCTATGTAGTTCGCATAGCCGTGACTGAATTTGGGCTAAATGGGCCACACGAGCGTGTGGGCCCACTTGGGCCGAATAATGGGCCTTGGGCCTATTTAGACCGTAATGACCGTAATGCCCCTGTAGGGTAAAATGACCGTAATGCCCCCGTAGGGTAAAATGACCGTAATGCCCCTGTAGGGTAAAATGACCGCAATGCCCCCGTAGGGTAAAATGATCGTAATGCCCCTGTAGAGTAAAATGACCATAATGCCCCCGTGGGGTAAAATGACCGTAATGCCCCGTAGAGTAAAATGACCGTAATGCCCCTGTAGGGTAAAATGACCGTAATGCCCCTGTAGAGTAAAATGACTATAATGCCCCCGTATGGTAAAATGACCATAATGCCCCTGTAGGGTAAAATGACCGTAATGCCCCTATAGGGTAAATGACTATTTTGCCCCTCAAGGGTAAATGACTGATTTGTGCTATGATTTGACTGATTTGACTGTGATTGTATGACTGTGATTTGATTGACTTAACTGTGAATGATATAATGATTTGTGGGCCAGACTTTCTGCATACATGACATTCTACATGGGGTTGGGATATTGGTTATGGAGGAAGTATTGTTTTGATAGGGTCGCACGGGTCGCACGAGACGACTGTGGACCCAGTAATGATATGTTAAGGTCGCACGGGTAGCACGAGACGACTGTGGACCTACCGATGGCTTTAAGCCAGTTAATCTGATTATGGCTCTGTGCCAACCTAATTATGGCTCTGTGCTGTCTTGATTATGACTTTGTGTCGATCATATTTATCCATGGCTGTGTGCCGATGGTAATTATTGATGACTTTGTGTCGATCGTGCTTTAGCCATGGTCAGTGTGCCTGCTTATATTCGTGGCGATGGCTATGTGTCGGTCTTATTACAGTTACTGATGGCTATGTGTCAATTATGAGACCGTTATTGAAGGCTTAAAGTCGCATATATACTAGCAGCTTTGCTACGATTTTGGTTAGTGCTGCAACCGGTGCTAACACTGTAAGTGCAGGGATGGCGTGGGTGATTTGTTCCCCACTGGTAGTGCAGGGTTGGACGGAGGCAAGTGCAGGGTTGGATGGCTTTGCATGCATCATGCATCATTCATACCGAGATCAGCACTATGATGGGCTAGGCCCAATTGATTCTGTTATGGGCTGTGACCCAAATGATATTGTTTTGGGCTTTGGCCCACATATACTCTGAATCGAACTGCATCATTATCTTGTTAAAGGGGCTCGAGCCCAGGCCGATTCTATTTCGTATAATCGACTATTTCTTTAATAAGGGGACTACACAATGAGTTTTTCGTAAACTCACCCCGTTTTTAACCTTTCAGGTAATCCCATCGTTAGACGGTTCGGAGCTGCGAGGGACTCGAATAGGGCCACACAACTGCACGAGTTTTATTCTGTTTTGCTCATTTACTTAAGCACTTTGATTTTGATTCGGGTTGTAATAAGGCCTCTATAATTTCTGGATTTTAAATTTGGGATTTTATTGATTGTGATTTATATCTGCTAGACGTAGAACACGGTTTTCCAAAACAATAACATTTTCAAACACTACGTTTCCGCAACTCAATTTTTAAATATCACGTTTTTGTAAATCATTTTGTTTTAAATTAAGCTTTCGCAACAAATAAGGTTTTAAAGGTAATAACGTTTTAAAAAGGAATATCATTGTAGACCACGATTGAAAATAAACAAACGCAAACTGAGGTTTTGTACAAGTTTTAAATGGCAAGAAGTTTTAAATTTCAAGAAGGGTTTTCAATGAAAACATGGTTTTCAAAAAACACTTCAATGTGACACGCCAGATTCGGCCATAACGTCTAGGTCGGGTTTGGGGTGTTACAATGTAAGTACCAAATTTACCATTTCATAAGATCATTAACCACAATTATTTTGTATTCATGCCTTTACTTACCCGTTCAACGATTTAGAATTTCATCGGATACTCGGGAGTGTTCATACATAGTGTGCCTTTTCATATAACCGTAACCTTTCCATAGTGTACCTTTTCACACGAGCTGTGGCTCGAAATGTTAGCTACACGATGCTACTCACACGAGCTGTGGAGAATCCGTAACAAATGCAGGACCTTAGCCATCGGTAGGACATTCAGGACCAGCACCCGAAACCATATAATCTCTAATGACATGTCATTCGTATCCTAAGAATTATTAATGTTCAAATGGGAACTTTGCATATATCCAAATCCTTTAATTTCATTATATTGTACCATTCCATCCATACTTCATGAAGTATACATTTCTCAAATACCAACTTAAACTATACTAATGTTACAATTTAATCCAAAATATAAATTACCAAATAAGCTACAAATCAAGATTAAAATCACATAATTATTCATAATAACTCATTCAAAACATCAAATAACAATTTTTATCTCTATATGAACTTACCTTAATCACCACGGTTGTTACAACTAAGTCGAAAGCTAATCCAAGACTTTAACCTTTCCACGATTCAAATCCAGTTGATTTTTTTCTTGATCTAAATAAAAATTTCATTCAATTAAATCATACCAACAGCTTAATACCATAAATTCTAGGTTATAACCTATTTCATTGTAAAATTACAAAATTACCCCTAATGTTTTAACCTTTATACAGTTTAGTCCTTAATCCCGAAACTTGAAATTCAACCATTTTTAATGGAAACCCACATTAGCCGAGTTTTCCTTATACCAATATCAACCCTCATTTTTCCTCATTTTACAAAATATAAATGAAATTTACCATTTAAACAAATTAATCCCTAAACTCTAAATTCACTAAAAATCATTTAACAAAACATGTTCATTTGACAACTAACTTTAATTATCTATCAATTAACTTCACAAACACATCAATTTAATTCATGGAATGTCCCTCAACCTTTAACAGTTTTACAAATTAACCCTTGGGTTAAGTAAGCTAAAACGAACTCATAAACCTAAAAAATACTAAAAAAGGGACTTGAAAACCTACCATGCACAATATGCAAGCATAATTGAATGCTCCAAGTTCCTTCTGACGGTGTTTTCGGTTTCCAATTGAAAAAATGAGAAATATGATTTTTTTAGTATATCTTTTTCTTTTATTTACTAATTTACTAATTTGACCTTTAAAAATCATTAAAACTACCATAAAAACTATCCATAAACATCCACTAACTTTAAGTTTGGTATAATTACCATCTAAATCCACTAGTTTAGATTCAAAGGCCATTTTATCCATTTAACTATTAGAAACCAAATTTTGCATCTTTCACAATTTGGTCCTTTTTACCTATTTAACCCTTTAAACTTCAAAATTCCTTAACGAAAATTTAATACGACCTTAGTATAACTCTATACACATTAAATTAAAACTAAAATGATAACTCGATCGTCGGAATTGTGGTCCCAAAACCACTATTTCTAACACCACTACAAATGGGTTGTTACACAGAACGTGGTTCATGAGTCGCATAAACGTACTTAGGGCGTTAGTTAACCGAAAGGGCATAACTAGCCATTTATACAATCCATGCTTCATTTTGAATGTTGTTTTCCATTCATCACCCTCTCGCGTTCGAGTATGATGATAACCACTCCTAAGACCGATCTTGGTGAACACACTCGATCCATACAACTCATCAAGTAAATCAACTAAGCAGGGAATCAGATGTCGATATTTAATGGTGATTCGATTTATGACACGACAATCAATACACATTCACCATGTCCCATCCTTTTTCAGAACAAGTGAAATCGGAATAGGACACGGGCTCAAACTTTCGCGCACGTAACCTTTTTTCATGAGCTCGTCTATTTAGTTTTGCAGATCCTTGGTTTCTTCTGGATTGCACCTATAAACGGGATGATTGGGAATTGCAGCTCCCGGTACAAAGTCTATTTGGTGCTCTATTCCTCTCAATGGTGGCAACCCATCGGGAATGTCATCGAGAAAATCATTCACAGATTCCTACAACAGAGAGGTGATAACACTAGGAATAGAATCATTAATCTCGTTAGCACTAAAACAAGCCTCTTTGTACAGACATACAAATACAGGCTGATTCATGGATAAAGCTCTCTTAACCTCGTTTCCCCTTGCATAGAAATTTTTTTTTCCTCTCTTGTGTCTTTTCTTGCTCTTTTTCCTCGGCCTCTTATCCATTTTGGCCCTCTCTTTTGTTTTCTCTCTCATTATTATCTTTTCAATCACTCATTTGTTCTCCTGTTTCTTTTGATTCTCTCAATTTTGTTTTGATCCTCACATATTTCTTTAGGAGTCAACGAAACAAGGGTGACATTCCATTGGTTGTAAGTAAAACTATATTGGTTCAAGAAACTATCATGTACAACTCATCGATCATATTGCCACGTTCGACCCAAAAGGATAAGGCCAGCTTGCATGGGCACTACATTGCACAAGATTTTATCATGCCACTTCCCAATGGATATAGACACCATCACTTGCTTGCGAACCTTGATTTCTCCACATTCGTTAAGCTATTGGAGTTTATAAGGCATTGAATGGTTCATAGTCGGTAATTTTAATTTTTCCACAAGGGTGGTACTCGCAACATTCGTGCAACTTCCTCCATCAATGAGTAGGCTACACACTTTCCCACGAATAAGGCATCTCGTATGAAAAATATTTTCGCGTTGCCATTCATTGTTATTAACTTGCATGCTTAAAGCCCTTCTTGTAACGAACATTTCTTGAGACATGATTTTCAACAAAGGATTAGAAAGAAAAATAATAAATAAGGTGTATACCTCACTAATTCAAAATTCCCTCGAATCCTCTCGGAATGAAAATTCACTCCGCTTGTGTTTCACTCCAAAATTTTTGGCTTTTACATTTCGAATGCTCTTACCACACTCGTGCCTTTTTCCACTCGCAATTTTTTCTCGTAGGCTTTTAAGAGAACTAAGAGAACTCTTTCAAACCTTCGAAAATAGTAGCTTAGAAATTGGCTTGGCGATTCACAGGTGCTTGCAATAAGAAACACATGTTAGAATGTTCACAAAAATGATTGAAAATACTCGAAATGCTCGGAATGATATCAACTTGATAGCAAGAACAGAAGTTGAAATTTTTTCCCACTCAATTTTTTTCACAAAATTATTGCTAACACCAAATTATATAAAATGGTGTTTTAAGGGTATAAGGGTAAAATAGTACATTTTTGGCTCGAAAAATTTTTGATAGCGTAAAATTTCACCGAATGGTGTAAAATAGGCTCAGGAATATGGAATGGATGAAATTTCTACATGAGGGTTCCCAGACTTTTTTCCCGAATCCTAAATCGTCTTTTTGCTCTTTTTTTCACTTAGTGATTATTTTTTCACAAATTTTTTTAAACACAAAATAAAAGGATAGATACGAACCTAATTTAAAGATTCCCGAGCTCTAATACCAAATGATGCGGTTTTTCAAACTTGGATAGTTTGGAAAATAGCTCGAAATGGTTCGATCGTCTTGAAATGCTTCAATGAATGGAAACCTCGACCTGTAATAGTTGTAGCTAAAGAACCTTAGCTATATTAAAGCTAAGACCCGCTTAACATCTCGAACCTACTAGGACCTTGGTATAAGTGAAGTCGCCACACCCCAGGACAGTGAACGGAGTGATAAGGCAATGAACACCACAAACTTAGAAAGTTTGATAAGTTCGGTTTAGTTCGGTTAAGAACCAAAGAGAAAGTTCTCACAAATGTATTGTTAAATTCAGAAATGTTGTCCCATGATTAATTAAACCCATCAGAGGTTTCATCCTTTGCTTGAATGACTTGGACCACACTTGAACTTAAAATTGGCCTACGATAAAATTGGTCTTGTTCCCAAAGTCTTTTCATCATCCATTTAAGAGCCTCCTTAAAACGTTTAGCTCGGGCCCTCATTATTGGCCTAGCTGGTAAATACAAGGGATCGATTAAGGCCTTAGATGCTTCTTGTGAGTTTGGGTTTTGAGGATTTGGCCCACTTCCATCTTGATTCAACTGATCAGAATTGGATTTGGGCTTGGTGCTTAGGCTCACATCGCAATACCTTGGGTTAAAATGAGGCAAAAATAGTTGGAAAATTGCTAAAAAAACCCCTGTATTGATTCAAAACTGTCCAACACTTCAAAACCAATCCAATTAACCTCAAACTCAATAAAATTCATCACAATAGCCATATAATAACATCATATATGCATGCATATGTTAAACCCTTATAAATTCATTTCCAATACTAACAAAATATATCATTAGATCACCAAAGTAACAAGGTTTCCAAAGTTTGCATTTTAGTTCATCTAA
Organism: Gossypium sturtianum; assembly: GCA_025698515.1. NCBI lineage: Eukaryota > Viridiplantae > Streptophyta > Magnoliopsida > Malvales > Malvaceae > Gossypium > Gossypium sturtianum. The sequence goes on along the minus strand of CM046945.1, from coordinate 58,940,015 downwards.
CATTCACCTATACCAAGAACCTATGTACATGTCATACTAACCCCAAAATTCTTACATAAAATCTTGTCACCTGGAGTGGTGATGAGATAGGATGCACTCGACCACGATATTAGCCTGACGGGATTTACTGTACCTACACATTAGAAGATTAACGCGATAAGTCTGTGAAGACTTAGTAAGTACTTCAAGATTTTCAAAATATACTACTAATAAAATTAAATTATATTCATTATATACGCAAATACCTCATCAATTTAGTTCTTGAAGTTCAATATTTTCAAAAAAATGGTTCTTTCCATTACTTACCGTGACCCATTAATTAAAAATAGTTGAATTACGATATTGTAGCCCAATGTAGACTACTTGAACACTTAGGATGTATGGTTATGAATCGATAATGCATTGTTAATGCATATCATATATCACTAAGCAGATAGTGAAAATAACGATAAACACCAAAGTGCAAAATAATATCGATAAGCACTGAAGTGCAAATTTTAAAACGATAAGCACCGTAATGCGAAATAATACAATAAGCGTGTTAATTTTCCTTAATGGCATGCCATCAATATCCTAATAGTTTCGGACTCATCTACATGGGCTTTTCTTATTATTAAAACTTTACATTCATTCGCTTGACATAAAATAATACAACTTTGTGCTTTTTTATGATTTAGTCCTTATCACAATAATAGCACTAAAACTTGTAAATTCTCTTCACTTTTATCACATACAACACTATAATTTTTTACATTACTTCGTCTAAGCCCACTTTCCACATATTCACAATATTATAACATATTTTAATTTCTTTTGATTTAGTCCCCTTTTCACGATCACCATAATTCATCATATAATGGTATACCAAAACCACAATTTATAACATTTGCATTATTTAGCTCTACTAAATACTTCACATAACAACATTAATATAATAATTAAATTACTTAATTAACATAATTTAAACAAAATTAACTACTTGAAGTACTTACAACAACTTATTTTCCTTTTCCTTCAATTTGGTCCCCTATCTTGTTCTCTTTTTCTTCAATAACATATCAAATATATAATATTCACATATTAAACTCTAATCAAATAATATCTCTACATTACTTTGTTAAAGTAAACATGTATGTATGAAAGTTTTCATCACTTCTTACCTTATTACTTGATATCACCACTAAATCTCTAGCTTTCTTTTTCCTTCTATATAGCTATGAAAACTCTTCTCATGAAATCAAGATGATTACTAGCTTTATCTATGGTTTTTAGAAAGAAAACACCAAAAAAAAATGGAATATGAGCTTGGAATGGCTAAAAATGATGGAAAGGAACTAGATTAAATAAAAAGAAAAGAGTTTTGTGGAGAGAAATAGGGGTGACAGTTGGGATATGTGAGAAAGACGATGACTTTCATCTTTTCTCCACTCTTCTACACTACTCCTTAAGAAAATCTCATGATTTTTATTTTAAAATGGTCAAATTACTAGCTAGTCCTTTGGCCTATCATCTTTACACATAGACCCTAATGATTACACCTATAAATATCTTATTTAATTAATCACCATTTTACCCTTAAGCATGTCTACAAATTCCATGTATGTATCATATTTTAATTTGGAAAAATTTCCTATTAGGCCTTACTTGTTTTTCCACTACTTACATAAATTCTCATAACCTTCTAAATTCCTACATCCACCACAATAATTTTTATTTCAAATTAGTCTAAGCTTCTACTTAAATTTTCCTATCTCGAAATTTTTTTCTAATTTAGTATCGGATCTAAGTACTTCTTAATTTAATACTAAAAAACCCTATTTAGTCTATTTCAAAAATTCTCCACTATTTCCTGACTCGATCCATCATTGTATTTAGCTCCAAGTTAAAACATTACCATTACAGTTGTTGTTTAAAACAATTGTTGTTTAAAACAATTATTGTTTAAGAATACCTATGTTTGGAACAACTAGGTTCAAAATAAAATTTATGTCTAGAATAGTTGTCATTAAGTGTAGCTATCATTTGAGAACAACTACTGTTGAGAATAGTTAAAGTTTAAAACAACTTTTTTTTAGAATAATTGCATTTCAAGAATAGCTATGTATAAAACAACCGTTGTTTGGAACAAAGAACAAGCTCTTCCAAGAAAAGCATCACCACAAAACAACTATTGTTTGGAACAACTTCTATGTTAAGAACAATTACGATTGGAACAAGCCAGAATAATTCTTATTCTACACAAGGAAAAATGTACAAATAAACAAGAGTACATATTTTTAAGGGGGAAAAAAAAGAAGAGAGTTAGAACAACTTAAATTGGAAGTAGATAATCTCATCTTCTTTGGATGATTAGAAGTTTGGGAAGTAGAAACTAACAGCCTCTCCATCCACTTGATTCTTATTATTGGAAGGAGCATGTATCAAGCGTAAAGATATATCATTTTGAGTAACGATTGAAAGCTTTTGATTGACTAACAGAGTGCAAAAGCTCGACCAATTAGAGATGTATTGGGCCTAATAAGCAAGCCAACCAGAACTATAAGAAGTAACCCTATCAAATGTTGGCATAACACAACTTTTGATTTCTTTGCAACTCTCATGCATTCTGGTGTAATGGAACTCAGAAATACAGTATGAGAAATCAACATCCAAAGGTGAAAGAGGCTTACGATGAGCCATTTGATCATACCCAAATTGGCGAGCTACTTTACACATTGAATACACCTCCACTGAGTGTGAATCTTTATTTATCCCAACACTGGATGTAATACCCCTTACCCGTGTCCAACGCCGGGACTGGATACGAGGCATTATCATGCTTGACTTTGCTCGAACATGTAATCACGGCTATAAAATTTCATTCCAACTTAAAACTTTTCTTTCTTAATCATAACACACATATTGAGGGCCTACGAGGTCTTAAACATACATCCGGAAGGTTTCGGAGTTCAACCGGAAACCTTTACACACTTTGAAAATTTTTGCCTAAACAGGGGCCACACGCCCGTGTACCCCTAAGACATGCCCGTGCTCATCACCCGTGGTCGACACTGCTTATTTCACACGGTTGAACACACGCCCGTGTCTATATCCCGTGTCCTTCACACGGCCTAGACACACCCGTGTCTCCTACCCGTGGAGCTCTCTGCTTATGACGTCATCAAAACTTAATTAGCACACGGCCATGGCACACGCCCGTGTGCTGGCCCGTGTGACGAATCATATTCTCGTAAATTAGTGCAGGGGACACACGGCCTATCAACACACCCATGGGGCTGGCCGTGTGTCACACACGGCCTAGACACACGCCCGTGTGTCTACCCGTGTGGACATCTATAGGCTATTTTCCAAGCCTTTTGCCACCCTGAAACAAAGACTCATTCATTTGTTCACAAATAGCACTTAACATAGCAATAATAAACTCTTAAGAATCCTTAAATTATCATTCATTCCACCCGTACTTTACTCAATTACTTGCATGAACATTCATTTCATTTAACTTATCAACTTTATAACATAAACTTAACAATATTGGCCAATTCACCATGGCCATTTAAAAAAATGAGTATAAAACATTAATAGCCAACCCTTTGGCCTTCAAATATGACATGACACAAAATAATCAAGTTCCTATACATGCCATACTCAAAATAAAATTACTTTACTATACCAAAAGAACGGTTGATAGTGTGATCCAAGCTCCGATGTTCTGTGATCCTCGAGCTAACTTGGCGAAACTACAAAGAAAAGGGAAAAGAAAGGGGTAAGCATATAGCTTAGTAAGTTTGCATGAAATTCTAAAGTAACATAATTTGCTCAAACTAAATTCATTCATTCATCTTATGAAACTATAGCAACATAAGTCTCAAAGACTTAGGCATATTTATTCAGACTTACTCACACTTATTCTTACCCATCTCATGTCACATTATGATTTCTTAACTTGTACTTAATCATGGTACATGTATCACTCAATCACATAACATAGCACATGTGCTAGCATGAACATAAACTCAAATCTTCCTCATTCTTATCATGAATAAACTCAAGGTCATCCATAAACGAATTTGACCCTATACCATTTTACATACTTAGCTCTTTTGCTCACGAATTAACCACATTATCATGGGATACTTGAACTCATCGTCCATAAAACTTGATGCCAACGCCATATCCCAGATATGGTCTTACATGGATTCACCCCTTGATGCCGATGTCATATCCCAGATATGGTCTTACACGAGATCTTATAGCTCGAAGTCGATGCCATATTCCAGATATGGTCTTATACGAGATCGTACATGAATGTCGATGCCATGTCTCAGACATGGTCTTATACGAGATCCTCCTCTGGTACCGATGCCATATCCCAGACATGGTCTTACATGGAGCCTTCTTTATTCAATGCTAATACATGGGTAACCTCATTATTCCGAATCTTTATTCGGGATTTCTCATAACTTATTTTCACCATTTCTTCATCGAGGCTTCATCACTCGATTTTCATAACAATAACATACATTGTCATAATATTAAGTAGTTTCAAATATTGAAACATTATGAAACTCTAACTTCATACAAACTTACCTCGATCTCAAAATGTGTATCGGTGCTCGATTTAGTCCTTGATTTTGTTCTTGCCTCAGTTTCGATCTGGGCTTCGTGTTTCTTGATCTATAATAATAATTTCACTTGTTAAATACACACATTGACTAAATCGACTCGTAATTCATATTTTGGTAAAATTACAATTTTACCCCTAAACTTTTACATAATTACACTTTTGCCCCTAGGCTCGTAAAATGATTTTCATTCAACTTTCTTGCATCTCAAGCCTAGCCGAATCATATTCTCAACTATAGCAACCTTCAATTTCCACTATTTCACTCATGTATGACCGTTTTTAAAACTTTTACAAATTGGTCCTTTTATGCATTTTTCATGAAAATCACTTAGAAAAAGATGTTTATCTTACATCAAACTTTCATATTCTTCCATAAAATATCAAAATACATGCATGTCATACATGGGTAAATTTTTGAACATGAACCCTAGCTCAAAATATAACTAGAAATAGCTAAATCGAGCTACGAGGGTCTCAAAAATACGAAGAACATTAAAAACGGGGCTAGGATGCACTTACTATCAAGCTTGGAAGATGAAGAAACCCTAACTATGGTGCCCTTGAAATTTTCGGCTAGCATGGAGAAGATGGACACAATTTTGACTTCTTTTTCCCTTTTAATTCTTTTATTAACCAAATGACAAAAATGCCCTTAATGATCCTTTCTTGAGATTTTTCCTTCCCATGTCTATTTTTGTCCATCATCAAATATAATGGTCTAATTGCTAAATAAGGACCTCTAGAAATTTTCATAATTCTATTTCGTACTTGAATCTTCTAGAATCTCATATTTTCTATTCTTTGCAATTTAGTCCTAATGGACAATTTAACCACTAATTAGTAAAATTTCTTCATGAGATTTTCACACAATCATGTAATCACCTCATAAACCTTATAGAAATCATAAAACTCATATTTTTACTTCGGATTTGTGGTCTCGCACCATTATTCTGACTAGGCCCTAAGTCGGGCTGTTACACTGGAGCTTTCAATCATATCAAGTGGCATAGTCGAATTCACCCAAAGAAAGAACTCGATCTCTTGCCTATTTAGCTTTAAGGGACTAGGTTCCCTGGGAATGACATGATAAAACTCTAGATTACCATAATCATTCATTTCTTGCATGTAAGGGTGCTAAGTAAATTTCTTAGCAATATCTAGCACCTAAAGAATATTTCTTTTACTTCTGATCATGCCATAATTAGGCCCTATAATTGTTCCTGAGAAATTTGCTAGAAGAGGTAACAGGGGGAGGACATGGATTAGGTGGAAGAGCACAAGCACCTAACCTTTCCCACAAACACATTTGAATGAAGTAAAACCAACATGAGTCAAAATCTTTTATCATCCAGTTGAGATTTCATTTTTGTAGTGATATAAGCCCAACCACTTGTAGAGATTTCCCAAATAGAGTGGAGCTAAAGGGAAGCGCATACCTTGAGCAATCTTGATGGCTATAAGAACAAAAATTGAACTAATTCCATGGCCAGGACATCCTGAAAAATACATGTCGAGCTAGCCACATGATTAGAAAAGCTTCTAACTCATACTTGTGATCAGGAAACTCAGGAGAGTTATCTTCATCTTTTCTTGAATTAAACTTATGGTGAAACACTCCAATCCAATTGAAAAATCGAGCAACCTTTTATCTTTATGTTCACTTTTAAATAAGTCAAAAAAGAAGTCTTGAATTTGCTTTTCTTTTTTAGATAACTCTAGAGAAAAAATGTTATATTTTCCAAAACATGGAAGTTCAAGGAGAACACATACCTCCTCAAGAGTGAAGGTGAACTTTCCCCAAACAATTTGGACGGTGTGTGTAACACCCCTAACCCGTAACCAACGCCGGACTAGGGTTAGGAGCATTACCAGACAGATCGGAAACTTACATAACATTTCATACATTACATTCATCATTAACGATCATAGTGTCCCTTAGATGAGTCATCAAGACCCAAAGCATGCATATAAACCGAGTTGGGACTAAACTGAAGCACATATGAAATTTCATGAAAATTAAAAAAATTTCTAACTTTCAGGGGAGACACGCCCGTGGGAGGAGACCGTGTGCCCTCCACGGCTTCTAGACACCCCCGTTTGTCCTTCCGTGTCTATATACTGACTATATCAACACGGTAACTAGGCACACCCGTGTGCCATTACCGTGTGCTACCAGACCATATACTGACTTTTCCAACACGACCACCAAGCACGCCCGTGTGCCATGGTCGTGTTCTCTTAACTAGCTACTGACTTGCATACCACGGCCAGCTGACACGCCCATGTCGAGGCCGTGTGCTATTTAAGCTACATTCTGCCAATTCACCCACGGTCTTAGGCAGGCCCGTGTGCCACATCCGTGTGAAATTATAGGCCATTTACAAGGCCAAAATGCCACCCAAAAAGGGTCATACCTACAAGCAACCTTATCCATCTTATATCATACATATATAGTAACCAAAAACAATCTAAATTGACCATTCAATTTACACATTCAATACCCATTTCATTCATGACAACTTTCAAGACAAAACCTATACATAACTAAAGCATATTTCATTTATTTGCCTACCCAAAAACTTGACCATTTCATGAGCATCAATCCATACCAAAACAATCACACATACCACATTCATCAAGGCATAATATGACCCAACAATTAGTCACATCACATGACCAAGTTTATACATCAACTATATCATATACTAGCCTATACATGCCATGTCTAGCTTATAAACATTTTCAAAATGTACCAAAAAGAGTTTAGTAGTGTGATGGTGATCCTTGACGGTCCCGAGCCTTCATTAGCTTTGACGACCTATAAAACAGAGAAAACATACACAGAGTAAGCTTTCTAAAAGCTTAGTAAGCCATATACAAATAAACTTGATATGGAAGGCATATATGCAAATAAATACATTGGCACATATCAATCACTTAGCAAACTCTCGCTTATTTACTTTGGTTCATACAATTTTAACCACATTAGCCATTTTCACCATTCAAGAATCATATAAACATATAGTTCATCTAGCCAAAATAATTCTTATCATATTATAAATGTCATATATGTCTCATCATAGTAAGATCACTTAGATGCTTACCTTATATACACAAATAGTGTATAATCAACGTACCTGAATCGGATTTAATATCACCTAATTGTTCACAGCTCGAATTTGTAATTCGTATCACAAACTTGCCCGTTGAACCACTAGGAATTTAGTAGGATACTCGTAAAGCCGGAATAGTCGTACAATGCCAGCGTCCCGCATTTGAGGTCTTACATGCACTTGGATATCGATGCCACGTCCCGCATGACGGTCTTACACGAATCAATACGATGCCGATGTCCCAGACATGGTCTTACATGTAAAGCTCATATCGATGCCAACGTCCTAGACGTGGTATTACTCATAAAGCTCATATCGTTGCCTTCGTCCCAGACGAGGTCTTACACGAAATCTCAAATCAACGCCAACGTCCCAGACGTGGTCTTACATGATAAACCAGAACAGATACCTATGTCATGACATAGCTAATCCTATCGACTCCTAGGTTCACACGGGACTTCTCGGACTTAGTCACTATATCGAACTTTTCTCGGAATTTATATGCAGAACTTCTCATAGGCATTCATTACCAACATTAATCATATGAACAATTATAATTACATACATATACATTTATTTGCATAGTGACTTACCTCGGATTCGATATGTCGGAATGAAAACGGCTACTCGGTTACTTTCGCTTTCCCGCGATCTAAGTCCGTTTTCCTAGGTTCTTGATCTAAACATATTCAGAATTAACTCTTTTATTCACTTATTCATTCAATTCAACCCATACACACATATTTAGGGCTATTTGCAAATTAGCCCTCACATTTGCACAATTTATCAATTTAGTCCATTTTTCACAAAACATCAAATTCACATAATTTGTTCACACACATGCTTAGCCGAATGTCCATACATCTCATACAAGCCCATATTTTTCATCAAATTTGTAATTTAGTCCCTCAAGTTACTATTTTCTCAATTTAGCCCTAATTAGCAAAATTCATCAAAAATTCAAGAACAAAGTATGTTCATCTAGCTCAAATCTTTCATTTAACACCATAAAACATCACAAAGCTCAACATATCATTAATGGCATATCACACAAACATCATCAATACAAAAATTTGAGACATGGGCTTGATAGTAGACGAAGCAACGATTGCAAAAACGTAGAAATTATCAAAAACGGATCGAAAACTAACCTTGAATTAGACCAAAACTATGACCGAACCCTTGCCTATGTTTTTGTTTTCTTTCTTTGCTTATTTCGGCTAACAAAGGATGATAATGTGGTCATTTTCATGTTTTTATTTATCTTATAATCATTTAATACATAAAAGACATTTTTAACCTTTAATCAAATATATTAAAACATATAGTTCAAGGTCATTTATGACCTTAGCCGTCCACTAACTATGATAGTGGCTTAATTGCCACATGAGTCCTTAATCTTAAGAAGATATAACAAATAAGCATCCTTTCATAAAACATGCAAATTTCTCTTTTAATGCAATTCAATCCTTTTGTCAAATTAAACACACAGACGGACAAATTAACTTACGGAAATTTAGTATATGCTTAATCACATATTAAAGACACAGAAAATAATACTAAAATATTATTCAGACTCGGATTCGTGGTCCCGAAACCACTGTTCCGACTAGGGTACAAACCGGACTGTTCCAATTCTCCCCCCTTAGGGATTTTCATCCCCGAAAATCTTACCGTTAAACAGATTCGGATATTGCTGTTTCATTGAATCTTCCGGTTCTCACATTGCCTCTTCAATTCCGTGTCGATTCCATAATACTTTCACTAACAAAATTTTCTTGTTTCTCAACTCTTTTACTTCACGAGCTAAAATACGGATCGGTTCCTCTTCATATGACATGTCAGATCGGATTTCAATTTCAGATGGAGCAATTACATGTGACGGATCAGATCGATATCTACGGAGCATCGAGACATGAAACACATTGTGGATCTTTTCTAATTCGTAGGGCAATCTTAATCAGATGCATGCAGCGGCCCGACACGTTCAATGATCTCATACGGTCCGATGAACCTCGGACTTAACTTGCCTTTACGTCTGAATCGAAGCACTTTTTTCCACGGAGACACTTTCAGAAATACTTTGTCACCGATTTCAAATTCTATATCTTTTTGTTTCAAGTCCGCATACGACTTTTGACGATCAGATGCTGCTTTCAAACACTCTCGGATCAGTTTCACTTTTTGTTCTGAATCTTTTATCAAATCAAAATCGTGCAGCTTATTTTCACTGAGTTCAGTCCAATACAGAGGGGTACGAAATTTACGTCCGTACAGAGCTTCATATGGTGCCATTCTGATACTCGACTGAAAACTATTATTATACGCAAATTCGATCAATGGCAGATATTGTTCCCACAAACCATGAAACTCAAGTACACAGCATCTTAACATATCTTCGAGAATTTGAATGATTCGTTCAGACTGACCATCTGTTTGCAGATGAAAAGCTGTACTGAAGTGTAATTTCGTGCCCAAAGCTTCTTGCAGTTTCTTCCAGAATCTTGATGTAAACCTCGGATCTCTATCTGACACAATGGATAGTGGCACTCCGTGCAATCTAACAATCTCGGAAATATATAGCTCGGCTAATCTATCAAGTGAATAATCAGATCTTACCGGAACAAAATGAGCAGATTTCTTCAGTCGGTCAACTATAACCCAAATTGCATCTTTCTTTCTCGAAGTCTGAGGCAAACCAGAAACAAAGTCCATTGTTACTCTATCTCATTTCCATTCAGGAATAAGAATCGGCTGAAGCAATCCAGACGGAACTTGATGTTCGGCTTTTACTTGCTGACAGACTAAACATTTCGTAACAAAGTCAGAAATGTCTCGTTTCATACCAGACCACCAGTAGTGTCGTTTCAAATCCTGATACATTTTCATACTTCCCGGATGAACAGATAGACGACTGTTATGTGCTTCGCTCAAAATCAGCTGAATCAACTCCGGATTTCTCGGAACACAGATACGACATCGAAATCTCAAACAATCATCAACAACTTGAAATTCAGATTCAGAATTCAAATCATACTGAGCTCGTTTTGTTGTTAACTCATTATCAGATTTCTGAGCATCACATATCTACTGTATAAACAACGGTTTCATTCTTAATTCAGCCACCACAGAACTATCATCAGATAAATCTAACTGAGCATTCAAAGCACGTAGTGCAAACAATGATTTTCGACTCAATGCATCAGCAACCACATTTGCTTTACCTGGATGATAATCTATCACAAGCTCATAATCTTTTAACAACTCAAGCCATCTTCTCTGACGCAAGTTCAAATCTTTCTGAGTCATTAGATACTTCAGACTTTTATGATCTAAAAATATGTGACATTTCTCACCATACAAATAATGGCGCCAAACCTTAAGTGCAAACACAATCGCAGCTAACTTAAGGTCGTGCGTCGGATAATTCTTTTCATGCGGCTTTAATTGTCTCGAAGCATAAGCTACGACTTTGCCTTCCCGCATCAAAACACATCCCACCCCATTTAACGAAGCATCATCAGTAAATCACAAATTCTTTGCCCGATTCATTTCAGTACTAACACTCGAGCTTCCGATTATGAGTTTTCAATCGATCAAAACTTTTCGACATCTATCGGACCATTCAAATCTAACATCTTTCAAGTAATTTCGTCAACGAGTAGCTATCACTAAAAATCCTTTCACAAATCGACGATAATAACCAAATAGGCCCAAAAAGCTACGGACTTGAGACACGTTCCTCGGAGGTTTCCAATCCGAATATGTAAATCTTGCTCGGATCAACTCAGATTCTAGAAGCTGACACAATATGCCCCAGAAAACTAACCTCGTGTAACCAGAATTCACATTTGCTGAATTTTGCATACAATTGTTTTTCTCTCAGAGTTTACAATACAATCTTCAGATGCTCGGCATGTTCAATCTCATCTCGTGAATAAATCAAAATATCGTCTATGAACACCACAACAAAACGATCTAGGTACGATCTAAAAATTTTGTTCATCAGATCCATAAAAACAGCAGGAGCATTGGTTAGTCCAAATGGCATAACTAAAAACTCATAATGCCCATACCTCGTTCTGAAAGCAGTTTTCGGAATATCTGAATCCTTGACTCTCAACTGGTAGTATCCCGATCTTAGATCAATCTTGGAAAATACAGTAGCTCCTTTTAACTGATCAAATAAATCATCAATTCTGGGCAACGGATATTTGTTCTTTATAGTCACCTTGTTCAACTGACGGTAATCAATACACATCCTTATCGTGCCATCTTTCTTTTTCACAAACAGAACAGGAGCACCCCAAGGCGAGAAACTCGGTCTAGCAAACCCTCTATCGGTCAATTCTTGTAACTACGACTTTAACTCCTTCAACTCTGTTGGTGCCATTCTATACGGAGCTATTGAAATAGGTGTAGTACCCGGCAACAACTCAATACCAAATTCAACTTCACGTATCGGAGGCAAACCCGACAATTCTTTCGGAAACACATCAGAATATTCACAAACAATAGGCACTGACTCAACTTTCTTTTCAGACACCTTCGAGTCAATAACATAAGCGAAATATGCTTCATATCCCTTTTTCACATAACTTTGAGCTTTCAAAACCGATATCGCAGCAGACAATTCATTCATATCATTAGACTCAATCCGCACAGTTTCATTATTCGAACATCTCAAATCAATAGTTTTTATTTTACAGTTCACAACAGCATCATGCAAAAATAACCAATCCATACCCAGAATAATATCGAACTCATCAAATGGCAACAAAGATCAAATCAATAGGAAACAGCTTATCTCAAAACATTAACGGACATTTCTTGCATACCTCATTAACCAGGACACTTTTACCTAAGGGGTTCGATACTTTTATAGTAAACTCAGTAAACTCTACAGGCAAAGTCTTGCTGAATACTAAATTCATACATATATATGAATGCGTAGAACCAGAGTCTATCAAAGCAATCACAGAAGTATCATAAAGAGTAAAAGTACCCGTTATAACATCAGGCGATGAAGCTTCCTCTCGAGCTTGGATAGCATACGCTCTGGCAGGAGCTCTAGCTTCAGATCTAACAACATTATCTCTCGTAGTTCTCTGACTACCACCAACATTTCTTACATTCTTCGGAGGTCTACCTCTAACAGGTGCATTATCAGATCTCGGATTCTGAACAATCTCTGGCTCGACAGATTCAGGGCAATCATGGATAAAATAATCCAGTGATCCACATCTAAAGCAAGCTTTGTCATTTAATCTACAGCTTCCCGGATACCTTTTTCCACAATGTTTACATTCAAGTTTCTCGGATCGTACATTTCCAACACTTGCCACTGAAGTTGTTGGAGCTTTAGAGCTTATTTGCGATCTAGATTGATTTCTATTCGAATGACCCACATTATCTCTGAAACGAATTTGATTATCTCTGAATCTTTTCGGAGTAGACTGAAATAATTTACTCTGAAATCTCTTTCTCACTTCTCGAACTTCTGACTCAGCTTTTCTTTTATCTTTCCCGAGTGCTTCAGCTTTGCACGCTCGGTCAACGAGTACAACAAACTCCTTTATCTCTAAAATTCTGACTAGCAAACAAATGTCTTCATTAAGTTCGTCTTCAAATATTTTGCACATTATAGCTTCGGATGATACACATTCTCGAGCATACTGACTCAGTCTCACGAATTCTCGTTCATACTCAGAAACAGTCATTCTGCCCTTTTTAAGTTCCAGAAATTCCTTCCGTTTCTAATCAACAAATCTCTCACTGATATATTTCTTCCGGAACTCAATCTAAAAGAAGTCCCATGTAACTCGTTCTCTCGGAACAACAGAAATCAGAGTTTTCCACCATTGGTAAGTTGCATCTCGGAGTAATGATACAACACACTTTATGCATTCATCCGGAGTCAGAGACATTTCGTTGAATACCCGAATCGTATTCTCTAACCAAAACTCAGCCTTTTCAGCATCATCATCATTGGTAGCTCAGAATTCTTCAGCTCCATACTTGCGAATCTTGTCTACCGGAGGCTTATTTAATGATTTGGATGCATAACCGGTGGCACAACTGTAGTCTGAGGGGGATTATCTGGGGGCGGGGGTTGCAAAACAGTCGGGTTATTCTTTACAAACTGAGTGAACCACTCACTCATCATTTGGAAGAAAGCTTGTTTAGCTTCTTCCCCTTGACCGCTAGTAGCCGGTCTCGGATCAGAGGGCGTTGCCCCTTGCGCGGGATCAGGCGCATTGCTTTCTACGTCGTCAGCTACGGCTCTTTCGGGATCTATTACTATACAGAAATCACGTTTATACGTCAGGATTAATCACACTATCGTAATTCAGAAATATGGCATGTATAGCTAGACTCTGACACGCTACGTTAGTCTGAGAATCGGCTAAACCGTAGCTCTGATACCAACCAAATGTAACACCCCTAACCCGTAACCGACGCCGGACTAGGGTTAGGAGCATTACCAGATAGATCGGTAACTTACATAACATTTCATACATTACATTCATCATTAACGATCATAGTGTCCCTTAGATGAGTCATCAAGACCCAAAGCATGCATATAAACCGAGTTGGGACTAAACTGAAGCACATATGAAATTTCATGGAAATTAAAAACTTTTCTAACTTTCAGGGGAGACACGCCCGTGGGAGGAGACCGTGTGCCCTCCACGGCTTCTAGACACCCCCGTGTGTCCTTCCGTGTCTATATACTGACTATATCAACATGGTCACTAGGCACACCCGTGTGCCATGACCGTGTGCTACCAGACCATATACTGACTTTTCCAACACGACCACCAAGCACGCCCGTGTGCCATGGTCGTGTGCTCTTAACTAGCTACTGACTTGCATACCACGGCCAACTGACACGCCCATGTCGAGGTCGTGTGCTATTTAAGCTACATTCTGCCAATTCACCCACGGTCTTAGGCACGCCCGTGTGCCACATCCGTGTGACATTATAGGCCATTTACAAGGCCAAAATGCCACCCAAAAAGGGTCATACCTACAAGCAACCTTATCCATCTCATATCATACATATATAGCAACCAAAAACAATCTAAATTGACCATTCAATTTACACATTCAATACCTATTTCATTCATGACAACTTTCAAGACAAAACCTATACATAACTAAAACATATTTCATTTATTTGCCTACCCAAAAACTTGACCATTTCATGAGCATCAATCCATACCAAAACAATCAAACATACCACATTCATCAAGGCATAATATGACCTAACAATTAGTCACATCACATGACCAAGTTTATACATCAACTATATCATATACTAGCCTATACATGCCATGTCTAGCTTATAAACATTTTCAAAATGTACCAAAAAGAGTTTAGTAGTGTGATGACGATTCTTGACGGTCCTGAGCCTTCAGTAGCTTTGACGACCTATAAAATAGAGAAAACATACACAGAGTAAGCTTTCTAAAAGCTTAGTAAGTCATATACAAATAAACTTGATATGGAAGGCATATATGCAAATAAATACATTGGCACATATCAATCACTTAGCAGACTCTCACTTATTTACTTTGGTTCATACAATTTTAACCACATTAGCCATTTTCACCATTCAAGAATCATATAAACATATAGCTCATCTAGCCAAAACAATTCTTATCATATCATAAATTCCATATACGTCTCATCATAGTAAGATCACTTAGATGCTTACCTTATATACACAAATAGTGTATAATCAACGTGCCTTAATCGGATTTAATATCACCTAATTGTTCATAGCTTCGGATTTGTAATTCCTATCACAAACTTGCCCGTTGAACCACTAGGAATATAGTAGGATACTCGTAAAGCTCGGAATAGTCGTACAATGCCAGGCGTCCCATTTAGGTCTTACATGCACTCGGATATCGATGCCATCGTCCCGCATGTGGTCTTACACGAATCAATACGATGCCGATGTCCCGGACATGGTCTTACACGTAAAGCTCATATCGATGCCAACGCGTCCCGCACGTGGTCTTACTCATAAAGCTCGTATTGTTGCCTTCGCCCCCCATTTGCGAGGTCTTACACGAAATCTCAAATCAACGCCAACGCCCCGCACGTGGTCTTACATGATAAAAACAGTAAGGTATACCTATGTCATGACATAGCTAATCCTATCGACTCCTAGGTTCACACGGGACTTCTGGACTTAGTCACTATATCGAACTTTTCTCGAGAATTTATATGCGTAACTTCTCATAGGCATTCATTACCAACATTAATCATATGAACAATTATAATTACATACATATACATTTATTTGCATAGTGACTTACCTCGGATTCGATATGTCGGAATAAAAATGGCTACTCGGTTACTTTCGCTTTCCCGCGATCTAAGTCCGTTTTCCTCGGTTCTTGATCTAAACATATTCAGAATTAACTCTTTTATTCACTTATTCATTCAATTCAATCCATACACACATATTTAGGGCTATTTGTAAATTAGCCCTCACATTTGCACAATTTATCAATTTAGTCCATTTTTTACAAAACATCAAATTCACATAATTTGTTCACACACATTCTTAGCCGAATGTCCATACATCTCATACAAGCCCATATTTTTCATAAAATTTGCAATTTAGTCCCTCAAGTTACTATTTTCTCAATTTAGCCCTAATTAGCCAAATTCATCAAAAATTCAAGAACAAAGTATGTTCATCTAGCTCAAATCTTTCATTTAACACCATAAAACATCACAAAGCTCAACATATCATCAATGACATATCACACAAACATCATCAATACACAAAATTTAGACATGGGCTTGATAGTAGACGAAGCAACGATTGCAAAAACGTAGAAATTATCAAAAATGGATCGAAAAATAACCTTGAATTAGACCAAAACTATGAACGAACCCTTGCCTATGTTTTTGTTTTCTTTCTTTGCTTATTTTGGCTAACAAAGGATGATAATGTGGCCATTTTCATGTTTTTATTTATCTTATAATCATTTAATACATAAAAGACATTTTTAACCTTTAATCAAATATATTAAAACATATAATTCAAGGTCATTTATGACCTTAGCCGTCCATTAACTATGATAGTGGCTTAATTGCCACATGAGTCCTTACTCTTAAGAAGACATAACAAATAAGCATCCTTTCATAAAACATGCAAATTTCTCTTTTAATGTAATTCAATCCTTTCGTCAAATTAAACACACAGACGGACAAATTAACTTACGGAAATTTAGTATATGCTTAATCACATATTAAAGACACAGAAAATACTATTAAAATATTATTCAGACTCGGATTCGTGGTCCCGAAACTACTGTTCCGACTAGGGTATAAACTGGACTGTTACAGTGTGAGAAGTGGTACTCCATCTATAGAGAATGGCGCACCACACCGCTACTCTTTTTTCTCTATGAATAAGAAGTTTGGAAGTAATTCATGCAACATCATATATTGTAGCTGCAAGAAGAGTCTTTTCATTCTAAGGCTTTCCCAAAATCTTATTCACCCAACTTTGTCAACATTGAACAAGGTGAGAACAAAATTTTATCATCGTAAGTGGGAATTTTTTACGCTCAAATCTAAACTTCAGAACAAAGTTAGCCGATATTTCAAATCTATTACTTGAACGATCTTCAGAGCCAATATTTAGCCAAGAATAATTCGCAGGAAGAGTTTAACAAGTAAAAATATCTCTTTTTACACATGCTCTTCCAAAAATTATCTTCTCCTTCTTGTTTAATTATCAGACCAGAGCAATTTTTTGAAAAGGAAAGCAACACATCATCTTTCCAGTGAATTTTTAATATTTTTTTCCAAGAAAAACTACCAAATCATTCAAAAACAATTTTTCGTTTCCTATCAAGAACATGAGAAACGCATGAAGGATGCCTATAATTTATTTTACCCATTAATAGAAACCACTACTTGTAGAATCAATAACAAGAATCAAATAAGTATTTCTATTATGAATATTATTATTATTATTATTATTATTATTATTATTATTATTATTTCACAACTACATACGTGTGCAACCCATTAGAAAGTAGAACACTCGTATTGCAATAGCAAAACATACTTTTCTAAAAATTTTGTTATTGAAAGCTGTGGTATGCACCTTTATAGACAAGCAAACATATATATGTTGAATAAGTTACATTAGGATGATGTTAAAAAATTTAATTTTTAGGCACTAATAAAATTTTACCACATCATCAAATTTTAAAGACATGAAATTATTATTATATACCCATCCATATTTAATCTACTCTCTAACTCTATAATTTTTTTTAAAAAAACATATTTAATTAAAATAAAAAAATTAAATAATATAGAAACTTTAAAATTTACACAATTTTTATTATTGGAGATTTAATGCAATATAATTTTTACTTTTAAAAAAAGTATAGAAAACAATTTAAAATGGAAAAAAAAATCCACCGTCTAGAAACTAAGTTTTTTTTAAAAAAAAAATTGGTTACACAAAAATTAAAAAAAATATTAACTTCTAAAAAACTAAAATGATTAAAAATTGTAAAAGAAGAAAATATGTTTGTTTATAATTTTAAAAAATTGATTATTTTAAGTAATTTAATTAAAGTTAAATTAAGTTGGAGAAGATAGTAGATATAGATGAGTGCATAATAATACTTTGTTATCTTTAAAATTTGATGATATGACCCTATTTTATTGGTGCCTAAAAACTAAAGTTTTTAAGACAATTCTAATATAATTTATTCACATATATATTACATTACAAAATCTTAAACTCTCATTGGACAGTCTAATATTTTTTTTTCATGTGAATGATTCAAGTTAAATTAATTAATATTTTTAAAATTTTGTTAATAGTTAAAAAAAATTATCGATAAAAAATTATTTTAACTATTTATCTATTTTTTTATCTAAAGAGTTTTTGATAAACGTCACAATTATCTTTTTTTTTTCTTAACTAAAAAAATCATTTTCCATTTATCCTCAATATAAATCTTTAAATTTACAAATAAACTAATAAAATAAAAAAATACATATTTTTAGATCCATTTTAAGAAATTAAAAAGTTAATTTTAATCCCATATTGACTAACTGCACTTTAAAATTTCAAGAAATTAGTGAGAGATAGCTCATTGTTTAAATTTATTTACATTTTATTGGTATATAATAATATATTTTATATAATGAACTTTCTATCAGTTCAGAAATAACCCGGAACTAAGAAGTTATTATGATGATTTTAATACAATTTTAAAATTACTAAAAAAGATTGTAGGATGATTCCAAAACAGTACTACAATATTATTATGATGGTTCTCATTCTCATACACTAATACAATATTGAATTTCAGACCTTTTAATAATTTATCTTCCAAAATTTTGGGAAATTGTTTAGAATTGTAAATTAAAAAAAAAAAAACACTTGTATTTGTAAACCTTAGAGTATAAAAGATTTTAATACTTAATATCTCTTTACCTTATTTGATTTTATTTTTGTAATAATAAAAAGAAAAGATTTCGTTGAGCCAACCTTTTTGCCAACATACATATATATGGCGTGTATTTCTTTCTCTCTCAATATATAAGGAAAGTTTATTATTATTATTATTATTTGACTTAATATATAATTTAATGCAGGACTTTTATAAAATATTTTTAAAAATAAGTGAACAAGGTTTGTTTTAGAGATATTTCAATCAAGGTAGTTAACACTATATTAGTAGAGGTATCGTTCTTTTATTGGTATAAATATCAGTTTATTTTGGTGTACTATTTTATATTTATCATTATTTTTGAAAAACATTTGATATGCGTATATACAAAGTGTTGCAAGTATTAAAATAAATCACAAATAGAAAATACTCATAAGAATAAAGCTTTATTTTTTTTAAAAAAAAATGTTGGTGGCATGAGTTCAAATCTCACCATATATAAATTTTAAGATACCAAAATAAAATAAAATAATCATCAATTATATAAAATATTCTTTAATAAGCTTCACAAATATAATCCATTGTTAAACAAACTCGAAATAAATAAGAAAAAAAATTTATTCCATAAATTAAATAATAATATCATCCCATACTACACATTAGACCTACTTATGGGTCGGGCCGTGAATGCTCGTCCGAAAAGTGGGACGGTTTGGGTAAATATAGGTCCGGAAAATGGGCTTGGGCAAAAAAAATAAGGCCCATTTAGAAAACGGTTCAGGCCTCAAGTAAGGCTTTTTTTGCCCGAGCTTGGCCCGACCTGTATATGCAAAAAAATATTTTTTTTACTATTTTTTACTGTTTTGTTGTCATTTTCTTGTTGTTTTTTTCACTATTTTGCTACCATTTCACTATTATATTACTACTATTTTGTTGTTATTGTATAACTCTTGTTTTATTATTAATTTTGTTACTATTTTAGAGGCATTTGCTTGTTAAGTTGCGCCTATCTTAGTACTATTTAAGTATACATATATATTTTTAATTTATTTTCAATTTGTTGGGAAACATTTATTTTAATATTTTTAATATTTTTGATGTTCTATATTTTTTTTAAATTATATAAAAAAATTAATACGGTCGGGCCGGACTCAAGTTTTAGCATTTTTATCAGGGCCAGGCTTGGGAAAAATTTTAGGCCCATTTCTCGGGCCAGGCCTGAGCCTAGCAAACAGGCCTAAAATTTTGGTTGGACCCGACCTGACCCATGAGCATCTCTACTACGCATATAGCATTTCATAATTCAACAAATCCAAAATAAATAATAAATAATAAATTTAAATTTTAAAATAATTTTTAATACAAATAAATAATAAAAATTAAAATTAATTTTTTTGGTACTGGCTGGTACACCATATTATGACATGGTGTATAATAGCTGATTCCTTATTGAGATTAAAGACATGCAACATGCAAAAGAAGATGAAAATAGAAAAGCTTAAAAATAGATTAGTTGAGTGAATTATGACAATTATTTTTACTCTAATTCCATGCAACAAAAATGTACCTGGCGAGCAATAAAGAAAATTGGAAGGGAAAGGGGACAATCGTGGTGTATAATTTTGATGAGGTGATTAGTTTGTAGTGGTAATTATGAGCAATTAAAAGCATTTGACTCAAGCAAAGAATTAGATACGAAATACCCATTTTTAGTACACAGGAATCAGGAAATGGATTGAAAGTATAGGGAGGTGATTAGGTCCTACTTTCACAAGGAATTTCCAATTTCATTATTTTATTTTTCTAACCAATTTCTAAATTCCAACTAGTTTTAATATTTTAAATATTTATTTTTTTAATATCTTACATACCCCTATACAACACTTATCGACTCTCAAACCCTACTATAAAGGTAATATATTATAGATTTTAAATTATTTTTTACTTAATTTACATATTATAAAAATGATTTAACCTAACTTAACTTATTATCTAAGCTAAGCTTTTATTATTAAATTTATAGATTATTTGGACCGTGAAACTAAATATTATAAGGTTGATGCTTATATGCAAATAAAAAAAATTTCTTGCACCATAAGGGGTATGGTACCATTTGAGAGAATGATGCCATACACAAGTACTATAGATAGCTCAAAATGTGGCAAAGAACACATTTGTTGTTCTAAAACATATTTATTATATTAACAATATCACCTTAGTATAGCATAAAAAAATATTTGATTGTACTAGCATGCTGCGTATTTCATAACATCAATCATAGGTGAAATTGATATGATCCACACTTCGTAAAGTATATGGAAGAAGGAAATCTTGATAATCTTAATTTAAATTCAGATAATGATGAACTCAGTCAATGATCAACAAATGATGATAAAGAGCATATGTTAAATATTAAAGAGAGAATAACTCAACAAATATGCACTATAACAATTAGATAAAATAACATATGATGTTTAGTTTTCTTACTCTTTTTATTAGTAATTGTGCTATCAACTACTTTTTTAGACTAACATAATACATATGATGATTTGATTTTAATTTTTGTTACTTCTTTAGAAATTATTTTTATCATAACAATAATTTTTATGTTTATTAATATATTTTTAAAAATATAGATTATATAATTATATAATTACAATTTGTACTACCAAACATGACATAAAAAATTATGATGTAATTACACTATGCCAGCCAGGGGCGAAGCCAGGGGGCTGGCATGGGCCCCGGCCCCCCTAAAAAGTAAAATTGCTATTTAGGCCATTGAATTTTTTTAAAATTTTAAATTAGTAAAGGTAAAATTACACTTTGGCCCCCCATAAAATTATAAAAATTCGATTTAATCCTTTACAAATTAGAAAGATAAAAACTATAAAAAATTAAAATTTTATCCGGCCCCCCCTAAAAAATTTTCCTGACTTCGCCCCTGATGCTAGCCAAACACGTGTAGAAAATTACAATTCTTTGTTAGAGTGTAATTACTACCCTAATAATTACAGTCTGATTCAATTACTCTACGTTGGTCAAACATATTCATAAAAATTTTGAGGTAAATTCCCATCGAATCACTTTATAGTTCACCTTAAACCTAAAGAAAAAAGACGTATTATTATAGTAACTTAGAGTACAAGCCTAAAGTTCAAAAGAACCAATGGCCTAAAGGGCTCAAACTCTACAAATATCTAGTTGGTGCATAAGCATATGGATAACAAATAACATCTGTTAAAATCAAGAGACAAGATAAAAAAAAAAAAAAAAGCTGGAAGCATTATCCTACTAAATGAAAAACACATTTCCTAGCACATGCAAGAAATGGCTTAGCTTTAACTTAGGGCTTGTTTACCTATGCTTCTAAAAAGCACTTTTCATTAAAAAGTGTTTTTTTGAACAAACACCAGTTGAGTAATTTTTTTAACGTTTAAAAAGCCCTTTTCCTCCATTAAAAAAGTTGAAATTTCTAGCTTTTTCTAAGCTAAAAGTGCTTTTTGCTGATTAACTTTTTTATCCTCATTTTTACGGTATAACAATTTCTTCTACATTTTTTCTTCTCTCTAGTTCTCTTTTATTTCCTTTCATTCTTCCATTTTCTTCAAGGTCTTCAAGGTAGGGTGCTCTCACTCTCTCTCTTTCTTTCTACTCCCCTTAATCTCATCTTCTCATTTTAACTCCCCATTTATTTTTTTCGCTTTTCCCCCATTTCAGGTGAGCTTCCATCGGTGAGCTTCCACGGTATAACAATTGCGTTTTTGGTTCCCCATTTCCTTCCACCGATGAGCTTCTTCTCTTCTACACCCATTTTTTCTTCTTTTCATGTTTGATCATCGATTTGGTTGTAAACCCATCTTTTATTATGCTTATTTACCTGCTTTTTTTTTTCTTTCACACACTGACAAACCCTAACTTAAGGATGAATCCATGGTTTTTGGGGTATTTTACCCATCTAACCCAAAAAATTTAATATTTACAAAAATGACCCAGGTTTAAAAACATTCACCAAAATGACCTGAAATGAACAGTAAATTTGGGTTTTAGGAACCCAATGGCCGGCACTACCTAGTGTTTTAGCCCCCATGATTACTTGATGATTGTGTCAGGCTTTAAAAAATTATTTTTTTTTTTAGTTTGGGAACCCAATGGCCGACACCAGGGTATTTTTTTTAAATCATATCATACTGGTATACAAAAATACCAGTATTTAAAAAAAATTGTTCTAGCCATGTAATGGTCGGCACCAAAGATATTTAAAAAAAAATTTGGTGCTGGCCAGTAGATGGCCGGCACCAGGTACAATTTTCGGTTCCCAAGACACTTTTTTTTTTTACTTTGGGACACTGATGGCCGGCACCAGTATATTTAAAAAAAAACTTTGGGCCAACACCAAGTATAATTTCCGGCTCCCAATGCATTTTTTTTTTAATTTTGGAACACAAATGGCTGCACCAGTGTATTTAAAAAAAAATTGGTGCTGGCCAGTAGATGGCCGGCACAAGGTACAATATTCGGTCCCCAAGGCAATTGTTTTTTTTTTTACTTTGGGACATTGATGGTCTGCACCAGTGTATTTAAAAAAAATTGTGCTGGCCATGTAATGGTCGGCACCAAGTACAATTTTCGGCTCCCAATGCATTTTTTTTTTTAATTTTGGAATACTGATGGTCGACATCAGTGTATTTAAAAAAAAATTTGGGTGCTGCCAAATAGATGGCCGGCACCAAATTTATTAGATATATATATAGGTGTTTTGTCTTCCATTTGAGTTTTTGTTTGCTTTTTCTTTACTTTATTAGTTGAAAATCGAGATTAAAAATATTAGTTTTTTCTTTATTGAGAAGGAAGCAAAAAAAATTTAAGATGAGTTCCCAAATTTTGTTTGTTTATGTTCATTTTAATAGAGAAATGATAAATACAATTGAAGAAGGCTGTGTATTTCAAAGTAAAAAAAAAGAAAAGGAATGAGATCCAACAAGCGTGTTTCGCTGGCAGATTTAAAACAAAAAATCAGTACAAAGATAGCAACCCGTTGCGGAAAGCAAATGTTGAGATTGTTTTATAAATTTCCGGTTTCAACTTATCCGCTTAAGTTCTCAGAAATGGAGCTTGAAGATGATGATGATCTAATGACAATGATAGAAATTTATCACCCCCCTGAGATAAAAAATCTCAGCCCGGTTGAGTTGTTCGCGGAGATAGCTGAACTGGATCCCATTCAAGTTGTAATTCCAGCAAGCCAATGCTCTGGAATTTATTTTAATCTTAACGTCTCCTGGGAAGATCAGTCGGGTTTTGGACGGTTAATGCCAACTCCCGAAAATCCAAACATCAGTGGATGTTCGTATAACATCCCAAACTCATATACTTGTCTAGAGATCCATCCAGAGGTGTTGGCCACCATAGAAGATGGTGATGAAGGGCTCGATAATGATGATAAGTCCCACCGTGATCCCAACGATGATTTTAGTGACCCCGATCTAGATGACATTCCTGAAGACATAGACGAGGAAGGGCCGGTGGAGGGCGAAAATGCAAACCCCCATTCGACCGGGAAAACAGGCCCTAGTATAGTTATAAGAAATAATCCAAGGTCCTTCATGACCGACGTGGATCCTAATGCGGCTCTTACACGCGAGTTCCTGGAATATACAAATATTGTGTCGGCTCACCTACTTGATGATGAATTCGACGATGAAGAGTTGTTCATAGGACAACAATTCGATAACAAAAAAGATTGTTTAAATGCTATAAAATAACTTAGCTTGAAGTTGGGTGTGGATTATAAAGTAACAAAGTCGACGCAGTCTTTGTACGTAGGAGAATGTTGGAAAGCCTCAAGTGGTTGTAACTAGCGTGTTCAAGTCGCTTTAATGCAGCGGACACAGATGTAGATGATAAGGAAACTAGAAGGTCCACACACATGCACGTCTGCTTCTATGTCGCAAGACCATCGAAAGTTAGATGCAATAACTATATGCGACTGCATCATCCCTTTGGTGAAAGAGTTGCCCACCATTCAGGAGTCGGTCCTTATTGCGGACATGCAAGCTCGATTCAAGTATAAAGTGTCGTATCGAAAGGCATGGTGGACAAAGCAAATGGCGATGCGAGAGTTGTATGGTGACTGGGATGTGTCATACAACGAGCTTTAAGGGTGGATAGCTGGGATGTGGGAGTATGTGCCCGGGACAATGACTGATTTGTAAACACTACCGTATAAAGGCTTAGACGGGGAGATACAATCGGGGAAATAAGTTTTTCACTGATTTTTTTGGACGTTTGAGTCATGTATTAGGGCCTTCCCTCACTGCAAGCCGATGGTACAGGTGAACGGGACCTAATTGTACGAAAAACACACACAAATACTCCTGATTACTGTTGCACAAGACGGCAACCAAAATGTACTTCCTATCGCTTTCGCCATCGTGGAGCGTGAGTGATTCGAGTCTTGGGAATTTTTCCTTAGAAATATGCAGAGGCACGTTGTCAGAGAAGACAACATTTGCCTTATATCAGATAGATCGAAAGGATTACTTGCTGCGATAAGGCGATTGGAAGTTCTGTAGGGGTCTGTTTATTGCATCCGGCACATTGCGGCAAACTTCCACAGAGATTATAAGAATAAAGATTGGAAAAAAGAACTCCTGAACATGGGTAAAAAAATTTGTTTGTATTTATTTCAAAAATTCTTTTTCAAATTTTTTCAGCCTATAAGTTTTTAAAATACTGATTCCAAATTGCATATGCAGCTCATGAGTTAGAACCGTGAATATTCAGGCAGAGGTTCGCGAGGCTTGAATATTAGATGTCATCTTTACCAACAGATCTCCGGACATGGTTGGGTAGCATGGAGAACTGGCAATGGACTCAAAGTTACGATGAGGGGTTTCAGTATGGGCAGATGATGACTAACCTGGTAGAGGCAGTCAACTCTGTATTGAGGCGCACACATCATCTATCGATTTTTTTTGTTTTCTCGGCAACATTCTATAGGTTGGCCACATTGATGCCTAGGATGGGGTTGAGACAAGCCAAGCAAATCGAGGCCGGGCACGTGTACGTTGAGGCCATTTGAAAAGGCCATGGCAGTAAATAGTCGAAGGGCACAAACAAGGAACGTAGAATTGTATTCGCGTGACTTGGAGACTTTCTGAGTTCAAGAGTACATCGGCCATCGTTTAAGTCTTCCACCTAGGTCGTACGTAGTTGATCTGCGAAACAGGCGATGCCAGTGCGGGATATTTCAAACTCTTCGATATCTATGTGTGTATGTTCATGCAACGTGTGCGAGAGCAAACTTAAATGTTGAACAATTCATAGACGAGAGCTACACGTTGCAACGCACATTGCGTATATGGGGAAACGAATTTCCTGTAATGCCCGATGTCTCAAACTGGGAAGTTCCACCGCCTGCTTTCGAGATGGTGCCAGACCGTAGTCTCCGTAGACATCCTAAAGGTCGACCACAATCGACAAGAATTCGAAATGACATGGACATCAGGGAGACAGGCGAATCCAAACTGTGCACTGTGTGTCGAACATCCGGACACAACCGATCAACTTGCCCACATTGTGTCTATGTTTCCGGTCAATCGTCTCGTAATGCCGGACTCGAAGATGGCGAATGATATATTATTGAGCGCATGTTCTTGTAAAAACATTGTAAAAATATGAAAAATTATATAAATGATATACTTTATTCAAATTATACAATTGATTAAATATAATACAATATACATACATATTTAATTTAAAACACATTAAATGAAATAAATTACAATGAGAGAAAAATTAATATGAAAAAAAGTAAATTAAAATGGAAAGAAAGGAAAGAAAGATAATTTAAATGAAATGATAAAAAAATTAAATTTAAATGAAAAATAATAATTTAAATGAAATGAGAAAAAAAATAAATTAAAATAGGAAGAAAGATAATTTAAATAAAATGAGAAAACAATTAAATTAAAATGGAAAGAAAGATCATTTAAATGAAATGAGAAAAAAATTAAATTAAAATGGAAAGAAAGATAATTTAAATGAAATGATAAAAAAATTAAATTTAAATGGAAAAAAATAATTTAAATGAAATGAGAAAGAAATTAAATTAAAATGGGAAGAAGGATAATTTAAATGAAATGAGAAAAATATTAAATTTGAATGGAAAAAAAGATAATTTAAATGAAATGAGAAAAACATTAAATTAAAATGGGAAGAAAGATAATTTAAATGAAATGAGAAAAAAATTAAATTTAAATGAAAAAAAATTAAATGGAAATGGAAATGGAAATGGAAATGAAAATGAAATGAAATGGAAATACAAATGAAATGAAATGGAAGAAATGAAATGAAATGGAAATTGAAATGAAATGAAAAAAAGAAGAAAATAAAGATGAAAGGACATGTTAGGCCAGGCCTACGGCAGGTCTGGGAAATGGTAAATCTGTAACACCCCTTACTCGTATTTGAAGCTGGAACAAGGTACGAGGCATTACCAGGCATAAACACAAGCAATCATACAAAATCAAGACGTGAATCTCCATCCAAATTTAAAACTTTCATTTACATTCCAATCGTCCCTAAAACGAGCTTACGAGGCCCAAAACATGCTTTAGAAGCGGATCGGGACTAAACCAAGAACTTTAGAAAGTTTTACGACTCTTAGAAAAATTTTGCTAAAACAGGGGTCACACGCCCGTGTGGGTTCGGGACACGCCTGTGCGACCCTGAGACACGTTCGTGCTACAGGCCGTGTTCAAAATAGGGTGCTCTCTAACTTTGCCACACGCCCGTATGCTAGGCCGTGTGGTCGATTAAATTTTTCATAATTTTTCATAAAATAGGTGCAAACTTCACACGGCCGGGGTACGCGCCCGTGTCCAAGGCCGTGTAGCACACACGGCTGAGACACACGCCCGTGTCTCTGCCCGTGTGCTATATTCTGGACATTCTATTTTGTATCAATTAAGGTGCAGGGGACACACGGCCAGAACACATGCCCGTGGGGCGGGATCCGTGTGTCACACACGCGGCCTAGACACACGCCTGTGTGTCTACCCCGTGGACAAAAACAAGGCTATTTACCAAGCCATTTTGTCACCCTTCCATGCACATACCTACACAATAAAACATAGCACCAATCCAAACACATACACTCAACCAAGTCAGCCACATCATTCACATGCTATTTTCTATCACATACAACATCACATACTTGTCAACACAAACCATGCAAATTCTCACATCTATGAAAGACATCATCATATGCATATATAACTAAACCAATATTAGCCAATTCCAATGGCCACTTACAAAAATGAATTATCCACAATACTTAACACTTAAGAATTTGGACATACATTAACATCATACATGCACCAATTGAACATCCTTAGCCATTCCAATGGCTAAGTCACAAAATATTACTTACAAGCCTTCATCTAAGCCAAGTAGCTTATACATGCCATTATACCAAAATGAATCATTTAGCTATACCAAAAAGGAGATTTGTGGATAGTGTGATCTTGCTGCGACCGAATCCTCCAACCTTCGCGAGCCTTACGAGCACTATAAAACAAGGAAAAGTAAAACGTGGTAAGCATTTTCATGCCTAGTAAGTTCGCGTAATAGAAAGAAACTTACCGGTTATAATTATTCAAATAAGCATATATATATCTGCATTCATTCCATCAATATTTTGACAAGTTACCTAAATACATTTACTCATTAAACAAGTTAGTCATACACATCATAAAGTTATCAAACCAACATAGATGAGCTCACCATAGTATAAACTTTCATATCATTTCACTATTCCATTTTTCAGGATTTCTTTTCATTGAACTATTGTAATTTCTATGGATACTCAGGTAGTATACTCGAAGTATACATGTCAATCGTTTGTCAATTCACGTCCAAAGTGCTCCTTAAGCACATATTCATAGAGCACACTCTCAAATCACATTTATATAATAGGATTACCAGTCCAGGCTAAATCCCGTCTTTAACATTTGCTCCCAAGAGCTTATTTAGGATTACCAGTCCAGGCTAAATCCTTTCGATAATGTTAGCTCTAATGAGCCTACTATAGATTACTCGTCCGGGCTAAATCCATTTCATAACATTTACAAAGAGAGTGTAGCTCAGGATTACCCGTCCGGGCTAAATCCATTTCATAACATTTACTCAAGAGAGTGTAGCTTAGGATTACCCGTCTGGGCTAAATCCTTTCTATATCATTTTGTTCATTTCAAGGAAATTATTATAATCCATCGAAATACAATGTTCAACCGAGACAATGACATTTTATTTGTGTTTATCATCTTGTGATTATTTCATAGGGTATATCATCACATATATATTATCTCAATTACACAATTCAAATAAAACATAATAACATACCAAATTAAATTACACGAACTTACCTTGAGAATGGTTCGTATTTGAAACTCAACTAATCCGAGACTTTTCGTTTTCCTCGATCTAGTTCCGTAATCGGTTGTTCCGGGTAATCAAGCTTGAAAGATGACAAAACCCTAGCTATTGTGTTCTCCCAAATTTCGGCGAAGGTTGAAGAAAGATGAGCAAATTTTGGCTTTATTTTCTCTTTTTATTCTTTTATTTACCAAATGACCAAAATACCCTTTTTGCCAAACTTTAAAATTTCACCTAATCATGTCCATTTTTGTGCATAAACTTAATTAATGGTCTAATTATCATATAAGTACCTCTAATTTAAAATCTCATAGCAATTGGACACCTTTAACATCTAGAATTCAAGTTTTGCACTTTTTACAATTTAGTCCTTAAAACTAAATTGAGTGTCCAAATGTCAAAATTTTCGAACAAGATTTTCACAGAATAGTTCCATAAAATTGTAGACCATAAAAATATAATAGAAACAAATTTTACTGCGTCATATTTGTGGTCCCAAAACCACTATTCCGACTAGACCTAAAATCGGGCTGTTACAACTCTCCCCCCTTAGAGATTTTCGTCCTCGAAAATCTTACCGAAAAAAAGGTTTGGGTACTATTTTCTCATAGCCTCCTCAGGTTCCCATGTTGCTTCCTCAACTCTGTGTCTTTGACACAAGACTTTCACTAGGGCTATACTTTTATTTCTCAACTGTTTCACTTCCCAAGCTAATATCTTGATCGGCTCTTTGCCATAAGTCATATCCAGACTAATTTCAACCTCTAAGGGCGAAACCACATGTGAAGGGTCAGATTGATACCTCCGCAACATAGACACATAAAACACATCATATATCTTTTCCAACTCCGTCGGTAAAGCCAACCGATACGCTACTGGTCCGATTCTTTCAATCACCTCATACGGCCCAATAAAACGTGGACTCAACTTACCTTTCCGGCCAAATCTGAGAACTTTCTTCCATGGAGATACTTTCAAAACCACTTTATCCCCAATTTGAAACTCAATCTCTTTTCTTTTCAAATACGCATATGACTTTTGTTTGTCAGAAGCCGCTTTCAAACTATCACGAATTACTTTCACATTTTTTTGGTTTCTCTAACTAAGTCAACCCCGTGAATTTGTTTCTCGCTGAGCTCCGTCCAATACAGAGGAGAAACCACTATTCCGACTAGACCTAAAATCAGGCTGTTACAACTCTCCCCCCTTAGGGATTTTCGTCCTCGAAAATCTTACCAAAAAAGAGGTTTGGGTATTGTTTTCTCATAGCCTCCTCAGGTTCCCACGTTGCTTCCTCAACTCTGTGTCTTTGACACAAGACTTTCACTAAGGCTATACTTTTATTTCTCAACTGTTTCACTTCCCAAGCTAATATCTTGATCGGCTCTTCGCCATAAGTCATATCCAGACTAATTTCAACCTCTAAGGGCGAAATCACATGTGAAGGGTCAGATTGATACCTCCGCAACATAGACATATAAAACACATCATATATCTTTTCCAACTCCGTCGGTAAAGCCAACCGATATGCTACTGGTCCGATTCTTTCAATCACCTCATACGGCCCAATAAAATGTGGACTCAACTTACCTTTCTGGCCAAATCTGAGAACTTTCTTCCATGGAGATACTTTCAAAACCACTTTATCCCCAATTTGAAACTCAATCTCTTTTCTTTTCAAATACGCATATGACTTTTGTTTGTCAGAAGCCGCTTTCAAACTATCACGAATTACTTTCACATTTTTTTGGTTTCTCTAACTAAGTCAACCCCGTGAATTTGTTTCTCGCTGAGCTCCGTCCAATACAGAGGAGTTCGGCACTTACGGCCATACAATGCTTCATATGGTGCCATCTTTTATGCTTGACTGAAAACTGTTGTTGTAGGCAAATTCAACCAACGATAGATATTTCTCCCAACTACCTTGGAACTCTAGAACACAACATTGGAACATGTCCTCAAAAATTTGAATTACCCTTTCGGATTGACCGTCGGTTTGCGGATGGAAAGTGGTACTAAAATTTAACTTCGTACCTAAAGCTTCTTGCAACTTCTTCCAAAACCATGAAGTGAATCTCGGATCTCTATCCGAAATAATCGATATAGGCACCCCGTGCAATCTTACAATCCCAGCAATGTACAATTCAGCTAACTTATCAAGCGAGTAGTCAGTACATACCAGTAAAAAATGAGTCAACTTCGTCAATCTATCAACAACGACCCATACGACATCTTTTTTTCGGGGTCAAAGGCAAACTCGTTACAAAGTCCATTATGATTCTATTCCATTTCCACTCGGGAACCATCACTGGCTAAAGCAGATCTGAAGGTACTTGGTGTTCGGCTTTCACTTGCTGGCAAATCAAACATTTCGAAACAAACTCGAAGATATTTATTTTCATACCCGACCACCAATACATTTTCTTCAAGTCATTATACATTTTCATACTACCCGGATGAACGGATAAACAACCACTGTGTGCCTCTTGAAGAATTTTTTGAATAAGTTCATCACCTTTCGGCACACAAATCCTATCTCAAAACATCAAACAGTCATCGGATCCGATAAGAAAATCTGATTTATTGCCCGATTCACACAGAGCTCTCTAGCTTGCAATTAACTGTCACACTTCTGGGCTTCACAAATCTATTGAAGAAACGTCGGTCTAGCGCTCAATTTGGCTATAATTGAACCATCATCCGATAAATTCAGCCTCGTGTTCATTGCTCTCAAGGCAAACAAGTATTTCCTACTCAGGGCATCTGCGACTACATTCGCCTTACCCGGGTGATAATCAATCACCAACTCATAGTCTTTCAATAACTCAAGCCATCTTTGTTGCCGCAAATTTAAGTCTTTCTGAGTCATCAAATATTTCAAACTCTTGTGATCAGTAAAAAAATGGCATTTCTCACCGTAAAAATGATGTCTCCAAATTTTTAAGGAAAAAACTATAGCGGCCAGTTCAAAATCATGCGTCGGGTAATTCTTCTCATGTAGTTTCAACTGTCTTGAGGCATAAGCTATCACTTTTCCCTCTTGCATCAACACACATCCAAGTCCATTCAAAGACGCGTCACTATAAATTACGAATTCTTTTCCCGGTTCAGGTTGTACTAAGACAGGTGCCTCAGTCAATAAAGCTTTCAATTTCTCAAAACTTTGCTGACATTTTTCGGACCATTTAAACTTGACATCTTTTTGCAATAATCTTGTCATAGGAGTAGCAATCATCGAAAACCCTTTGACAAACCGGTGGTAGTAACCAACTAAGCCCAAAAAGCTTCTAACCTCGGATACATTCTTCAATGGTTTCCATTCAACTATAGTAGAAATCTTACTCGGATCAACTTGAATGCCATCACCTGAAACAATGTGCCCCAGAAATCCAACTTCTCGAAGCCAAAACTCACTTTTACTGAAGTTAGCATATAATTGTTTTTCTCTCAAAATCTGTAAAACAGTTCTCAAATGTTCAGCGTGCTTGGACTCATCTCGAGAATAAATCAGGATATCATCAATGAACACAACCACAAACCTATCTAGGTATGGTATGAAAATTTGGTTCATCAAGTCCATAAAAACTGCAGGAGCATTCGTCAGTCCGAAAGGCATAACAAGGAATTCATAGTGCCCATACCTTGTTCTAAAAGCGGTCTTTGGTACATCCGACACCTTAACTCTCAACTGATAATAGCCCGATCTCAAATCTATCTTTGAAAATATTTTTACCCCTTTCAACTAATCAAACAAGTCATCAATTCTCGGTAACAGGTACTTGTTCTTTATGGTCACTTTGTTGAGCTGTCAGTAATTAATGCACAATCTCATAGAACCGTCTTTCTTCTTTACAAATAATACCGGTGCACCCCAGGGAGAATAACTCAGTCTCGCGAATCCCTTATCTGTCAATTCTTGCAACTAAGCTTTCAATTCTTTCAATTCAGTCAGGGCCATCCTATACGGAGCAATTGATATCGGTGAAGTACCAGGGACTAAATCAATACCAAACTCAATTTCTCTAATCGGAGGTAACCCTGGAAATTCCTCTGGAAATACATCTGAATATTCACATACTACCGGCACTGATTCAATTTTCAATTTAGACTCCTTAGTGTTCAACACATAAGCAAGATAAGCTTCACACCCTTTTCTCATGTATTTCTGAGCCGACATAGAAGATATCACAACAGGTAGTGTATCTGACTCATCTGGTTCAACCCGAAGAATTTCACCATTTTCACATTTCAATTCAATAATTTTTCGTCTACAATTTACTATAGCATCATGTAGTGTCAACCAATCCATACCCAATATAACATCAAACTCATCAAATGGCAACAACATTAAGTTAGCTGGAAAACAATGACCTCGAATTATCAAAGGACAATCCTTGCAAACTCTATCAACCAGAACATATTTGCCTAAGGGGTTCGACACTTTAATCACATACTCAGTAGACCCAATAGGTAAATCCTTACTAGATACCAACTTCATTAGTATCATAGAGAGAAAAATACCGGTGATAACATCGGGCGCCGAGGCCTCTTCCCTTGCACGTATGGCATATGTTCTTGCTGGAGCCCGTGCCTCGGATCTGGCTGTTGAATCTTTTGCAGTACCACGACTACCACTGGCATTCCCAGGGTTTCGTAGAGGTCTACCCCTTAAGGTGAGGTTACTCGATTTAGGAGTCTGTTCGGTATCCTTCTCAGCTCTTTCCGGGCATTTCTTAAGAAAATGATCGAGGGAACCACACCTAAAACATGCCCCAATTTTCATCCGGCATTCACCATAATGCAATTTATTACATACATTACACCGTGGCTTGGGGTTTCTAACACTCCCTACACTAGCTGCTAAGGGAGATGAAGTCCTCGATTTAGAGCGTTTAGAACTTCTTTCCTTTCTCGAATGTCCCACTGATGATGTAAAATGCTCATGATAACTTCTTAATTTCTTTGAAGCAGAGGGTTGTGACTTACTCATGAATCTTTTACTCGAAACTCGGGTTTCCCTTTCGGCTTGCTTCTTCTCTATACTTAAATCTTCAGCTTTCTTGGCCCGATCAGCTAGCACGGCAAACTCTCTTATTTCGAGAATCCCAATCAGTAGTTTAATGTCTTCGTTCGCCCTTCCTCAAAGCGTTTGCACATCTTAGCTTCGGTTTGAACCCATTCCCTAGCATACTGACTCAACCGAACAAACTCTCTTTCATATTCTGACACGGTCCTGTCTCCCTGTTTAAGCTCTAAAAATTCTTTTATTCTCTGATCTAAGAACCTTTGGCTGATATACTTCTTTTGGAACTCCTCTTGAAAGAATTCCCATGTGACATTTCCTTTCGGTACAAATGAAGATATAGTTTTCCACCAATAGTATGCTGTGTCTTTCAGTAAAGATATCGCACATTTCAAACATTCTACGGGAGTACATGACAATTCCTCAAAAACTCGAATGGTATTCTCTAGCCAAAACTCAGCTTTTTCTTAATCATCGTCGGTAGTAGCTCTGAACTCTTCTGCTCTATATTTTCTTATTTTTTCAACCGGAGCCTTTTTGATCTTTTCGGGCTCAACACCCTGTGGCATCTCATAATCAGGTTGAGGGACAGGTGGGAGAGGTCGTGGAATAGCGGGGTGTGTTCTCATATACTCGCTAAACCAGTCATCCATCATTTCGAAAAAGGCTGCTTTCGCCGCTTCGCGACCCTCTGGCATGGGTCTCCTACTACTACTAGTAGTTGCGGCTCGTTGCACAGAAGCTTGAGCAGTGCCCTCAGCTTCTTCAAACTCATCTCGAGCTTGGTCAGAAGACATTTACTATATGAAAATACATTTAAAAGTGGTCAGGAGTTATCACACTATCACAATTTTGTATAGCTAAACCTGTACTTGCTACGTTAGTCCGAGAATCGCCTAAACTATAGCTCTAATACCACTAAATGTAACACCCCTTACCCGTATTCAAAGCCAGAACAGGGTACGAGGCATTACCAGGCATAAACACAAGCAATCATACAAAATTGAGACGTGAATCTCCATCCAAATTTAAAACTTTTTATTTACATTCCTATCGTCCCTAAAACAAGCTTACGAGGCCCAAAACATGCTTTGGAAGCGGTTCGGGACTAAACCAAAAACTTTAGAAAGTCTTAAGACCATTAGAAATTTTTTACTAAAACAGGGGTCACAAGCCCGTGTGGGTTCGGGACACGCCCGTGCGACCCTGAGACACGTCCGTGCTACAGGTCGTGTTCAAAACAGGGTGCTCTCTGACTTTGCCACATGGTCGTGCCACACGCCCATATGCTAGGTTGTGTGGTCGATTAAATTTTTCATAATTTTTCATAAAATAGGTGCAGACTTCACACGGCCGGGTACACGCCCGTGTCCAAGGCCGTGTAGCACACACCGCTGAGACACACGCCCGTGTCTCTGCCCGTGTGCTATATTCTAGACATTCTGTTTTGTATCAATTAAGGTGCAGGGGACACACGGCCAGAACACATGCCCGTGGGGCAGACCGTGTGTCACACACGGCCTAGACACACGCCCTTGTGTCTACCCGTGTGGACAAAAACAAGGCTATTTACCAAGCCATTTTGTCACCCTTCCATGCACATACCTACACAACAAAACATAGCACCAATCCAAACACATACACTCAACCAAGTCAGCCACATCATTCACATGCTATTTTCTATCACATACAACATCACATACTTGTCAACTCAAACCATGCAAATTCTCACATCCATGAAAGACATCATCATATGCATATATAACTAAACCAATATTAGCCAATTCCAATGGCCACTTACAAAAATGAATTATCCACCGTACTTAACACTTAAGAATTTGGACATACATTAACATCATACATGCACCAATTGAACAGAATGGCTAAGTCACAAAATATTACTTACAAGCTTTCATCTAAGCCAA
The DNA here is from genome assembly GCA_025698515.1 of Gossypium sturtianum. Taxonomy (NCBI): domain Eukaryota; kingdom Viridiplantae; phylum Streptophyta; class Magnoliopsida; order Malvales; family Malvaceae; genus Gossypium; species Gossypium sturtianum. Next base: position 58,903,440 of record CM046945.1, on the reverse strand, counting down.
GTAGCTTATACATGCCATTATATCAAAATGAATATTTAGCTATACCAAAAAGGAGATTTATGGATAGTGTGATCTTGCTGCGACCGAATCCTCCAACATTCGCGAGCCTTACGAGCACTATAAAACAAGGAAAAGTAAAACGGGGTAAGCATTTTCATGCCTAGTAAGTTACGTAATAGAAAGAAACTTACTGGTTATAATTATTCAAATAAGCATATATATATATATATATATGCATTCATTCCATCAATATTTTGACAAGTTACTTAAATACATTCACTCATTAAACAAGTTAGTCATACACATCATAAAGTTATCAAACCAACATAGATGAGCTCACCATAGTATAAACTTTCATATCATTTCACTATTCCATTTTTCAGGATTTCTTTTCATTGAACTATTGTAATTTCGATGGATACTCAGGTAGTATACTCGAAGTATACATGTCAACCGTTTGTCAATTCACATCCAAAGTCCTCCTTAAGCACATATTCATAGAGCACACTCTCAAGCCACATTTACATAACAGGATTACCACTCCAGGCTAAATCCATTCGATAACATTAGCTCTAATGAGCCTACTATGGATTACCCGTTCTGGCTAAATCCATTTCATAACATTTACTAAAAAGAGTGTAGCTCAGGATTACCCATCCGGGCTAAATCCATTTCATAACATTTACTCAAGAGAGTGTAGCTCAGGATTACTCATCCGGGCTAAATCCTTTCTATATCATTTTGTTCATTTCAAGGAAATTATTATAATCCATCGAAATACAATGTTCAACCGAGACAATGACATTTTATTTGTGTTTATCATCTTGTGATTATTTCATAGGGAATATCATCACATATATTTTATCTCAATTACACAATTCAAATAAAACATAATAACATACCAAATTAAATTACACAAACTTACCTTGCGAATGGTTCATATTTGAAACTCAACTAATCCGAGACTTTTCGTTTTCCTCGATCTAGTTCCGTAATTGGTTGTTCCGGGTAATCAAGCTTGAAAGATGACAAAATCCTAGCTATGGTGTTCTCCCAAATTTCGACCAAGGTTGAAGAAAGATGAGCAAATTTTGGCTTTATTTCCCTTTTTATTCTTTTATTTTCCCAAATTTCTCCTAAAATAACCAAAATGCCCTTTTTGCCAAACTTTAAAATTTCACCTAATCATGTCCATTTTGTCCATAAACTTAACTAATGGTCTAATTATCATATAAGTACCTCTAATTTAAAATCTCATAGCAATTGGACACCTTTAACATCTAGAATTCAAGTTTTGCACTTTTTACAATTTAGTCCTTAAAACTAAATTGAGTGCCCAAACGTCGAAATTTTCAAACAAGATTTTCCCAGAATAGTTCTATAAAACTGTAGACCATAAAAATATAATTAAAACAAATTTTACTGCGCAAGATTTGTGGTCCTGAAACTACTATTCCGACTTGACCTAAAATCGAGTTGTTACAATATCAGTGGCCGACACCAGCAGGCCTAGTGCCTACTATTTGACCCAACATTTCAGGCCTAAAAAATGCAAAAACCCAGAAAAGAAACCCCCAAAAAAATGAAATGAGAATTTTTTTAATTTAAATGAAATTTAAAATTTTGTAATGGAATGATATTTAAATTGAGAAAAATTTTAAATGACCCTGATATTGTGACTACTTCTAATTAATATGAAAAAAAAATGAAATGAATTGAAAAAAAAAATTGGATTGAAAAAAGATAACTTGAAATGAGATTAGTTGTGATTAATATGAAAAAAATTTCGTATATTAGGAAAAAATTAAATTTAAATGAATATGAAATGAAATGATGATTATGAAATGGAATGAAAGTTTAAATGAAAATAAATTATAAATTGAAATGAAAACAAAAACTGAAATGAAAAAAAAATATATTTGAAATGAGAAATAATTAAATTTAAATGGAAAAAAAATAATTTAAATGAAATGGAAATGTAAATGAAATGAAATAGGAATGGAAATGGAAATGAAAAAATAAAAGTTGAAATGATAGGGCCTGTGTTAGGCCTGCGTTAGCATTGACCAAGGCCAATTTGACCTTCCATTGGCCGGCACTAGCCTAGCAAATTTAAAACAATTTTTTTTCCAATTTTGCCCCTACTCAGCCACTATGGTCCCCTACTATAAATGAGGTACTTCAACCCAAAACCACTGACCACTGCCGATAACTGCCGCTCACTGTTGACCACCGTCGTTAACTGCCGATCGACGACCACCGATCACCTCCAAACACCTCTGACAACTGTCGTTCATCATCAACCACCGCCGATCACTCAATGGATCCTAATCCTAATATTATTTTAAATGACAACAACCACATTGCAGCCTATGTGAATAAGGTAAACAAGAAGAAAAATGTCTAATTTAATTTTAAATATTCATTTAAATTCTTTTTTAAACGAGAAATATAACATTCTATATTTACTATAAACGCAGGACCTGTACCAAATTGTGAGACCCCGGTTGCATGATCCTGGTTATTTTCTTGATCGAAGAGTTTTACTGTATTTGAATGTCGTGGGTTTTGGGGTAGCCGCGTACATTCAGATATCTGAGCTACGGGTCAATTTAATATCGGCCTTAGTTGAAAGATGGTTCCCGGAGACACATACGTTCCACCTCCCGTGTGGGGAGGTAACTATTACACTGCAAGACGTAGTAGTCCAACTGGGGCTGTCTATAAATGGCGAAGCAGTGACCGGGCTTGGAAAAGTGCTCGATCCATGGGGCACTTGCGAGCGGTTACTTGGAAGAGTGCCCCCCAACAATGAGGAAGGACGATTAACCTATATGAAATTTACTTGGTTATGTAACACCCCTTACCCGTGTCCGACGCCGAGACAGGATACGAGGCATTACCGGACTTAACTTACTTAAACATACAACATCGGTCTATAAAATTTCATTTCAACTTAAAGCTTTCCATTCATATTCATAACATCCTTATTATGGGCCTACGAGGCCCTAAACATACATATGGAAGGTTTCGGAATTAAACCGGAAACTTTTGCGCACTTAGAAAATTTTTGCCTAAACAGGGCCACAAGCCCATGTGGAATGGAACACGCCTGTGTGGGCAGGCCGTGTGGTCACACACGCCCATGTGGCGAATCGTGTGCTAGCCCGTGTGGCGAATCGAAATCTTGCAAATTTGATGCAGGGTACACACGGCCTATCAGCTCACCCATGGGGCTGACCGTGTGTCAAACATGGCCTAGACACACGCCCGTGTATCTACCCGTGTGGACAATTAAAAGGCTATTTCCCAAGCCAATTGCCACCCTGAAACATAAACACACATATGCCAACACAAGCAACACATAACATGGCAATAATACACTATGAAGAATCACTAATCATCATTCATACACTTCACATTTTACTCCATCAATTGCATGAACTTTCACTTTATAAAACTCATCAACATTAAGATATAAAACTTGACAAATATCGGCCAGTTCCTAATGGCCATTTACAAAATGAGTGTATAACATTAATAGCCAACACTTTGGCTTTCAAATATGACATAACACAAGATGACCAAGTTCCTATACATGCCATACCCAAAATAAATCAACTTTACTATACCAAAAGAATGATTGATAGTGTGATCCGAGCTCTGACGTTCTACGATCCCCGAGCTAGCTTGGCGATACTACAAGGAAAGGGAAAAGAGAGGGGTAAGCATATAGCTTAGTAAGTTTGCATGAATTAAAATAGCAACATAAGTACTCATGGTAAAATCCATTCATCTCATAGAACAATAACAACACAAGTTCTCAAGTACTTTGACATACTTACTCATACTTATGCTTACCCATCACATATCAAATTACGGTTTCATAACTCGTGTTTTACTCATGGTACCTGTGTCACTTCATCACATAATTTAGCACTTATGCTATCTTGAACATAAACTTAAATCATTATCATCCTTAACTTAAATGTAACTCTTTGTCATCTTTATATAGCTTAGCTCTTTGTCATCTTTGCATACTTAGCTCTTTTGCCCATTGAACAACTCAGAATATCGGAGGATACTCAATCTCATCATACATGTATCACGATGCCAATGCCATATCCCATATATGGTCTTACATGGGATCACCTCTTGATACCGATGTCATATCTCAGATATGGTCTTACACGGGACCTACATTCGGTGTCGATGCCATGTCCCAAACATGGTCTTATACGGGACCTTCCTTATCTCATGTCGTGACATAGGTATCCTCGCTATTCTGAATCTTCAACCGGGACTTCAACTTAATATATTCTCATCATTTTCTTATCGAGACTTCATTAGTCGATTTTCATGAAATGATATTCATTATCATAAGATCAAGCAATTTAAAATATAAAAACACTATGAAACTTTAATTTCACACAAACTTACCTCGGTACTCAAAATGTGTGTAGATGTTCGATTTAGTCTAACACTTTGTTCTTGCCTCGGTTTCGATCCAGGCTTCGTGTTTCTTGATCTATAATAACAATTTCACTTATTTAATACTCACATTAACTAAATTGACTCATTAATCATATTTTGGCAAAATTATGATTTTGCCCCTAAACTTTCACATAATTACACTTTTGCCCCTAGTCTCGTAAAGTGATTTTTATTCAACTTTCTTGTATTTTAAGCCTAGCCGAATTATTTTCTTAACTAAAACAGCCCCTATTTCCACTATTTCACTCATGTATGACCATTTTTATAACTTTTACAATTTGGTCCTTTTATGCATTTTTCATGAAAATAACTTAGAAAAGATGTTTATCACACATCAAACTTTCATATTCTTCCTTAAAACATCAAAATACATGCATGTCATACATGGGTAAATTTTTGAACATAAACCCTAGCTCAAAATATAGCTAGAAATAGCTAAATCGAGCTACGAGGATCTCAAAAATACGAAGAACATTAAAAATAGGGCTAGGATGCACTTACTATCAAGCTTGGAAGTTGAAGAAACCCTAACTATGTCTCCTTGCAAATTTCGGCACTTAGAGGAAGAAGATGGACAAGATTTTGACTTATTTTTCCCTTTTTAATTCATTAATTAACCAAATGACTAAAATGCCCTTAAGGCCCTTTCTTGAGATTTTTCCTTCCCATGTCCATTTTTGTCCATCTTGACATTTAATGGTCTAATTGCTAAATAAGGACCTCTAGTAATTTTTATAATTCTATTTCATACTTAAATCTTTTAGAATCTCATATTTTCTAATATTTGCAATTTAGTCCTAATGGACAAATTGATCACTAATAAATAAAATTTTCTCATGAAATTTTCACACAATCATGTAACCACATCATAAGCCTCATAAAAATCATAAAACACATATTTCTACTTTGGATTTGTGGTCTCGCAACCACTATTCTGACTAGGTCCTAAATCGGGCTGTTACAGGTTAAGAGAAAACTTCCAGCATCTTCCGAGCAGTCCAACGCAGATGGACATTATCTACGCTACAAGAGCTTTCATTCTGTAACTTATAGGTGGAATACTAATGCCGGACGTCAATCAAAATAAAGTCCACATCATGTATCTCCCCTTATTAGAGGATCTCGAGCTTGCCGGAAGATTTGTTGGGGCTCTACAGTATTGGCATGCTTATACTGCGAGCTTTGTTGAGTGACAAAGCCTTCTACGAAAATAATAGGTGGTTGATACCTTCTATTGCAGTCTTGGGCGTTATACCGAATGCCATTTCTGGCATCAGTGAGCCACCAACCGTATGTGTGGCCACTCGTGAACAGGTAAATATATAGTTCAATTTTGTCATCTATTTTTAATTGTATAGTATAGAATACTCATTTTTGCATGGAAAAAATAATCTGATAATTTATTCTTTTTTTAGATGGGCAATTGTACCGGGAATCGGGCGATCGTACACCATACCTGTGTTCCGTATGATGATAGAGACTCATTCCGGAGATGGCGTAAAATACACATCGAAATCTTTCTTTTTTAAATACAAAAATTGCAAAAAAAAAATTAACTAATAACGTGTTGTCTATATTATGCAGTTTCTATGGATGCCATATGTCGAGGAAGAGATCGCGGTGCTCATACCATCATGGGTTATCGAGCAGCAACAGCTGTTCGTATCAAATGTACTATTGATTCATTTTCATATGGTGGAGTGGCACGATAGAGGTCGCGTATTGAGGCAGTTCGATTGCGCACAACCTATCTCGAACCCTCTCGTTGACATCAAAGAAGTCCACGGAATGGACAAAAAGGGTTCGGGTCGAGACACTTTAAATTGGGCAGAAAAACATGAATCGCATATCTTTCTGTGGAATGATCGACATTCGAGGCGCCCTCCCTTGTATGTCTTAAAGGGAGGATTCTCTCCTACGCACGAGTACGCAGAATGATATATGGCACACGGGAAGCCCTTTATATTCCAAGGTCGTTATATGCCGATCCCGGAAGACGCACAATCAGAATCTTCCTGATGGCAACAGAGGAACGCACGACCGTGCCGTAATCGAGTTTCGCCATTCGAGAACACCGAAACTGATTTTGCCTCGAACCCTGATCCCGAGCCCCAATATGAATCATCCAACTCGTTATCACACCACCCGGAGCCCGAGCCCGGGCCTCAATTTCCTCCATTGTTCAAGGATATTTTTGGTGACGACCCCGAGCCTCAACATTCGAAACGGTTTGGTTCGTCCTCATACCACCCGAAGCTCGATCGGGAAGCACGTACACCTACTACTGAGGATATTTTTCCATCAGCACCTTCGGTCACGCAATACCCCTTAACTCCCGATTATGGTGTATATGATTATACTACTTTTCTAAGTACACCAGATGGGACAGCGGAGGCCGGACCGAGCAACTATCAAACGCCTCAGCAAGGTGCACGGCATCGCCGACGGAGGCAGTCGGACCGTTACACGCCAGCGCCGGGGACGTCGCCGAGATCACAACAATTTTGATTTTTATCTGTAAATATTTACTTTATTTTGTAATTATTCTATTTTTATTATTAATTTAATTTCTCTAAAATAATTATTTGTTTGAATAAATGACTTCAAAATATTTAGTAAAAAAATATATAATTCGAATAAGTAATAGTACACAACAAATTAAATTTACAGATACAATAAAATACAAACATTCTACAATATTAATACACAAAAATATAAAATTCAAACAAAAATAATACGCACTAAATTAAATTTAAACACCCAACAAACTACAAACAAATGGGTAAAACTAATACACGAAAATTTTAAATTCAAACTACATATAATACGGATTAAATTAAATTTATAGATACAAAAAAATACAAACATTCTAAGAAATTAATACACAAAAATATAAAAATGAAACCTTAAATCCTAAACAACTACATTAAATTTACAGATATAAAAAAAATACAAACATTCTAAAGAAATAATACAATTATTTTGAATAGTAGTTTCTTCACAATTAGTCGTCTTCTGCTTGAATCAGGTCTACGTTGCATCAGTACTCCACTTATAAGTTGCGGAATAAACGCTATTACACCATAGATAATGTCCATCTGCATTGGACATCTCGGTTAGTAATCTATGGCGTAGAAAGTCATCCAACCCTTAATGGCATAACCTTTAAGGTGGACATGACAGTATATAATTCAACTCCGTTAAAACATGATAGTATATAATTCAACCCCGAAAATCGGTTGTACACTACGAAAAACTCTTATCTACAATCCACCACAAAGAACTCCCATCTACAATCCACTACAAAAAACTCATTTGATGATATACTACAAAACACTCTCATTTTGATGGCTCTCTCTCAAAAAAAAAAATTCATTCATTTACACTATCAGAACCCAAACCACCCACTATATATAGGGTTTAGTGCCGGCCATCTGTGTTCCAAAATAAGAAAAAATAATTTTTTTAATGTGATAAAGTTGGTGCCGGCCATCGGTGTCCCAAAACTAAAAAAATTGCATTGGGAGGCAAAAAATGTACTTGGTGCCGGCCATCTACTGGCCCGCACCAAAAAAAAAATTAATATCTCTGGTGTCGGCTATTACATGGCCAGAACTAAATTTTTTTAAAAAAAATACTGGTGTTTTTGTATACCGGCATGATACGATTTAAAAAAATACCCTAGTGCCGGCCATTGGGTTCCCAAACTAAAAAAAAAAATCAATTTTTTAAAGTCTGACACAATCATCAGGTAATCATAGGGCCAAAACACTAGGTAGTGTTGGCCATTGGGTTCTCCAACCCCAAACTTACTGTTCATTTCAGATCATTTTGGTGAATGTTTTTTAACCTGGGTCATTTTTATAAATATTAAATTTTTTTGGGTTAGATGGTTAAAATACCCTGGTTTTTGCCCTGAACACTTTTAATCAATGGTTGTTGCCTTTTTCCCTTCAGGTTTTAGGACTCCAGTTTTTTTTTTTTTTTTTTTTTGGTTATGTTATAAGTAGCTAATTAGACAAAATGATTGACTGACTGCCATAGAAATATGTAGTTCATTGCTAAAGAATATTCATTTCAGTGAATACTAATATTAAAACTAAGTTATATGCAATGTTCTATTGAATAGTTTTTCGAGAACTAACTTGGCGAGGACAAAAGTATGCAATTACGCTAATGTTCTATTTTTTGCCGATTTGCAATCTTTAGGAATATAAACGAAGTTAATGCCAAACTTGCTCTCAAACCTCAACTTTTCCATGATTTGTTTTGTATAAGACACAATTTTATTCAATTTTACCTTAAATTATTGCAGTCATAGAAATCTTTGTGTCTATAAATAGCTATTTGCTTTAAAATTGTTTCAGTGGTTTATAAACTGTGCAGACTTCCAAAATTTGACATCGTTGCTTACTTTTCACCTTTGTTTTATGATTACATCTTTAGCATGTCTTAATATCGTGTAAAGATTATTCCTATACAGAACAAATTAATATGCGTTTCGATACTTTCATAACTTGTGCAGAAAATTAAATTTGGATGGACAAAGATTTGTAATGTTGCTTTAAATTAAGAATTTGGATGGAGAAAAGATTAACCCATATTTCATAATTTTTTAAAATATTAACTTTGGTGGATAGTGTGAATCTTCCCCACCTGTAAGAACTATTCAACAGTCCACTGGTGGCTTTCGTTTCAAAGGGTGCTCAGAATAATTATGGACAAATGCAAAGTACAAAAATACATTGTTTCCCCTCGTAAAATATTTTTGCAGGAAGGTTCCTACATCCTTCGTCACCAGTGTCATAAGCAAGGTTTCATTATACCCATTTTGTATATACACCAGTTATGATTAATTTGATTAAGGCTATTTTACTTTGTTTTTTCTTTTCTTCTGTTAATCGAAAAAATTCATAAGCATGAACTGATGGATACATCTAAATATAATAGTATTAATTCTAGATGGAACATTCTTTGGTGTTAATTATAAAAACAAAATGCTTAACTTATATAATTAAGGGTCCATTTGCAGTATGAAGCTATAAATTTAACTTCGAAAAGGTTAATTACCTTTGTAATTTTTTAGTAAAGAAATAAGGATCCAAAGTTATTTCTGAAAGTTCTATAGGATAACGTATTTGACACACAAATATTAGTAGTTGGGAAATTGTATTAACTAGATAGTTAGGCTTCAATGATAACACATTTACCATTTAATGAATGGATTAATATATTTAGCTGAAAGATACAAGATTATATTTATTACTATTATCTCTAGGACTGTGAAGTTACTTTCAACTGAAACTTTATATCGTCTGTTCTATTAATCCAATAAATCTCTAATTAGCGCTAAATGAACGTATCTTTGAGTTACCCTGTAACACCCCTAACCTCTCTCCGTCGTCGGATTAGGGTCACGGGCGTTACTAACAAATCAAAACATTTAATTACATCATAAGCAATGGTGCAAGCTAATTAATATCATTTATTATACACGGGCATATCATGACAATCCAATACTTTCATACTAGAGTCTTATACAATCGAATAATGAATCATGCTATGCAACGCTAAACTTAGTCTTCCACTGTCTACACTCTTAACACTATTTATCCCCTCTTGAAAGTTAGAAGTTGGATACGTAACAAGACTGTAACGACCCGAAGTTTATGGGTATCGGAAAAGTATATTTTTGGGTCACTGTTTCTGTAAAATAGATTCGTAAATATTTATTAGAAATATTTATGAAGTTAGTTGTGTAATTAATTAAGTTTTGGTTAGTTGAATTAGCTTGAATTAAGATTAATTAGGTATAATGACTAGATTGAATAAAGTGTGAAAGTTTAATTGTAGAATGGAGAAGAATTGAAGGGACTAAATTAGCAATTAAACCATAAGTGCCAAGTGTGTGGTAATAGTGAAATACATGTGTAATAAATATTATACATACATTTGTATTATATATATGAATTTACTTATTATATAAGAAATAATAATTATTAAGTTAATATAATATTATAATAATAAAACTATAATAAAGAAATAAAAATAAAATAAAAGAATGAAAAGAAACAGAATAGCCAAACGAAAAACAGGGGAGAAGGAAAGAAAGAAAAAGGGAAAGAAAAAGAAGGAGAAATTAGGGCAAAATACCCAAATATACCAAAAAAAAAATTATTTACGGAAAAGGGCCGATTTTTTTAAAATTTACGGAAAATGGTCATTTCCCACAAAAACGCGTCCACGTCGGTAGCGTTTTGTGGGGATCAACAGCAGAGCGCGCACTGGGAGCGCTTTTGCCACATCAAAGCACAAAGCTTGTACTGGCGAGGCGTGCTTTCTTTGATGTGGCAAAAGCGCCTCCCAGGCGCTTTTTGCCCTCCTTCCCGTCTGCCTTTTCAATTGCTTTTTAGTGTTAGGGTATGAAATTTTAAGATTTACGGGCTCTGACGGTTTATGATTTTTATGGTCGATAGATTTAGGGATTTTAGGGAAATTTAATGGAGTAGATTAGGGTTAATTAGGGTTTAGTAAAAATATATTTAGGGTTTTGGGCAAAATAAATTAGAAAAAAATTATTTGAAATTTTTGACAGTTGTATCTCTGCAAAATAATTTTGAGAAGACGTTTACAACAAACGATGGCCAAAACGCTTCAAGCGGATGCACTTGTCGCGAGAGTACTTGAAAAGAGCTCCGACGTGGATGCTCTTTTGCTGATAGTCTCCGGTAAAATAATTTTGAGAAGACGTTTACGAACAAGCGATGGCCAAAATGCTTCAAGCGGGATGCCTTGTCGGCGAAAGTCTTGAAAAGAGCTCCCACGTGGGCGCTCTTTTGCTACGATAGTCTCCTGTAAAATAATTTTGAGAAGACGTTTACGAAAAAATAGTGGCCAAAACACTTCAAGCGGGATGCCTTTATCGGCGAGAAGTACGAAAAGAGCTCCCACGTGGGCGCTCTTTTGCTCACGATGCTATCGCCGCCAGAGTACGAAAAGAGCTCCCACGTGGGCGCTCTTTTGCTCTGATGAGTCTCCGGTAAAATAATTTTGAGAAGACGTTTACGAACAAAGCGATGCCCAAAACACTTCAAGCGGGATGCACTTTCACAGCGAGAGTGCGAAAAGAGCTCCCACGTGGGCGCTCTTTTGCTCTGATGAGTCTGTGGCAATCCTTAAACTATAAATCAGCCAAATTTTATTCTCAGGTTGCATAACAGAAATTGAGGCAAAAGAAAAATAGGAACTGAAAATGAGTGAACGTATTAATGTTGTTATTTACTACGATGGTGAGGTTTGTGACACCGAAAATGGTGTTGTTTTTTATCGGAGAACACAGCACGACTGGGTTTTAATCGGAACATAGATTTGTTAGAACTCCGTAAAAGAATCAGGCGTAAAATCTTCGGAACAACGCCAATGAAAGTTCAATCTATTAAGTATAGATTTTACGCTTCGGTTGATCCGGTGAGATATGAATCATTCGACATCAAAGGTCCTCGGAGCTTTGAGGCAATGGTGGAGACTCATCTTGCCAGTGGATCACCCTATCTTGAGGTATATGTACAATTTTCATCACCAAGTGATCTTCCTTCGACCTCAACATCTACTTCTGTTCGAGGGGAATACACGACCCCAAGCCGACACTCTGTTAGTGGGAGGCAGAATACGGAAGTGCCCTTGTTTGGTGGTAGTATAGAAAACATAACCCCTGCACGAAACTCGGTTGGTGGATGGGACATGCATATCCTTCCTTCGACGTTCGATGATAGAAATACGTATTGGGGAACGTCATCAACTTCTAGTGGTTGGCAATCCACATATGATTGGGAACGTTACGAAAGATGTTTAAGGAGGGATAATGTACTCCCCACGACATCCACCGGCGAGGGGCCCTCGTTCGTTGCAGATTATGGTGGATCGGATGATGAGTCGGATGTGGATCCACCTCGTGAGCCCGGGCCCGATGGTGCAGAAGTTGGATTATTTTCTGAACCGGAGCCTGTTCCAACCGTACCTGAAGATGTTGAGGGCAGTTCAGACGAAGAAGAACAAGATCCGCTATTCAGGGCGTACTCGCCTCCAGCCCACATGCATAATGTTGATCTATCTCAAGACGATGCAGTGGAGTTTCCTGAACTACCACACCGGACGCGTGACCGTACAACTTCGTCGTTGGATTCAGGTGAATTAGAAGTTGGTAACGAGTTTTCCAACAAGAATGCTTTTCTTGCTGCATTGAAACAATACAGCATCAAGCACGAGGTTAACTACAACATGGTTAAATCCAAGCTCGATAAGTACGAGGCGAAGTGTGCAGTGTAAGACGGTACATGTTCATGGAAAATCATGGCCTCGTTGAGGAAAAGGAAAGGCTTGTGGGAGATCAAAAAGTACAAAGGTCCACATACATGCCTTGCCGGTACAGTATCACTACGTGTTCAATGTTTTTGAATAATACTAATATTACGTAATGTTGCATTATTTAACGTACTTCGTTGATAGGTGTTACACAAGATCATCCGAAGATGGATTCGATATGTTGGTGACTTAATAATATCGGCGGTGAAGGTCGATCCCAAGACTCTGATCTTGCGCCTTTAATTGGCAATATTAAGTAGCCAATTGGGGTACACGCCTCTTACGGAAGGCTTGGATAGCCAAGCGTAAGCGTTGGAAAAGTTGCATGGTCGGTGGGGCGCTTCATATAATGAAGTGTGGCGGTGGTGTCAGTCTTTGGAGAGATATGTCCCGAGCGATAACATGCACCTTGAAAGCGAACCGGCGTACTACAATGATCATTTGCTCCGTGGATGCGCGGTGTTCAAGCATCTTTTCTGGACATTTAAGCAATGCTGAGATGCATTTATATACTGCAAGTCATTAGTACAAATTGACGGTACCTTTATGTATGGTAGATATACGCATCGGCTATTGCTAGCTGTGGCATAGGACGGCAGTGGGAGAATCCTTCCGATTGCATTCGCAATAACACCGGGAGCCACGGTGATGGTGGGATTTCTTCCTATCTAGGTTAAGGAGACATGTCCGCTTTCAACTTTGATATATGCGTTATATCGAATCGGGGCCCTGGAATACTAGCTGCAATAGAGCGACAAGGAAGCCTGTGGCATCGCACACACCATCAATATTGCCTAAGGCATGTTGCATCCAACTACTACGGGCAACATCGATCTAGAAGTCAGCGACAGCAAATGACCAATATGGGTATGTAATATCTATTAATATAATTTTGTTTGTAATATTCAATTTATTCTTAATTGAAGAGTGGTATGTAATATTCGCTATCAACGTATATTGGTAGGGTACGAGATCAATAAGGATCGTTTTCAGGAGATGTCGGCGAGTTTGCGATCAGATAACGAAGAAGGCGCAAACTACCTGTGCAATATTCCTTTAGAACAGTGGACACAAGCATACGACGGCGGCCTACGGTATGGTCATATGACCTCAAACCTTGTCGAATGCATAAATTCTGTTCTAAAAGGAACGCGTCATCTGTCGATAACATCGGTTGTACGAGAGACATATTTTCATTTAGCGGCACTATTTCCGAAGCGAGCAGCGAGTTATAAAGGCCAAATGCAAGGAGGTCATGTATGGAGCGCGAAGGTCTTGCGAGAAATTAACAGGGGGAAGGCACAGGCCAACACCATGCACACAGTGTGTCACGATCGCGACAACCTATGGTTTCGTGTGACGGAGTTTGACAGACCGAACCAAGGCATTGTTGGCGGGCAGTATCGTGTACACTTGAGAAATAGGATCTGCGACTGTAGGATATTTGATGCACTTCGTTACCCATGCGCTCATGTACTTGCGGCTTGTCAGAATCTCCGTCTTGATCCCATGAGCTATGTCGACGAAGTGTATAAATTAGAAAACATGTACAACGTGTGGAGACACGTATTCCCACCATCCCCGGATGAACGTAAGTGGCGTCGGTATCACTTGCACCGTATAAGCCGCATTTGCGGATAGACAACTGAGGTGCAAACTAAAAGGTCGACCTTGCTCGAGTAGAATACGCAACAATATGGATATCCGGGAAACGAGCAACAAACGTAGGTTGTGCGGATGGTGTAGGAACCTAGGCCATACATCTCGCTCGTGTCCAAATCGGAATAGTTGTGATCTTCTTAACTTTTTTGTCTTCTTTGTCTATGTAAATTCTATTTACTTGTTGATGAAAACGGTGAACTTTTGTAGAAGGACTAATTTGGAAAAAAACCTTTAAGTTACAATAAAATTACAAATATTGGACTTTTATTTTTAAAATTAAATTTCAATAAAAATTAAACAAATTCTATTTTATTAAAGATATTAAAATTAAATTACAAAAAATAAAAACAACTATTTAATTTATTAAATATATGAAAATGAATTACAAAAAATAAAAATAAAAAACAACTTTTTATTTTATTAAATATATTAAAACTAAATTACAAAAACAAAAATAAAAAACAACTTCTTATTTTATTATATTACATATATTAAAATTAAATTACAATAAAAAATTAAAAAATTTCTATGTTATTAAAGATATTAAAATTAAATTACAATAAAAATAAACAACTTCTATTTTATTAAATATATTAAAATTAAATTACAAAAAAATAAACAACTATTAATTTATTAAATATATTAAAACTAAATTTGAGAGAAATTTGAGAGAAAATTGAGAGAAAGATGATAGAGGACTAATGTGTGAATAAAATAAAAGGGATGGGGTATTTATAGGGTTTTATTTTTGACCGTTGGCCCCCAACGGTCAAAATTTTTTGACCATTGCGAGGGCAAAAAGCGCCCTTGGAGACGCGTTTTGTGCCACATCGACAAAGCGCCCCCCGTTAGTGCGTTTTGCTGATGTGGCATAAAACGCGTCTCCAAGGGCGCGCTTTCCTGCTGCATCCCCACAAAACGTGCTGACGTGGACGCGTTTTGTGAGGAAATGGCCCTTTTCCGTAAATTTTAAAAAAACCGGCCCTTTTATGTAATTTTTTTTTTGGTATATATAGGTATATTGCCCGAGAAATTAGGGTTTTGAAGCTTAAGCTTAATTTGGTAAGTCAATTTAGTCCATTTTCTTGTAATTTTGATGTTTTTGGAATCCTATAACAAAATACTACTTGATTTATATGGAAATTTTGTAAGTTAGTTGATTTTTAGATGTAGTTTATGTTGAATTAATTGAAGAATTAGGGTTTGAATTGATAGAATTTCAAGTTAAAATTGAAAAAAAGATTGAATTGTAAAATAAATCATAAGTTTTGAGTAATAGGGACTAAATTGAAAGAATTTCGAAATTAGGATTTTATGGTGAAATTAGATAGTTGAAATTGGTTTTAAGTGATAGTTGAATGAAAAATAGAGAATAAAATTATAAAGAAAATAAAGTTAGAATTGAATAGGATTGAATTGGAATTTAGGCAAAAGATGTGTATTAATTGAAATATGTAGTATGAAATTGTAGTATATTGATAAATTTCAATTTTTTTGATTTCCGTAGCTAACATTGAGCCGGAGACATCGGCTAAGAAAGGGAAAGAGAAAGTCAACGAGGATTAGCTCAGAAAATTTTAGTTTGTATTTCTATAATCCGAATTTAATTATTAATTGTTGAATTTTGATTTAAATGTTTATGGTAAGATATTAAGGTAAGTAATAGCATTTTTTATGTTGAATTTAATGTATGTGAATTTGTGATTGATACGATATTTGAAAAATGGATAATTGTAGTATTGAAATTGAATTGAGTTGAATTGAATTGTATTGAATTGGAATTTATGAGTTTATTTGAATTGTGTAATGAATGGAAAGTTGAAAAGTGAATTGAATACCCTATTAACAATGTCGGGCTAAGTCGGATATAGTTGGCATGCCATAGGATTGGAAGTGTTCAGGGATACTTCGACTTCGAGTCGATGAGGCACTATGTGTCGTATTATTATTGCTTCGGATAAATCCGATGAGGTACTGAGTACCGTATTGTTTTACTTCGGCATGGCCGATGAGGCCTTGAGTCTTTGTCTTTGGTGTGTTTGGGTTCAATCCGCGTATCCGTCTGAGTCCGAGTCGTGTTAATAGGGATATATAAATGAATTGACCAAATGATTGATCTTGAATGATATTGAATAAGAAATGGATATTGAAATTGAATAGAGAATTTTATTGTGAAATACTACTGAATAACAATTGTGAGATTGCAATAGAAAATATGATTATTGAAAGTGATATGGATGTTGAGTTATGAAATTAATTATTGGTTGAATGATTTTTATTATGTATGAATATATACTTAAACAATATAAATTTTTGCTTAATAAGTATTCGGATTATAGAAATACCACTAAGTTTATACTCAGCATACGGTTTGTTTCTGTGCGCAAGTTAGGTAAAGTCCGATCGTTGAATCAGCATCCAAAGCCAATCCCGAAC
Organism: Gossypium sturtianum; assembly: GCA_025698515.1. NCBI lineage: Eukaryota > Viridiplantae > Streptophyta > Magnoliopsida > Malvales > Malvaceae > Gossypium > Gossypium sturtianum. The sequence goes on along the minus strand of CM046945.1, from coordinate 58,886,487 downwards.
TCAAATATGTGGTGAAGTATTTTCTCTTTTGAAATGGCATGTACCTAGGTTGTCTTTTGATGTCAATCTTGAGATGTGAATATTAATGGTGTATAAGATGATATTGGTTGACCTATATATATACAAATATATGTCTTATAATATGGTCATTTACATGGTTTAATTTGGATTGGTTTGAATGGCATTTAAATGAATTGTTTAGATAATTTATGTTAGATATCTATGAACATTCATGAGATAGATCATTATATTGATAGTTCTGACATGTTTTAGATGTATTTAATTGTATTTTGGATTGGTTGAATAAATGGTATTTGAGTTGCTTATTGTTCAAGAATTACAGGGTTGGTAAACTTGTTGTATAAGGCTCAATTTGAGTCCACGCGGCCTGGCACACGGGCGTGTGACCAGACCGTGTGAGACACACGGCTTACACATAGGTGTGTGGTTAGGCCGTGTGTCCCCTGCAACTTAAAATTTTAGAAACAGAATGTTCAGGTATTGCCACACTGGCAGAGACACGGGCGTGTGTCTCAGCCGTGTGAGGTACACGACCTAGCACACGGGCATGTGCCCGGCCGTGTGAAAACTACACCTAAAATTCAAAAAATAAATTGACTACACGGCCTAGCACACGAGCGTAGGCTTGGCCATGTGAGGTAAGTCAGAGAGTTACACAGGGTAGGACATGGCCTAAAGCACGGGCATGTCTTAGGGTCACACGGGCGTGTCCCTAAACCACACGGGCGTGTGAGCCCTATACATAGGAAAAATTTTGATATTTCGCGAAAAATTCTCTGAATTTCCGATTAAGTCCCGATTCGTTTTAAATACTTATATTGGGTCTCGAGAGCTCATAAAAGGGACGATATGATTAATTCATGATATGTATGTTTAATGGTATGTTTATTGTTTGTAATTGATCTGAAAGTCTGGTAATGCTCCGTAACCCTGTTACGGCGATGGATAAGGGTTAAGGGGTGTTACAAAGACTATTCCAATTATTAGCATCAGAGTATTGAACCATACTTCGACTACTACTATTACTACCTTTGATGATATTAGTAGAATGACCTGCTTCACCTAATTCAGGTTTTTTATTTCATTCAAAATCAAAGTAAAAATACTCTTACAATCCTTAATATGAGTCTACGGGACCCTAAAAATAGCCTATAAACAAATAGGGGCTAATTGAAATAATTTTGAAAGTTTAGGGAAAATTTCAAAAATTCTAAAAACAAGGGTCACACAGCCGTGTGGCCATGCCGTGTGGAACACCCTAAACCATGTGACTTTCGAAGTTGGGACACATGGCCATTTCCCAGCCTGTGTCTCTGCCCGTGTAACTCACTGACTTGGGTCACACGGCTGTGTCGCAAGCCATGTGCCAGACCGTGTGGCTCTTGACATGGGCGTGTGACTATCCTATACGCCTGTGTGCTATTTTACACGCTCGTGTGCCTGGTCCGTGTACCTCTCGAATTAATCTCACATGACGTGTCGCAAGCCGTGTGGAAACTTCTCCTATATTGCTTTGCAACACGTTTAGGGCACATACCCATGTGTCTTGCCCATGTGTGACACACGACCATGTCACAGACCGTGTCCCAGGCCATGTGTACCTAAATGTACCTTAAATGTAACACCCCCTAACCCTTATCCGTCGCCAGAACAGGGTTACGGGACATTACCGGACTATTAAGATCAATTATGAACAATAAACAAGATATATTGCAAACACGTCGTAAATTAATCATGTTTTCCCTTTTATGGGCTCTCGAGGCTCAATATAAGTATTTAAAATGAATCGGGACTTAATCAAAAACTCAGAGAATTTTTCGCGAAATTTTGAAATTTTTCCTAGGTGCAAGGCACACACTCCCGTGTGGTCTAGGGACATTCCCGTATGACCCTATGACATAACCGTACTTCAGGTTGTGTCCTATCCCGTGTAACTCTCTGACTTACCCCACACGGCCAAGCCACACGCCCGTGTGCTAGGCCTTGTGGTCAATTTATTTATTGAAATTTAGGTGCAGTTTTCACATGGCTGAACACATGCCCGTGTGCTAACCCGTGTGCCTCACACGACTGAGACACACGCCCGTGTCTCTACCCGTGTGGTAATACCTGGACATTCTGTTTCTAAAATTTTAAGATGTAGGGGATACACAGCCAAACCACACGCCCATGTGTTAGCCGTGTGGACTCATTTTGAGCCTTAAACATCAAAATTACCATACCCTGCAATTTTAAACACCAAGCAACCCAATTCAATACATTCAAATTAAGTTAGGATCAAGTGTCAATCATGTAATATTATCATGTTTATCTTTATATCCAAACTTATCTATTTATTCAAACACGTATATGCAAATTTATACTAAAAAATCTTCTTAATACCAATTATCTGTATACCTATATGTTCAACCTAACCAATAGGATTTTATGCACCTTTTATGCATATACAACTACTATTTTACCACTCATGATTCAATCATATCAACATTTTAAGGCAATCATGCAAACACCACAATACCAAGCATAAAACAAATACTTGACTAATTTTAACAAAACATCTATAGACTAACCTTTAGTCAAAATAACCTAAACATGTCATTATTACCAGAATCAAGTCATCAATAATTACCAATAAAACCAACGGATAGTGTGATATAGCTCCGATATGCTTCCAACCCGTTCGAGCTTCCAATAATCTGTAAGGTAAATAAATAAAACAATTACGTAAGCAATGATTGCTTAGTAAGTTCGTATAATCTTTAATCATAATAATATATTTCAATTATAAAACTTTACATATAAAAAATAACCCAATATTATTACCGTAACACTTATAAACTATTCTCACTAATTCACAAGGTGAACTAATCCATAGTATCACACATAAACATATACCCTCAAGCTTAGTAAATTTTTATATAACTTTAACTCTTCCGCACTTATTCCATATGCATGTCATTCAGTCACAATTACAAATTAATGCATTTAACCAAAGCATTGTTCTAATTGGACACATAACAAATCGTTCCATTAGAAATTGCATAATCTAAATCTTACCATTCTTTCATGAATACTAATTTATTTCCACTTAAATACTTACCATTTCAGTGCTTCAAACAAATAAACATACTACTATTCAATCAATAGCTTGGCACTTGCCTAATCATCAAGCAACAACAATAGTTAGCGTACTTACACATCTTACATATAAATTCAATATTGATAAACTTATTTTCTCGACGTATCACACTTGGGTTTAATACTCATCATCATATACATAATCTTCTTATATCAACATATTAAAGTTAAACACATATTTATATGTCACTTTTCAATATATATTAAATAAATATCATTCCCATGTCACATTTCAATATATATCAAGTAAATATCATTTTACTAGACACGTGTCAATATATATCAATTATATATCAATACAGAGTATTTTAGATATAATTTCATAAATATACCATTCATAACACTTTTAATTCTCATATCGTACTATTTCAATCTCAAAATTGCTATTCAATAGCTTTTCTCATTAGGATAAACAATTCAATTTCAATTTCAAATTCAATATCCATTTCATGAATCCATGATTCATGCAATTTCATGCATTTCAATTGCATATTTCATTTCATTATCCATTCCAATCCATATTCAATATCACTCAATATCAATCAATTGGCCAAATCATTTGTTTACCCCTATTAACACGACTCGGACACGGACGGATACACGGATCCAACCAAAACACACCAGTACGGCACTCAGTGCCCCATCGGATAGTTCGAAGCAATAAGTTGACAAACAGTGTCTCATCGACCATGTCGAAGTAAGTTGGTACCCAGTACCTCATTGAATCTATTCGAAGTAATATAATGACACCCAGTGTCTCATCGACTCAAAGTCGAAGTAACCCTGAACACTTCCAATCCTATGGCATGCCAACTATATCCGACTTAGCCCGACTAGTTAATAGGGTTTCCAAATCACTTTTCAGCTTCCATTCAATACACATTTCAATTAATCAAATATATTCATAATTCAATACAATTCAATTCACTTTTCAATAACAATCAATATTTATTTCAATTCAGTCAGTCAATATAATCAATATATATATACCAACTCCATCAATATAATTTCAATAAATTCATCACTTATTAAATCTATCCGTTTCAATATATTCAATATTCAAATAACACTATTCCACATACATTCAATTTAATAACAATCAATATTCCCTGTACCGTTATTCTCATGAATTTCGTATGTATTTATTTCGTTAACCATTCATATTTATAAATTTTCCATGTTTTTAACATATAATATAAATAAATACATAATATCATACATCAATTCAATATAAATATCAAATTTCGATCATACAAACTTACCTAGGCCAATTTGTAGAATTTGTAGAAATTCGGGGACTAGTCTGTTAATTTCTCTTTTTCCCGTTTATCTTTGGTTTCTTGATCTATAATATAAATTTACTCATTCATTAGCATCTATTCCATTTCTAATTCACTTTACAATTTATACCCTTCAATTTCCGAAATTACACTTTACCCTAAATTTTACAATTTTTGCAATTTAGTCCCTGTGCAATTAACCCATCAATTGAGCAAATTTTTCTCATTTGACAATTTACCTAATTATTTTAGGCTACCATACAGCCATTAATATTCAGAATTTTAATACCAAACCCTAATTCTTAACTTTTTCACAATTAGGTCCTAAAATCAATTTCTATTGAAATTACTTGATAAAATCATCATATAACAAAATTAAAACTTAAATTCCATGTTAATTCATCATAAACATCCAGAACTCATCAATGGTAACTTTCAAGATTACCCATAAAATCAAAAACTAATGAATTAGATAGTTGGACCTAATTGCAAAAGTCTTAAAAACACAAAAATTACAAGAAAAGAGCAAGAAATAAACTCACATGTTACCAAAAATATGAGAAACCAGCTTCTTGGAGACCTCCCATGGCGTTTTGCTGAATAAAAATGAAGAAAATATCTAGATTTCTCATGAAAATTCAATTTTAACTATTAATTTTACTTGTTTTCCATTTTTTCCCTTGTTCACATTGTTTCCTTGCTTATTTTCTTTTCCCATACCGTCCAGCCCATATATTTTGGGTCTAATTTCCTTTTAAATCCTTCCTTATTAGACACTTAAGCTATTTAATCACTCTAACAAGTTTTTGCACCTTTTACAATTTAGTCCTTTTTAATTAATTAACTATCAAAACGTTAAAATTTTCTAACGAAACTTTAATACTAACTCAATGACACTTCATAAATATTTATAAAAATATTTATGGCTCGGTTTATAAATTCGAGGTCTTGATACCTCGTTTTTGACCCAATTTACCTAATAAATTCTTTTAAATCACAAAATTCACTAATTCAAAAATACTTCTAAAATCACACTTGACTAATATATTAATTTATTAAATTTTTGAACTCACTTTTCGGATTTAGTGATCCCGAATCACTGTTTCTGACACCACTGAAAATCAGGCTGTTACAACTCTCCCCCCTTTAGGAAATTTCGTCCTCGAAATTTCTCACCTGATCAAATCATCAATTCGAGTCTTTTTTATTTTTCTTCTCAATAATAAACCACATTTACGTCCATCATAACTCATTTCGATTCAGAACTCGTGTCAGAAGTCATATCAAAACTTGATATTATACTAAATTTAACTGAACGACCATGATATTCTCCTGTCGCAACTTTATCATTAGTAGTACAATTACCGAGAAATTCCCAGTAATCTTCTGTCGAAACATAACCGAGAAACCCTGATTATCAAACTTTAACCAATGCTTCTAACATGTCTGCATCTGAAATCTTTCAACTTATATATGTTCCCATTTTCTTGGAAAGTATCCACCAATATCATTTTATACAAGTGCGATAACTTCAAAAATCAGAACGATTTTAACCTATAATAACACTTCCCGATTGAAACTGACCTAATAGTTATATTTCTGTATCATGCCTACTAGAATATGAATCCCTCATTCTGACGCTTCGCCAATTTACCAGTGAATACACAAAATTTATTCTCGGACCTGAAGATAAACTCAAATACATATAACTCAATTAATCTTTCAAATGAATAACCCACTCAGATTAGAATAACTGAGAGTCAACTTTATCTATCGAATAATAACTTTTTATAATAATTCATTCTTCTTGTTGTCAAGACAATCCAGATATACCATATATCATAATTCTTCTCAGAATACCAACTGAAAATTACCACAAATTGCATTAACTCAAACAAAATATAACATCCCGTTATTGACTTGTTAACACTAATCAAGATTACCCGAGGAGTGAAAACCAATATACAAGTTTGAACTTCATCATCCTCCATCTACACTTTTGCCAATGTCAACCCTTGTCACAAGAACTAGAAAAGGATTATGTATAGTAAAGCTATTTCAATTATTATCATCGAAGCTTTGAACTATACCAAAACCACAACCATCAGATAGATTAAGAACCATAGTGCTATAATAGAACCAACGTTTCAATTGTATAGATAGAACAATACCTCAACATCAATAGTGCACTCCGTAATAGAAGAAGAAAATCGGAAGTAATCCCAATAGCAATCAGTGCAGTAATATAACTTCTATAATCTGAGGTCTGCATCACCAAGCTCCCATAATCAAACCAGGATTTATAACAGTAAATGTAATATATATAATTACCTTTGGCTCATAAGTATCTTTTATAGATGAACCATGTTTGATGGATAAGATTAAACCATAAGAATGATAAGAAAACCGAGATAATGAAATCCCAGATGTGAAGCTATACTGAATTTCCGAGTATAAAAACCACACTGAATGGTAAAGAGATCAATGATATCCCAGAGAAAGTCCAGAAAAAGAATATCGCTCATACGCACTAGAAATAATTGCGATATAGATAATGTAAATTGCTTATATGTATTTCAGAACATCAACCAGTAGAAGTAAAAAATAGCATCATATGAGTCTTATTATCAAGTCTTCTATCAAACATAATGGACCAGAAAACCAAAGAAAGATAGAGCAATGCCGATTATAAATCAACTAGACTAACAATAATTTTGTCTAACATTATGATTGGCTTACGTTATCTTAGGATAAAAATCACCTCTGAAAATGAACAGTTGCATATACCTCTGAAGATAAAAAAAACATATAGAATACCCATATAAAATACCTAGAAGAGATCGCTGTAAGATACCCGACTATAACAGCTGTATTCAGATATTTTTGAAATTTCAACACTATCCCACTGACTACTAAACTCATCAATAATCTTACATTATCCCAATTACTAAAGAAATCAATACAGAAGAAATTTTTGATTAACCCATTCTTTAAATACTACACCTGAATAAATCGATTACTCGTGAATAACTTTTTCCTTAATAGCAACATTATATCTCCCAATTAATCTTCAAAAAAATATGACATCTCTTTTAAAACCGTCTTTACTTGCTAATCCGTTCTCAATTCTAACCACATTATTAATTACTCAGCCACTGAACTCTTTAGTTTCCCACTCATGAGCTTAATCAATATTAATCCTGTGAATTCTATTGTATAAGACATACAGGTGAGGGGGTAGAGGTTGTAAAGCCTCAAAATTTGATTCTCTTATATTCACACGTATAACAAAACATTTATCATCGACCTTATCAATATAAACATTTATTCATACCTTTATTAATTCCATTTCATCATAAGCAACAATTTTGCTCAGACACGTGAGTATACTTTTAGCATTATCAGAATTAGCTCGGTTGGAAAGCGTCTCTGTCTATAAATAAAACAAACTTCATCAGAATCGGAAGATATCACACTATCACTGGTTATATAATGGCATGTATTTCTAAACTTTACATATACTTTGTTCAGTCCAAGAACTGACTAAACCTGTAAAGCTCTGATACCACTAATTGTAACACCCCCTAACCCTTATCCGTCGCCAGAACAGGGTTACGGGACATTACCGGACTATTAAGATCAATTATAAACAATAAACAAGATATATTGCAAACACGTCGTAAATTAATCATGTTTTCCCTTTTATGGGCTCTCGAGGCCCAATATAAGTATTTAAAATGAATCGGGACTTAATCAAAAACTCAGAGAATTTTTCGTGAAATTTTGAAATTTTTCCTAGGTGCAAGGCACACACGCCCGTGTGGTCTAGGGACATTCCCGTGTGACCCTATGACATAACCGTGCTTCAGGCTGTATCCTATCCCGTGTAACTCTCTGACTTACCCCACACGGCCAAGCCAAACGCCCGTGTGCTAGGCCTTGTGGTTAATTTATTTATCAAAATTTAGGTGCAGTTTTCACATGGCTGAACACATGCCCGTGTGCTAACCCGTGTGCCTCACACGACTGAGACACACGCCCGTGTCTCTACCCGTGTGGTAATACCTAGACATTCTGTTTCTAAAATTTTAAGATGTAGGGGACACACAGCCAAACCACACGCCCATGTGTTAACCGTGTGGACTCATTTTGAGCCTTAAACATCATGATTACCATACCCTAACATTTTAAACACCAAGCAACCCAATTCAATACATTCAAATTAAGTTAGGATCAAGTTTCAATCATGTAATATTATCACGTTTATCTTTATATCCAAACTTATCTATTTATTCAAACACGTATATGCAAATTTATGCTAAATAATCTTCTTAATACCAACTATATTTATACCTATATGTTCAACCTAACCAATAGGATTTTATACACCTTTTATGCATATACAACTACTATTTTATCACTCATGATTCAATCATATCAACATTTTAAGGCAATCATGCAAACACCACAATACCAAGCATAAACCAAATAGTTGACTAATTTTAACAAAACATCTATATACTAACCTTTAGTCAAAATAACCTAAACATGCCATTATAACTAGAATCAAGTCATTAATAATTACCAATAAAACCAACGGATAGTGTGATATAGCTCCGATATGCTTCCAACCTGTTCGAGCTTCCGATAATCTGTAAGGTAAATAAATAAAACAATTACGTAAGCAATGATTGCTTAGTAAGTTCGTATAATCTTTAATCATAATAATATATTTCAATTATAAAACTTTACATATAAAAAATAACCCAATATTATTACCATAACACTTATAAACTATTCTCACTAATTCACAAGGTGAACTAATCCATAGTATTACACATAAACATATACCCTCAAACTTAGTAAATTTTTATATAACTTTAACTCTTCCAAGACTTATTCCATATGCATGTCATTCATCCACGATTACAAATTAATGCATTTAACCAAAGCATTGTTCTAATTGGACACATAACAAATCGTTCCATAAGAAATTGCATAATCTAAATCTTACCATTCTTTCATGAATACTAATTTATTTCCACTTAAATACTTACCATTTCAGTGCTTCAAACAAATAAACATACTACTATTCAATCAATAGCTTGGCACTTGCCTAATCATCAAGCAACAACAATAGTTAGCGTACTTACACATCTTACATATAAATTCAATATTGATAAACTTATTTTCTCGACGTATCACACTTGGGTTTAATACTCATCATCATATACATAATCTTCTTATATCAACATATTAAATTTAAACACATATTTATATGTCACTTTTCAATATATATTAAATAAATATCATTCCAATGTCACATTTCAATATATATCAAGTAAATATCATTTTACAAGACACGTTTAAATATATATCAATTATATATCAATACCGAGTATTTTGGATATAATTTTATAAATATACCATTCATAACACTTTTGATTCTCATATCATACTATTTCAATCTCATAATTGCTATTCAATAGCTTTTCTCATTAGGATACACAATTCAATTTCAATATCAATATCCATTTCATGAATCCATGATTCAAGCAATTCCATGCCTTTCAATTGCATATTTCATTTCGTTTTCCATTCCAATCGATATTCAATATCAATCAATTGGCCAAATCATTTGTTTACCCCTATTAACACGACTCGGACTCGGACGGATACACGGATCCAACCAAAACACACCAATACGAAACTCAGTGCCTCATCGGATAGTTCGAAGCAATAAGTTGACACCCAGTGTCTCATCGGCCATGCCAAAGTAAGTTGGTACCCAGGACCTCATTGAATCTATCCAAAGTAATATAATGACACCCAGTTTCTCATCGACTCGAAGTCGAAGTAACCCTGAACACTTCCAATCCTATGTATGCCAACTATATCCGACTTAGCCCGACTAGTTAATAGGGTTTCCAAATCACTTTTCAGTTTCCAATCAATACACATTTCAATTAATCAAATATATTCATAATTTAATACAACTCAATTCACTTTTCAATAACAATCAATATTTATTTTAATTCAGTCAGTCAATATAATCAATATATATATACCAACTCCATCAATATAATTTCAATAAATTCATCACTTATTAAATCTATCTGTTTCAATATATCCAATATTCAAATATCACTATTCCACATACATTCAATTTAATAACAATCAATATTCCTGTCATGAGCTATTCTCATGAATTTCGTATGTATTTATTTCGTTAACCATTCATACTTATAAATTTTCCATGTTTTTAACATATAATATAAATAAATACATAATATCATACATCAATTCAATATAAATATCAAATTTCGATCATACGAACTTACCTGGGCCTATTTGTAGAATTTGTAGAAATTCGGGGACTAGTCTGTTAATTTCTCTTTTCCCCGTTTATCTTCGGTTTCTTCATCTATAATATAAAATTTCTCATTCATTAGCATATATTCCATTTCTAATTAACTTTACAATTTATACCCTTCAATTTTTGAAATTGCACTTTTACCCCAAATTTTACAATTTTTACAATTTAGTCCCTATGCAATTAACCCATCAATTGAGCTAATTTTTCTCAATTGAGAATTTACCTAATTATTTTAGGCTACCATACAGCCATTAATATTCAAAATTTTAATACCAAACCCTAATTCTTAACTCTTTCACAATTAGGTCCTAAAATCAATTTCTATTGAAATTACTTGATAAAATCATCATATAACAAAATTAAAACTTAAATTCCATGTTAATTCATCAAAAACATCCAACCCTCATCAATGGTAACTTGCAAGATTACCCATAAAATCAAAAACTAATGAATTAGATAGTTGGACCCAATTGCAAAAGTCTTAAAAACACAAAAATTACAAGAAAAGAGCAAGAAATAAACTCACATGGTGCCAAAAATATGAGAAACCAGCTTCTTGGAGACCTCCCATGGCGTTTTGCTGAAGAAAAATGAAGAAAATATCTAGATTTCTCATGAAAATTCAATTTTAACTATTAATTTTACTTGTTTTCCAATTTTGCCCCTTGTTCATATTGTTTCCTTGCTTATTTTCTTTGCCCATACCGTCCAGCCCATATATTTTAGGTATAATTGCCTTTTAAATCCTTCCTTATTAGACACTTAAGCTATTTAATCACTCTAACAAGTTTTTGCACCTTTTACAATTTTTAATTAATTAACTATCAAAAAGTTAAAATTTTCTAACGAAACTTTATTACTAACTCAATGAAACTCCATAAACATTTCTAAAAATATTTATGGCTCGGTTTATAAATTCGAGGTCTCGATACCTCATTTTCGACCCAATTTACATAATAAATTCTTTTAAATCACAAAATTCACTAATTCAAAAATACTTCTAAAATCACACTTGACTAATATATTAATTTATTAAATTTTTTAACTCACTTGTCAGATTTAGTGATCCCGAATCACTATTTTTGACACCACTGAAAATCAGTCTGTTACATTAAAACTCAAGTTTACCCAATTGTGTTTACTTGGAAACTAAGCAACCAATTCACCAGTCATTTAACCTATTCAAAACACAATTAAACATGCTCAAAACAAACCAAAACAACCATCCTAAGAGCCTAACCAATGTACCTTCATTGGTACCACATTTTATATCTTCAAACATATTAACAAAGCGTCAACCATTCAAAACTTTCATTCATACCAAACTTGCCAAAATTAAACTAACATTTAGCTACTTAGGCTACCAAGCTTTAAGCTAAAACACATACCAAAATATTAAGCTAAGTTATTGATAAACCATAAATGCAACATATTTTAATTCCATGCTTGGCATATTTTTGGATGATTTATGAAGAGAATTAGTGAATTTGATGCTCCTAATCCCTTAAATTCATGTTTCTATACTTAGGAGAGCATTTGGGAGCAAAAGGAGCGAAAAGGGGCCAAAATCGGAGTTTTTAGGATCCACACGGGCTGGGCACACGCCTATGTGAGCCACACGGGCTAGCCACATGCCCATGTGCAAACCCGTGTCGATTTCGTACCCTGCTTCCCTGTTACGCGAAAAACCCAATTTTTAGGGTTTCTGAGCATTCTAATGTCTATAAATACACACTAGAAGAATACCTAAGGAACACGCAGAGTAGATCGAATAAATTACTCGAAGGAAGCCGTTGGAATCATCTCGAAAGCAAGATCCACTCCAAGATTGAAGATCTCCATCAAGTTCTTTAAGAAGTTTTTGGGTTCTTTATGTCTTGTTGTTTTCTTAATTCTAAGATGTTTTCCTTTTACGTTATGAACTAAATTCCCTAAATACCTAGGGAGGATGAAACCTAAGACGAATCTTATTATTTAATTATCTGAATTACATGATAAATACTTGTTCTTGTTCTTAATTATGTGTTCTTGATTCTTGCTTTAATATTTTTAGGATATTAATTCAAGATTGGATGTGCTTATTCAATGGAGTAAAAGTCCCTGTTTAAGAGTAGATCTAGCATAATTAAGCGGAGTTTATTGCAACCCTAGAAATAGGACGACATAAATCTGCCGGATTAGAGTCAAATCTAATAAGGGAATCCATAGATCGAGTTAATGCGACGATAGGGGTTTTAATTAGAAAGATATTTCAATTAATTAACCTAGAGTCAGTTGTTCTTAGTCTCGAAAGAGATATTAACATAAATCAGGGATTTCTACGGATCAAGTCAAGTGAATAAATCGTTTAATTCAGAGTCAGAATAATAAGTGAAGTCTAGGTGGATTCTTCCATGGGTATTGTCTTTATTCATTGGTTTATTTCGATTACTTTCTTCACTCTCTGTTGCGTTCATAGTTAATTAGTTAGTTAAAATTTAGATTAAAACGAATCCCTTTAATTATTAGGCTAAATAATAGAAAGATAGTTATTACTAGTAATTTTAGTCCTTAAATAACAAAACACCTGAAGCGACTTAGGAATTTATCGAATAAATGTCACTGAATAACGGACAAAGCCTAATAAAGTAGTCGGTGTTTTCAACCTTGACGCGGTCACCATGTTATCTAACCAGGTAGAGCTTTTAAATAAAAAAATTGATGGTTTGTATGGTTCTTCGTAGGTAATTCCGGTGATGCAATACAACACAAATGGAGGAGGGATGAACACCACAGAATATCCATCTTACAACCCGAGCATAGAGAATGAGCAAGTCCACTATATGGGTAATAATTCTAGACCTCAGAATAATCCCTATAATAACACTTACAATGCAGGTTGGAGGAACCATCCCAATTTCTCATGGGGTGGTCAAGGAAATCGAGACCACAACCCCTCCAAAGCTTTCAACAACAACCCTACCAGCAGGAGAAGAAGCCAAACCTTGAAGAGATGCTGACGAAATTTATTTCGGTGTCAGAAACCCGCTTCCAAAACACTGAAACAGCACTTAAAAATCAACAAGCATCGATTCAAGGGCTTGAGAATCAAATCGGTCAATTGGAAAAGATGATTTCAAAACGACCACAAGGTAGCTTGCCAAGCAACACCGAAACTAACCCAAGGGAGCAACTTCATGCCATTACTGTTCGAGATGAAGAAGGGTTAGCTGAATTTGAATCTGAACCGAGGCGAGAAACTGTGGTAAGCAATGGTAAGGTTGAGGTAAGCCACAATGAAAAAAAACCGGTAAGTAAGGAGTATACACCTCATGTGCCATATCCCAACGCGATAAAGAAAGACCGCACAAATGAATAATTCGGTAAATTTCTTAAACTTTTGAAAAAGTTGCATATTAACTTACTATTTATTGAAGCTCTTTCGCAGATGCCCAACTCAATTAAATTTTTAAAGGAGCTTTTGGCAAACAAACGGAAGTTAGATGATTTGTCGCACGTGGAGCTAAATGCAGTGTGCTCAGCTATCTTACAAAATAAACTACCCAATAAATTGAAGGATCCAGGGAGTTTTACTATTCCTTGTTTAATTGGTAGTTTAAATGTAAATAATGCTTTAGCTGATTTAGGGGCAAGTATTAATGTCATGCCTTACAAAATGTTTAAATAGCTAGGTCTTGGGAAACCCAAACAAACTAGGATGAGCATTCAATTAGCAAATAAAACCATTAGATTTCCTAGGGGTACTGTTGAAGATGTACTCGTAAAAATTGATAAATTCATATTCCCAGTTGACTTTGTTGTCATAGACATGGATGAGGATAGTGATGTCCCTTTAATTTTAGGACGCCCCTTTTTAGCAACTGCTAGAACTATCATTGATGTTAGTACAGGTGAACTCACACTTCGTGTAGGTGATGATACGATCACGCTCCAAGCTCGTGATTCTATTAAGACATCAAGTAATAAAGACGATTCTATAAACCCTTTTAATCATGGGATTCAACCCTCTTTACAGGAAACTCTTTCGAAAAACACAAATGAGCCACGTTCTGGTTCATCCACCAACAATGGAACAATCCATGAAAGACGAATGCTACAGATAGATGAACTAGATGAATGGCGGACTTATGTCAAAGAGGAACAGAAGCAACACCATGTCGAGCTTAAGGATAGAACCAATCAATTTAAGTTTGGGGACCAGTCGAGCAGGAGAGAGGAGTTTCAACTCCTCAAACCACCATGACCATGCGAATGAGAGGTAAGTCGAGCTTAGACTCTAAATAAGCGCTTCTCGAGAGGAAACCCGAGCACTAACCCTACTAATTAGTTTATTTTTACTTCTTTTCATGTTTAAATGTAGGTTTTTGACCCACACGGCCTGGACACATGGGCATATCATTGGCCGTATGGAAACAGGGCTAAAATTTTCCCAAAAATTGACAGAGACACTGCCTTAAATTAATCCAAACGGGCGTGCGACACGGCCGTGTGGACCACACGACCTGGACACACAGGCATGTCCTAGGCCGTGTGAAACCTGGAGCAATTTTTTTTTTTTGAATTTTAAAACAAGTTAGAGAGTTACACGGGCAAGGCACACGGCCGTGCGTGAGACACGGCCTAGCCATACGAGCGTGTGGGAGGTCACACGGGCATGGGAGAAGCGAAGGGTGATATACATGGCCGTGCGACTCGGCCGTGTGAACCATACGGCCTTGACACACGGGCGTGTCCGAGGCCGTGTGAAGACTGGGCTATTATTTTTCCCTCGACAAACACGGGTTGAAAACAAGCCACACGGGCGTATGACACGGTCGTGTGGCCCAACAGGGACCCTCACACAACCGTGTCACCCCATAAAAACCCTAACCCCTTCTCTCTTTTCTTATTTTGTCTTCTTGTTTTATCTTATTTCTATTTCTATTTCTATTTTTATTTTTATTTGTCTTTTATGTTTCTTATTATCTTTTAAAGACTTGTCTATTATATTTTGAACTTTATTTTAGTTATTATGGTTGTTCCTAATCGAGTAATCCTTTAATCTTCTCCACTAGTTGTGTTTATTTTCTTAATAGCTTGCTCAGAATCATACACTACATTTAGCCTTCTCTACAATTCCGCTAGTCACTAATTTGAGGACTTCATCCCAAATTCAGGGCAGTTTCACTTCTCTCCCTCTCTTATGATATTCTACTTATACCGTCATTATATATATTCATACATTGAGGACAATGTATATCTTAAGTGTGGGGAGGTTATTTATATGATTATTAGAAAATCCCTGAATTATGTCTTGTATTCAAGTAATTTTCTCATATTACTATTAGAATGAATTCTTATTGATTTGTGATTATCATTAATGTGTTTTAGATTAAATTCATAGGTAATTATGCATTGATTGTTTAAACTTTAATACATTAGAGAATCAAGCATGAGAAGTCTATTTTTAGAATTAAAATTTTTAGGTTGTTTCCCTAAATTGAGGTATTACCTTGAAGTTTGAAATTTGCAAGATTGACATCAAAAACCATAATTTTTGTGAGATTTTGAGCCTTTAAGAGCATACACTTTTCTTGCTCACTTTATTATTGGTTATGAGTGTGTCAATATTGAATTGTTATTCTAGAACTTGCTTCGATTATGCATGTCGAGACCACACTTTTGATTTGATATACTGAGATGATAAAGACACTTAGGTTTTAACCCACTTATCCCATTAAAAGCCTACCTTCATAATTAACCCTTAGTGAACCCCTTTGAGCCTAATAAACCGTTTCTTGATCTACCCTTAATATTAACCCATAACTCATTCTTTTTGATTCATTGAGAATTTTTCTTATTGTATTGACTCCGTTTTTGTCGAGATTTGATTTGGTCAGTTGCCTAACTATGTCCTTTTGTTTCAGTTGTTAAATTATCTATTTTTATCCACAACTCAAAAAACAAAAAGAGAAGTGAAAAAAAATATATATGTACATTTATTTTAATTATTACTAGTTCTATGTTATTTGAGCTTAAACGGTTAATTTCACATTTTGAGAAGAAGCTCGTGTTATTATTGATAAGTTTTCAATTGATGTAATTATTCAGTATTAGTTTATTTTTCTAGTTAGGAAAATTGTCAATTCGATCTCGATTTTAACCTTCTTTTTCAGCCTTTATCCACACCTTTAACCCAAGCCCCATTACAACCCTTTAAAGACCTTTTGATTTGTGTATCATCTCATTTTATAGTGGTGGAGATTTGATTTTCATGCAAGCCTATGGTAATAACTTTTCATGTTTGACTTTTGAGTGCTTAATTTTTGAACCTTAAACACTTTGAGTGAATGTTTAGTGAGGATGTCGAATCTTGTCAGTTTTAAATTAAAGGTAATTATTTAGATAAGGGGAAATACCTATGTTTTCATGCTTTAAAAATATGTGACTTGGATTGTTTGAATCTTTAATGCTCTTTTAGTTAAATTATCAATGTGTGATTATTTATGAATTATGATAAAACATTATTGATGAGAATTATGAATTGAGAAAGCTTAATTTTAATTGTGAGTTGAGGATTTTGCTTGAAGACAAGCAAATGCTTAAGTGTGGGGATATTTGATAAACCACAAATGTAACATATTTTAATTCCATGCTTGGCATATTTTTGGATGATTTATGAAGAGAATTAGTGAATTTGATGCTCATAATCCCTTAAATTCATGTTTCTATACTTAGGAGAGCATTTGGGAGCAAAAGGAGCGAAAAAGGGGCCAAAATCAAAGTTTTCAGGATCCACACGGGCTGGGCACACGCCCATGTGAGCCACACGAGCTGGCCACATGCCTATGTGCCAGCCCGTGTCGATTTCGCACCCTGCTTCCCTGTTACGCAGAAAAACCCAATTTTTAGGGTTTCTGAGCATTCTAAAGTCTATAAATACACACTAGAAGAAGACCTAAGGAACACGAAGAGTAGATCGAATAAATTACTCGAAGGAAGCCATTGGAATCATCTCGGGAGCAAGATCCACTCCAAGATTGAAGATCTCCATCAAGTTCTTTAAGAAGTTTTTGGGTTCTTTATGTCTTGTTGTTTTCTTAATTCTAAGATGTTTCCTTTTACGTTATGAACTAAATTCCCTAAATACCTAGGGAGGATGAAACCTAAGACGAATCTTATTATTTAATTATCTGAATTACATGATAAATACTTGTTCTTGTTCTTAATTATGTGTTCTTAACTCTTGCTTTAATATTTTCTGGATATTAATTCAAGATTGGATGTGCTTATTCAGTGGAGCAAAAGTCCCTTTTTAAGAGTAGATCTAGCATAATTAAGCGGAGTTGATTGCAACCCTAGAAATAGGACGACATAAATCTGTCGGATTAGAGTCAAATCTAATAAGGGAATCCATAGATCGAGTTAATGCGACGATAGGGGTTTTAATTAGAAAGATATTTCAATTAATTAACCTAGAGTCAGTTGTTCTTAGTCTCGAAAGAGATATTAACATAAATCAGGGATTTCTACGGATCAAGTCAAGTGAATAAATCATTTAATTCAGAGTCAGAATAATAAGTGAAGTCTAGGTGGATTCTTCCCTGAGTATTGTCTTTATTCATTGGTTTATTTCGATTACTTTCTTCACTCTCTGTTGCGTTCATAGTTAATTAGTTAGTTAAAATTTAGATTAAAATGAATCCCTTTAATTATTAGGCTAAATAATAGAAAGATAGTTATTACTAGTAATTCTAGTCCTTGAGGATACGATATTCCGGACTCATCAAAGCTATACTATTGTTCGATAGGTGCGCTTGCCTTTGTCAAAATATTAGTTAGTTTCGAGCCCATCAGTTATCATACCAAACATAGCCTCAACCACAACCATATATAGAAATAACCATTATTTCACTAGAAAACCAAAATATCATCACATTATAAACAACATCAACCAAAGGACCTCCTAGGTACATGTCATTACAAATTTAAACATCACCATACTTGAGTCTGGGATTCACTATTGGATGCTGAGTCGACAGTAAGCTGAAATGTACCTTACCTGCGCACAAAAAACAAAACCGTACGATGAGTCTAACTCAATGGTATTTTTATAATCCGAACAATTTAAACTTGATATGAGTAATTAAAATGTAAGAATGCAAAAAGTAATGTTATGAACATATGTTTCAGTTCAATAATATAATTTTGCTAATTTTTTATTGACATCCACTAGATTCCACATGTTCTAGTACATGACAATGGCATTTCATATAGCATTTGATAATTTCAACTCATTCAATGGCATGATTCATCTCTTTGTTCAATACATGAATTCATTTCAATATTCATATCTCATTTCGTCATTTCTTATTCCATTTCTCATCTCATATCCATTTCTCATCCTTGTCATCTCAATATCAACACATAAATTTTATCATTTAATTTCCCCTATTAACACGACTCAAACTCGGACGGATACACGGATCCAACTAACCCACCAGTTTGGCACCCAGTACCTCATCGGATAAATCTGAAGTAATAACTGTGCCCAGCACTATATAAGTTGACACCCAGTGTCTCATCGGTTAAATCGAAGCAAATTGGCACCCAGTGCCTCATCGACTTGAGGTCGAAGAAATCTCTGAACTCTTCCTATCCTATGACATGTCATTCATATCCAACTTAGCCCAAAACAGTTAATAGGGTTTCATTTCACTTTTAATACATCCAATGTTCCAATTTCACATATGTACATCATCACACATATAAGTATATATTAAATTTGATAACAATTATAATTTCTCAATACACATATTCATAAGAATACCACATTTCTCGATACGCATAATTTGTTCATTGTAATCATCAATTGATTCAATTTAGCCCAAAGTATAAGAGTTCTCACCTCAATTACTTACCATATGCAAACAATTCAAAATGCAATAATTTGTAATTTAATTCGGATTATAGAAACACAAATCGTATATTCCGAGCTACTCGATGTTGACCTTGTCTTTCCTCTTCTTACTCGAGGATTCCAGAATGAGTTTTTCTACGGAATAAAATAATTACAATAAATTAATAACATACCACTCAATTCGCAAGAATTTCAATTTTTCTACTATATTTTGTTTATTCTTAAAGTTAGTCCCTAAATCGAGACTAATTTTAATCTCACATTTAACCTCAAGTTTTTATACCAACTTCATTCTAAGCTAATTTAGCTCCCTATTTTTCAATTCTACCCCTTAATTTCAATTTTTCTCAATTTAGTCCCTATAGCTCAAAATCAACAATTAATACTACAATTTAATCCTTTTCTACTTCTAACTTAAAAATCTATCAATTTAAACTATTCAACAATGACAACATCTAAAATCTTAAACAATACTAAAAATTATAACATGGGTCGGGTAGCTCTAAGTACCGGGATTCTAAAAACATAAAAGTTACCAGAAAAGGAACTAAATTGACTAACCAATTGAAGTTGAAAGATTAAAAAATCCCTAGGTGCCGTGGTTTTCTATCTTCTCTACTTTCCCAATTTTCTTTTCTTTGTTTTGCATGTCAAGAATAAAAGAAAGGAAATGGTTTTTGTTTTGTTTTTAATGCACTAACTATTATTATTATTATTATTATTATTATTATTATTATTATTATTATTATTATATACTTAAATATATTAAGTTAACATAATATATCTATTATATATATATCATAAATGTTTCATTATGACCGTCCATTAAAAGGAAACAAGGGTATATTTATTTATTTAGTCCTTTTAATTAATTTCAATCTATAATTCAACTTTCAACACCTACGTGATTTAATCTCTATACCTTAATAACTCCTAATTTCATGAAAATTACTTATTCAAAATTTAAATCACTACTAAACTAACCCCGTAAATGTTTATTTACGGGTTCATTTTACGGGAATAGAGTCCCGAACCTCACTTTCCGTCACCCCTAACTATCGGGTCATTGCAATTCTCCCCCTAAATAAATTTCGTTCCCAAAATTTACCTAAAAAGAGGTGGGGATATTGAGATCTCATCGTCTCTTCTAGCTCCCAAGTCGCTTCCTCGACACTATGACTATGCCATAGAACTTTTACTAACGGAACACATTTATTATGCAACTCTTTCAGCTCGCGGGCTAAAATTTCAACCGGTTCCTCTTCATAGGACAAATCAGGTTGAATTTCTATATCTTCCGTCAAAATAATGTGAGACAGATCCGATCGATACTTTCTGAGCATTGACACATGGAAAACATCATGCATTTTCTATAATTCTGTAGGTAATGCCAATCGATACATGACTGGTCCCACTCTTTCAGTGATCTCATATGGCCCAATAAAACGAGGACTCGACTTCCCTTTTTGACCAAATCTCAAAAATTTCTTCCAAGGTGAAACTTTAAGAAACACCTTGTCACCAATAGCAAACTCAATTTCCCAACGTTTCAAATCTGCGTACGATTTTTGTCTGCCGAAGGTTGTTTTCAATCTATCTCAGATTATCTTAACAATATCTTCCATTTCTTGAATCAATTCCGGCCCAACAACTTTTCTTTCACACAATTTCATCCAGCAAGCAGGTGTTCAACCAAATCTCAAAACTTTCTTCTAAGGTGAAACTTTAAGAAACACCTTGTCACCAATAGTAAACTCAATTTCCCGATGTTTCAAATCTACGTACGATTTTTGTCTATCGAAGGTTGTTTTCAATCTATCTCAAATTATCTTAACAATATCTTCCATTTCTTGAATCAATTCCGGCCCAACAACTTTTTTTCACACAATTTCATCCAGAAAATAGGTGTTCGACACCTACGACCATATAAAGCTTCGTACGGAGCCATTTGAATGCTCTATTGGAAACTATTATTGTATACAATTTTGACCAAAGGTAAATAATGTTCCCAACCTGATTCAAAATCGATACACAAGTGCGAAGCATATCTTCCAAAATCTGAATAACACGTTCAAATTGTCTGTCTGTCTGCAGGTGAAAAGCTGTGCTGAAATTGAGTTTCGTACCAAGAGATTCATGCAACTATTTCTAAAATCTTGAAATGAATCGCGGATCTCAATCAGAGATAATCGACATAGGAATGTCATGCAATCTAACAATTTCCTGAATATAAACTTCAACAAGTTTTTGAAGTGGCTAATCAATTCTGATTGCAATAAAATGAGCCAATTTCGTAAGTCGATCAACTATCACCAAAATAGCATTTTTCTTGCTAGGAGATAAAGGTAACCCCGTTACAAAATCCATCATTAAGCATTCCCATTTCCACTCTAGAATTGAAACAGGCTGAAGTAATGCTGTGGGAACCTGATGTTCTTCCTTGACTCGTTGACAAGTTAGACACTTAGCTACGAACTCAACTATTTCTCTTTTCACTCCAAGCCACCAATACAATTCTCACAGATCGCGATACATTTTTGTTCCTCCCTGGTGTAAGGCAAAATGACTAACATGAGCTTCGCGAAGTATCAACTCTTTTAATTCTGCAACATCCGGAATACAAACTCAATTACGAAACCTCAGACAATCGCGATCATCAATGCTAAATTTTTCTATTGAGTCCTTTTGAATCATTTCTCTTTTCTTTGCTAATTTGACATCATCTAACTATGTTATTTAATCTGATCAAATAATATCGGCTTTACCTTCAACTCAGCCAACAAGCTTTCATCATCATTGATACTAAGTTGAGCAAACATCGCTCACAATTCAACTGATGTCTTCCTTCTACGACGTTAGCTTTACCAGGATGGTAATCAATAACATAATTATAATCTTTTAGAAGCTTAATCCAACGACGCTATCTCAAATTCAACTACTTTTGAGTTAGGAGGTATTTAAAACTTTTGTGCTCGTTATAGATGTGACACTTTTCATCTTACAGATAGTGTCTCCAAATCTTTAGAGCAAAAATCACAGCAGCTAACTCTAAATGTGCGTCGGATAATTACACTCGTTCGTTTTTAATTTACGAGACGCATACGCGATCACTTTCCCATCTTGCACCAAGACACAACTAAGACAACTCAATAAAGCATCACTATAGGCCACAAAATCTTTTCCCAGTTCCAGAATGGAGTCCCGAACATCACTTTCCGTCACCCCTAACTATCAGGTCGTTACATAGCCATTTAGCCTTATGCTATTTTAGTGGTAGTATAGGCTGGGGATAGTTTCTTATGTAGGATTGGGTCTATCATGGTGAGGTAGCCAACTATTATTTTAATTTTGTTTTTCTCATTTTTTTTAGTAGCTGCAACTAATTGCATGATTTAGAGTCAGAAATTCATTTAAAGTTTAATGCAATGATGAATTTTTTTTCTTCTAATCCAAGTCAAATAAAATATACTTATGTGACATTTAATTTTCTTGATTGCTTTATTGGTTGAAACGAATATGTTCATATACACACTAGATGAGTACTTCGGTCGTTGAAGTTAGTGGTGAAAAAGTCAGAACATGGTGGGTTAAGAGATTGACAGAAATATTTTGTGATATTTTTATTAAAGAGATAGTGAAAAGAAATAGACCTGGTACTCATTTCACAAAAGATGGATGGTTGAAAATAATGACCAACTTCGAGAAACAAACAGGCAAGGCTTATTCACAAAGACAACTTAAAAAAAGGTGGGATGCCTTGAAAAAAAATGAAAGGCTTAGAAGAAACTTAAAGATAGAAATACTGGTCTAAGGTGGAATCCTATAAAAAGAACTATTGATGCATCAGATGATTGGTGGGAGAGTAGGCTAAAGGTACATTAATAATTCTGGATATTTTTGTTTTTTCTTATTTATGAGGTTATTGATAATTTCTTTTATTAAACTACTATTTTATATGTAGGTTGTGCCTAAAGCTTAAAAATTTAAAACATCGGGCATTGATCCTAAATTCAAAGGGAAGTTGGACCAAGTGTTCATGGGGGTAGTTGCAACAGGTGATAAAGCATAGTCACCTTCTTCTGGTACACTCCGCAGTGAATTTTTTAAGGATGTTGACAATGACATACCTGAAGAGAATGAGGAAGAAAATGCAAGAAATGATGTTCACATTTCAAATGATGTTCACATTGATGGAAATGGTCAAAAAAGGAAAAAAACTGAGATATCAACTTCACGTTTTAAAAATAGAAGGAAGAAATCCTCAAAGCAAATTGGAGGGGCTGCAAGATTGTTTAGTCAAATAGAAAAATTATGCAATGCAGATGATAATATGAGTCAAGTCACATCTAGTTTGACTCCTGTTATAGATCCATACGATATTCCACAAGCAGTCAAAGTGCTTGATAGCATGTCGGAGGAAGTTCCAAAAGCTAGTCCACTATACTCTTTCTCACTGAAACTATTACTCAATAAGGACAGGCGAATTATGTTTTTATCAATTAATCCCAAGATTAGAGCTTTGTGGCTTAAGACAGAAATGAAGGATAGTTGAAAATTTTCTAGTCTTCTAGGGTCTAGAGATATCTACTATGTGACTAAACAACAATGCTAAACTAGTTTTATAAATAGTTGTTTATGTTTGGTTTTTGGATATTGAATTTATATTCTACTTATTTATGTGTAATCTAGTTTTATCAATAGTTGTTTATATTTGATTTTGGATATAGAATTTGTTCATAGGTGATGAGTATGGTTGACAATTTTAGCAGTGATGAAAGTGATGATGAAAGGGAAAAGAAAGAGATTTTACAACGCATGGAATGTTTTAACCGATTATTTGTTGCTGCATCTTTTCCCGTGCAATTATGTTATGAGAAATATATATTGAAGCAACCATGCATGGATTCAAAACAGTCAGGTGAAGCATGGATCCGAGAGATCTTTGACGGTCATGAATCACGTTGTATGATTAATTTTAGGATGTTTAAAATTGTATTCACAAGTTTGTTGAGAGTTTTGGAGACAAGATACAACTTGCAAACTTCAAGACACATATCTTCTCGTGAAATGTTGGGAATTTTTTTTTACATCTTGGGCACCGGTGCAAAAGTTTCCTAATGTCGAGAAAGATTTCAAAGGTCCCGAGCAACAATAAGTCGATATTTTGCAATTGTACTTGAGAAAGTTTCAAAGATGACCATTGATCTAATTGAACCCGAAGATCATTTTTTTAGCTTAATACCCGAACAAATACGTAATGATTCTAGATATATGTCGCATTTTAAGGTTAAAACTTAATATTATATTATTATATTTTAATATTTTTGGTCGATTAAAAATATGTATGGGACTAATATGATTATTTGTTTAGGATTGCATAAGTGTAATTAATGGCACTCATATTGCAGCTATTCTTCCACCAAATGAACAAATTCCCTATATTGGAAGAAAATGTGTCCCGACTCAGAATGTTATGGCAGTGTGTAATTTTAATATGTGTTTCACCTTTGTTATGGCTGGATGGGAAGGACCGGCGCATGACACTGGAATATTTCTTGATGCAATTCGAGATCCAAAATACAAATTTCCGTACCCACCAAATGGTAAGATATTTCATTTATTTCTTCTTTTTAAAATAAATAATTAAGCATAAGTTCTTTAATTGATAATTTAAAAAAATAAACAATTCTTGAATTAATTGTTTGTTATATTATTACATGTAGAAAAATATTATCTTGTTGATTCTGGATATCCTCAAATGAAAGGTTATCTTGGATCATATAGAGGTCAACGATACCATTTACTTGACTTTCGTAGAGGTAGACCGATATCTGGTAAAGAAGAGATATTCAACCATTCACATTCATCATTACGTAGTGTGATTGAACGCACTTTTGGTGTTTTAAAAAAATGGGTCATTTTAAGAGATATGTTAAGTTATAGTTTTGAAAAACAAACAATGATCGTTGTTGCTACATTGGCGATACACAATTTTATCAGAAAACAAGTCGGTCGAAATGATTCAGATTTTATGGAATACGAAAATATTAACAGGGCTTATGAGAATATTATTGATCCAGAATATGTGCATGATGGAGAAAGTGATGATGATGGTGATGGTGATGCTGATGCTGATGGTGAATCAAACAATTCAAGTAGTTTTGAAATGGAATTAACAAGAGATGTTATAGCTTTTAGCTTAATGAATTCACTTTAAATTGTAAATGCTAATGTAAAATTTTTGATGATGTATTTGGTATATAAATATTACCCCTTTTTGACACTTTAATCCAAATGCATGTAGTATTTTAATTTGTTAGGTTTTGTGTTTTCTATGTTATGTTAATATCTAATATGGGTTATATATTCAAATTATATTTTAAAATAAAATAATATAGATGTGTTAAAATTATTAATTAAAAATTAAAAATACATTTTTAAAAATAATACAACTGTGTTAATATCTAATTACAAATATTTAATAATTATATTTAAATATTTAAAATATAATTTATATATTCTAATTAAATTTCATAAATAATTAATATTAATTACTTAGAAATATTTAAAATTAATATTTCATATATTAAAAAATTCACAATAAGTTATAATAAATTATTTTTTTATATTCTTGCTAAAATATCATAATATTAACTAATTTGAACATTATTTAAATACATATTTGTTACTTTATAATTACATGTCTAAAATGGAAATTTTATTTCTCAAAAGTACTTTTTGACAACAATGCTAAACACTCCAATCTTAAACCAAACTTTTCAAAAACATTTCCTAAAAACACTTTTCTATTGTACTTTTTAAAAGTAATGCTAAACTAGTCTTTACTCTCATGCAATCAATAACCCTAAAGCACCAAAAGGCTATAATATAAATATTTAGATATGTTCATTTTTATGGTCAGTCTATTGTTATTCTGCTCAAAGATTTCCTTACATTCTTTTGATTAAATCATCTCATGTCTCCATAATTTTTATTTTGTCTTGTAAAAGTGATTACCAAACAATGTCGCATTCATCCTCCTCCAAATACAATTCATATGGTTCATCTCCTTCTTAGATAATACTTGGAACTTACCTTGTAAACAATGGGCACTAGCATGATTCACTTTGTCGAGTACTAAGTAATGGGCATTGGTCCTGGACACAAATCACGTGGCCGGCAGCAACGTTTTGAACCAATCGACCGATAGCCTCGACGGTACTGTTCTCTTTTAGGTCAATGATTCGTTTATTTTATCCTACTTACCTACCCCATGTAGGATTGTCCGGCGGCTCTATCTCTAATATTCAAGTTGGTCGAAGAAAGTTAAAATATGCTCATACTTGACATAAATTTGGCTTCGAATTTAATTTTTTTTTTTTAAATTTAAAACTCAATTCAATTCTAATGATTAAAATTTTATAGATGTGAATTTTGAAATAAAAATAATAATATAATTAAAAAATGATGTTGTAATAAATTTAAATTGATCAAAATAATTTTAATAATTTTTACAATTTAAGTTAAATTTTAAAATTTAAAAAAAAAAAAAAAAAACTAAATTATGAGGAAAGCTAAAATTTTTAACCATGAGTCGTTACTACTAAATAACGTGCATGTATGTGTTAGATTCTGAAAATGCCGAAACATGTGACAACCTCAAACTTAAAATCAATTTTGTTTTTGGAACTTGAGTTAAGGGGATGTGCTTGATTGGCTTTAACTTATAAATTCCACTATATTTGTACATAAACCACATTTTTAATAATAAGCTTGGATTTTTGTACACTCCACCAGAAAACACCATCAAATCTCAAAACTCCTTCTGCCAAATTATCCTTTACAATTGAGTTAAGCTGAATGTTCTTATTCTTTACTAAATTAATCGTCTTTCTCATCGTCCTCATCATAACTGAATGGTAATGGTACAGACTTGAATGCTCGGTACTTCCCAACGTTGTTCAAATGCTCATTTTCCAACCTGATATTCACAATCCATTAACAGTATTAATGACTACTTGGTTTGGAAAGTCTGGGAAAAGATTAAGGTAGTGTTAGATGATTCAACATTTTTTTGTTACCTGAAGAAATTCCATATGCCACGACGAATGATCTCAAGACTAGCCACAATCGTCGTCAGGGTTTGTGGATGCAATGGAAACTGGAAATTCAACACTGTTTGGAGCCAGGCAAATCTGAGTAAAATATTCAAGCCCTGAAATTTCATATAAGTAATTCGTTAAGAGACAATTATAGTACGTAATGGTGGAAACTAGTAATTTTTCAATATTGTAAATTGTAACCCACCATGGCTCCAAAATATACTTTCTTGTAAGGAACAAAGAGTTTGTCTCTCAGCCAACGGTTCTTGGAGTGCCTATTTAGAAGCCCCCAGTCATAAACCAAGTCCCAGTATGTACAGAATATTCCTGCAATGGCTGAGACAATCCAGGCTATTATTCTCCACACAATTCCCTTGTTAAGGCTGTAAGCTGTTCTCAGACATACAGCTGCAATTGTCAGGAAATATTTCAATCCATTCAGTCCTTGCATCGCATCTTTCTCTTCAAAGAGACGGCGCAGGCACTGAAGGAGGCGAGCCAAGTATGGAAGCACCGCCACGACAAAGTAGAAAGTATTATACACACTACTATCTCCGCAAGTATTCTCTCTGCGCTTAAAGTCTCCCCAACCATAGTAGCAAACGTAAAACTCAAAGCTCCTAATGGCTTGCACCTGTAAAAATTAATACAATGATGTCAGTACTTCCAATGATTTGGAAAGGAGGGTCGTCCAAGAAGAAAGCTGGGAGTAATTTGTCACAAACCTGGCTAGTTAACTGATCGGCCAAGAAGAAATCTGGGAGTGTGACCTGCAGCAGGACAGACATTTAGAGATGAATAAGATTTGTTCCACAATTTTAATCTAAATTTGTTTGATCAACTTTATGTAAATTTCCTCCATATCTTTTCAATTTACCTTGTATAGAGGAGCGCATATACAATGGAACAAACATGTGAGGAGGAAGAATCGACTTGATCGATACAAGACGTTGAATGGCAGGAACAGGACGATAAATATAAACTGCAACATAGCAAAAGGATGTGAGTTAATAATTGTTGTTGGAAAATGAATGAGACCAACATATATATATATATATTGAATAGATGGTATCTTACCACAACCAACATTAGAGGAACAAGTTCAGTGAATGCTTTATAGTCTTTTGTTTTGGGATCCATCTCCATATCAAGGTTGGCGAGCACACTGGCTAATGCCAATGCCCCAAGACCAAAACTCACAAGCAGAACTTGTCTATAACCCAGTTCAGTTCCTGGCTTGAAACCAAATATGAAGGCATAATTGACTCTGTACTTCCGCCAGTAGAATATATTGATGGCATACATTAACATGTGTAGAACAATGAAGCCGAACAAACTGCAGAGGCAAAGAGGGTCACCAGTTAGCATAACTTGTTAAAAAATGTTACTACTTGGATCAGGCCTATGCTTGAATTGTCAAGTTTATGCAGTGGTAAACCTGAAGAAGAAAGAATTAAAAGTACCTGTAAAGAGGAAACATGGTTTCCATGTATTGAGTCCTTCCTTCACTATCCATAATATTACGGGCACGAATCATCAGAATAAGTGCTAGCAAAAGAGAGGCTGCACAGCCAGCGAAAAAACCTGGAATTTTTTTTATAGACATGATCAGGGAAAGGCCATAAAGAGATCCAACACGGGAGAAAACGATCTTACTAGCCTTTAAAGGTAATTGCGTGAACCCGACTAGACAAGTCTCAGGTTCTGATAATGATCATATGTTTACAGCCTCAACTAGAAGTTCCAATTATTGACAGAAATCTTACCTGTTGAAAAAGTTGTCCTATGCCTTTCTCGCTTGACTTTGGGTCTTAAAATGCTCATTCCCTTAGAACGGTTTGCATTTGAAAAGTGCTTGATGAATGTTGTTTCAACCCTCTCCATTAGCTTTGTTACCTGGTGATGAAAGCTTCCAGATTAGGCCACTTGTAAAATAAAAATTAAGGAATTAAACAGAGTAGCTGCATTGATTGGAAGGAAACCAATGATGCTGAATTAGCTGTGTCCCACTATAAATTTTGAGATGAAGAAACATTACCTCTTCAGAGCTACCGAGGTAGGAGTTATCCACCATTTTCATGTAAGATTTTGACGCACTTCTGGAAGTGATCTTATCATACTTCTTCATTATTTTGGAGAAAGCCAACGTATTCAGAAAGCTGTTAAATTCCAGGGTAGAAGGATTGGTACAATCAGTTTAGAAGAAAACAGAGACTGTAGAAACAAATGGTGGAAATTTGTAGAAAAAAAAAAAAAGCAGAAGAAGACATCACCTGAAACTTTTAAGCAGGCGAAGCTTTTGGTAAAATTCAACAAAAGCCCGTTTAAGTTGTTCTTCAACCTTTCTTAGATTTTCCCTACTGAAACTCAGATCCGTATGGTTTGGAACCTTGAGAACACCTTTAATGGTGGAACGAGGAGTCCCGAGGGTATTGTTCATTTTCACCCGGTCAAGTATTTCAAGTGGTGCGGGTACAATGACCTTGGGTTTGGGTTTTGCTGGTTTGGCTTCTAAAGTCGGAGTATTTCTCTCTTCCTCATCGACATTATCGTCATCATCAGCTTGGCCATGGGTGCTTTCCTCAATGGCTTCCAGGTGAGCAGCCCTTTCTGCATATCAAAGTTCAAACAGGAAGGTAAGGTAAGGTAAGGTAAGCAAGTGACTGAAAAAAGTCGTAGAGATAAAAGGTTTAGAGAGAAGAGAAAGTTACTGCTTGCTGATTTAGCCCCAGATGGAGTAGAAGCAGAGAGTGCAGCAGCAGAAGCTGCAATATCAGAAGCAAGACGAGTCATCTCAACAGACCTGTCGAAATGAATCCCTGGAGGGTTCTCAACTTTAATCCTAAAAGCAATCAAGGCATCCATTTGCTTGTTCAATACATCAGCTTCTTTCATCACCTCTTGCGCTTTAGCCCTATAAAACTTGTCCACTTTGTTGAACTCATCATCAAGCCTTCTAAAGTAAACCAGCTCATACTCTCCCCCTTCCTCCGACGACATCAGGAACGTCGTTTCATAACTTTGCGACCCATCTCGGCTCACAGAGTTCACCAAGATGGGTTGGCTTTCAATATCATCAGGTGAGGAGGATGGGCTGGTTGGGTTATGGTGGTGGTGCCTCTGTGTTAAGCCACTGAAAGCTCTGTAGAGCGTGAGCTTTCGTTTCAGCGCAGGTGCAGCCTGTGGCTTCGTCCTATGCTTGAAACGTTGCAGTTCTTTCAAAAGGGTTTTCAAGTAATCGTAATCCATGTATGCTTCTTGCCATTCTGGCACCATTTGAGACGCAAATTCCTTCCCAAACTTCATCTGTTCCGATTACAACTGCCAATGGCAATGCAGATGAGGCAATGCTGAAATAGATAGAGTAAGTACAGTTTTCACTATGAAGCTTCTGAGATCTGGGTCTTCTTCTTGTTGTCTCGAAATTGAAGAAAACCCCACAAAGAAAAGAGTTGAAAAATAACAAAAACGAGTTGAAATTAGAGCAAGTTGATGAGGGTGGTTTGGTTAGGTGCAGGTAGCTGAAATATATACATATATATAGATATAGATATATAGTAGGAGGTGGGAGTTGGAGGGAGAAATAGAGGAGGGAAAGAGCCGAGAAATTGGTTCAGCAAGGAACAAAACAGCGTTTGGGCAGTGATAAGAGTAGAAAACCGTGTGTCAGGTAAGACATGAAATATTAGAGACAGAAAATGGGTACGTTGGAATTTAAATAAAAAGGATTAAACTTTTTTTATCTTTTCCTACCTTAATTGGTTTTTTTAACTTTAAAGGTTGAATAGGCAACTGGGATTGACCGCCCGCCCCCACCGTTGAATAATGTGAGTGCGCCTTGGGCGTTTCATTCATTCCGTATTAGGTGACTCAAAAGACTTCTCCATTGTACAGCGCTTACACTCGAGTGTGAAGGATTAATTGCAACATCTACACATCCAACGCAACTAAATGAATTTGTTTAGATTTGATTGCGATTAATTTTTTATGTTTTTGTTAATAGAAAGATTTTAGTTTTTCAATATGACAATTATAATAAAATGATTATGATTTGTATTCATTTATTGCTAATATTATTAATTCATCAATTAAAAAAGAATAAACTTTGACATTTTACAATGAATGCATTTAATTTCCAGTATTAGAATGATATTGAACAAGTGGGCATGCTGAAATTATGACACACTCCACTTTTAGTAATCAATATTAAAGCATCATCTCTTAAAAGTACTTTTGACAGCTTAATTATATTTTTATTCCTCCAACACATGGTACTTTCCTTCCTCTAGTTAATTATTTAAAAAATATTTATTTTTTTTATATATTAAAATATTAACAACAAATTATAATAAATTATTTTCTATATTTTTATTAAAATATCATAATATTAACTAATTTGAACATTATTTAAATACTTATTTGTTATTTTATAACATTATGTCTAAAATGGACATTTTATTTCTTAAAAATACTTTTTGACAACAATATTGAATATTTAAATTTTAAATAAAACTTTTCAAAAGTACTTCTCAAAATTACTTTTTTAAAGCACTTTTCAAAAATAATGTTAAATTAGCCTTTAATTTAGAATTACTTCTCAAAAATATTTTTGGGCCCAAAAATAATTTTGAGCAAAAGCTAAAATTTTCTACTTCCGCTTTTGTCTAAAAACTGCTTTTGTAAAGGTTTTTTTTTTTTTTTTACACTTATGAAAAGCTCAAAAACATATTATTTAATAATATTTTTATCTCAAAAGTAATTTTTACCCCAAAAGTACTTAAAAGTAATGCTAAACTGGCGAGTCAGCATCATCTTTTGTAGACTAAGATGCAAGTTGGGAGTTCAACTTATAAGTACCGATGAAATTCGTAGTTTTTTATTCTTGATATATGTGTGGTTTTTAAGGGCATTGAAGCATACAGAGGTTGGTAGGTGAGGTGAATGATGGTGTTATAGAATTTTGTGTAAACAAAAGTGGTTGGTTTGTTAACATAAACTTGTGTTGTTTTATATTTTATGTTTTTAATTAGAATGGATTTGAGACAATCAGTTCACTAACCAGTTGTATAAATATCAGCTTGTTTCCTATTAGAAGATATCGTGTTGTTCTAGCTCGATTCATGGTGCACCGATAAGTCGCTAAAGGATCTAATACCTCGAACATATGCCTTGGCTGCCAATAATTGGGCCAATGTCTCAGATTATGCTGTGAGTAATGCTTTTAAAGAGGTTAATTGGAAATGTTTATTCTCAATGCCTTTGAAGGACAAAGATTGAAAAGGAATCAATGTTATCATTTCAGCCACCTTCAATGTTGTTTTGAGGCCCTCTGTGAAGGATCGTATTATATTTAATCATGAGAAAAAATGACTTATTCTGTAACACTTAATACTCGACCAAGATGTTATGGTTGGATCATGAAGGTTGGATCATGAAGGTTGCATCAATAACTCAAAGCTTGGAACATTTGTTTTCAAAACATAAATTATTCTGTAATTGTTATAAAACCTCCTTTATTCCTTTTGATAAGAAAAATTGTCAATCGAAAGGCATATGTATGAAGGTTTTAAAAAGTTATCTTAAAAAAATTAATTTAATTTAAAATGTCATGCTATCGAATTTATTTACTTTCTTCGTAAAAACACATATTCACGATTAAGATTTTGCAGCTGAAAGTTTCTTAGACTTGTTTACCCCAGAAAATCGAATGTTAAGTTTTAATCATTAGAAAACATGCCAATTTTTTAGATAACTAGTTAAAATACTCATCAAATCCCAAAACCAAAATTAAAATCTGCAAAACTGTTCCATAGTTCAAAAGTCTATAAAATTAAAAATATGAATACTAAACAAGTTTTATACGAAGTAATCGAATCGAGCTCCCGAGTGCCGCCAAATCCTAAGTCTGAGGGTTACTTGAAATATTAATAAACGGAGTGAGCTAAAAAAAAAAAAAACTCAGTGTGTGCCTTGGCCCATAAATAGAATTAAACAGCCAGAATCATTTAATAGAATCTTGAATAGATGCACACTTCAGAACAGGTAGATCAGAAATTACAATCATGCTTAGCATGACAAACTTATACAAAATAATCCTACTGTCATCCGTTACACATCATCTCCGACCATCCAATCACACCAAGTAGGGCTACTAGAACTCATCCATCCATTACACCAAAATGTGGTCGTATGCCACTTAGATAATTCGCAGCTGTGTTGCCAAAAATTTATTACAGGTATACCGCCAAAAATATATATAGTGCAGTTAAACTACCAAAATCAGATTTCCTCTATCACAAAATCTTTTCTCACCCCAATGCATATACAAAAATCAAACTGAGTGATCATGCCATATTTACTCATACATAACAACAGAACATGAGCATAATATTTAAGCTTACTCAGAGTCTTACTGAACAGAAACCCACTTTTATAGATACGTATATACATATATTTACAGGAATCATGATTTAACACATATTTAGAATATATTACAAATCAGAGTCTAAAATTTAATACTTAGCCCAACGGACCAATCAAAATGGCTCACACGACCCATCAGGCCAAATCGTGTGGCCCACATGCCCTACCTCAACCAAACCACGTGGCCTATACCTCTGTGTTTCTCACACAGCCCGACACACGACCGTGTAGCATCATCAGCCTCCTTTTGCTTTTCACAGAATTTTAAGATTTCCATGTTCGTTTTTAGAAATTACGGGTTAGATCATACACCTTATTGCTTTTGGGATGTCAGCACTAAAGCAGCACTCCAAGTCCCTGTACACGACATCCACAACTAACTCGATTAGCAAACTTAACAACGAAATCAAAACTTGAATTGGGTTTTCAACACTTGATTAAACCAGTCCTTTAAACTGGCATTTGGTCACTTACCCCAGAAAGATAACGGTTTAATAGCAACTAAATTGCTGGTGGGTTATGTATCTCGCAATATTCACTTAACAGAACCAAAATTCTCCCAAGATAAAAAAAAAAACTTCCTATAAAACAAACGAATTATGATTGCAAAATAAGATAAAAAAAATATAATACTAAACCGAAGTTTCGAAGCGCACATGACCAACAAAGAAAACAAAGAATTGACGACACTGAGAGGAATCAAGGCCTGGATGGCATAAAAGAAAAATAAGCAAGAGATTGCCCCCAAAATTATGGAAAACAAAACAAAATGAAAAGAAGAAGAAACAAAGAGGAGAGGCGGCAAAAGAAGAGTTTCCATTAGCAAAATGAGGGAAAAACGAAAAATGGGGAAAGAGGGATAACAACTAGAAAGGAAATTTTAGGATAACTTTTAATAATTTCCAAAAAAAAAAAAATCTAATAAAAATCTTATCTAATTAGCTAACCACCTAGCAGTAGAGTTTGACCGAAACTCTGACAAGTATGGGCGGCAACAGTAGAGACAAAGCAAAAATTAATTCCATTTTGGCACGATAAGATTCAAACTTGGGACTTAAGGGTAAATTAAGATTTTACTACTAAATCAGTAGTCTCATTCTTGCTAATAACTCACGAACAATTAAAGATAGCCCTAACATGATGAGCTAGGTGAAGAAATAAGAACACCCAAAATTCAAGGAAAAGGATTCGAATACAGAATCTCAAGCATATAAATAAAACACTTAGCCACTGAATCAAATTAATTACTTGTAACGCCCCAAAATTTTAATTTTTGATTTCATGTATGTGTGACACACAATGTCTATCTGCTTTAATGGTTATGTGATCTGGGTGTGTGTGTGAGGTCCAAATTCAAGCCTTACTTGGGCAAATTTTGGTATTTTTATAAATAAAGTCTTAACCTTGTGCAAAGGGCTTAAGTTTAAATGTTGGGTAAATTACATCAGAATGGGCCTGCTTTGATGCAGTGGTTAAGTGGTGTGTTATTATGGTGGAGGTTTTGTGTTCGATTCTGTGAGTAAAGGTATTATTTTTTTTTTTTTTTGCTCAGATTTCGGGATAGAGTTGTGTAATATGGGGATTCTAAGTAGTGGATGTGAAGTGGGAATTAGGGGAGAAGATTAAGGGATTTTGGGGATTATCGGGATTTTATTTTATTTTTTTCCCATAACCGAATTTTGGCTCCCTTTTTCAAAAATAAAAAAATTCTGCCGTTTATTCTTCTCCCACTCCTCTTACCGAAATTCTCTGAGTTTTTCCATCTTTCTCTTCTTTTTCTTCTTCTTGATTTTTCCCTAATCCATTTATTTTCCTTCGTTTTCGCATGTGGTTAGTGCTCGCTTAGTTTCGATAAGTGTTTCTCGTTTCTGTCATGAATCTCTTAGCGACTGAAGTGGTAATGTTTTTTCTCTGCGATTTGGGCGTAGGGGGGCTCGGACTGGTGAATTCAGTGTTCTCGTTTTAACAATAGTTAAACGGAGGGTTATCATTGGCGGTAAGTTGAGTTTTTGTTCGTTCTTGGTTGTCAATTCGCTTGTAAATCCGTTAATTTGATGTTGAGTATCTTGATTTTAGGCTTTGAAGTGCTCAGGAGTGATTAGGCATCAAAACGATACCAGGTGTGTACCCGAAACGTAGAAAACGGGGTTCGACGAAAAGCTAAAATTTCTTGCTGTCGAGAAATAAGAGAAAATGATGCGAAAAATTGTAGAGAAAGGAAATAAGGGTGTTAAAAACCAAGAAATCAACATTTTGCACTAAAATAGTTTTGGACAGCAGCAGTAGTCTAACTTTGAAAAATCATCAAAAATAGTGTAAATTGAGTTAGAGGTTGAATAAAATATGAAATTAAATTTTATTGAGTCTAGTATTTCATGGAAGAAACAGTGTAAGCAATGAAATTGTAAATCATGATTTATAATAAATTTTGTGAGATAAGGTTAGAATGATTTCGGGTTCCCCTGTTCTAACTTTGGAAAATCATAAAAAATTGTAAAAAAATAATTAGAGACTTAAATTTATATGTTTAAATCCTTAATGAGTCTATTTTCAAGAGAAACAAATGGAAACATCATCTAAATTCTGTACTAAGAGATAAATAATTTTTAGTAAGGAAAGGTCAAGAAGGCTGTCAAACAATGAGAATAGGGATAACTTTAAAGGTTTTATCAGTACTTATTTGATAAACTATAAATTCTGAAAATTTTATGGTAGAAATTTATTTGATTCTAGTTTCAAAAACATCAAGTGGATCTTAATTTAGAATTCTATAGCTCAAGATATAAATAATTTAGTGATAATGACTCAAGTAGACAGCTCTGAATGAACATATAAGTAAATAGTGAAAACATATATGAGTATTGAGCTAGCATGGGTTACTTTAAAAATGGATCACACGGCCAAGGCCAATTTGGGCGAGTGGGCCACACAGGCGTGTGGGCCCACACGGGCGATCACATGGGCATGTGGGCCCATTTTTACCGAAATATTTTTAAGGTTGCACGGTCGCCCAAGTCATTTGTGAACCTCTTTGTAGGGTCGATAAGCGCTACTTAGACACCTAAATGTGTGAAATCGATCAATGATATCTCATCTTTGGGTATGTTAATATCTCGAATCGAATATATGTACTTGAAATTGCATAATAGCATGTCATCAATTGTGTGTTGCATTGCATTGGGTTGGGGTTGTTATTCGGAGGAAGTGTCTTGAAAGGCTTTAAGCCTAATTTCTTGTGTACTTCACCGCAAACTCTTTCATTGTGCGCATTCGGTACTACTTGGAGTGTAGGGATGGGTGGGTTGATTATATCCCCACATGGAGTGTAGGGTTGGACGGAGATGGTGTGTAGAGGCTGGTTGAGAAGGATTTTGCTCTTTGCATAATCATATCGCTTCTCGATCATCGTGATGGGCTAAGGCCCTACGCATTTGACATTTGTCTTGAGATGGGCTAAGGCCCAAATCACACCGATCTCAAAAGGGCTTAGGCCAAAGACTGTTCAACTGTGCACTGTGAATACTGATTGTTTGTTTGTTTCTGCGAGATTACACACTGAGTTTATGTAAACTCACCCTTTTTGTTTAATGTGCACAGGTAATCCCCAAACTTGACGGATTGGTGCAGTAGAGGACTCGACGATTGCCATACGTATTTTAAACTGTTTTAATTTCAGTTTTGGTATTTATTTCTTAATTATTTTCTGGGTTATTTTTTTATGTAAATTGAACTTTTTGGACTGTTTGCTTTTATTTCGTATTTTAGACTGTTTTCGTGGATTTAAAAACTGCACAAACTCAACGAACAAATAGTTTTCTCTAAAACAAATGGGTTTTTCTAATATGGACGGATTTACCTAATTAACTCGGTTTTTCATAAAATAAATGATCTCTAAAGCTTCTGCAACGAATTGTGTTTTAAAATAATCGATTAAATAAGTAAGCGATTTTGGAGTCAAAAAGAGTAAATAAATGAAAACGGCTTTATCGTAACAACTTAATTTCAACACGCTATTATGTGACATCGCCAGATTCGGCCATAACATCTAGGCTGGGTTTGCAGTGTTACATTACTTGACACAAATATGAACCCAGAAACTAAAGACTTTTAGGGCGTTACATATTCACTATCAAGAAAATTACTGAGCTATTAATGGTATTCGACTGAAAGTGCAATGTTTTATCTAGTTATTGTCTTTCGTTAGGTTGCCTACGATGGCCTTTCTAGCATGTAGAGTGATTTCTTTGAATGCCATACTTTGCTCAATTGTCCTTAGTGTAACTCATGTCTTGAAACCCAAGGTCATCTCTTCTTCGAGTGTAGTTAGATCAAGGCTCTCTAGGAGCAAGTTTTCAATTTGTGGCAGATTTATTTTTTCTTTCCTCATGATTTCTTTCACTTCTTTGCGAGTGTTGAGATATGCCTTTCTCGGGCATTATCAAGCGATGGTGGCTCATGACTTGCTCTGCAACGCTATAGTCTGTTTGGTTTGCTCGGGATGCTGCCAAGTTCAAAAGGAAATTGTGGAATGTGGATGATTTTTTCTTTCTTATTAAATTGCAATCATTATTTTTTATCAGATCTTCTTTTCACGACCACTGCATCCTTGAATGAGCTTGTTGGGATTTTCCTTTTCTTTGTGCTCCTTTTGTTTCAGGTAAATCACCCCGTAAAGGGATTGTAATGGTGTTCTTCAAAATTCTTCAGGTGATATCTTGGCTCTCTTCTCAGATCCCTTAGGAATATTAGATTCAAATGTGGCGAAACTCCTTGCGATGAAAATTGATCTCGAATTTGTTTATCAAACTAGCTGAAAATTGTCTATCCCTTTCGTCATCGAATTTGACTCGACTATCGCTATTAATTGGTGTCCTTTCCCTCAAGCTCGTCTTTGGCATCTTTGGAAGCTTTTTAATGTTATTGATGCTTTAATATGTAATTGAAAATTAGTGTCATTTGTGATTGCTTATAGGGAAGCCAATAGTATGGTTGATGCTTTGGCCAAAGTCGTCATGCACTGCACAAGTCAAGTCTTTTTTAGGTTTGGTGGTAAAGTCAAGTCCCTTATGCTTACTTGTTTCTTGTTCTTCTTATTTGTATTTTGCTTCCTTTTGAACAACTTTGCTACTCTTTGATGGCTTAAATATATAATAAATTATTTACCAAATAAAAAATAAAAATAAAAGTAATCTTTTTTCTTCCTATTTTTCACTATGTTTCTTCAACCTTGGTTTACTTCCTTGATTTATCATGTTAATCAAACACATAAAAGCAAAGCATCTAAATGAGTCAAATATATTATATATATATATAAAATTTTGTAAAGATAGTTTAAAGGGGATAATATTTTTATCTCAAACAAATATGAAAATTTGATTTGGGGAGTTACATGCATGGCAAAGAAAAAATAAAAGAAAATTTTACTCATAATATTTTTAAAATTTTTATATAATTGGTTAATTGGACCCATAAATATTCAAAAATTATTCATCAAAAATTTTTATTTTTTTTTTATAAAAAATGGTTTTATATAAAAACAATAATAAATGAATATATTTATCCACAAAAATCCATAACCCTTTTATTTTCGGTTAAAACTCATTACTTTTCTCTCAAATTTCTCTTATTTTCTTGCACTCTT
The DNA here is from genome assembly GCA_025698515.1 of Gossypium sturtianum. Taxonomy (NCBI): domain Eukaryota; kingdom Viridiplantae; phylum Streptophyta; class Magnoliopsida; order Malvales; family Malvaceae; genus Gossypium; species Gossypium sturtianum. The sequence continues at coordinate 58,846,607 of CM046945.1, read as the reverse complement.
TCTCTATTATTTTCAAAATAAAGGTGATCAATCTTTTAATAATTTCTAGTAGGTCTCCCTAATTGGTAACAATTCTGAAAAACACGTTAGTTTTTGTGAGAATAGACTGACTGTTCAATATTGTGTCCAGTCGCAGGATTTATCAACAATAAAACAAAAACAAAAATAGAGAAACTAGAGAGAGACTTGCACACAACCATTAGTTAACGCAATTAAAAAATAATCTTACTCTATAAAGTTTTCTTAGTGAATGTTCTTTTATTCCTCAATTGATCAAACCACCTATTGGCAAAAGTCCAAACTACCCTTCAACAAATTGTATTTACAGCCCCAATAGCTAGTCTCAACTAGTTACAACCACTCACGCAAACCTCACTTAGACAAGTTTAATTCACTCACAAATAAAACCTAAAATTGAGTGTGAAATCAAACAAAGAATACTTAAAAAAAAAAACAGTTCGTAACTCTCTACCGTAAAAAATGTTCACATTGATTGTGCAATATATTGCCTATTTATAGGCATCCTAGGTGGTTCACGACGGAATGTGCAAGTGTACAAAATCGTTATTAAGTAATAAGTAAGTAAAAGAGTTATCGTCTCCACAGAGACTGTGTTTAAATCGATAATTGTAAAATTACTATTCATAAGTTGGTAAAGAAACACAATAATTTGGAGTGATAGATGTTAAATTAAATTAATCAACTAATTGCAAATTAATCCTAAATGCAAATAAGATGAAGTAGAATGCAAGGCGATGGTTTAGCAATAATATCACTTGTTTAACAACAATAACATGAATAAGCTAGAATAATTACAATACTTGACTCAATTTATTCTCATCATGTTTAACAATGTTTCGGAAAAATTCCATGGCAACTCGATCATTCATTAACTTGGAATATGATATAAGCTCTTTCGAAATCTTATACTTAGAAAAACATGTATATTTCTGTGTCCATATTTTACTAAGGGTTCCTTAGAATTTATGTGAAGTAACATGGATGAATCACGTTTGAAACAATTTAATCACACAAACCTAAAGTATTGCAAGGTAATAGAGCTCTCTCGAGTTATTACGAACCGTTAATTTAATCAGATCAAGATCTAAATTAAGCAAGCACCTTCCAATTATTGTGTCCATTAATTACCATCTAGTCAAGATTGGTAAACTAATTTTAAGGCATCCAAACATGTTTTAATGCATGAAATACATAAATTATTTTAATTGGAAGCATGAACAACTAAGACATAGGACATCATAAACATCAATCAAATGGATTTTATCAAATTATTGCAATCATTCCAGCTAAAACAAAATTAAGCCATCATTGTTAATGGAAATACAATTAAACAATTTGGAACATATTTGAATAGCTAAGAACAAAAATAAAGAATAAGGAAGAAGAAACTCTTGATGATTTCAACGATTCTTTGAAGACCGATCGTGGTGTGGCTTCCTCTAATTCTCGTGATTGCTCCTTTGCAAATTACTCCTCAAGGTGGCCGGTCAAGAGAGTTTTTCTCAAGGGAAATGCCAACTAAAGGGAAGTGGGGAAATGGATGGCTTATGTGTGGAAAAGAGGAAAGAAAGAGGAAAGAAAGATGAGAGAAAGATGATAGAAATGTGAATTGAAGGATGAGGGATGAATGAAATGGAAGATGAGGACTGGTATTTATAGTAGAGGGATGGCTTGGGAGTTTGCTAAAAATAGCATAGAGATCCCACGGTTTGCTCCCTTGCTTGGCCGACCATGAAATGTGGGATGGAAGGTTGTTGGTTACTTGATTTGGTGACCAATTCTCCATTGATTCATGGCATGGGTTGGTCAGCAATAAAGCTCTAAGTTGGGATTGATTTGTGATTTTTTTTTACAAATAAGGGGCCTTCAATTCAGTTAATCCGAAGCTAATTTGGGTTGCTCTTGGTGTCTTGCCGAATTTAGGCTTCTCTTCCCCTTGTTGGACGATTTTGGTAACCCAATTAAGAAACAATTTAATTCTCTTCAGCAGCCATTTTCAAGTTGGGTCAAGGTAATATTTCTAAGCCCAATTCATCATCTAGCTGTCCAAATGAGGTGGATTTTAGCTCACATGCATGTGTGTTTTTTATTGACTCTCACATTAATTAATTCAGTGGCCCAACTGCAATAAATTGAGTAAAAATTAACATGTAGCATAAAATAGTAAAATTATGTAAAATTAATGCTTAATTTCATAAAATTACACACTTTACTAAAATTATGCCTTATTTCATAATATGAACTAAAATGACTCAATTAGTTGTCTATATACTCGAAATTTGCATAGTTTATAAGTAAAAAGGTGCTAAAAAAATTATGTAATTTAGATGTATAACTAGGCAACAATGTGATAAGCACCAATAATTAAGATAAACTTGACTTATAATGCTTCACATACTTAATTAATGAAGTCTCAAGTTAATCAGAAGAAACCTTCTTGAAAATAGCCACTGATCACGTCTTTGGGTATGAGAAAAATTCTCACCTTAAACCAATTTGAATTCAACTTCTGTAGTAAATCCAATCTCTTCACAACTACTCCTATTGATAATTTTAGTTTTGAAAACAAGGATGTAGATTTCCACGAGGCCTATTTGCTTAATAAAGAAAATAAGATAAGGCCCACGTAAAAAAAGGTCAATAGATAAACATGCCAAGGTTGTCGTACACCTTGATTGATCAGGTCTAAGACTGACCAGGTCATTAAAAAAACATCACATGGCAACCTTGGCTCTAATAAATTCTTCTTTTCTTTTCAAGCTTTATTAATTAATCTTTATAAAATTAGAATTGTGACTTTTCTTTTAATATATTAAGATATTTTTTTTTTGCAAGATTTAGTTTTTTATTGATTGAATGATTTTGGGATATTGATTTTGTATGAAATTCCTAACATCTTAATTGGGTAATAATTTTTAAAGGTTAACTAATACAAATCGTGAAAAAAATTAGGATCGATTGTATTTATAATCTTGAATTTTTTTTTTAATATTGATTAGAAATTTAGTGTTTTTATTTAGAAATGATTATTGCTGGTGTGATTATTATGAATCTAGTGTTTGAAATTTAATATATTACATTCTCATTACACCAAAAAGCACTTAAGTTCTTTTTATTTTTGTTGGGGATAAACCCAGTTTAAGTAACGAACAAGTAAAATAACGAACAAATTAAAAATACTGAACAAAAATATTTTACATGGAAAAACCATTCTGAAGAGGATAAAAATCCACGATCAAAGATAATTTCACTAAAATGACAAAAATGAAAAGTACAAAATATGGAGATAAAACTAAACCCCAAACTCGAAATAAGAACCCTCAAAAGGTAAACACAAAATTCTTTGAAAGTTTGTAAAAGCTAATACTTAAATGTGAATGAGTTATTTTTCTAGGGTGAAAAAGAGTCTACTTATAGGCTAAATTCGTAGGTCAAATAATATTAAAATAACCTACACTAATTAAAGTTTAAGTGGGAAAATAAAAACATAGCTTGACTAGGATAAAAAAAGCCGAAAAATACGAGGCATAACTCCACAAATCTCCACATTGACTCGTATTTCCACAACACCTTCTTTGCCAAAGCCCACCACAGCTTATCTTGAACTATGCAGGATATTAACTGAGTTGAAGTTGTGCTTAGAAGTTGGAAGTCTTCTAGTCTTTGACTTGTGGACTATCAAATCAAAACTGACCCGGTCTGATTTCCACGAATGCAGTGCCTTATTTTTTCAAAACCTGCATCCAAAAGAGAACCTCTCTTATATGAAACAGTCATACCCTTTTCCCTCATATTACCAAGTTGTCTCCACTTCAAACGAGTCGACTTCGACTCTTTGACAGACGAGGGACGTCCTGTTTCACCGATCACCATTGATCCTTCCAGAACATAAAGACTGTCAATCTTTTTACCTTTCATCAAAATGAGATCCTCACGGGATACCTTAATGTCTCTTGACTTGATGTTAATTCTACAATCCTTCAAGTCCAGAATTCCTAAGGAGATGAGATTTTTCTTTAAGTGCCTGACATCTGAAAATGTCCTAATTTTCTCATCATGCATCCTGATCTGAACAGTACCAATATTGGTTACCTTCTGAGTGAATCATTCCCCATACACACCACTCCACCTTCAACTGAACTGTATGTGAAGCACCAGTCCCTGTTAAGACACATGTGGAAAGAACACCCCGAATCCAAGATCCACTAGAATGTAAGCTTGGAGCTTTTTATAATAGCCCGCTTTCCAGTGGTGTCGAAAATAGTAGTTTCGGGACCACAATTTTGACGTGTGGGTTTGTAAGTATTATTTATTTAATATTTATAAGGTCATCAGGGTCGTATTAAAATTTGATTTAGTAAGGACGTTTGATTAGTTTATTGAAGAAAAATGACTAAATAGTAAAAAGTGCAAAACTTAATTGCTAATAGTTTATTTGAGTCAAATGATGAGAAAACATTATTGCATAGATCTAGATGGCAATTAATCCATTTTCAAAGTTAGTGGCCGGCTATGTGATTATTAATTGAAGGTATAATTTAAAATATTATTAAATGAATGTCAAAATAATAAAAACAAAAGAAAATTGGTATCCATCTTCTTCATTCATCAATTTGAAAACCGAAACACCATTTTTAACACCTTAGAGTTTCGACCTTGCTACTCTCTCATGCATGTAAGTGTATTTTCCACCCATTTTTCATGAATTTTATGTTTTTAAGATTGTTTTAGCTTAATCTAGCTAACATGGGGGTTAAATTGTTAAATTGTTAAATTGTTAAAAATTTTAAAATATGCCATTGATGAATATGGTATGTTTTTGAAGTTTAATGGTAGATTACTAAGCATGGGTGTTAATTAGGATTATTTTGTAAAGTAATTTTGTATAATTTTTAAGTTTAGGGATTTAATTGAAAATAATGAAAATATGACATGTTTTTCTCATGCAATTTCAATATGTGATGACTGATATGAAGTAGTTATAAATTCAATTTAATGGGTATAAAGTTTAATTATAAAAAATAAGCTTGTTTTAGTTTTAGTAATGTGTAAAAGTTTGGGGCAATTGTGAGAAATTGAAAAATAGATAGCCATATGTATTAAAATGAAAATTATATAAAGTTGAGGCAAATAAATTAAAACAAACTATTTTATAGATCAAGAACAAGTAGATAATCGTGGAAAAAGGAAATTTGCTGACTAGTCACTGAAACTTTAACATCTCTGCAGTTTAGCCTTGGTAAGTTTGTTCGGTTTAGTTTAGTATAATCGAAATGTTATATTCATTGTGAATTGTGACTATTGAATATTTATAGTATAATGGAATTTTTATAAACTATTGTGAGTTGAGAAGTAATGGACTTGAATTTTGTTAAAACGATGAAATGTTTGGAGCCCGGATGAACGTAGGATAGGGTACAATTGGCATGCCAATAAGTTATTTTGTGCATTGTACGGGATTGACTTGTGATGAGATGATGATTCCTAACTTGTTATTATCCACTGAATATACCGAAGTTCAGCCTTTGTTGCGGACTATTGTGTTATATTTATAGTGATAATGACGTGTTACCGGGGGTGGATGTAAAGCCTTCGGGCTTGGCACTTAGTGTCGAAGCGTGTTTCTAGAGGGATGTTAGTCTACAGGTTAGGCACTTGGTGCCAAGGTGTGTTCTCGGTTGGTTTGACTCGTTTGAGCTTTTTGGCTTGTTTTGGGTGGTTAACCGCGTATCTGTTATTTTGTTCATCGGGCAATTTTCTAATGGTAGATGACTTGTTATGGAATTATATAAATGTTTATGTGATTTTTCGATATTATCGTGAATTGATATCGAATGATCTCGTGTGATTGAATGGATTATGCAACTCGTACATATATATAAACTCACTTGTTGAATGATTGTGGACGATAGGATTATTGTTCATTAAGCTTGCTAATGTATAATTGCTATGTTTATAAGGTAAGTTTTATTGTTTTGACCGTTGAACTAACTAAGCTGTATTGAAGCTTACTCGTGTCATTTTCTTGTTTCTTTGTAGATAACATTTTGTGGAATTGGGCGATCGGATCATCCTGAAGATCACACTATCCGGATATCTATTGTAACAATCCGTTTTTAGTGAAATCTGAACAGTGGTTTCGGGACCACAAATATAAAGTGGAAATAATTATTTTATTATTATTTTGAGGTCTATAGCATGATAGTATGATTGCATAAAAATTTCTTTAAGAAATTTTAACGTTTGCATGCTTAATTCGATAAAAAGGACTAAATCGCGTAAAGTGCAAAAGTTGTGTTCTAGTAGCTAAAAGTATTAAATAGCTATAGAACCTTAAACTATAGGTCCTTATATGGTAATTAGCCCATAATTATTGATAGTGGAATATGATGGCTTGGTATTGTTGAAATTTGTGATAATTTAAAAGGTTATAAAGGTAAATTAGTAAATAAAAGTAAAATGAAATAAAACAAAAGGTTGTATCATCTTCAACCTTGAGCATTACCACCAAAAATTTAAGAAAAATAAATAACATTAGGGCTTTGAAGAATTCCATAATATCTCCCTATTGCATGTAAGCATTTTTCATCTGTTTTTAATTATTTCTATGTTTTTGGAGTCGTTGTCGCTTAATCTAGCTAGCCCAGGGACTAATTTGTGAAACTTTTAAAGTATTAGGGTTTTACCATTGATTAATGTGTATGTGTTTTGATGTTTGATGGTAGAAAATAAATGGTTGTTGTTAGATAAACAAGTTTTGTAAAGTGATTTTGGTTGAAAATGTTAAATAGGGATTAAATTGATAAAATGTGAAAATTATGTGGTAAATGTGTGAAATGATGAAATATATGAGCTACTAAGGGCTTAGATGAAATTTGACTAGCATGGGTATGTACCAAATTGCATGAATTTGCATTGTTATGGGTTAGGGACTAAATTGTAAATAAGTTAAAAGTCTTGGGGCAAAATAGTAATTTTCTAAATATAGATCAAGAAAAACAATGTACAAAATTAGATCGGGGAAATGATAAATTTTTGGACTGAATGATCGTTTTCCTTTATACGAGTTCGAGGTAAGTTTGTATGTTAATAAGCATTAAAGTAATTGTGTTTTAAATACTTTATTATTGCATTCTTGATGAATACAACTTCACGGAAATACTCGACGAAGATTTGGTAACGTATGAAATCCCGGTTGAACCTTAGGAATAGATAGGATACAAATGACATGTCATTAGGGGTTACCGTGTTTTGGGTGCTGGTCCTGTACATTCTACCGGTGGCTGAGTTTTTCGGCATGTGTTGCGGTTACTCGTCAGCTTGTGTGAGCAGCACCGTGTAGCTATGTCTTGACTGTCAGCTTGTGTGACCAGACCCAGTGATGGCTCGAGAGTGAGCATCTATATGAGATATTAGATAGAGATGGTTTCGACCATGTTTTGGCACTTAGTGTGCGAGATACCCGAGTATCTGATATTATTCAAAATGGTTCAACAGGCACAGTGATGTTACGAGAGTATGTGAATTCAATATGAACCAGTACAGGAATGTACGTGAATCATGTGAGAATTGAATATATGAGACTTGTGATTTCATGTCTAACTTTGTGGATGAATATATGTTAGGCTTGTGGATCAAATTGAGTTGGATTATACTATGTTTAATTACTTAAATTGTGGTTAAATAGAAAGTTGAGTCTTATGCTATGCGAACTTTCTAAGCTTAATTGCTTACTCTGTTTAATTTTTTGTGTTTTATAGTGATTCGGAAGCTCACTCGGTTTGGAAGTTGTCAGAGATTGCATCGCACTATCAAAACTCTTATTTTGGTACCTTTGGATTTTATGTATTTTGGTTATATGGCATGTATAGGTTATTTGGCTAATGAAAGCCTATATGTTTTGGTTATGTAATTGGCCATTTAATGTGGTTTGTATTGCTATGGGTTGACATGTATATATATATGTGTGTGTGTGTGTGTGTGGTTAGCTTCATGATGTATGGAATGTCTTAAAAATGCCTAGATTTTGATTTGGTAAGTAGAGTACCATATTGTTGAGATTTAGAAATGGCATGTAGGTTATGTGTTAGGCACAAAAGTGAATATATGCACTTGACCACTTAGGTAAATTTTTGGAAGTGATGTTGGTTTGCTTTTGAATGGCCAATTGTGATGTTTATGAGCATTGTGGTTGTTGGTATTGACATTGCATGTTTAAGCTTAATATTGGTGGTTTTTGACTACTTGGTTATGATATGGTCATATGTTAATGATGTGAGTAGGTTGAGGCAAATTTTGGGTGAGGAATGTGGCTTGAAACATAGCATAATTTGTCCACACGGGCATGTGCCTCAGCCGTGTGTGACACACGGTCAGGTGACATGGTCTTGTGTCTTCTGTAATTTTTTTAATGAAAACGATTCAGTGAGTTACACGGGCTAGTCACACGGGCGTGTGGTTAGCCGTGTGACCCAAGTCAGTGAGTTACACGGGGTCAGACACGGGCTGGGACACGACCATGTGATCCCATTTCGAATGCCCACACGGCCTGGCCACACGGGCCTGTGTCCCCTGCACTTTGAAAATTTTCCATGTTTTTCTAAAAAATTTCTTAAGTACTCGGTTTAGTCCCGAACCACTTTTAATATTTATTTTGGGCCTCGAGGGCTCGCGTTAGGGATTATATGATTGAATTTGAATGATTTTTTGTTTGATATTGATTAATGAACATGAAATATATAACTATTTAAGTAATATGTTCAGTAATACTTCGTAACCCTATTCCGGCGATGAATACGGGTTTGGGGTGTTACATCTATCGATAGATTTTAATATGTTTACCTTTGGGTTATATGGCATGTAATATGTGTGTCTTGTATATGTTTGAGATACTTATTATAAATGGTATATATTATACTTGTGTGATGTTGTTTAAGTTGGATTTTTGCTCACTTGTGTATATGTATTTGGCTTTTGCCTTGTAAAGGCCCATATGTATATATTTTGGTCATTTTGGGTTATACTACTTGTTGATGAATAGATTATGGTAGAAGTAAGCATGAATGGTATGGATAAATTGTAAGTTTAGTATGTGTTTAAAGTAAGTACTTGTGAACTTTGAATGTGAACTGGTTGGTGTATGAAACGTGGTGCCATTGAGAGAATATTGGTTAGGCACTTAGGATGAATGTTTTGGCATGTTTTAAACTTGTTTGAATTTGTTTTGAAGGCATGTAAATATTTAATTTTGGTTTGGCTTGGGACCTAAGAAATGGGTAGTGTTTTGGATTGTTTTTGAAGTCATTTTAGGTGTAAACAAACTGGGACATGGGCTATCACACAACCGTGTGCCATATACGGTCTCCTCACATGATCATGCGTCATTTTAATTTAAAGTGCAGGATTTTGCACATGGCATCAGGCAGTTACACGGCCTAGAGACACGACCATGTGACCTTATTTCAAATACTCATACAGTCTGGAACACGGCCGCGTGACCTTATTTCAATTTGTACACAAGCGGGCACCCAGGCTACGACAGGACCGTATAACCCAAATTTTGAATTGTACATGGTTTGGGCTCTATCACATGGCCTGGCCACACGGTCATCTGACTTTTGTTTCCAAAATTTTCATGTTTTTTTTGTTTTGTTTCAAATTAGTCCCTGATTGTTTTCAAACTATTTTTAAGGTCTCATAAGCTCGATTTAAGGCCTAAAAGTGCATATATGCTATGCTTAACGTCTGTATTGAATATTGATATTTAAATTAATATTTAAATGGTTTTGTGATGTCATTTGATTGAATGTGTGCTGTAATACTCCGTAAGCCTAATCTATTAACGGAGACGAGTTAGGGTGTTACATTTAGTGGTATCAGAGCTACGGTGTAGTCGATTCTCGGACTAAACGTAACGTATTAAAGTCTAGAAATTACATGCCATATAAACCTGTGATAGTGTGAGATTGATTGATCCGATCTAAACACTATTTTTCTTATGGATTAAAAGATATCGACAGAATCTGATCGTGCTGACACTGATGACGTAAATAGAAATGTTCTGACTTTTGAGTAGGAAGTAAGTCGTAGTCTACTAATTCAAAAAATGTCTAAAAATGAAGTAAAAAATGTCTTCTTCGATTTAATGGGTTAGTGGTTCATGGAATTTATGCGAACCAACTCTGTGGTCAACAACCTCCACCCCTTGTTGTACCTACTGTAGCACCTCTTCAAACGACTAAAACGAATTGACGAATTCCTATTGATAAAATAAAAAAATGTGGTGCTGAGGAGTTTAGAAGTAGGAAAAAAGATGATCCAACTAAAGCTGACTATTGGCTTGAAAATATCCAGTGAGTCTTCAAGGAAATGGCGTCCTCTTCGAGTGATTATCTTAGATGTGCAGTGTCGCTACTTAAAGATGAAACTTACAGTTGGTGGTCAACATTAATAGCAGTGGTACCGAGAGATAATATTAATTGGGACTTCTTGAAATTTGAGTTTAAAAAGAAATATGTCAGAAAATGATACCTAGATCGGAAAAAGAAAGAATTTCTCGAATTGAAGTAGGGAAATAAATCAGTAGCTAAATACGAGAGAGAATTTGTACATCTCAGCAAATATACTCGTGAAATTATGCCAATGAGGAAGAAATGTGCATCCGTTTTGAAGATGTACTAAATGATGAAATTAAAATGCTAATTGGAGGAACAAAAATATGAGAGTTCGTTATTTTATCTGATCGGGCACAAAAGATGTAGGAAGTTTATAATCATAAGAAATAGAGGGAAAAGAAGGCTTGAGAGTTTGGTAAAAGAAGTTTCTCTAGGTTATTTTCTGCACCACTGTCAAAGAAATCAAAAGAAGATTTTAATCGCGTCACTTTACCATCTGGTTTTTTGGGTAAAACAAATCGAGGCAACATGATCCGAAATCTTAGGTTAAACCAGTTGATAATGTGGGAAGTGTTCGTAATGCTCTGAGACTAGTGTGTGAACATTTTGGAAATCTTCATGATGGTGAATGCATGACTAATTGGATGCGTGTTACAGATGGGGTTCAACAGATCATTTTGTGCAAAATTGCCCGAGAATAGCGGGGGACAATGATGAGCGAAGTGATAAACAGTTGTCTACACCTCAAAAAGGTAGACGTCTTGGTTAGAGCAGTAATATTGGAGCAAATCGCAGTGGGACCAAAGATATGACTGTCAGCTCTGAAGCTAGAGCACTTGCACGAGCATACGCTATCCGAGCCAAGGAGAAAGCTACTGCACTTGATGTTATTTTCGGTACATACTATCTCTTTGATGTTACTGTGTATGCACTGATTGACCCTGAGAAAACTTATCCGTATATTTGCACTGCATTAGTAACGGATAAGAATTTACCTGTTGAGTCAACTAAGTTTGATGTTCAAGTTACAAATCCACTGGGTTAGAATGTGATAGTTAACTTAATATGTCATAAGTGTCTGCTGAGAATTCAAGTCTGTGACTTTCTTACTAATTTAATGTTATTACCCTTTCGCGAATTCGATATCATTTTAGGAATGGATTGGTTGACATTACATGATGCTATGGTACACTATAGATTGAAACAAATTGATCTGAGATGTCAGAGGGATGAAATGATTACAATTGAGTCAGATAGATCAAACAGTGTTACCAAAGTTATTTCAGCTATTTCGGCACAAAAATTGATTCGTATATGTTGTGAAACAATTTTTACTTATATACTTGATACTCGAGATTCGGGGTCGAAGCTTGATCAAGTACAGATTCTAAATGAATTTACAATGTATTTCCTAAAAAGTTACCTAAATTATCGCCAGAACGTGAAGTTGAATTTGCTATTGAATTGATGTCTGGAACTGCTCAGATATTGATTGCACCATATCGAATGGCATCAGCTGAGTTGAAAGAAATTAAAACACAGTTACAAGAGTTATTAGACAGAGGTTTTATTCGACCGAGGGGGTGCACTTGAGTTATTTGTGAAATAGAAAGACGGGTCAATAAGATTGCGTATTGATTACAAGCAGTTGAATAAAGTTACGATAAAGAATAAATATCTTTTTGTCTCGTATCGATGATTTATTTGATCAGTTGAAAGGTGCGACAATGTTTTCGAAAATAAATCTCAGATTTGGTTATTATCAGTTGCGATTTAAAAATATCGACGTGCCAAAAACTACTTTCCGAACTCGTTATGGTCATTATGAATTTCTAGTGATGTCGTTCGAATTAACCAATGCCCCTACTTGAAACACCCCACACCCGGCCCACGAGCCTTGACCGGATCTGGTATGCTCCTCGACGTAAACCGGTTCAAAATTCATGTGTTACTCTGATAAATAGTGTGTTTTGAAAGAAATATTGTTTTGGGTTGGGCTCGAGTAGAAAACAAATTCGTTTTAATAATGGAAACCCTTTTTAAATTTTTAGGTGATAAAACATTTAGAGTACATTTAAAATAAATTACTTAACCTTTGACTTAATAAAAATTTGTAAACATAAAAATAAATTTAAAATAGTTCAATTGTGGCCTTATTACATCAAAACAAACCCAAATAATTTAAAGTACTTAAATGAAATAAAATGTCCAAATAAAATAAACTTCAAGTGAGCATGGCCACCACAAGTTCTGCTAGTCCCGGTCCATCACTTTGTCCATCACCAAACATGTTCCCACAGCACGGGTGAGTCAACAGACTCAATGTGTAACCAACACTAAAATTTAATAGTCGGGCATACATTATCATATTACATTCACATTCACATAACAGATAGAAAGAAGTGATGCAACCCAACCCAAACCTATATGCCATCCGCTACACATCACCCGTACCATCCTCGCACACCGTGGGGACTACTAAGTCAACCCTCCATCCGCTACACACCATCGAAGCGATCGCTGCGATCGACGTGCTCATCGCCTCTTATAAATATTTGTGGTCTTAGGTCACCACATTCGGATATATCGTGGTCTTAGGTCACCACATTCAGATATCGTGGTCTTAGATCACCACATTCAAATACCGTGGTCTTAGGTCACCACATTCAATACCGTAGTCTTAGGTCACCACATTCAAATATCGTGGTCTTAGGTCACCACATTCACTTCCCCTTTTCAATAACCCATATGCCCCATATCATACATATTATGCATTAACATGCCAAATTTCACATTCTTACCACTTATCACATGTTAAACATAACATATTTCATAATCCTAGTAGGAGTAGGAAACGTACCTGAGTACTTTGTACCATAACATGGTACCTTAGCCACATTCTTAGACTTTCATATTAACACATATATCAAGTTAAAGCCATAAATCTATTAAGATTAGTGTGGGGTACACACCTGATTCGCTTAACAATTCACTGAAATCCCGAAATCCGATGTGTCTTGCCTCAGATCTTTAACTTCCTACATTCGGCCATCACTTTAAAAATTTAATGAAGACCATTCGGCCATAAAACCAAATCCTATTAGGATTGTTATTACTCAAAACTTACCTTGGTGCCGATTGATGTGTAATCAAATACCGAAAACTTGTATTCTTCCCCTTTAAAATCGGCTAATCACTAGATCCCTTGTATCGGTTAGTTTTCGGTTAAAACAAATAGATCTAAGTACTTAAGATAGGGCCTTGGCCGAATATGTGAGTACACTTACCTTGAAATTCTCAAATCCCTAAAAGTATCCCTTGCCTCGGATATGCCTGTCGAAATTCCCATGGATTTATGTTAGATCAATTCCTATCATTTGAACACATTAAGAATGGCCTAAGGTCGAATGTCATCTTACCTTGAATCTTAAAAATCCCGAAAGATCTTTCCTTGATGTCGACAACACATAAATCCAAAACCTCCTTCCATAATTCGACCAAGATTGATAATAGAGATTAGTCCCTAAATTTCGGTAAGTCTAAAATATAAAGAATGGAAACCAAATTTGGATCTTACCCTTACTTGATGAAATCGACAAACACCTTTGTTTGAAGCCCTTCAATGATTCGGCTATGAAGACTTGGAGACTGGATGGCTATGGTCACTTATGTATTCGGCTTCAACCGAATTGAAAAGAGAGGATAAGAACTTAGGAGAATCGGCAATGGTGGACTTGGGGAGAAGAGGAATTCGGTTTGACAAAAGAAGAAGAGAAAGAAGATGTTGCTTAGAGAATTCGGCAGAGAATGGGAAGGAAAAGGAAGAAGAATGAATGGTAGCCTTAATCTCCTCCCCTTTTGCCGAAATTATCACCAAGAGAATCCCTTACTTGGCCATCACTTCTATTTTGATGGCTTTATCACCTTAATTTGAAAATAAAATTAAAGAATAAATCCTTATTTATCTCTTGACAATAATCTAAAATAAATCTATTATTTATCCACCCTTAGCTGAAATTTTAAGAGAGTTTAAACTCTTCTTCAAGTGCCTTTGTGCCGTCCATTACCTCCCCCTTGTGCCGAAAAAAATAAAAACTTTATTTTGCTTCCTAAGTGACTCGAACTCGAGACCCTTTTGCTCCTGCATGTGGCGTCACTTGCTAGGCCCTTAAGTGGCGCCTTGTAGCCATTTTACCAAGGCTATTTGTATGTCATATTTCACATACATTTTCTCTTAAGACCACCTTGCCTTAGTTTCCCATTTTTAAACTTTAAACTTAACATTTTCTATGACATTTCCTTACATTTCCAAGTTTCCAAAAATGTTCGCTTTCCTCTTTTAAACTTAACATTTCTAAATCATTTCCTTGCATTTCCAAGTTTCCAAAAATGTTCACAATATATTCATAACGCATAAGACATGCCATTTCGTATAATTAAATCAAAAATGCATAGGCCCATTTCGGGATGTTAGAGTTCTACCCCCTTTAAAATAATTTCGTCCTCGAAATTGCCTGGCTAAAATAAATAAGGGTATTGCTGTCGCATTGCCTCTTCTGGCTCCCACGAAGCTTCCTCCGATCCATGGTTGCGCCATAACACTTTGACTAGAGGAACTGACTTCTTCCGTAACATTTTCACGTCTCGTTCCAAGATTTGAATCGGCTCTTCCTCGTAGGATAAGTCTGGCCTTAGCTCCACCTCTTCAACCGGTACTACGTGAGATGGATCCGATCGATATCGACGTAGCATGGAAACATGGAATACGTCGTGCATCTCTGCTTCAACTCCGCGGGCAACTCTAACCGATATGCCACTGGTCTAACTCGCTTCAACACCCGATAGGGCCCTATAAACCTTGGGCTTAACTTCCCTTTGCGACCAAACCTCATCACCTTCTTCCAAGGCGAGACTTTCAGAAACACTTGGTCCCCCACTTCAAACTCTATTTCCTTCCGTTTGAGGTCCGCGTACGAATTTTGTCTATCAGATGCTTCCTTCAACCGTGCCCGAATTGTCTCAACCTTCTCTTCAGATTTTGCCACTAACTCTAGACCCAAAACTCGACGTTCTCCTAACTCAGTCCAACACGTAAGAGTTCGACACTTCCGACCGTACAACGCTTCATACGGTGCCATCCGAATCTTTGGCTTGATAGTTGTTGTTGTACGCAAACTCGCTAAAGGCAAATACTCCTCCCAACTTCCTCTCAAGTCCATCACACACCCCTCAACATATCCTCTAACACTTGGATTACTCGTTCGATTTGCCCGTCATTTGTGGATGAAAGGCCGTAGTGAAATCCAACTTAGTGCCTAAAGCTTGATGAAGTGCCCTCCAAAACTGAGACGTAAATCTTGGGTCTCTATCTGAAATAATTGACACCGGCACTCCATGCAACCTTACAATTTTCGCCACGTACAATCTTGCCAACTTCAAGAGAATAGTCGACTCTCACCGGAATGAAGTGCGCGGACTTGGTCAAACGGTCCACTATTACCCATCATACCGAGTCCTTCTTAGTAGGCGTAAGGGGAAGCCCACTAACGAAGTCCATGGTGATTCTCTCCCACTTCCACTGCGGAATCTCGATTGGCTAAAGTAATCCCGATGGAACTTGGTGTTCAGCTTTAACTTGCTGACACGTCAGACATTTTCCCACGAATTCAGTAGCTTCCCGCTTAAGATCAAGCCACCAAAACTGTTCCCTTTAGATCCTCAGACAACTTAGTGCCTCCCGGATGCATAGCATAAGGGCTACTATGCGCTTCCCAAGAATCCTCCGTCTTAGGTCATTGTCCTTAGGCATACATACCTTTCCCTTGAAGCACAATACTCTCTCATCATTAACACCATAATCCTCTAACTCTCCGTTCCGTACTTGTTGTAACTCAACACTTAGATCCTCATCCACCAACTTACTTTCCTTTACCTCATTTAACCATGTTGGTTTGACTTGCAATTCGCCAATAGGTCGCCATCATCATCATACGAGACTCAAGTGTGCGAGCAACGCCTCGGATCTGATACAACCTTCCGACTCAGGGCATCCGCCACTACATTTGCCTTGCCCGATGATACTCTAACGAACAATCATAGTCCTTCAATAATTCTACCCACCTTCATTGTCTCAAGTTTAACTCCTTCGAGTCAACAAGTACTTGAGGCTCTTGTGGTCCGTGTAGATTACCGACTTTTCTCCATAAAGGTAATGCCTCCATACTTTCAAAGCAAAGACCACGGTACGTCAATTCCGGTCATTAGTCGGATAGTTAACTTCATGAGGCCTTAATCTGCCGAGACGCATAGGCGACTACTTTTCCATCTTGCATTAGAACACACGACCTAATCCCGTATGCGGCGTCCACGATACACCACAAAATCCTTTCCTACCTCAGTGAAATCGTAATCGTGCCTCGGTCAAGACCCTCTTAAGCTTCTCGAAGCTCTCCTGTTGCTTATCTGTCCATACAAAGGGTACTTCTTTCCTTAACAACTTTGTCAAAGGCGCGGCTATTGACGAGAAACCTTCCACGAACCTTCTATAATAGCCTGCCAAACCTAAGAAACTACGAATATCAGCCACGGACCTAGGTGGTTTCCAATCCAACACTGCTTCGATCTTCCTAGGATCCACCCTTATTCCCTCTGCGGATACCACATGCCCTAAGAATGCCACCTCCTTAAGCCAAAATTCACACTTACTGAATTTGGCATAGAGCTTCTTCTCCCTTAATACTTGTAACACTATCCGTAGGTGCTCATCATGCTCTTCCTCTGACTTTGAGTATACCAAAATGTCGTCGATGAACACAACGACAAACCTATCCAAGTAAGGTTGAAAAACCCGGTTCATCATATCCATGAACGTGGTTGGGGCGTTCGTCAACCCAAACGGTATTACTACAAACTCAAAATGGCCGTACCTTGTCCTAAAGGCCGTTTTATGGATATCTGCCTCCTTCACCTTCAACTGATGATATCCAGACCTTAGATCGATCTTTGAAAATACGGCGGCCCCCTTAAGCTGATCGAACAAGTCGTCTATCCGTGGCAAAGGATACTTGTTCTTGATGGTCAGCTTATTTAACTGACGATAATCTATGCACATTCGCATAGTTCCGTCCTTCTTCTTCACAAACAAGACCGGTGCTCCCCACGGAGACACACTGGGTCGAATAAACCCACGATCCAACAACTCTTGGATCTGAGCCTTGAGCTCCACCAACTCCTTTGGCGCTATTCGGTATGGAGCGATTGACACCGGAGCTGTTCCCGGTAGCAAGTCTATTCCAAATTCCACCTCCCTATTTGGGGGTATTCTTGGTAGCTCCTCTGGAAAAACATCCACGAAGTCCCTTACCCGTTCTAACTCCACTAATTCCCCCTTCTTTTGCGTCCACAGCACTAACAAAGGCCAGAAATGCCTTGCACCCTTTCCGGACCATTTTCTCCGCCTTTAATGCCGAAACTACATTAGACAGGTAATTTCTTCTTTCTCCTATCATAATGACCACCTCATCCTCCGGGTTCCTTAACTCCATTCGCTTAGCCGCACAATCCAACACGGCTCGATGCTCTACTAGCCAGTCCATGCCAAGAATAAGGTCAAATTCTCCGAAAGGGAGTTCCATTAAGTCAGCAGGAAATACTACGCCTTGAATTTCCAAAGGTACACTCCGAAAGATCTTATTCACCACTACAGTTTGACCTAGTGGGCTTACTATAGTCATCTCCCTATCAGAAAGTTCAAAGTCTAGGCCTAGTGTTTCCACTACACTACATGCAACATAGGAGTGAGTCGAGCCCACATCAATCAGAGCATAATAAGGTTTTCTAAATACAAGGAACGTACCGGTTATGACGTCCGGCGCGTCTCCATCCTCCCTCCGGCGAACTGCATAAACCAAACCCGATTGCCTTGCCTCAGTATTAGCAGCACCTCTGCCCGGTGTTCCACGTCCTCTGCCAGCACCATTACCTCTATTATTCGGACCATGACCTCGCTGAGGCTGCTGTCTACCTCTACCGGCTTGATTAACATTCTGAGCTACTGGTCGATTTCCATCTGGTTTCATAGGACAATCCTTGATCATATGGTCCTTGGACCCACACCCGAAACATCCTCCTGTCTTCTTCCAACACTCTCCTAAGTGTCTCTTCCCACACTGATCACAAGTACGATCATCGCCTCCTCAGAGCGACTTTAGCGACCTCGCGGCCTATCAACTCTAGACCTTTTATTCTCAAATGATCCTGATGATCCAAAGCCTCTTTTCTGCCTGTTCCGGTCGAAGTTCTGCTTTGTAGAGTCCTTAATCCCTTCAGCTACCTTAGCTTTCTCTACTAAAGCAGAAAACTCCCGTTCCTGATGCGGAGCTATCAACAACCTCAGATCATCCCTTAGTCCGTCCTCAAACTGAACACACCGTTCATGCTCCGTAGCCACTACTCCTCGAGCATATCGGCTCAACCTCAGAAACTCAGCTTCATACTCCGCTACGGTCTTGCTCCCTTGAACCAACCCCAAGAACACCTTTCTTTGAGCATCTATGTAATGAGTGCCGATGTACTTCTTCTGGTATGCCCCCTTCACATAATCCCATGTCAGATCCTCAGCTACGGCACCATCCCGCACGGTTAACCACCATTGATACGCTTCATCGCGTAGTAGTGCTACCATTCCTTTCACTTTCTCCTCAGGGGTCAGATCGAGCTCATCCATAATGCGCTCGGTTGCCTCCAACCAGTACTCAGCTGTACTAGGTGCCACGCCGGATACACCACGGAACACCTCAGCTCCGTTGGCACGGAGTCGCTCAGGTACTGACTTTCGAGTTCCCGAATTTCCCCCTGCACCAGCCACCAACTCAAGAACTCGCAGCACAGCCTGCGACACAGCATCATCCCCCGTCTGAGCTTGCTGCTCAACACCAACAGCTGGGGGTGGTGGTGGCGGTGGTATCTCATTGTCAGACCCTTGACCCGATCTAACGGGTTCCGACATGGTCGTTCTACCTCTACCGCGTCCTCGTACGTTACGTCCACGTCCTCTAAAACTCATTTCTATCGTCGCGATCTAATTAAAAAGTTTTATGAATTAGTCCTTGTTTCACTTATTATTCGCAAAGAAATTTTATGAAAGAAGTTTAATAGTGGTTCTTTCGATCAATCAAAGTTCAAATCTTCTATCCTAATTCAGAGAAGTACATTCATTCAAACATTCATTCAGTGACATCCATTTCATAGTATCTCCCATACACATTCACTCTTCGGACATTTCTGTCCGTTCCTATCCCAGGGTTATTTTCGTCATTTGTCCTACAGGGGTATTTTCGTAATTTTCCAAAATCAAGGTATTTTGATATTTTGCAAATTAGGGTTTTTGAACATTTTATAAAGTAACGTAATTTTGAATAAGGATTGTGGGTATTTTGGACATTTTATAAACCAAGGGCATTTTTGTAATTTTACCATTAGGGGTATTTTAGTAATTTTACAATTCGAATTTTTTCTAAAATTTTGTAAAAATAGTTCTCACAAATTAAAAGGTAATTTTAAGAGTTTTTAAAACTAGGGTTTTTATAAAAACACGCTAGTTCCCTTCGGGTTTTAGTTATTGTTTAGCCTATGACCGAGTCCTCTTGGTTAGGGTGAACCAAGCAACGCACTGGTAGGATTCTGCAAAGAGGAGGTGAGTCACTAGGATCGCTAAGTACCAGGCTCTTCCGGATCCAATCCTAGACATGCGCATTGTGGGGTTGCCACACCCTAACTTAGCGACTAAGTCACGTGGTTGTTTAATTAGGCACTTAAGTCTTATGTAAGTGTTGGGGAAAACTAGTCCTAGGGTTCAAGTACTTATCATGCTAATCTACGTTCCATTCCATTTCTACCCTTCTACACATCATAATATAATCCACACAATGGATAGAAGTACTTACCTGGTGGACGTCGGGTCGGAGACTTAGGTGCCATGCCAGAACAACCTGAAAATTTCCACAAATTTCTTTTGGGCTAGATTTTGAAAACGTTTTGGGCCTTAACCCCAGGCCGAGAGTTTAAAACTGGGCTCTGATACCAAACTGAAACACCCCACACCCGGCCCACGAGCCTTGACCGGATCTGGTATGCTCCTCGACGTAAACCGGTTCAAAATTCATGTGTTACTCTGATAAATAGTGTGTTTTGAAAGAAATATTGTTTTGGGTTGGGCTCGAGTAGAAAACAAATTCGTTTTAATAATGGAAACCCTTTTTAAATTTTTAGGTGATAAAACATTTAGAGTACATTTAAAATAAATTACTTAACCTTTGACTTAATAAAAATTTGTAAACATAAAAATAAATTTAAAATAGTTCAATTGTGGCCTTATTACATCAAAACAAACCTAAATAATTTAAAGTACTTAAATGAAATAAAATGTCCAAATAAAATAAACTTCAAGCCGAGCATGGCCACCACAAGTTCTCGCCATCCGGCCCATCACCGCCCATCACCTCAAACATGTTCCCACAACGGGGTGAGTCAACAGACTCAATGTGTAACCAACACTAAAATTTAATAGTCAGGCATACATTATCATATTACATTCACATTCACATAACAGATAGAAAAGTGATGCAACCCGAACCCAAACCTATATGCCATCCGCTACACATCACCCGTACCATCCTGCACACCGTGGGGACTACTAAGTCAACCCTCCATCCGCTACACACCATCGAAGGCAGTCACTGCAGTCAACGTGCTCATTGCCCTTATAAATATTTGTGGTCTTAGGTCACCACATTCAGATATCGTGGTCTTAGGTCACCACATTCAGATATCGTGGTCTTAGGTCACCACATTGAAATACCGTGGGCTTAGGTCACCACATTCAATACCGTGGTCTTAGGTCACCACATTCAAATATCGTGGTCTTAGGTCACCACATTCACTTCCCCTTTTCAATAACCCATATGCCACATATCATACATATTATGCATTAACATGCCAAATTTCACATTCTTATCACTTATCACATGTTAAACATAACATATTTCATAATCCTAGTAGGAGTAGGAAACGTACCTGAGTACTTTGTACCATAACATGGTACCTTAGCCACATTCTTAAACTTTCATATTAACACATATATCAAGTTAAAGCCATAAATCTATTAAGATTAGTGTGGGGTACACACCTGATTCACTTAACAATTCACTGAAATCCCGAAATCCGATGTACTGCCTCAGATCTTTAACTTCCTACATTCGGCCATCACTTTAAAAATTTAATGAAGACCATTCGGCCATAAAACCAAATCCTATTAGGATTGTTATTACTCAAAACTTACCTTGGTGCCGATTGATGTGTAATCAAATACCGAAAACTTGTATTCTTCTCCTTTGAAATTGGCTAATCACTAGATCCCTTGTATCGGTTAGTTTTCGGTTAAAACAAATAGATCTAAGTACTTAAGATAGGGCCTTGGCCAAATATGTGAGTACACTTACCTTGAAATTCTCAAATCCCGAAAAGTATCCCTTGCCTCAGATGTCTATCGAAATTCCCATGGATTTATGTTAGATCAATTCCTATCATTTGAACACATTAAGAATGGCCTAAGGCCGAATGTCATCTTACCTTGAATCTTAAAAATCCCGAAAGATCTTTCCTTGATGTCGACAACACATAAATCTCGAAACCTCCCTTCCATAATTCGACCAAGATTGATAATAGAGATTAGTCCCTAAATTTCGGTAAGTCTAAAATATAAAGAATGGAAACCAAATTTGGATCTTACCCTTACTTGATGAAATTGACAGCACCTTTGTTTGAAGCCCTTCAATGATTCGGCTATGAAGACTTGGAGACTGGATGGCTATGGTCACTTATGTATTCGGCTTCAACTGAATTGAAAAGAGAGGGATAAGAACTTAGGGAGAATCGGCAATGGTGGACTTGGGGAGAAGAGGAATTCGGTTTGACAAAAGAAGAAGAGAAAGAAGATGTTGCTTAGAGAATTCGGCAGAGAATGGGAAGGAAAAGGAAGAAGAATGAATGATAGCCTTAATCTCCTCCCCTTTTGCCGAAATTATCACCAAGAGAATCCCTTACTTGGCCATCACTTCTATTTTGATGGCTTTATCACCTTAATTTGAAAATAAAATTAAAGAATAAATCCTTATTTATCTCTTGACAATAATCTAAAATAAATCTATTATTTATCCACCCTTAGCCGAAATTTTAAGAGAGTTTAAACTCTTCTTCAAGTGCCTTGGTGCCGTCCATTACGTCCCCTTGTGCCGAAAAAATAAAAACTTTTATTTTGCTTCCTCGGTGACTCGAACTCGAGACCCTTTTGCTCCTGCATGTGGCGTCACTTGCTAGGCCCTTAAGTGGCGCCTTGTAGCCATTTTACCAAGGCTATTTGTATGTCATATTTCACATACATTTTCTCTTAAGACCACCTTGCCTTAGTTTCCCCTTTTTAAACTTTAAACTTAACATTTTCTATGACATTTCCTTACATTTCCAAGTTTCCAAAAATGTTCGCTTTCCTCTTTTAAACTTAACATTTCTAAATCATTTCCTTGCATTTCCAAGTTTCCAAAAATGTTCACAATATATTCATAACGCATAAGACATGCCATTTTGTATAATTAAATAAAAAATGCATAGGCCCATTTCGGGATGTTACACTACTACTTTTATTGATATGATGAATCAGGTTTTTCAACCTCATCTGGATAGATTTGTGGTTGTATTTATTGATGATATATTGATCTATTCTAAAATAGAATCCGAGCATGCTCAGCAATTAAAAATTGTTTTATAGATTTTGTGTGAGAAGAAATTGTACGCAAAATTTACTAAATATGAGTTTTGGCTTAAAGAAATTGGATTTCTTGGTCACGTAATTTCTGTGGATGAGATTCGTGTTGATCCGAGCAAAATTTCTAGAATTGTTAATTGGAAAGCTCCAAAAAATGTTTCAGAGGTACGTAGTTTTCTGGGCTTAGCTGATTATTATCGTTGATTTGTTTAAAAATTCTTGATAATTACTTTACTAGTGACCAAGTTGTTATAGAAAAAAGTTGAGTTTGTTTGGTCAGGTAAGTGCCAACAGAGTTTTGATCAGCTGAAATCTCTGTTGACGAAAGCTCTTATATTGACTCAGCCTGAATCTGGGAAAGTGTATGTTTTTTATAGTGATGCATCACTCAGTGGATTAGGTTGTTTGTTGATGCAATCCGAGAAAGTTATAGCATACGCTTCTCGACAGTTAAAGCCACACATGAGAAATTACCTAACTCATGATCTAGAACTCGCCGTGATTGTTTTCACTATGAAGATTTGTCGACATTATTTGTACGGTGAGAAATGTCACATATTTACTGATAAAAAAAATCCTGAAATATTTAATGACTCAAAAAGAATTGAACTTGAGGCAGCGATGGTGGCTTGAATTTTTGAAAGATTATGATAAAGTTATTGATTATCATTCAAGAAAAGCTAATATGGTTGCAGACACATTAAGTCGAAAATCATTGTTTGCCTTGAAAGCGTTAAATGCTCAATTGACTTTGAATGTTGATGGTTCTATTTTAGCATAATTGAAAGTTAAATCGTTGTTTTTTCAGCGAATTCGGGAGTTGCAAAATGATGACTCGAAATTGTTAGCTAAACGAGCGCAGATTCAGAGTGATCAATCTACGAAATCCAGGGTTAATACTGATGGTATGTTGTATTTTCATAAAAAATTGTGTGTTCCGAATAATCTGGAGTTAAAACGAGATATTTTATATGAGGCTCATAGTAGTACGTACTCTATTCATCCGGGTAGTACTAAAATGTTTGGTGATTTGAAATAGATGTATTGATGGTCGGGTATGAAATATGAAATTTCAGAATTTGTGGCTAAATGTCTGGTTTGTCAGTAGGTGAAAGCCGAGCATCAAGTTCTGTCTGGGTTATTACAGCCTATTATGATTCCTGAGTGGAAATGGGAGCGAGTTACAATGGATTTAGTATCGGGGTTGCATGTGACACGAAGAAAGAAAAACTCGATCTGGGTTATTATTGATAAATTAATGAAATCAGCTCATTTTGTTTCGGTCAGAACCAATTATTCGCTTGAAATATTAGTCGAGTTGCATGTATCCGAGATCGTTAGATTACATGGAGTGCTGATATCTATTATCTCTAATCGAGACCTAAGATTCACCTCTAGATTTTAGGGTAAACTTTATGAGGCTATGGGTACTAAACTCAACTTTAGTACGACATTTCATCTGCAAATAGACAGACAGTCAGAACGGGTAATACAGATTTTAGAAAACATGTTACAATGTTGCATTCTTGAGTTTGAGGGTAGTTGGAAAAAATATTTACCGTTAGCTGAATTTGTTTATAATAACAGTTATCAGTCCAATATTAAAATGACACCATTTGCAGCTTTGTACGGAAGAAAATGTACAACACCATTATACTGGTCGGAGTTTAATGAATCCAAGTTAGTTGGAATCGACTTGATTTGTGAAACTAAAGATAAAGTTCGTATTATTCGTGATTGCTTGAAAGCCGCATTAGATTTTTAGAATTCATACGTAGACTTGAAAAGAAAAGATATAGAATTTTTCGTTGGCGGTCGAGTGTTCTTAAAGGTTTCACCATGAAAAAAAGTGCTATGATTTAGTAGAAAAGGAAATTGAGTCTGAGGTTTATCGAGCCGTATGAGATTATTGAGAGAATCGGTCCTATAGCTTAAAGATTAGCTCTACCTGCTGAACTTGAAAAGATTCACAATGTTTTCTATGTTTCGATGCTGAGGCAGTATAGGTCAAATCCTTCACATGTGATTACTTCTAGTGAGATTGAATTACAACATGATCTATTGTATTTTAAAGAGCCAATAAGAATTTTAGCTCGCGAGATAAAAGAACTTTGGAATAAACGAGTGCCGTTAGTAAAAAATTTGTGGCATTGACACGATATTGAGGAAGCTACCTGGGAAATCGAGGAATCGATGAAATTACAATATCTGAACTTATTCTCAAGTAAGAATTTTGAGGGCGAAATTTCTTAAGGGGGGAAGAGTTGTAACAGTCCGCTTTCTAGTGATGTCGAAAACAGTGGTTTCGAGATCATAATTTTGACATGTGGGTCCGTAAATATTATTTATAATATTTACGAGGTCATCAGTGTCGTATTAAAATTTGATTTAGTAATTTGGACGTTTGGTTAGTTTATTGAAGAAAAATGACTAAATCGTAAAAAGTGCAAAAGTCAATTTCTAATAGTTTATTTGAGTCAAATGATGGGAAAACATAATTATATGGATCTAGATGGCAGTTAAGCCATTTTCAAAGTTAGTGGCTGACTATGTGATTATTAATTAAAGTTATAACTTAAAATATTATTAAATTAATGTTAAAAAAATAAAAACAAAAGAAAATTGGTATCCATCTTCTTCATTCATCAATTTGAAAACTAAAAAACCATTTTTAACACCTTGGAGTTTCGACCTTGCTACTCTCTCATGCATGTAAGTGTATTTCCACTCGTTTTTCATGAATTTTGTGTTTTTTGATATCGTTTTAGCTTAATCTAGCTAACATGGGGGTTAATTTGTTAAATTGTTAAAAGTTTTAGAAGATGTCATTGATGAATATGGTATGTTTTTGAAGTTTAATGGTAGATTACTAAGCTTGGGTGTTAATTAGGATTATTTTGTAAAGTAATTTTGTATAATTTTTAATATTAGAGATTTAATTGAAAATAATGAAAATATGACATGTTTTTCTCATGAAATTTCAATATATGATGACTGATATGAGGTAATTATAAATTCAAATTAATGGGTATAAAGTTTAATTATGAAAAATAAGATTGTTTCGGTTTTAGAGACTAAATTGGGTAATGTGTAAAAGTTTGGGGCAATTGTGAGAAATTGAAAAATAGATAGCCATATATATTGAATTGAAAATTATATAAATTTGAGGCTAATAATTGAAATAAACTATTTTATAGATCAAGAACAAGTAGATAATCCTGGAAAAGGGAAAGTTACTGACTAGTCCCTGAAACTTTAATATCTCTGCAGTTTAGCCCTAGTAAGTTCGTTTGGTTTAGTTTAGTATAATTGAAATGTTATATTCATTTTGAATTGTGATTGTTGAATATTTATGGTATAATGAAATTGTTATAAACTATTATGAATTGAGAAGTAATGGACTTGAATATTGTTAAAACGATGAAATGTTTGGAGCCTGGATGAACGTAGGATAGGGTACAATTGGCATTCCAATAGGTTATTTTGCGAGCGTTGTACGGGATTGACTTGTGATGAGATGATGATTCCTGAAATGTTATTATCCACCGAATATACCAAAGTTCAGCCTTTGTTGTGGACTATTGTGTTATATTTACACTGATTATGGCGTGTTATCGGGGGCGGATGTAAAGCCTTCGGGGTTTGCAGTTGGTGTCGAAGCGTGTAACACCCCTAACCCATCTCCGTTGCCGGATTAGGATTACGGGCATTACTAAACCTCACACAATATAATACACTTTATAAGATCAATTATTACTGCATAAAATGCTTCACTTTTGTCTACGACATACCTCATTTCACATACCCATAATTATAATAACCAAAGCAACTAATTCATGAACATCATATTCTTACCATATTCGTCATGGCACTTTATACACCAAGTTATTCAACCATTTCATGCATTCACTTTAACCATTCTTTTCATTCTTATTTAACCTTTAAAGCATTCAAGGCCGAACATGTCCATTTATAGCATACACATATACAATATACAACTCTTACCAATGATTCATAGTCACTAGCTACACTTATAACCATATGCCAAATTTATGAATCATCACTCAAAATATATATATATATATATATATATAGACTCTTAGATCATGTCATATTAACAGACATTGAATACCACTCATCATGATATATAAATCTATAATAAGCTTTAACCACGACCGAAATCATGTAAATTCAAAACAACCAAAATTTAGCCATTTTCGCATGGCTTTCATGTACATTTCAACAAAAATAAAAAATATTCAAGCTTATACATATGCATAACATTTCACCATCAAACTCAACAAAGCAAGATCATTCATCCATGGCCGAATCTTTATCATACTTTAAACTCTAAAATTTTCACATAGGCTTGATAGTATTTAAGATAACTTGTTTAAAAATGCAAAAATTCATAGAAATCAAGCTTGAATGCTTACCTTTATAAGACATGCAAAACCGAATAAAAATGGAAGTTTAAGCTTCCTCCTTCCTTGATAATTCGGTCAAGAAGATGGAGAAGAAAAAGATGAAACAAAAATATGTTTTCTTATTTTAATAGCATTCACATATATTTTATTACCCCACTAACACTTTATAATATAATAAAATACTCTTTAATAATTCCATATCATTGTTGCCGTCCACCATCATTTTTCTTGATGGCCAAATTGCCACTTAAAGACCAATCAAGAGAAAGCCTATTCAATTTAATCTTAAATTTCAAAATAGCTAATATTTTCATACTTATTCAATTAAATCCTTTACTAAAATTATTCACATTAGTAATAAATTAACCCAACAAAATTCTAACACATGTTTAAACATATTTATTAAACACGAAAATAGTAATCAAAATAATAAAAATTAATAAAATTATTCCTTTCTAATTTGGATTCGTGGTTTTGAAACCACCGTTCCGATTAGGGTCATAAACGGGCTGTTACAAAGCGTGTTTCTGGAGGGATGTTAGTCTATGGGCTAGGCACTTAGTGCTAATGAGTGTTCTCGGTTGGTTTGGCTCGTTTGAGCTTTCTAACGTGTTTCAGGTGGTTAACTGCGTATCCATATTCGTTATAGTGATTCATTGGGAAAATTTCTAATGGTAGATGACTTGTTATGTAATTATATAAATGTTTGCATGATATTTCGATATTATCATGACTTGATATTGAATGATCTCGTTGGATTGAATGGATTATGCAACTCGTTCATATATATAAACTCACATGTTGAATGATTGTGGATGACAGGATTCTGGTTTATTAATCTTGCTAATGTATAATTGCTATGTTTATAATGTAAGTTTTATTGTTTTGACAATTAAACTTACTAAGCTCTATTGAAACTTACTCGTGTCATTTTCTTGTTTCTTTATTGATAACGTTTTGTGGAATTGGGCGATTGGATCATCTTGAAGATCACACTATCCAGATATTTATCAATAGATTTTGATATGTTTACCTTTGGGTTATATGGCATGTAATAGGTGTGTCTTGTATATGTTTGAGATACTTATCATAAGTGGTACATATTATACTTGTGTGATGTTGTTTAAGTTGGATGTTGGCTCACTTGTATATATGTCTTTGGCTTTTGCCATGTAAAGGTCCATATGTATATGTTTTGGTCATTTTGGGTTATACTACTTATGGATGAATAGATTATGGTAGAAGTAGGCATGAATGGTATGGATGAATTGTAAGTTTGGTATGTATTTAAAGTAAGTACTTGTGAACTTTGAATGTGAATTGGTTGGTGTATGAAACGTGGTGCAATTAAGGGCATATTAGTTAGGTACTTAGGATGAATGTTTTGGCATGTTTTAAACTTGTTTAAATGTGTTTAGAAGGCATGTAAATGTTTGGTTTTAGTTTGGCTTGGCTGTAACATCCCGATTTAGGGCCTAGTCAGAATAATGGTGCGAGACCACAAATTCGAGGTATATGTATGAGTTTTGAGGTTTATGCTATGTTTACATGTTAGTGTGAAAGTTTCATGAAGCAATTTTGTTAAATTGCGGTTGAATTGTCCAAAAGGACTAAATTGCAAAAGTTGCAAATTGTGAAATTCTAGAAGCTAATTGTATGAAATAGCTTTGGATTATCAATTAGAGGTCATTAAATAGTAATTTTCCCAAATTCTAATTTTTGGACAAAAATGGGCATGAGTGGCTGGTATTGGAAAAGTTTAACTAAGGGGTATTTTGGTCATTTTTCAATTAAGTGATTAAAAAGGGAAAAAAATGATAGAATTTCATTCATCTTCTTCTCCAAGCTACCGAAATTTGAAGGGAGCCATTGTTAGGGTTCTTCAATTTTTCAAGCTTGCTAGTAAGTGCATCCAAGCCCCGTTTTTAATATTCTTCATATTTTTGAAGTCCTAGTAACATGAATAAGCTATTTTTAGCTATATGTTGAGCTAGGATTGATGTTCAAAAATGTAACCATGTATGACATGCATGTATTTTGATGTTCTATGGAAGAATATGAAAGCTTGATGTAGTAGAAACATCTTTTGCTAAGTGAATTCCATGAAAAATGCATGTAGGGACTAGTTTGTGAAAGTCTTGAGATTGGTCATACATGAGTGATTTAGTGAGAATTGATGATTGCTTTAGTTAAGTAAATGATTCGGCTAAGCATGAAAGGCTAGAAAGTTGAATGAAAATCACTTTAAGAGCCTTAGGATAAAAGTGTAAATATGAGAAAGTTTAGGGGCAAAATGGTATGAGATAAGGGTCAATTTAGTCAATGTGTGTATTGAACGAGTTGATTTATCATTTTAGATCAAGAAAGACGAAGCCCAGATCATAACCGAGGCAAGGGCAAGGTCGTGGACTAAATTACACAACTCCATACTTTTTGAGTACCGAAGTAAGTTTACGTATGAACGATGCATTTATGCGTATACACTGTTAATGCTAGCTAATGTGTAGCATGATTGAGAACCTATTCGATTCTAGTGGAATGAATGAGATAGTAGTTGTGAATGGATGAATGTATTACAAAGTAGACATGTTAATGTGTAGTGATAATGCTTGATAGTGGGCTAAGTGCGATACCACCTTGATACTTAACAATGATGGGCTGTGTGCGATACTATTGTTAAGCATATTATTTAGTGAGCTATGTGCGGAATCACTATAATTATCCTTTGTGGTAGGCTAGGTGCGATACTACCCTATGATCTGATTGTGGTGGGCTAAGTGCGAAACCACCGAGTAATTTAGCTGTGTGGATGTATTATTGAGAAATAATGATGTGTTGTATTTTGAGTAAATGTGCTATTGAGTACAGGGGTGCATGTCAATGATTATGAGTATGTGACTCATGATGTGTTGGAGATGTGCTAAGGGATAAAAAGAGTAAGCATAGTAGTGGATGTGAATTACATATGTTAGTATAATGCTAATTATTGTTTAGCTTATACTAGAATGCTTAAATTGTTTATGTGTAAACTTACTAAGCTCAAAGCTTACTCCTTTCTTTTCCCTTGTCTTATAGAGAACAAGGATTGAATCGTGATACGAGGATTAATCGGAAGATCGCCCACACTATCAACACACTCTGGTACATTGGACTTAATATTTTGTATATGGCATGTATAGAGGCTAGACACGTTAGGGTATTTTTTTTGTTCTGGCTAAGATGTGTTGGCCTTTAGATGGATAATCTATTTTGTATAATGCCATAGTTGATGGCTACATTATTATATGAAAAGATGTATTTATGCATGTAAGATTATGTTCATTATGAGTTGGTTATGGATGTGTTGAATGAGTACTTGTTGTGTATGCTAGAGGGGTGAGAAGGGAATGACAAATATCTTTGTTCTTGTCCATGTGGGTAGACACACGGGCGTGTGTCTAGGCCATGTGTGACACACGGTCAGCCCATGGGCGTGTGACTTGGCCGTGTGTCCCCTGCATGTTAGCATTTCAAGTCAGAATAGACCACGGACTAGCCACACAGGCGTGTGCCTAGGTCGTGTAAAGTGGTCAGTGTTCACCACGGGTGGGGAACACAGGCGCGTCCAGGCCGTGTGAATTTAGTCAGTGTCGACCACGGGTGGAAGAAACGGGCATGTCTTGAGGGCGTGTCCCATTCCATATGGGCGTGCGACCCTTGTCTGAGTGAAAGAAATTTTAAGATCGATAAAGTTTCGATAGAGCCTCGGGAGCTCTCGTATGTATGTTTAAGACCTCGTAGGTCCTTAATGAGGTAGTTGTGGTAGCTTTTGAGAGTAGTCACGTTGAGCCTAAGTGGCGATCAAGTGGTTTTAATTTGGTAATGCCTCGGGCCCGGTTCCGGTGTAGAATACGGGTAAGGGGTGTTATGTTTAGTGGTATCAGAGCTATGGTTTAGTCGGTTCTAGGACAACCGTAGCGGGTGTAAGAGTCTAGCTATACATGCCATAAGTGTACAATGATAGTGTGGTGGTTTCTGATGATTTTAAACCTTGTTTTATATAGTATATGGATCCCGATCAACCGATCACTGATGAAGCGACTAGTAATCTGGCTAGCTCCAGCGCAAGGAAGGAACGCTTTGTTGAGAGTGGACCCGAGGTTAGGGGTCAAGTGGAAGAGGCTCGGAAAGCCTTTCTCTAGACGATGAGTAATTGGTACTCGGATTATGTTCGAGCGAACCCTAATGCTCAACCTCCTCCACCTCATCCTATACCTCAGCCAATTCCAGTGGCTTCTCAAGGTATTGATGTAGTGAGGATATCGAAACCCCCGGTGGATAAGATTAGGAAACACGGGGCTGAGAAGTTTAGAGCTAAGGTAGATGATGACCCCAAGAAGGCAGAGCTCTGGCTAGAGAACTCAATGAGAGTATTCGATGAATTCTCTTGTACACCTGAAGAGAACCTGAAGTGTGCCGTATCTTTGCTGAGGGACTCGGCATACCATTGGTGGAAGACGTTGACGTCGGTAGTCCCGAGAGAGCGGGTGACGTGGGGCTTCTTTTTGGAAGAGTTCCAAAAGAAGTATATAGGCCAGCGATTTACTGATCAGAAACGAAAAGAATTCCTTGAGTTAAAGCAAGGAAGAATGACAGGAGCAGAATATGAGCGCAAATTTGTTAGGCTTAGCAAGTACACGCAAGAATGTGTGTCGACGGAGACCATCTTGTGTAAAAGGTTCGAAGATGGACTGAACAAGGATATTAAGCTCCTAGTGGGTATTTTGGAGTTGAAAGAGTTTGTGGTGTTGGTTGAAAGGGCAAGTAAGGCCGAGGAGTTGAGTAAGGAAAAGAATAGGGCTGCGAGTGAAGCCAGAGATGCGAGAAAACGACCGATGGGCAAATCATATCAAGCCCAGTCAAAAAGATCTAAGAAAGTGAATCCTCGGACGACAGCACCAGTGGGATATTCACATCGAAACTTGGACAACACTCATTCGGGTTCGAGAGTCTAAGCCACCTCGATGGAAAGTGTGGGCAATCCGAAGAACAAATCGGAGTGTCCAAGTTGTGGTAGGTATCATACAGGAGAGTGTTGGGGAAACAACCGAAGTTGTTATAAGTGTGGTTCCCCCGACCATTTTATCTAAAATTGCCCCGAGAGGGATGACAAGGAAGAGAAGCAAGAGACAAGACCTAGCGATATGTCTGCAAGGGGTAGACCACCAAGGAACCCGAGAGGTGGGACTAGTGGTAGAGGTGCGTCCAAAGACTCTACTGTGAGACCGGAGGGTCGGGCACCTGCGATGACGTATGCCATTCGCGCTCGCGAAGAGGCATCCTCCCCAGATGTGATAACGGGTACTTTTTCTCTTTTTGACACCTTTGTTATTGCTTTAATAGATCCAGGGTCTACTCATTCTCATATTTGCATGAGATTGGCATCTAGTTTGAGCATGACCGTTGAGTTTACAGATATTGTGGTTAAGGTGTCAAACCCGTTAGGTAAGCATGTGTTAGTGGACAAGGTGTGTAAGAATTTTCCTTTGTTGATTATAAGTCATTGTTTTCCCGCAAACCTTATGTTGTTGCCGTTTGATGAGTTTGACTTAATCATTGGCATGGATTGGGTGACTACCCATAGTGTCTTAGTGAACTGTGGTAGTAATTTATTGAATTGAAGTGTGAAAGCGGAGATGTTGTTCGGGTTAAATCAGGTGGATCAGATAGTCTACCAGTGATGATTTCTTCCCTAGTGGCTGAGAAATGTTTGAGAAAAGGGTGTGAGTCCTATCTCGCTTTTGTATTGAATACTCAAGAGGTTGGAGTAAAGTTTGATACAGTGCCGGTGGTATGTGAGTATCCGAATGTATTCTCGGAAGAGTTACCCGGATTACCTCCAGAGAGAGGTCGAGTTTGGGATTGAGTTAGTTCTGGGAACAGTACCTATTTCAATTGCTCCGTATAGGATGGCACCTTTAGAGTTGAAAGCACTAAAGGTTCAGTTACAAGATTTGACAGATAAGGGTTTTGCAAGACCGAGCTACTCACCGTGGGGTGCTCCGGTACTATTTGTGAAAAAGAAAGATGGGTCTATGAGGTTGTGTATAGACTATAGGCAACTTAACAAAGCGACGGTGAAGAATAAGTATCCTTTACCAAGGATTGATGATCTTTTTGATCAACTAAAAGGAGCTACAGTGTTCTCTAAGATCGACCTGAGGTCTGGTTATTACCAGTTGAGAGTGAAAGAGCAAGATGTATTAAAATCTGCATTTCGAACAAGGTATGGCCATTATGAGTTTTTAGTCATGCCGTTTGGTTTAACCAATGCACCCGCGATTTTTATGGATTTGATGAACCGTGTCTTCCGACCGTATGTGGATAAGTTTGTAGCTGTCTTCATTGACGACATATTGATCTATTCTCGGGATGAGAACGATCATGAGGAGCATTTGAAAATTGTCTTGCAAACTTTAAGGGATAAGTAGTTGTATGCTAAGTTTAGCAAGAGTGAGTTTTGGCTCCGGGAGGTCGGATTCCTAGGACACATTGTGTCGGGTGATGGTATTAGAGTTGACCCGAGTAAGATTTCGGCTATTATGGATTGGAAACAGCCGAGGAACGTGTCAGAAGTCAAAAGCTTCTTGGGATTGGCAGGATATTGCAGACGTTTCGTAAAGGGGTTCTCTATAATTGCTACCCCGATGACGAAATTGTTGCATAAGGATGTCAAGTTTGATTGGGCTGAGACATGTCAACAGATTTTTGAGAGATTGAAAACATTGTTGACTGAGGTACCGGTTTTGGTTCAACCAGAATCATGGAAAGAGTTCGTGGTTTTAAGTGACGCGTCGTTTAATGGTCTCGGTTGCGTGTTGATGCAAGAGGGTAAGGTAGTCGCTTACGCCTCGAGGCAGTTAAAATCGCACGAGAAGAATTATCTGACTCATGATTTGGAGTTGGCTGCGATTGTTTTCGCGTTAAAGATTTGGCGACATTATTTATACGGTGAGAAGTGTCGAATCTTTACGGATCACAAGAGTTTGAAGTAGTTGATGGATTAAAAGGATTTGAATTTGCGACAGAGGCGGTGGCTCGAGTTATTAAAAGACTATGAGTTAGTCATTGATTACCACCCGGGAAAAGCGAATGTGGTTGAGGATGCCTTGAGTAGGAAATCCTTGTATGCTCTAAAAGTTATGAGCATGAGTTTAGCATTGTCTGATGATGGTGCTATATTGGCAGAGTTGAGAGCTAAGCCACTATTTGTTCAACAGATATGTGAGGCTCGGAGAAATGATAGTGAGATGCAAGCTAAGAGAGCTAAGTGTGGATCAGAAAGTGATTCTGATTTTTGAGTGGGTTCGGATGGTTGTTTGTTGTACCATGACAGAATTTGTGTACCTAGAGATAAAGAATTGATCCGAAAGGTTTTACATGAGGCACATTGTGGTTATTTATCAGTACACCCGGGCAGTACGAAAATGTACAATGACTTGAACTAGTCTTATTGGTGGCCGGGTATGAAAAGAGACATTTCTGAGTTTGTGGCAAAGTGTCTAACTTATCAACAAGTGAAAGCTGAGCATCAAGTGCCTTCGGGATTGCTTCAGGCAGTGATGGTTCCCGAATGGAAATGGGATCGGGTTACAATAGATTTTGTGACGGGGTTGCCTATAACTCCGAAAAAGAAAGATGTTGTGTGGGTTGTTGTGGATAGATTGACAAAGTCGGCTCATTTTATTCCAGTACGTGTTGATTATTCACTGGACAAGTTAGCCGAATTGTATGTTGCAGAGATAGTGAGGTTACATGGTGTACCCATGTCTATAATATTGGATAGAGATTTGAGGTTTACTTCGAGGTTTTGGAAGAAGTTACAAGAGGCCATGGGTACGAGGTTAAATTTCAGTACTGCGTTCCATCCACAAACAGATGGTCAGTCTGAACGAGTGATTCAAGTTCTCGAAGATATGCTTCGATGCTGTGTGTTAGAATTTGAAGGTAGTTGGGAGAGGTATCTATTTTTGGTCGAGTTTGCCTTCAACAACAGTTACCAGTCGAGTATACTAATGGCACCGTATGATTGTATGGTCGTAAGTGCCGGACTCCTTTGTATTGGACTGAGCTTAGTGAGAAGCGGATCCATGGGGTCGATCTAGTAAAAGAGACTGAGGAGAAGGTGAAAGTAATCCATAATAGTCTGAAAGTTGTTTCGGACCGACAGAAGTCGTACGCGGATCTGAAAAGAAAAGAAATTGAGTTTGATGTAGGTGACAAAGTGTTTTTGAAATTGTCCCCGTGGAAGAAAATCATGAGATTTGGACGAAAAGGGAAATTAAGTCCGAGATTCATAGGGCCGTATGAGATTACAGATAGAGTTGGGCCAGTAGCATACCGGTTGGCTTTGCCGGTAGAATTGGATAAGA
Organism: Gossypium sturtianum; assembly: GCA_025698515.1. NCBI lineage: Eukaryota > Viridiplantae > Streptophyta > Magnoliopsida > Malvales > Malvaceae > Gossypium > Gossypium sturtianum. The sequence goes on along the minus strand of CM046945.1, from coordinate 58,810,534 downwards.
TCCATAATGTGTTCTATGTGTCGATGTTGCGACGGTATCGCTCCGATCCTTCGCATGTAATTCCTTCAATGGGAATTGAGAGAAGACCGAATATGTCTTCTGAAGAGGAGTCGATTAAGATCTTGGCTCGAGAAGTGAAACAATTGAGGAATAAGAGCATAGCCCTAGTGAAAGTGTTATGGCAGAAACATGGTGTGGAAGAGGCTACGTGGGAACTGGAAGAAAGCATGAGAGAGCAACATCCAAACCTTTTTACTGGTAATATTTTTGAGGGCGAAAATCTCTAAAGGGGGGAGAGTTGTAACATCCCGATTTAGGGCCTAGTCAGAATAATGGTGCGAGACCACAAATTCGAGGTATATGTTTGAGTTTTGAGGTTTATGCTATGTTTGCATGTTAGTGTGAAAGTTTCATGAAGTAATTTTTGTTAAATTACGGTTGAATTGTCCAAAAGGACTAAATTGCAAAAGCTGCAAATTATGAGATTCTTGAAGCTAATTGTATGAAATAGCTTTGGATTATCAATTTTGAGGTCCTTAAATAGTAATTTTCCCAAATTCTAATTTTTGGACAAAAATAGGCATGAGTGGATGGTATTGGAAAAGTTTGACTAAGGGGCATTTTGGTCATTTTTCAATTAAGTGATTAAAAAGGGAAAAAGATGATAGATTTTTATTCATTTTCTTCTCCAAGCTGCCGAAATTTGAAGGGAGCCATTGTTAGGGTTCTTCAATTTTTCAAGCTTGCTAGTAAGTGCATCCAAGCCCCGTTTTTAATATTCTTCGTATTTTTGAAGTCCTAGTAACATGAATAAGCTATTTTTTGCTATATGTTGAGCTAAGATTGATGTTCAAAAATGTAACCATGTATGACATGCATGTATTTTGATGTTTTATGGAAGAATATGAAAGCTTGATGTAGTAGAAACATCTTTTGCTAAGTGAATTCCATGAAAAATGCATGTAGGGACTAGTTTGTGAAAGTCTTGAGATTGGTTATACATGAGTGATTTAGTGAGAATTGATGATTGCTTTAGTTGAGTAAACAATTCGGCTAAGCATGAAAGGCTAGAAAGTTGAATGAAAATCACTTTACGAGCCTTGGGATAAAAGTGTAAATATGAGAAAGTTTAGGGGTAAAATGGTATGAGATAAGGGTCAATTTAGTCAATGTGTGTATTGAACGGGTTGATTTATCATTTTAGATCAAGAAAGACGAAGCCCAGATCATAACCGAGGCAAGGGCAAGGTCGTGGACTAAATTGCACAACTCCATACTTTTTGAGTACCGAGGTAAGTTTACGTATGAACGATGCATTTATGCGTATACATTGTTAATGCTAGCTAATGTGTAGCATGATTGAGAACCTATTCGATTCTAGTGGAATGAATGAGATAGTAGTTGTGAATGGATGAATGTATTACAAAGTAGACATGTGAATGTGTAGTGATAATGCTTGATAGTGGGCTAAGTGCGATACCACCTTGATACTTAACAATGATGGGTCAGTGCGATACTATTGTTAAGCATATTATTTAGTGAGCTATGTGCGGAATCACTATAATTATCCTTTGTGGTAGGCTATGTGCGATACTACCCTATGATCTGATTGTGGTGGGCTAAGTGCGAAACCACCGAGTAATTTAGTTGTGTGGATGTATTATTGAGAAATAATGATGTGTTGTATTTTGAGTAAATGTGCTATTGAGTGCGAGGGGTGCATGTCAATGATTATGAGTATGTGACTCATGATGTGTTGGAGATGTGGTAAGGGATAAAAAGAGTAAGCATAGTAGTGGATGTGAATTACATATGTTAGTATAATGCTAATTATTGTTTAGCTTATACTAGAATGCTTAAATTGTTTATGTGTAAACTTACTAAGCTCAAAGCTTACTCCTTTCTTTTCCCTTGTCTTATAGAGAACAAGGATTGAATCGTGATACGCGGATTAATCGGAAGATCGCCCACACTATCAACACACTCTGGTACATTGGACTTAATGTTTTGTATATGGCATGTATAGAGGCTAGACACGTTAGGGTATTTTATTGTTTTGGCTAAGATGTGTTGGCCTTTAGATGGATAATCTATTTTGTATAATGCCATAGTTGATGGCTACATTATTATATGAAAATATGTATTTATCCATGCAAGATTATGTTCATTATGAGTTGGTTATGTATGTGTTGAATGAGTACTTGTTGTGTATGCTAGAGGAGTGAGAAGGGCATGACAAATAATTTTGTTCTTGTCCATGTGGGTAGACACACGGGCGTGTGTCTAGGCCATGTGTGACACACAGTCAGCCCATGGGCGTGTGACTTGGCCGTGTGTCCCCTACATGTTAGCATTTCAAGTCAGAATAGACCACGGACTAGCCACACGGGCGTGTGCCTAGGTCGTGTAAAGTGGTCAGTGTTCACCACGGATGGAGAACACAGGCGTGTCCAGGCCGTGTGAATTTAGTCAGTGTCGACCACGGGTGGAAGAAACGGGCATGTCTTGAGGGTGTACGGGCGTGTCCCATTCCACATGGGCGTGCGATCCTTGTCTGAGTGAAAGAAATTTTAAGATCGATAAAGTTTCGGTAAAGCCTCGGGAGCTCTCGTATGCATGTTTAAGACCTCGTAGGTCCTTAATGAGGTAGTTGTGGTAGCTTTTGAGAGTAGTCACGTTGAGCCTAAGTGGCGATCAAGTGGTTTTAATTCGGTAATGCCTCGGGCCCGGTTTCGGTGTAGAATACGGGTAAGGGGTGTTACGTTTAGTAGTATCAGAGTTATGGTTTAGTCGGTTCTATGACTACGTAGTGGGTGTAAGAGTCTAGCTATACATGCCATAAGTGTACAATGATAGTGTGGTGGTTTCTGATGATTTTAAACCTTTTTTTATATAGTATATGGATTCTGATCAATCGATGGCGATGAAGCGACTAGTAATGCTGTGGCTCAGCGCAAGAGGCTCGTGTCTGTTGAGAGTGGACCCGAGGTTAGGGGTCAAGGGGAAGAGGCTCGGGAAGCCTTTCTCCAGATGATGAGTAATTGGTACTCGGATTATGTTCGAGCGAACCCTAATGCTCAACCTCCTCCACCTCATCCTATACCTCAGCCAATTCCAAAGGCTCCTTAAGGTATTGATGTAGTGAGGATATCAAAACCCCGGTGGATAAGATTAGGAAACACGGGCCGAGTGAGAGTTTAGAGCTAAGGTAGATGATGACCCCGAGAGGGTAGAGTTACAGCTAGAGAACTCAATGAGAGTATTCGATGAACTCTCTTGTACACCAAGAGAACCCGAGTGTGCCGTATCTTTCTTTGAGGACTCGGCATACCATTGGTGGAAGACATTAACGTCGATAGTCCCGAGAGAGCGGGTGACGTGGGACTTCTTTCTGGAAGAGTTCCGGAAGAAGTATATAAGCCAGCAGTTTACTGATCGGAAACGGAAAGAATTCATTGAGTTAAAGCATGAAAGAATGACAGTAGCAGAATATGAGCGCGAATTTGTTAGGCTTAGCAAGTACGCGAAAGAATGTGTGTCGACGGAGACCATCTTGTGTAAAAGGTTCGAAGATGGACTGAACGAGGATATTAAGCTCCTAGTGGGTATTTTGGAGTTGAAAGAGTTTGTGGTGTTGGTTGAAAGGGCAAGTAAGGCCGAGGAGTTGAGTAAGGAAAAGAAAAGGGCTATGAGTGAAGCCAGAGATGCGAGAAAATGACCGATGGGCAAATCATATCAAGCCCAGTCGAAAAGATCCAAGGAAGTGAATCCTCGGACGACAGCACCAGTGGGATATTCACATCGAAACTTGGACAACACTCGTTCGGGTTCGAGAGTCCAAGCCAACTCGATGGAAAGTGTGGGCAATCCGAAGAATAAACCAGAGTGTCCAAGTTGTGGTAGGTATCATACAGGAGAGTGTTGGGGAAACAACCGAAGTTGTTATAAGTGTGGTTCCCCCGACCATTTTATCTGAAATTGCCCCGAGAGGGATGGCAAGGAAGAGAAGCAAGAGACAAGACCTAGCCATATGTCTGCAAGGGGTAGACCACCAAGGAACCCGAGAGGTGGGACTAGTGGTAGAGGTGCGTCCAAAGACTCTACTGTGAGACCGGAGGGTCGGGCACCTGCGAGGACGTATGCCATTCGCGCTCGCGAAGAGGCATCCTCCCCAGATGTGATAACGGGTACTTTTTCTATTTTTGACACCTTTGTTATTGCTTTAATAGATCCAGGGTCTACTCATTCTCATATTTGCATGAGATTGGCATCTAGTTTGAGTATGACCGTTGAGTTTACGGATATTGTGGTTAAGGTGTCAAACCCGTTAGGTAAGTATGTGTTAGTGGAGAAGGTGTGTAAAAATTTTCCTTTGTTGATTATAAGTTATTATTTTCCCGCAAACCTTATGTTGTTGCCGTTTGATGAGTTTGACTTAATCCTTGGCATGGATTGGTTGACTACCCATAGTGTCTTGTGAACTGTGGTAGTAAATTTATTGAATTGAAGTGTGAGAGCGGAGATGTTATTCGGGTTGAATCAGGTGGATCGGATAGTCTACCAGTGATGATTTCTTCCCTAGTGGCTGAGAAATGTTTGAGAAAAGGGTGTGAGTCCTATCTCGCTTTTGTATTGAATACTCAAGAGGTTGGAGTAAAGTTTGATACAACGCCGGTGGTATGTGAGTATCCAGATGTATTCCCAGAAGAGTTACCCAGATTACCTCCAGAGAGAGAGGTCAAGTTTGGGATTGAGTTAGTTCTGGGAACGACACCTATTTCAATTGCTCTGTATAGGATGGCACCTTTAGAGTTGAAAGAACTGAAGGTTCAGTTGCAAGATTTGACAGATAAGGGTTTTGCAAGACCGAGCTACTCACCGTGGGGTGCTCCAGTACTATTTATGAAAAAGAAAGATGGGTCTATGAGGTTGTGTATAGACTATAGGCAACTTAACAAAGCGACGGTGAAGAATAAGTATCCTTTACCAAGGATTGATGATCTTTTTGATCAACTGAAAGGAGCTACAGTGTTCTCCAAGATCGACCTGAGGTCTGGTTATTACCAGTTGAGAGTGAAAGAGCAAGATGTATTGAAATCTGCATTTCGAACAAGGTATGGCCATTATGAGTTTTTAGTCATGCCATTTGGTTTAAGCAATACACATGCGATTTTTATAGATTTGATGAACCGTGTCTTCCAACCGTATGTGGATAAGTTTGTAGTTGTCTTCATTGACAACATATTGATCTATTCTCGGGATGAGAACGATCATGAGGAGCATTTGAAAATTGTCTTAAAACTTTAAGGGATAAGCAGTTGTATGCTAAGTTTAGCAAGAGTGAGTTTTGACTCCGGGAGGTCGGATTCCTAGGACACATTGTGTCGGGTGATGGTATTAGAGTTGACCCGAGTAAGATTTCGGCTATTATGGATTGGAAACAGCCGAGGAACGTGTCAGAAGTCAGAAGCTTCTTGGGATTGGCAGAATATTGCAGACGTTTCGTAAAGGGGTTCTCTGTAATTGCTACCCCGATGACGAAATTGTTGCATAAGGATGTCAAGTTTGATTGGGCTGAGACATGTCAACAGAGTTTTGAGAGATTGAAAACATTGTTGACTGAGGCACCGGTTTTGGTTCAACTAGAATCGGGGAAAGAGTTCGTGGTTTTAAGTGACGCGTCGTTTAATGGTCTCGGTTGCGTGTTGATGCAAGAGGGTAAGGTAGTCGCTTACGCCTCGAGGCAGTTAAAATCGCACGAGAAGAATTATCCAACTCATGATTTGGAGTTGGCTGCGATTATTTTCGCGTTAAAGATTTGGCGACATTATTTATACGGTGAGAAGTGTCAAATCTTTACGGATCACAAGAGTTTAAAGTACTTGATGGATCAAAAGGATTTGAATTTGCGACAGAGGCGGTGGCTCGAGTTATTAAAAGACTATGAGTTAGTCATTGATTACCACCCGGGAAAAGCGAATGTGGTTGAGGATGCCTTGAGTAGGAAATCCTTGTATGCTCTAAAAGTTATGAGCACGAGTTTAGTATTGTCTGATGATGGTGCTATATTGGCAGAGTTGAGAGCTAAGCCACTATTTGTTCAACAGATATGTGAGGCTCGGAGAAATGATAGTGAGATGCAAGCTAAGAGAGCTAAGTGTGGATCAGAAAGTGATTCTGATTTTCGAGTGGGTTCGGAAGGTTGTTTGTTGTACCATGACAGAATTTGTGTACCTAGAGATGAAGAATTGATCTGAAAGGTTTTACATGAGGCACGTTGTGGTTATTTGTCAGTACACCCGGGCAGTACGGAAATGTACAATGACTTGAAGAAGTCTTATTGGTGGCCGGGTATGAAAAGAGACATTTTTGAGTTTGTGGCAAAGTGTCTGATTTGTCAACAAGTGAAAGCTGAGCATCAAGTGCCTTCGGGATTGCTTCAGGCAGTGATGGTTCCCGAATGGAAATGGGATCGGGTTACCATGGATTTTGTGACGGGGTTGCCTATGACTCCGAAAAAGAAAGATGCTGTGTGGGTTATTGTGGATAGATTGACAAAGTCGGCTCATTTTATTCCAGTATGTGTTGATTATTCACTGGACAAGTTAGCCGAATTGTATGTTGCAGAGATAGTGAGGTTACATGGTGTGCCCATGTCTATAATATCGAATAGAGATCCGAGGTTTACTTCGAGGTTTTGGAAGAAGTTGCAAGAGGCCATGGGTACGAGGTTAAATTTCAGTACTGCGTTCCATCCAAAAACAGATGGTCAGTCTGAAAGAGTGATTCAAGTTCTCGAAGATATGCTTCGATGCTGTGTGTTAGAATTTGAAGGTAGTTGGGAGAGGTATCTACCTTTGGTCTTGTTTGCCTTCAACAACAGTTATCAGTCGAGTATACAGATGGCACCGTATGAAGCTTTGTATGGTCGTAAGTGTCGGACTCCTCTGTATTGGACTGAGCTTAGTGAGAAGCGGATCCATGGGGTCGATCTAGTAAAATAGACTGAGGAGAAGGTGAAAGTAATCCATAATAGTTTGAAAGTTGCTTCGGACCGACAGAAGTCGTACGCGGATCTGAAAAGAAAAGAAATTGAGTTTGAGGTGGGTGATAAAGTGTTTTTGAAAGTGTCCCCGTGGAAGAAAATCATGAGATTTGGACGAAAAGGGAAATTGAGTCCGAGATTCATAGAAATTGTATGAGATTACAGATAGAGTTGGGCCGAGCATACACCGGTTGGCTTTGCTTGGGAGAATTGGATAAGATCCATAATGTGTTCCATGTGTCGATTTTGCGACGGTATTGCTCCGATCCTTCGCATGTAATTCCTTCAATGGGAATTGAGAGAAGACCGGATATGTCTTATGAAGAGGAGCCGATTAAGATCTTGGCTCGAGAAGTGAAACAGTTGAGGAATAAGAGCATAGCCCTAGTGAAAGTGTTATGGCAGAAACACGGTGTGGAAGAGGCTACGTGGGAACTGGAAGAAAGCATGAAAGAGCAACATCCAAACCTTTTTACTGGTAATATTTTCGAGGGCGAAAATCTCTAAAGGGGGAGAGTTGTAACATCTCGATTTAGGGCCTAGTCAGAATAGTGGTGCGAGACCACAAATCCGAGGTATATGTATGAGTTTTGAGGTTTATGCTATGTTTGAATGTTAGTGTGAAAGTTTCATGAAGCAATTTTGTTAAATTGCGGTTGAATTGTCCAATAGGACTAAATTGCAAAAGTTGCAAAATGTGAAATTCTAGAAGCTAATTGTATGAAATAGCTTTAGATTATCAATTAGAGGTCCTTAAATAGTAATTTTCCCAAATTCTAATTTTTGGACAAAAATGGGCATGAGTGGATGGTATTGGAAAAGTTTGACTAAGGGGCATTTTGGTCATTTGTAAATTAAATGATTAAAAAGGGAAAAAGATGATAGAATTTCATTCATCTTCTTCTCCAAGCTGCCGAAATTTGAAGGGAGCCATTGTTAGGGTTCTTCAATTTTTCAAGCTTGCTAGTAAGTGCATCCAAGCCCCGTTTTTAATATTCTTCGTATTTTTGAAGTCCTAGTAACATGAATAAGCTATTTTTTGCTATATGTTGAGCTAGGATTGATGTTCAAAACTGTAACCATGTATGACATGCATGTATTTTGATGTTTTATGGAAGAATATGAAAGCTTGATGTAGTAGAAACTTCTTTTGCTAAGTGAATTCCATGAAAAATGCATGTAGGGACTAGTTTGTGAAAGTCTTGAGATTGGTCATACATGAGTGATTTAGTGAGAATTGATGATTTCTTTAGTTGAGTAAATGATTCGGCTAAGCATGAAAGGCTAGAAAGTTGAATGAAAATCACTTTACGAGCCTTGGGACAAAAGTGTAAATATGAGAAAGTTTAGGGGCAAAATGGTATGAGATAAGGGTCAATTTAGTCAATGTGTGTATTGAACGGGTTGATTTATCATTTTAGATCAAGAAAGACGAAGCCCAAATCATAACCGAGGCAAGGGCAAGGTCGTGGACTAAATTGCACAACTCCATACTTTTTGAGTACCGAGGTAAGTTTACGTATGAACGATGCATTTATGCGTATACATTGTTAATGCTAGCTAATGTGTAGCATGATTGAGAACCTATTCGATTCTAGTGGAATAAATGAGATAGTAGTTGTGAATGGATGAATGTATTACAAAGTAGACATGTGAATGTGTAGTGATAATGCTTGATAGTGAGCTAAGTGCGATACCACCTTGATACTTAACAATGATGGGTTGTGTGCGATACTATTGTTAAGCATATTATTTAGTGAGCTATGTGCGGAATCACTATAATTATCCTTTGTGGTAGGCTATGTGCGATACTACCTTATGATCTGATTGTGGTGGGCTAAGTGCGAAACCACCGAGTAATTTAGCTGTGTGGATGTATTATTGAGAAATAATGATGTGTTGTATTTTGAGTAAATGTGCTATTGAGTGCAGGGGTGCATGTCAATGATTATGAGTATGTGACTCATGATGTGTTGGAGATGTGGTAAGGGATAAAAAGAGTAAGCATAGTAGTGGATGTGAATTACATATGTTAGTATAATGCTAATTATTGTTTAGCTTATACTAGAATGCTTAAATTGTTTATGTGTAAACTTACTAAGCTCAAAGCTTACTCCTTTCTTTTCCCTTGTCTTATAGAGAACAAGGATTGAATCGTGATACGCGGATTAATCGGAAGATCGCCCACACTATCAACACACTCTGGTACATTGGACTTAATGTTTTGTATATGGCATGTATAGAGGCTAGACACGTTAGGGTATTTTGTTGTTTTGGCTAAGATGTGTTGGCCTTTAGATGGATAATCTATTTTGTATAATGCCATAGTTGATGGCTACATTATCATATGAAAAGATGTATTTATCCATGCAAGATTACGTTCATTATGAGTTGGTTATGGATGTGTTGAATCAGTACTTGTTGTGTATGCTAGAGGGGTGAGAAGGGCATGACAAATAGCTTTGTTCTTGTCCATGTGGGTAGACACACAGGCGTGTGTCTAGGCCATGTGTGACACACAGTCGACCCATGGGCTGTGACTTGGCCGTGTGTCCCCGCATGTTAGCATTTCAAGTCGAATAGACCACGGACTAGCCACACGGCGTGTGCCTAGGTCGTGTAAAGTGGTCGATGTTCACCACGGGTGGAGAACACGAGCGCGTCCGGCCGTGTGAATTTAGTCGAGTGTCGACCACGGGTGGAAGAAACGGGCATGTCTTGAGGGTGTACGGGCGTGTCCCATTCCACATGGGCGTGCGACCCTTGTCTGAGTGAAAGAAATTTTAAGATCGATAAAGTTTCGGTAGAGCCTCGGGAGCTCTCGTATGTATGTTTAAGACCTCATAGGTCCTTAATGAGGTAGTTGTGGTAGCTTTTGAGAGTAGTCACGTGGAGCCTAAGTGGCGATCAATTGGTTTTAATTCGGTAATGCCTCGGGCCCGATTCTGGTGTAGAATACGGGTAAGGGGTGTTACATTGGCACCTAAGAAATGGGTAGTGTTTTGGCTTGTTTTAGAAGTCATTGTAGGTGCACATGAGCTATCACACGGCCTTGTGCCATATACGGTTTCCTCACACAACCGTGTGTCATTTTGATTTTAAGTGCAGGATTTTGCACACGAAATCAGGCTGTTACACAGCCTAGAGACACGGCCATGTGACCTTATTTCGAATATCACAAGGTCTGAAACATGGCCTGCGACATAGCCGTATGACCTTATTTTGATTTGTGCCCGGGCAGGCACACGGGCTGCGACACGGCCGTGTGACCCAAATTTTGAATTGTACACGGTTTGGTCACACGACCATGTTTCTGAGTCACACGGTCTAGGCTTTGTCACAGGGCCTGGCCACACAGTCGTATGACCCATGTTTCCAAAATTTTCAAATTTTTTATGTTTTGTTTTAAATTAGTCACTGATTGTTTTCAAACTATTTTTAAGGTCCCGTATGCTCAATTTAAGATCTAAAAGTGCATATATGATATGCTTAATGTCTAAATTGAATATTGATATTTATATTAATATTGAATGGTTTTGTGATGTCATTTGATTGAATGTGTCGCGTAATACTTCGTAACCCTAATCTGGTAATGGAGACAGGTTAGGGTGTTACACTTTCACTTGTTGACACCAACAAGAAATCATCACCCTTGTCATTGGCCAAATTAGTACCAGCGAAATCTTCCTCGTTGCTCTCAACAACCCTTTTATTTTGCAATTTGTAGCAATTTGCCTTGATGTGACCTAACTTCTTACAATAGCGACATCTCTTGTCTCGCTTCCTTGATGCTACCAAAACCAAGGCTTGCCTATCTGACTTGTTATCCGAACTAAACTCATTTTTGAGTTTGTCTTTGCTCAACAGATGACCCTTTACATCCTCGAATAAGAGATTATCTCTGTCATAAATCAGAGTCTTCCTAAAAGACTTGTATGAATAGGGTAAAGAGCACAATAATAGTATAGCCTAATTTTCGTCGCCAATTTGAACCTTAGCATTTTTTAAATCATTCAAAAGAGTAATAAATTGACTGATGTGACCTCTAAGGTGCTCACTTTCGTCCATGCGGAATGTGTATAGACGTTATTTCAACATTAATCAGTTAGCCAGAGACTTTGTCGCTAGAGGGTTTCTAACCTTTTCCATAAGGTGAATATCGTTTTCTCCATCAAAACCTCTTGCAACACATTATTTGTTAGACATAATTGAATTATGGATATAGCTTTTTTTATCTAACTTACCTCATTCTGATTTATCCATGTCTGCAGGCTTATTCTCTATAAGGACTTTCTTAAGATCGCTCTGAATCAGAATTGACGTCATCTGAACTTGCCACAAATTTAAATTTGCGATGCCATCAAACTTATCAATATCAAACTTTATTACTACCATCTCTGAACGAGTTGATTGTGGAAATTAAACTAGCTTTGATACCAGTTTGTTAGGGATAAACCTGGTTTAAGCAACGAACAAGTAAAATAACGAAGAAATTGATAAGATCGAACACAAATATTTTACATAGAAAAACCCCTTCGAAGAGAATTAAAAAACACAGGCAAAAATAATTTCACTAAAATGGCAAAAACGAATAGTACAAAAGATGGAGATAAAACTAAACCCCGAAACCCGAAATAAGAACCCTCAAAACGTAAACACAAAATTTTCTGAAAGCTTGTAAAAGCTAATACCTAAATTTGTAATGTGTTATTTTTCTATGGTGGAAAAAAGTTTATTTATAGGCTAAATTCGTAAGTAAAATAATATTAAAATAACGTACACTAACCAAAGTTTAAGTAAGAAACTAAAAACAAAGTTTGACTGGGAGAAGAAAAGCCGAAAAATACGAGGCATAGCTCCACATTTTTGTGAAAGAAAATTTCTAGTTGTTGGCTTCGTGAAAACTTTTGTGTTTAAGGCTTAAATTTATTTTTCTAAAGTCTACTAGTGAAATAGAAGAAGAACAAGAAAGAAAGGATGAATACTAAAGGGAAATACAAACCAATATGAAAAAAAAAAAGTCAAAAGAGTAAAGTTTAGTCTTTAAAACTTTCTACCCATTCAAAGATTAGAGCTTACATTACAAATTATCATCCAAATGATAGAGATAATATGATAAGGGTATATTTGTAAAAGTTACCTTGTCAACCTCGCAATCACAATTTTTCCCAAAAAATTGTGAGAGCGGATCAAAAGTTTCCAACTTCTTAGTATAAAGACTACAAAATAGTCTTACATCTAACCATATAATACATTATTTTATCAACGATTAATGTTGTAGATTAATTTATATGACTTTTATAAATATTTTAATTTTTCTAAATTTGACCCCACAATTTAAATTTCTTAACTCCGCCCTGATTCAAAATGATTTAAAAGTTAAAATTTTTAAATTTGAAACTATTCAACAAAAAAAATCATCCAACGCACAAATATTTAATTGAACTTAATACTTAATGTTGTTTTAAAAATAAAATATTAGATGGAAATTTTATTTATTTTTGAACAGCCTAAATAATATAATACTAATAAGTTATTTCACCCTTTCATAGAGCTAAATAAATAACATGGAATATACATTTTGGTTGAGAAGTCAAATCCTTGTTTGTTCATAATACATGCATCTTTTGCATTATTTTGTGAGTGGACCTGAGATCATCGCATGTAGGGTTACTCATTCAACTACTGAAAAGCCATCAATGGGCTGAGAAACCATAAAAAGTAAAAGAAGGGTAATTTTGAAACTATAAAGTTGAGATACGAAGATATAAAATGATGGACTAATGTAGTAGGCTGATCCAACTTCATTGGTTTTCTTTTCTTGAGTGATTGGTTCAGTTGGATATTTCATGTGAAAATGTTGAAAATAATATATAATCCAAAACCACAAGCTATAAAATCCCCCTCCACATCTTATCTCATCCATTACAACACTCAAAATGGCACCTTCACTTTTCACTCTCTCATCACCTTCTTCTACTTTCCCTTCTTCTTCAACTACTCTCAAACCCTTTTCTTCTTTCTCCACTAAACCCACACTTTCCATCCACTTTGTAAAGAAACCCATCTCTGTTTCAGCAACTGCTGACCCTCCACCGCAGCTCCAAACCTTCTGGCAATGGCTCCAGGACCAGGGTGTTGTCTCTGCCAAGTCTCCCGTAAGGCCTGGAATGGTCCCTGAAGGACTTGGACTCATTGCAAAAAAGAACATTTCCAGGAACGAGGTTGTCTTGGAGATTCCTAACCGGTTTTGGATAAACCAGGATGCAGTTGCAGCTTCTGAGATTGGAACCGTGTGTAGTGGATTGAAGCCTTGGGTGTCTGTAGCTTTGTTTTTGATCAGGGAGAGGTTTAGGCAAGATTCTAAATGGCGGGTTTATCTTGATATACTTCCAGAGTTAACAGATTCCACTGTGTTTTGGTGGGTGTGGCTTGGTTTCTTATTTCCTTTTTACCCCCATTTATCTTTAAAAACAAATCTGTTTTATAAATAATAATTTCCATTTCGTTAATGGGGTTTAGATCATTGTGGTTGATAAAGTGTTGTTTCTTTATGGTTCCAGTGCAGGTCAGAAGAAGAGCTAGCTGAGCTTCAAGGTAAATGCTTAGGATTTTACTTGTAAGAAGTTATAGTCTCCTTATCAAAGTTTGTACAACACTGCAGCAAAGTAGCTGAATTAGAAATATTGTTTTCCATGTTATTTAGGTTGAAGATTATCTTGTTTCAATTTTCATAGTTGGTACTGCATTCCAATGACCAGGTACTCAATTGTTGAGCACAACACTGGGGGTGAAAGAATATGTGCAGAATGAGTTCTTGAAAGTAGAGGAAGAAATCATACTCCCCAACAAGCAGATCTTTCCAGCCCCTATAACTTTGGATGATTTCTTCTGGGCATTTGGGATTCTCAGGTCAAGAGCATTTTCTCGCCTTCGCGGTCAAAATCTTGTTTTAATACCTCTTGCAGACTTGGTAAGCAGCATCCCTTCACTATGTTTCCAAACATCATCTTGCTTGCCCTGGAATCAGTTTCCAGAAATTACATGCTACTTGGTCTGATATAAAAGGGTGATCATCCCTGCAACTTGTTCCCAATTTACAGAATATGAAAGAAAAGCTGTAACAGTCATAGTTATGTGGAAAGCTATAACTGCCTTTAGTTTCATTCTTTAACTTTTCTTCATTAATCAGATCAACCACAGCCCTAACATAACTACAGAAGATTATGCATGGGAGATTAAGGGAGCTGGACTTTTCTCTAGGGATCTCCTCTTTTCCTTGCGGTCTCCAGTTTCTGTCAAGGCTGGGGAGCAGGTGAGTTTTTTCTAATTTTATTATCTGCCAAACCTGCTTTTAGAAGCTATCTGAGAAGGGTTATATTATATTTTATAAATATCATCCACCTATCCCGTTGTCTTAGCATTCCTGCCATTTTAGCTAATCAATTAACGCACTCAAGATTCATAAACGTGAAAGGACTCAAATTGTCTGATACAATTCTAAGCTGAAAAATGCTGAGATTACATGTATGCAGATCATATAGTTTACTTATATGATCCTTTTATGACGTGCATGTTGCAAAACAATTATGTTATGATCAAGGGCGAAGATAGAAATTTTTTATAGAATTAAGTTATATAACCTTATGAGAATTAAAATGCAATTTCACAATTTTAATAGCTTATATCTTTATAAGTTTTGAAGGACAAAATCAAAAATTTTGTCATTTTTGGGACCAAAGTATAATGTTATCTTTTACTAAATTAAAATCTTGTAAAATTTAAAGGGCCAAATTGAAATTTTACGCCGGGCCCCTACCAGCCCCTGGATATGATATGAAACATGTTCCATTGTATAGACTGATTGAGAAGACAATTCAACAGGTTTTGATTCAATATGATCTAGACAAGAGTAATGCTGAGTTAGCACTTGATTATGGATTCATAGAATCAAAGTCCGAGCGCAATGCTTACACCTTAACATTGGAGATATCGGAGTCAGATCCCTTTTTTGGAGACAAGCTCGACATTGCTGAGACAAATGGTTTGGGTGAGACTACCTATTTTGACATAGTTTTGGGTCGTCCTCTTCCACCAGCACTCATTCCATATCTACGACTGGTGGCACTTGGGGGAACAGATGCTTTCCTCTTGGAATCTATTTTTAGAAACACAATTTGGGGCCACCTTGATTTACCTGTAAGTCGTGCCAATGAAGAGCTCATATGTCGGGTTGTCCGTGATGCCTGCAAATCTGCTCTCTCTGGCTATCATACCACCATTGAAGAGGTAAAGCTATATCTTTTCTTGTATAACAATCAAAGCTAATTATTTAGTAGTAATTTATCAACTCCTGCAAAAGGATTATTTGCTAATTATATGTGCTAATAATGAGAATCATTCTACTAGGGGTATAGGATTGCATCCTTAATCCATCATATGTCACAGTGACTCTTCTCTAATCACCCACCTTCAGCTTCTTTCAAAATTTGAGCAAACAATTTCCTAATAACCAAAAATTTTCCAAATGAGTGTTTCATTACTGAACAATTCTTGTTAATTGCAGGATGAAAAGCTGATGGAAGATGAATATCTTGATTCGAGGCTGAAAATTGCTGTAGGAATCAGGGCAGGAGAAAAGAAGGTGCTCCAGCAAATTGATGAGATATTTAAAGGACGGGAATCTGAATTGGATGAGTTGGAATATTACCAGGAAAGAAGGCTCAAAGATCTTGGTCTAGTTGGAGAGCAAGGTGAAATCATCTTCTGGGAGACCAACTAGGCCATGTCAAAGACTTGCAATATATATCAAGGTCCATGTGTTAAAGATCGAAGGAAATTCCCATCACGACTGTCCAAATTTAGTTTGCACAACATTTTAACAATGCCCTTCAATCATGTTGTAGTTTTGCTGTAGGGAATTTTGCTTGGTAGATGATTTCTATTGCCTAGTAGCTACTCTTTTTATCCATCCTCAACCCGAGCTATATTTCTTAACAATTTAACATTGAACTGCAGCTAGATAAAATCATTAATGATTTCCTGGTTATGCATTCCTTTTGTGTGATGATTTGTGCTAGATTCAGAAGGTGAGAAATCAATTCTTCACATCAAGGCACTTGAGGAACTAGAGACAAGGGAAACTGTACAAATATTTGGTTAATTCAACAGTGGAATTATGTGACAGTGCTGAATACAAAATCAACAGGTAAGCGGGGGACAACAAACAAATAAATCTATAAGCAAAAAGGGGAAAAAAATATGTTTCCTTTTTTTTCCTTCTGTGCCTAGATGGAACCTGGAGGACTTCCTGCTGTTGTTTCTTACAAAACTCTTTTTAAGTACATTTATACATGGTTGTTTAGAGCATTTCTCCTGGACCTGACTGGTTATCATCCATAAAGTTTACGAACGGTTGCGTGGAAACCATTTCGAGCTGAGTTTCAGAGCTGCTCACCTGCAGTCATTGTAGCTTTACTTGATTTACCAGGGTCTAGTAAGTCTTCACAACCTGTTCCCTCACAAAGGCACTCTTGAGGATTTGCATAGAAATAATCTTCCTCCTTTGGTTTGTCTGGAATAATCCGACGATGGAAGGGCTGTCCCATCCGTTTTTCATGCGCTTGCCTTACAGCTAGTGCAAAATCATTCCATGGAAGTGTCCCATTCTGATGCAAATCCAGCAATTCAACAAGTTTCTTTCGATCTGGCAGGATACTTTTTTTAAACCCAAGATACCTAAAGAAAAGCTT
This sequence comes from Gossypium sturtianum, assembly GCA_025698515.1. Taxonomy (NCBI): domain Eukaryota; kingdom Viridiplantae; phylum Streptophyta; class Magnoliopsida; order Malvales; family Malvaceae; genus Gossypium; species Gossypium sturtianum. Next base: position 58,793,737 of record CM046945.1, on the reverse strand, counting down.
TGTCAAGACTATGAAAACAATCCCCACTCCCTTGTTACATACTTCAGCAATATACGTACCTGCGATGACCTTCTACAACTTTTGCCATGTTCCCATCATATGTGGGAATGAAGGTATTGCTGGCAAGCGTTACCATAAAGTCTAAAGCTGCCATCTGAGATGAATGGTTCTGAAATTGCTGCAGCTCCGCTGGATCTAATAGTGTTTCTTTTTTAACCTGAAATTGTAATAATGTCTTGAGATCTAGAAGAATCATGTGCAATATATATATATACAACAGATGCCTGATTTAAAAGCCAAACTTAGAGCTAAACCCTGCTGATCAACGCTTTAAAGAGATTCAGGGACTCAATTAAGCACAACAAAAATGATTCATGAAATATAAACTGTTCGACGTGGATGAGTGCCTTGTTACCACTGGAATCATAAAGACCTCAATGATAATTTGAATTAGGTTTCTATAACAAATACATTGCAAAATTTACTGGAAAAAAGCTTAAAGTTTCGATAAGCATCCAACTAATTTTACAAAATATATAATAATAAAAAATTGATTTGATGAGCATTAAAGAAAATTTGTTAATACCAATAGCTACATATTTGAGGGTCATAAACTCACAATCCGTGGAAATGCAGCTCTTAGTGGTGCCAGTCTCCGTTCACTGCCATAAATCTCACCGGAAGCAATATAAATCTGAGTTTCCTTAGTAAAACCCAATGCTTGCAAAACTAATGTTGCTTCCTCCGGTGTCAAAGGGCACAACCCTTGCTGTCTCCTCTCTTCAGACACTATCTCTTTCTCTCTCCACCAAGGGTATGCATACCTGAAAGGAAGGGATAGCAATCTAGTTACATTTTTGTTTTGCATACTCAGATACTTGTTATTGATAATGTTGAGATGACAAGATACTTTATAGAGAAAAGTTTAGATTAATTTCTTGTCATCACTAATTCTAGCATTTGATGCAAATCAGATCATATTTCGCAGAAACTAACTCAATTTAGTTATTCATAACCACCAAGAGTTGGAGGCATCTTAGCTTTATCGTCCATCCAAATTTAGCATTACACTTTAGAAAAATGCTCATATTTAAGTAGAAGCACATTGCTTCACAATCTTGTTTGCATGTGTGCAAGCATGCTGGGGGTGAGTAGTGTGTGTCTCCTAAACAGAGGGGACATCAATCCTTGCTAAAGATAATTTGAGTGTTTTGACAGGAACCTATCAGCTTCAAACATAACAAACCTCAATCGTTTTAGCTCCTCAGCTTCTTCCACAGTGCAACCATGTGTACAACCTGAGAAAGCCAACATGTCCATCTCATATCTCAGATGCAATGCCACAAAGGGTCCCTTTTCTTGAAGAATGTGAACCAATTTGTGCCCCAATGTCTCAATCTGGGGAGTAAATTTCAGTCCTTGGAAATTAACACGGCATCTCAGTTTTTGAAGAGAGAGTGGGATCCCATTATTTGCAAGTCGTGTATCTGTCCTATTGAAGTGTACCACCTTATGTTTACTGAACAGTGGTAGAACCTGTAAAACAGAGTCAAAGGCATTAGATTCTACTTCATAACCAAAAGGAAAAAAAAAAAGCAAAGAAAAGACACAAACACATGACAAATCAATATCCATCCATTGAGAGAACTACAAATTTTCTCTCGTTGAAACCATAAATGAGAGAGTAAGCAATGATTAGGAATGAGCAACAAACCTGTTCTAAGTAGTATTTTTCATTTGACCAGCTAACGGGAGGCATCTGAAAAGCTTCAAACCCGTATTTACTACTAAACCTCTTTGGTAGCCTTCTGACAATTCGAACTTCATCCCTTAGGGAATCAATGAAATGTCTGACATCAAAAATATCCTCAAAATCACTGCAAACACAGATCATGAATCAAAGACTCTTAAAGCAGCTGTGAAAGAAGGGAACAATACTGTAACATTTTCAGAATGATAAACACACCTAGGGTCCGCCCAGAATGATTTCTTATCAAGCTCCGGTACAACCAAAGTGAGATTTAAAAGTCTGGCAACAGTTACCATGTCACAGATCTAAAAAAAAGGCAAATTAGCTTAATAACATAAATATCAAATGTAAAGACAAGGTAAAGATGAACTAGAGAAGAGATGCAGACCGCAGCACGCATTTGATTCAAGCCCCCATTGCAAGAAACTTTAAGAAAACCATTACTTCTATAGTATCCTGCAAGTATACATGACCAAGTATCCTACTTTTCGTAAGACTGAACGCAAAGGCAAAAAGTGTTTCCTTCAATAAAATTAATGGACGCATTTTCAAGGTATTAGAAATCAGTCATAAAATTCTCAATAGCCGAAGAAGAAACTAAGACATGGAGGTTCTAACCTCAGACATAAGTAACTCAGGAACATGATCAATAACCCAGAAATGCAGTGTGAGTGGTATGTTGACAGCCTAAAAGGACAACATAGACGGCATTCCAACAATCAAATTCAATAGAGTTTCCAGGTGAAACTAGCTAGAAATATAACCGAGTGTGCTATAGTGAATGTAAACTAAGGCTGAAGCTTAAAAGCCAAAAGAAATTGCATATTTCCACATACCAATTTTTATTTTCTCAAATTCAAGCATTTTTTCCCAAGCCACGTCGAAAAATGGAGCAAATTAAAGGCAAAAGAAGAACAAGAGAGATACGGAGGTAAACTCACTGGGAGGAACAAGAGGGGGAGGGGAATGGAGCGAGTGTTGAAGACGAAGAGGAGGGCGCGTGATCCAGGAAATCCGGCTGGTAAAACCGGTAAGCAAACGAGGATGCCATAGCTCAGCAACGGCGACGATGTGTACCAAACAAGTCCAAAGCAAAATGCTGGAACAAACTCTAAAGAACCAAACCTGAAGGCGAGTCCTAGGAATCACTGTACTAGGGAACTTGTCGGACCTCACTTGTATACTATTCTCAGATCTAACCTCCATTTCTCTTCCTCTCTCCTCATTGCCGCTTCTTCATTTGAACAAATATTATCAATCCTTGGCACCTTACAATAAACAAATATATGCAATTTCCCTTTCTTTCTGAAACAACCGTAGAAAAGATCACAAAGCCTAAATGGCTAACCAGAGGAAAGTAATCAAATTAATTTGAAAAAGAAACTTAATCTCACCAACCAAACAGATAATAACAGATTTTTTTTTTAACGGCCGTGGAGGAAAAAGAAAACCGTTTAAAGGTATTTCCTTTTCTTTTTCCTGTTCCTTGGATTTTAAACGGGATAGGAGGCCTGTTTGGTTACTGGGAAAGATAAAGCATTTGAAGGGAAAAAAAAAGAGTTAAAATTTTGTAAGGTAAAATTGGACGGCTCCGAGCCTCCGACCGTTCCAACGATTTTTTATTTACTAATGAATGTTTTAAATTAATACTGTTTTTAAATTTTATACTAAATTAATATTGTATTTAATCCAATGTTTAGTTTATTGGTTAAGGGGTTTTTTTTAGGAAATGGTTCATCCTATTAATCACAAAAAATTAACTGTTAATTTTGTATGTAACAATGAATTTGTAAATTAAAATCTAAATAATTTTTTTTGATAAGTTTAAAATAGGAAATTTAATCGTATATTTTTTAAAATTAAATGATTGAAACCTAAATTTAGTAAGTTTATCCTAATAATAACCTTTTTATCTATATTGTTAATTTGAAGAAGAGTAAAGAAGGTCCTCATTGAATAGGGAGGCGGCCTACATTGTACTTGAATCCGCCATTTGGTTTGTCCAGTGCGGTGATTTCATGTGGGATGGGTTCATAAATGAATGCCTACTTTCATTCCCTTCAAACTAAACCATCCCTTTTTATCTCATATCTTTAAACCCCCGAAATCATTTATGTTGGATTGAATAATAAGTTAAAATTCCAAATTTAAAAAATATGAATATAAAAAGGGATGGAAAGATGTCTAAACCCAAATCAAAGAAAAATAGAAATAGTAAATGGAATGTCATCATTTCTCCACCCCATTCTTCAATGCCCATTATCATCTATTTGGTGTAACCAATAAGGGACTTACTTTAATTGAAAAAAAATATCATATTGCACCAATTCACCATTCATCATTAATCCAAACATCTTTCAATCTTCTAATCTTCATGCCATTTCCGAAACACCACCTCATGTCTTCTTTGTCTTAAAAGACTCTCCTCCTATGCAAGTGTTTAGCTTTAAAATTCCTACCTTGTTTTATTTTATGGGTAAATTATCAAAATAATCACGTTTGTTTCTCTCAGATTATATTTTAGTCACTTACGATAATATGTTGTAACATTTTAGTCACTGAGCTGTTAATTATTGTTAACGGTGTAATGATAAACTAATGTGAAACGTTAAATCATCATTTTAAACAAAAAATTTATGTTAAATTATACAATTAATTCCCCTTTTTTTTTTTTCGTTTTGAGCAATTTAATTTTTTTTCTTTTATGTTCTTTTAACTTTCTTTTTTTTTTCTTTATTTTTCATTCTCTTCTGCTTTTCCCTCCCTTCTCCATCTCTTTTAAAGTAAAAGAAAAAAAAATTCTCAAAACGAAAAAAATATAGGGACCAATTATATAATTCAACCTAAAATTTTCGTTTGAAATGATGATTTAACGTGCCACGTCAGCTTACCGTTACACCATTAACGGCTATTAACGGCTTAGTGACTAAAAAATGTTACAACACGATAACATAAATGACTAAAACGTAACATTTCAAACATAAGTGACTAAAATGTAACCTAAGACAAACATAAGTGATTATTTTGATAGTTTGCCCTTATTTTATTTATATATATATATATATATAAATTATGATTACATAATATGTAAAAGATAACAATAATAAATTATTAGAAGAAAATTTAAGGATGACAAAAGGTTAATTTTAAATGTTAAAAATACATTTTTTAAGTAATTAATCATAATATAATGAATATCAAGGTTTAAATTTTGGTTCATGGGTGAAAATTACTCACTTCTTGAAGAGGATACTGAATTATTTTTTAAAAAAATCAAATCATAATAAAATATTATCTTTTTTAAAAAATAATAATTTAAAAGAATAATAATTTTACTCCTTCAGAGAAATCTTTTTAGTAGAAGTTAAAATCTAGATAAACAACTCAATTTTAAATTTTAAATAGCTATAATCTTGTAAATTTAAAATAAGAAATAAATAAATTATTTAATTTATAGTTTTTTGATAAAAAATTAAGAATGATCTAATATAGGTGACCTAAGAAACTCGGTGCCTAATTGTGAGTACCGTAGTTGGAGTTGAGGCGTTGGCTATGATGATGATAGGATGGATGGTATTGGTGGTGGGGGTGTTGTTGGTCCCTTCATCCCAATCATTACGGTTCGACATACAATCGGGAAAGACTAAATGCATCTCGGAAGACATGAAAAGCAATTCAATGACGATGGGGAAGTATCAAGTTATCAATCCCAACCAGGACCGTCATCAACTATTGCCTGATTCTCACAAGTTGAACGTCAAGGTAACGTCGTCGCATGGCCATATTTTTCAGTGGGCGGAGAAAGTAGAGAAAGGGCAGTTTGTATTTACGGCGATGAAGCAGGGAAATTACATGGCTTGCTTTTCGGCACCGGAGCATTGGCCTCTGATTACCTTGACCATTGATTTTGATTGGAGGACAGGTGTTCAGTTTAAGGACTGGTTTAATGTTGCCAAGAAAGGCCATGTCGATGTAAGTCTCTTCATTTATTGATGATATTAGGAAACAACAAAACTGGCAAAAACATAAGCATGCGTGCTATATATATTTGTTCATACTTTTTATAATGCACCCAAGGCTTTGTGGCTGTTTTGTGAATAGCAGGCCATGAAAGTGGAGCTGGAGCAGTTGTACCACACTATTAATTCCATTCATGAAGAAATGTTTTATTTCCGGGCAAGGTAGGGTAACATCTTTCTCACTTTTGTCCCCCCTTTAATGAATCTTAATTTCTTTGCCCACCCTATTTGGCTTCCCTTCAGAGAAAAAGAAATGCAGCAGCTAAATCAAGAGACTATCTCCAAAATGATGTGGTTGTCCTTCGTCTCACTTTGTTTTGGCTTCTCAGTTGCAGGATTACAATTTTGGTACCTAAAATCCTTCTTCCAAGAAAATAAGCTTATTTGATTTGACTGTGTTACCCAACATCCCTATTTTTTCCTTTTAATTACTATTAGCTACTTTGTTTGACAATGTAATCTCTAGGTCTCATGTTAATAAACTAAAATGCTCTCCCTCGATGATAACTTTGGGACAGGGTACTGAAACACGCAATCTAATACAAACAATATATGTATCATGCTCATATTTGACACCTAAAAGCTATAAAAGGAGTGGCAATGATTCAAAAGTTATCCCTTGCAAAACAAGTAATCAAATTCACCATATACAAAGAATAAAACAATATCAGTAAAAAGACTAAAAGGGATACAATTGAAGGATGCAAAATACAACCCTGTTAAGATGATGAAACATTTTATGTACTGTCAATGCTGGAGACCTCCTTGGTTCACTTGCTTCACAGACCTACTTTCATGATTGAATTGGAAAGGACGGAGGTAATCCAGTCATGGAAAAATCTACTTTATAATACCATTATCTACACAAATGGGCGAGCTGGAAAGGGGAATTTATCATGAACTGAATATATTCCAATGACTATCGCTGGGTGCATTTCCCTTTATCTTTTCAAGCCTCTTGAGAATTTCCAAGAAAGAAGGTCTTTGGTTCATGTCAGAAGCCCAGCACTTACCTGTTAAGCTATAACAAATGTTCAACAATCAACAACCACCCCATTCTCCAAGCCCATCACTCCAATTGTTTGTTTTTATATAAAATCAAATTCAGTTAAGAAACTTTATTAACATTAACTAATAAACATCTTTGAAAAGAGACATTATAGTAAAATAGATGGCTTACTCTCTCAGTTCAGGGAGAAATGACTTTGAACGAAAATTAGGCCGGTGACCCTCTGCCACTAACTTTGCTGCTTCATAAGGCTCATGATTTGAGAATGGTGGTTCTCCTTCAATCATCTGCTCCAAGTAAGAATTATCATGTATCGGAAGTAGACTCGAACATTGGATTGCATGATCAACACCATTTTGAGAGAGGAAGAAGATTACCTCATAAAGTATCATCGCAAAAGAGAAAACATCAACCTTTTTGTCATATTTCCGGTGCTTGAAAACTTCAGGAGCCATATAACGATCTATTCCAGTTCCAAGTCAAGAAAGTAAGTATCTGAGAATCATATTATATCCAAAGGAAATCTTTAAGAGACTCACAACTCCCTGTTTCGCCTGTCATTTTGTAGACATCATGAGAATTTTGAACCTTGATGAGCTTGCTCAGTCCAAAGTCTCCAACTTTCAAATGGTCTGCGCTGGTGTTTACCAGAAGCACATTCCTGATAAAAAGAAGTAAATTTTAACACGAAAAAAAGAACGTGTTTTAAACATTAATCGTGGAAGCGAAAAGGAAACAAAGCAACTAGAGAAATAGGGAAAATAGTTTGTGCTTTCAGAAAAAGGGCCAAACTTCTTTAAGCATTCAAAATTCGAAAAGGAATCTCCACAACATAAGCTCGCAGTCAATCAAATCTTAGATATTTGAACCAATAGGTAGTCATAGTAGAACAAAAACAGGAGAGTTCCAGAGCAGAACTGAAAGAGAAACCGACTCACCTTGGTTTTAGATCTCGATGAATTATGACATTTGGCTCATTGTGAAGATAAGCCATACCCCTTAGGAAAAAAAAATTATAAATCCAGATTAGTAATAGGCATACAAATGTGAGAAAATTAATCCAGTCAGTCACATAGCAAACACATATTCTGTACATCAAAAGGAAGGGAAGTCGTTCAAAACAAAAGAAAATAAATGATTTTATCTTAATTAAGAAATGAAACAAGATTTATGCTACGCTATTACATATTATCTCATTTTTACCCTCAAGTTTTACTTAGATGTCAAGAACATCACACATAGAGCTGCACGGACCATATAGCTTCACAAGCTTTCCTACATACCTAGCAATGTCCAATGCGAAGTTGATGGCTGCTGATGAATTGAGTCCATTCTTTTCCTTGAGATACTGATGAAGATCACCCTGTAATAGCATGAAATATGATAAGTAATTAAAGTAAAACTTAGATTTCTATTTAGAATTTCTACAGAGAGAACTAAACTATTTAGAACGAGAACATAAATGCATTCGCGTACCCCTCTTAAATATTCAGTAATTAACATAAGAGGCTTCTTGTCAGTGACAGCTCCGAGGAATTGAACTACATTTGGATGGCGGAGCTTTACGAGCAAATTCACTTCATGCCGGAAATCCTGACTGCACTAGCACAGCAGAAACACACAACGAGTTGCAGAATCAATAAAAGAATAAAGGATAGAGAGGAAATTGATCACAGCAATAACAAGCATCAGATAAACCAGTAGAAATGTGGAAGCAGCTTTCAAAATTGAAGCTAATTACCACGAGGAGAGGCATGAATCATTAAAGAAAATGTTTCATGACATTTTGGGTGAATTCATGTCAGTTCTGTTTTTTTCTCTTAGGTCAACATTCATTGTCAGTCAATAAGCACATAATTTTCTGCATATGACAACATCAAAGAAAGAAAACATTCATGGGAAAGATCCTTGGAAGAAAACTATAGAGATACATTCAAAACATTGTGGGCTTACATCACCAATCTGTCATCTGAAAGTGATGGAAGAATGCGTTTGACAGCTACAGGTGTTCCTCGCCAACTGGCCCTTAAAATCTCACCAAATGACCCCTGAAAGTGTGAGATATAATTAGTGAAAGCACACATTGTATTAGGAAAATAGACGAGGTACTTGCATGCTGAATTGCTGATAACCAGAACTTGAGCAGCTTATATATGAATTCAAGTTCAAAACTGATAGATTGAAAGTTAGCAATGTTTAAAATTTGAGATCACACCTTCCCTATGATATTTGAATTTGAGAAGTCCAGCTCAGAAGGGTCAACTTCCCAGTCACACTTGTTAGGTAGAGGAGGTGGAACTGGCTTTGGCTCAAAATGGCTTCCATTTTGTCCCTGCAACAAAGAGAACTTTAACTTTTAACCCAAAAGCAGTTAAAATACAAGCTAACATGTCTAAAAGGTTTTCCATCAATTAAACTTGTTTATCTAGCTCCCGTGTCAATCAGATCATATGAGATGATGAGCAAGCCGTAAGAGCCTATAATTAGTGAGCATTTGACATCTTAAGGAAATTGTTCATGAATTACGGGACGAGAGAGAGAGAGGGAGGCATAGTTACATCATCAATGCGTATGGAAAGGGAAACACACAACATTCGGATCAAGCAGCCATCTCTAATATGATAAAGCTTTGACAACATTAGCAAAATGAAAGATATCCAGGATCAATGGAAAATTATAGGCCATCCACAGTTTTGACTTTTGAGTCAGCATATCCAAGCATGAAAAAGGAAAACACATTACTTGTTTATGTTAGCAATCCGTAGAGGTCTGGCCTAGGGATGGTAAAAAAACCAGAAACCAACGAGTTCCGAGCCGATCTGACTCGATAGGGTCAGGTTTTTTTTTCTCTTGAAATCAGGTTTTGAGGCAAGGCAGGTAAAGTTAGCTTTAGAGGATCGTCAGGCTGTGATCGGGTTTAGCGTGAAATCGTCTGGCTCGACATATTTACGAAATTACCTTATATATATTTAATATTAATTAAGTTAAAAAATCTTTAAATTTTATCCCTACCAACATCATTTTACCACCTTTACTTCTATTTCACACTAGTTTCTTTTTCCCTCTATTTTTTCAAGTCTCTCTCTCATTTTCGATTTTTTCTATGGTGTAATATATATCTTTTTACTTAATTATCTTAAGCATAGTTTTTTTAAAAAAAATATTTTTTTAATTTAATTAATAACAAATTTAAATTAAAAAGTTTGAACTTTGCATCACTAGTCTGGCCAAATATGATCACGGAAAGCTTGCATTCAAGTTCCATTTCCCACAACTATTTATCCATCGTACTGTTATAGCTGACTATTATTACAAAGAAGAAAAGCAATTAAAAGAGCAGGCATTTTAAGAATTCCTCTCATTTTAGATCAACTATTGAAAGCATAGTTAAAAAAACCTCGAACAAAGAAAAAAGTGGCAAGTAAAAGGCTAAACTTACATAAGATAATCCACCATATGATTTTAATAGTTCGATCATTTTATGTTTCTTAGCTCCTTCTGCATCGGCTAATGGCTTCAATCACCAAAAAGAAAAACAAATTTAAAGTTAAATCCAAAGAAAGAAAAAGAAAAGAGTGAAAGCGAAGACGAAAGAAGAGGCAGGCACCGTATTCCTCCACCGATCTTGGGAGTTGACGTCGGCGCCAAACTCGAGGAGGCAAGTGGCGACGTCGATCCAACCATGGAGTGAAGCGACGTGGAGAGGCGTACGGTTGTCGTAGTCCCTAGCATTGACCAAAGACCGATCCTCCTGGAGAAGCTTGCGTACAGCGGAGGCGTCATTCTGATGAGCATGCCATAAGATCTGCGAAGTCCGGCTCAGTCTGGCCTTCTCCTTTTGCCTGTCCGAAGAGGTCGATCCCCGCGCCGACGGTTCTCCGCCGGATTTGCTTGTGCTCATCGCTTTTGTTTCTTCTTTTTCTGTATGAAGGGAGGAGTGTTCGTCGGATTCCAAATGAAATGCAAAATTAAAATATTTGTTTCATCCGTTATTCCGTTTTACTTTTTCAACCGAAAAAATTCTTTCTCTCTCCATATTCTCTCCTTCAATTTATTCCGAAGAAATTGTATTTCCAGTCCTTTTTTATTTTAGAAAATAAAGTAAGAAGTAACGTTTTCCCGCATTTTCGGTAAGCGTAAACAACAAGAGTAGTCATTTTTATTTGTTTCAGATTACATTTTAGCTATTTATGTTTAAAATGTTATGTTTTAGTCACTTACGTTATTACTTTGTTACGAAGTGGTTACTCTAATGGCGGTCTTATGTGGCAGTCCAAATAGATTTTAAATACCAACTTAGATGTCCTAAGTGGTAGTCCATATTAAATTTATTTAATTAAAAACTTATTTTTATCCTAACAACTAAATATCCAAGTTGACATTTAAAATCTATTTGGACTGCCACATAGGACAGCCGTTAGGAGGGTAATAGAGTTTAACGGTAGAGTGATCACTTCGCAACAAAGTGATAACGCAAGTGATTAAAACGTAATATTTCAAATATAAGTGATTAAAATATAATTTGAAGCACGCAAAAGTGACTATTTTTATAGTTTAACCTTTCAGTAATTATTGATTAATAAATGCTGAAATGCAACTTTATCTTTAGCCCTCATTATTGATTGGTTGCAGCGAGAAAAGATATTTATAACATCAACAAAAAGTAGGAGTGTTTGTCTAACTGTATACATAAGGTGTAGTAAATTGGTATGTTGCTCATACATATGTATAAACTTTATTCTGGTATTCATAAGCTGACTCAAAACAGCACAACTAAAACTGATTCCCTGAAGATGAGTATGAATCAGCAGCTGAGTCGAACCACTGGAACCCTGCGTCTTCCTGCTGATAATAATATCTCATTCATTTCGCCGATCTGAAACAACAGCTGCTTCATCTTCTGCAACATCAAATTAATATCATAAGCATCATATATATGTAGTTTAAGCCAGAAACTTTAGAGTTTTGAAGAAGAAATTAAGTAGATGTAATCAAGACCTGGTCTTTCTCTTGAATCAAACGTATCAATGGGTCCTTCTTCGCCTCCTTCACTCTGCCACCCCACACCCTAGCTTTGGCATACAAAAATGACAGCAACATAGCTGCCACGACTATATTACCTGACCAAACCCCCCATCCGAATCCCACATAATATCCAACTCTAGCAGCAAGTTTTAAAGCCCCATTAGTCAGGATTTTACCGATGGCACTTGTATTCTTCAAAGGCCATGAGTTTGCTCCATCCCCTTTGATCATCGACCAAGAGGTCACTGAAGAATTCTCTTCTTCTTCTTCTTCTTCTTGTAGGCCATCATGGCGACTTGGGGGGAAGACAGACAATTGATGTTGATGTTGGGGGCTGTTGTCTTGGGTGGTAGCAGTAGCTACCATGTGTTGTTCCGCTAATGGTGTGATGAGAGGAGTAGAATGTGCTGGGGCCTGGATTAGCTCCCACTCACTTAACCCATCCGATAACTCGCCTTCATCCATGTTATCTCTCGGGATTGGTATCAAAGGGAGCACAACTTTAGGTTCTCTTCGTATATTCACACATGGTCTGTAACGTTGAACTATGGGTAAATATCTGGCTTTGCCAAGGAGTAGATGTATGTTAGAAACTTAAAGAAGAAAGAAATATCTGGAGGTTTGACAATGTAAGAATGGATTGGATTATTGTATTTCATGTCCACTCCGCTTCAATCAATGTATAAAGGAGGTTCGTTTTGGGTCTTTCATTTGCTTCGAGTTTCAGGATATTGTGGGCCAAATCTCCTTTCATCAATCACCCTTTATTAATCTGATCATTTTAACACGATTATAACCAAATATATGTATTACCGGATTATTATACTCTAGAGAGCTACTTTTTGGTATAAAAAACACATCTCCAATATCATCTCGTTTAATATTTTCTCTTACTTATACATAATTTTGATTACTACAAACTTTAGATGTCACATATTTTATCAATTAAGTCCTGATTTTAAAAAATTCAATAAATTTAACCTCATCATTTATACAATCTATTAATTTTGTAAGAGTAAATCTTTGTTTATTAAAATTCCAAAAATATCATATTTACATTTCGTGGAGCTAATAGCTTGAGTACTATACTGTGGGGTTTAAGCATGCATTTAAAAAAATGTGGAGATCTGACATCAACTTTGATGAACCTATTACCTTTACAATCAATGAAAATGAAAATGTGGTTGAGATATGAAAGCCAAAATGAGATCAATTCCAACACCAACTTCATTGATCTTTTATGACCATATATTGATTTGCTTTTTCTTGCTCAAATAATTGATTTTTGGTTTTGGGTAGTAAAGGAGAAGTAAAAAAATGAAAGATTTGAATCGACAATTGAAACTTTGAAAACAAATGAATTTAAGAAAATATTGGTTGTAAAATGAAGAAATTGAGATTTGAATTGAAAGGACTTTTGAGTTCTTGACAATGGAGGAGTAAAAATAAATAAATAAATAAAATGAAAATTTGGAAAAAATAATTAAAATCGAAATTAAACGTTAGTCTTTCGTATCAATTTTCTAAATTTTTATATTTATATATGTGTTTGAGCTTAATTTATATATATTTAATATTTAATAATTTTTAAAATTTTAAATGATTTTTAGAATTAGGACTAAATTGACATGTATAAATCTTGTAAGCTAAATTTGTTAAATCAAGACTAAATTGATAAAGTATGTAAACATTGAAGGTTAAATTTCTTATTATACCAATTAAAATTATGTATAGTTGCTCTGATTTTGTTAAATATCATAACGGTATATGTAGCTAAGGATGATTAAGAGGAGGGGGAGTTTTGGCCTATTGTGCACAATTCACTGATATTTTATCTTGTTCTTATGCATGCTGTTGCAGTGGCACTCTTTACACTGAAGAAGCTCTAAGCTCTATCCACCATTCGTTTTCCTGCAAATGCGGGTATTAATAGCCCTTCTATTACCTGTTGAATTCCAGATTAAGGCATGATTGTTTTCAGACATTGGTTCTTTTGGCATGTTATCTGAGGAGATCTATACTTAAATGTGTGCTTGGGATATACATGTTATTTGTGTATACTAGGATGTAAATGAAGTAATGAACCATGATCAAGCCAGAAACCCACTAAGCTTGCTTCAAAAACAAGTGCCAGCCTCCTTATGTCATTAAACATTTCTTTGAATTTTAGTAAAAGGTCACACAATTCCGGGAAATAACAAAAGGTTTTGTGCAGGTTAAGAGTTGGAATCTAATGTTGACTAGATTGGTTAAGTGCAATTATCAATGACAAACAGATTCATAAGTATGATTCTGGATTCATATGATTCTTCTGCAAACAAAAGAATTAAAAACACCATATGTTAATGCTTTCCTCATCAGTCAACAAACATACTTTTCCACACCAATTCATTCTCAAGATCAATTGATATTTCTTATCATGCTACTACTATAGGAGTGATCTTCATCAGTACCCCAATTTATCAATAGCCAAGAGCTTAGGCTTTGCTTAGTAGAGTGAAAAGAAAATTAGAAAGATGGAAACTGAAAGGATAAAAAATTAGAAAGATGAAAAGCATAATGTTTTTTTCATAGGTGTGCTTGGTAGGAGAGATAGAACATTTTCTTTCCACCAATTGCTTGGTAGAGTTGAAAATTGAAAGGAAAGAAAATAAAATATTTGAAAAATGCATAATTTTGAACTAGCATACACATCTCTCTTATTTTCTCTCCTTTTATCGTTCCAATTTGAAAAAAATGATTTTTATGCATTAGGATGAAAATTGGTCATCCCTTCTATTTTCTTTACTCTCACTTGTTTTCTCAATCAAGCATACTCAAAATTTATTTTCTTTTCACTTTTTCACTCCCTTTTCTCATCTCTCCAATTTTTCACCCAACCAAGCACACCCTTAATGAATACAAAAGGAAGTACGAGGATAGAATCAAATTGTTTCATGTCTGTTCTTAGAATACAAGAAACTTTATGCACCTGAGCCATGAATGTCTTTGGAAGGGTTGAGAGGATCATCTTTAGCACTCATGAGCTGAAAACCCTGCTTGTTGGAGTTCTACCGAACCAACCACAACAACTCCTCTCCTTTAGTACTCCAAGAATGGAACTGGCAACCATATCCGAATCTACACGTAGCAATGTATATGATATCATTTAACACCCAAAAATTCAGAACAACATTGATTGATGGTCACCGAAAGTGTACGATTTGCAACTGAAATAGAAAACTGTATTCATCATGGAATGAACAAGCACCACAAACGAATACATTATCACCAACAAAGGCCCCTCCCAGATCCTAGAAGACCCGTCTCCATAACTCAACGTCTGTACCCTATGTTTAAACAACCCCTCCACAAATGTCAATCCAATTGTAGATACAAGAAATATCAACAGACCAACCTGAGTCTGCCCCTTGATTAGGACACCGGCTCGAACCAATGCTTGTACTCCCCAAACTTCCTCCAACACACACATTACAATCCCCATATCGCAGACAACAACAACGTTGGCGAAAACAATTGCAAAAACTAGCCCAATCATTATCATCGCAAAGACAATTATATCAGGTGAAAACCCAAGAACAGAGAGTACACTACATGCCACAAGAAGAAAAATGATGAAAGTTGTCACACAACCAACAATTAACATACACATCCACAAATAGGAAGAAACAAGCTGCCTCCAACGCTTTCGAACTATCACAAAGAATTTGGAAACATCAGCTGATTCCTTCAAATAAGTAGAATCTACACAATAAACCACAGTAGCCTTTGATAACAAACTAAATGTAATGAGCAAAGGGAAGCACGTTACTGAGGAAACAGCCGTCTCAACTAAATGTTGGCACGACTGTTTGATGAAAGGTCTGAATGGAACTCCACTAGTTTTAGCAACTAACAAAAGCCTAACAGTTAGAGTGTTCACAATGGATTCACCAACTAACAAATTAGAAGACATAAGGACTGCAGATACAGGGCAAATTAACAAAGCTAAAATGATCATAAAACCAGAACAATTGTACCGTAAAATCCTAACAGTTTCTCTTAAGATCTCTAAAACACTCGTCGAATGGAATCGGTGGTTAGGATGAGTAGCATCATGGGATGCTTGTAGCTCAAAACTTTGACCATGGTGGGTTTCCTTCAATCGTTCCTTTTCTAGATGATCTGACCTCATTCGTGGAGAAGTAACGGTAGAAATTTCCATTATATCCAATACCCAGAAAATATCAAACCGAGAACCTAAGTAAACATTGGAAATGATAGACAAGCGCAGATCAAATCTGAAAGAGCTAGATCCAACTCTTTAACTGCTGAGCAGTCCCCAAAACACAACATGAAATTGAAGGTAAAAGCTTGAATATTAGATTGTGAAATAGGAGGGAGACCCTCGAGTGTTAAATAAAAGAAGAGAAGGTTTATACAAAATTAGCTACCATTTTTTGCATGCAACGGCGCCGAAGATCCTTAGTCTGTAACAGCTTGTAATGAGCCTTTCTGATTTTTCAAGATTTGGAAATATTTGTCGACAGGATTTGGATTTGGATGGTTACAGCCAGGAAGGGACCTCAGTTTGGCAAGCGACAAAAGGCACAAGATAGGCATTAATTAATTTTAAATTGACTGTAAATTCATCCAAATTTCTAAAAGCACCGTCAAAGAAACAATATTATATCAGGCAGTGATGCCAACCGGACGGATTCTTTTTTAATCAAAGCCGACAGGAAAAACTAAAACTTTTTTAAAAAATATAAATAAATAAATAAGTCCCTTTTTAGCTTTCAAAATGTATTAAAAATTTTTTTTAAAAAAATTAAAATTTTTATTTTTTTTACTTAATTAGATACTTAAATTTTCAAAATGTATCAAAAAAATTTTTAAAATTTTTTAAAAAAGCAATTAAGCTCCTGCACTTATTAAAAATGATAAAAAAACAATAAATTTAGAAAATTTATTAAATTTTAATAAAAAATTAAAACAATTATTAAAAATTAATTTTTTAATAAAAATAGTAAAAAAAATAAAAATTGTAAAATTTTATAAAAATCATAAAAATTTTAATGACCTCTAATTTTTTTCAATTAAAGTCATTACATATCACAACACAGCGTGACATGTGGCGAAAAATGATAAAAAAATAAAAATCAATAAAAGTTATAGAAAAATTATAAAATGTTCCTTTTGGTACGATAATTTTTATAAAAAAAATTTTATGAAATTTATATGATACTGCACGCCTATCATGAGACCATCCCGAGCCGAGATCCGGTAGGTGTTGCCTCGGCGGCCGATCACGAGGGCTCGTGCAAGGCAATTCAAGGA
The DNA here is from genome assembly GCA_025698515.1 of Gossypium sturtianum. Classification (NCBI taxonomy): domain Eukaryota; kingdom Viridiplantae; phylum Streptophyta; class Magnoliopsida; order Malvales; family Malvaceae; genus Gossypium; species Gossypium sturtianum. The sequence continues at coordinate 58,776,615 of CM046945.1, read as the reverse complement.
CGCTATTGGGGCTATGGTTCGCCAAGTGTGGAATGAAATCGATGCTAGCCCATTCGAACAAGCTGATGGCAACATAAGGAGTCAATGTCGCACCCTCCTACAAGCTCAAGTTCAAGTTTCCGAGCTCAACCTTAGCTCCATGTCAATTTTCGAGCTCCAATCCAAAGAACAAGACGACTCACGAGCTTCCTTTAGCTCAACTCTAGCTCATGCGTGCATGTTGAGCCCATTAAGGCTATTCGGCCTTAACCATTACATAAGTTAGCTACATTAAATAAAATCAGGACATATTATTTAGTTGTTTTAAATTTGCTGCATTTAATTAAGTTTAAATATGTTTTAATTATTACAAATTTAATAGCTAAGATTTAATATGCCTAGCTTAGGACAAATTTAATAGCTTGCTGCCATTTAATTTATCTAGCCGAATTGCTCATTTAAAGTATCTTAAACTCCAGCCGAATTTAATGTAAGCAATAACCAATTCTTATTTAATTTGTTCTAGCTCAAAACATGGTTTAAATGTTGTCTTAAGCTGCTGAAAATTAATGTGCCAAATTTATTAATGTGCAGGTGCTTTATTGGACGGCATTTAAGGCCATTAAGCAAGCTTGGGCGGCAGCATGCATGGAACATCATTTAATGTGATGTTGGTGCTTGGTTGGGACGGCATTAAAGCTATTAAGCAAGCTTGGTTTGGGCGGCACAATAAATAGCCGATTGTTCAACTTTTTTCGAGGCTTCTCTCTTACGTGAATAACAAGGGTATAAATGAGCTGGTTGCTTCGTGAAAGGGAAAAGAGCGACATTAAAGGAGCCGAATTAAAGATCTTTCTTTGGTTTGCTTCTCCATGCGTGGCGACATTTAAAGGTCGGTATGGATGTTTGGGATGGTTATTCACGTCCCCAAGGCAGCCTAGAACGTTGCATGCCCATCCGGTTTTCCAAGGCACCTCATTCAAGTCCCAAGGCCGAATTTTTAAGTGTATTTCAGCCCCCTTTTCTTTTCATTAAATTCGGCTGCACATAGCTTTCTAGAAGCTGATTGTTTGTGTTCCAATGGATGAACGTGGACAGCAAGATGAGGATTTCTTTTCTAGATTAGTCTAAGCTAATTATGGCTGAATATTACTTAGACATTAAGCATGCCCATTCGGCTAGCTCCCTAAGCTTATAAATAGCTTGTTAATTTCAGTTGTAAAGGACTTTTGGCAAATATTTTAATGCTACTCTGCCGAATTTGTGAGATATCCTTTCTCCAATTTCGTTTAGGATTCGTTGGCTTATCTAGTGAGCTAGTGGCGTCAACCATTTCCTTCACTATCCACCGATACCGAGGTTCCTATCAATCCCGATAGTGGGTTAAGGTCCAATTTCCATCCAAAAACCGAGCCTTAAGAACCTTATAAGTAACTTGGGTCGATACCGATTCGGTATTGGTTCTTACTTGTTTCTTAAGCCTTATTTCGTACCATTCCGTACCCAATTCCAAAACCGAACACTTTTGATTACCTTACGTTAACCATATCGAAGACATCCTTCTAAACTCCAATTACCCGAACCATAACTTTTCGAATCTCATTATCTTCCATATTCCGCATTTATTTTCTAAAATTCATCGAGCATAAACCGAAACCGACTTATTTCCTATTTAGTTTCACTTTACTTCAAGCCTTCTCTTGTTTAATTTTATACTTAGTCGAACTAAACCCTTGCTTACTTCCTTTTACACTCTTCTTTCTACTTCTACGTTTACGATCGGGCAATTACGAATACATCTCGATTTCATCTCGAAGCCGAGACTGTATCATCTGGTATCAGAGCTATTTAAAACGAGAAGTACGAAGCTCCGAAGATAATTCCGAAGCTGCTTAGTGAAGATCCGAAGTAAGTTTTAAAAAAAAATATTCGAATAAAAAAAATTCATATAAAAAAAAAAGAAAGAATTTCGTGTTGATGCGTCGTTGAAAGCACCAAATATATCCTATTCCTTGCAAAATAATGAAAATAACAGTAAAGGGGAAGTAGGGTCGAATCCTCAGGGACCGGATTATACGAATACTTATTTCTCGAAATCCTGGGCAGATTTGTGCCCAAGAAAATCTGCGTTCCTGAAAAAAATAAAAATAACAGAATTAAAAGGTTGGATCTGGAAACGAAAATAAAATTAAAAAAACAGATTTGAGAAGTCGAATGGAAATTGCAAAAATTAAAAATAAAAAATAAAAAGTAGAGTTGAGATAAAAAAATTCTTATGGGGAGATTCCAGCCTCCGGTTGCCTCGATCCGCCTTGGGCTCAATCCTTGGCTTTTAGATGATCCTTCTCAAACCGAATAAGCGATTCTGATGGAAGAGGACGCCTACGACCACCAGCTCCAAAGACTTAGACTTCAATTTTGTGGAACCTGACTCTAGTCAACAATCGCCCTTATGGGATCATCTATGCTAGATCAACGTTTCTCAATGGCGAATCCCACGCCATTTTGTCTCTTGGGCTCGCTAACCTCTGATGCAGTAAGCTAACGAACCGACTGTGTAACCTTCTCAAAATATACAAAGCGGCCGTTCCTTGCACATGTTGAAAAGATCACTTCTTAAGGGACATGGACGGAAGCGTCGGCCCCGTGAATACTGGAAAAAGCGATGAATACCCCGAGAGAAGGCTAAGTGCGGATTCTAAACCTCAAGAACCCTTTTTGGGGATTTTCGGCAACCTTTGGCTAGAAGGGTTTTAGTGGTTCATAATTGTGGTGGAAAAGAAAATAAATATAAAAATGGAAGTTTTATTAAAAGGGAAAATGGAAAGAACAAAAACCTTATGATGAGAGAGTTTACAGAAAAAGATGAACCCGCAACTGAGTCACTTCATCCCCTATTTATAGTGCTAAGATAGATAGATTAGTCCTACTTAAATTCCTAAAGATAATTACAAATAATCAAAGATAAATAAAGATAAATAAAATAAATCCTAAATTAAACAATCATTAATAATTATCTTAATATTAATTATCCTAATATAATCAAAATAGAGTCTAATAGAATAAAAACTCTTCTTTTTGCATTTCAACCCTTGTGTCCTCCATGCTTGCACTTTTGGCACCAACTTTTCCATGTGTCGCACATTGGCCCATTTTATCTCTAAATTCACACTTTTGGCCCTTAATTTCTCTTTTGCTTCCAATTTAGTCCCTATAAGATAAAAGACCATAAATAGCCCAAATTAGTAGAATCATACTCAAAATAAATATGCAATTAGCACATAAAAACATGACGTTCTAGAGTATTATCAAATTCCCCTTACTTAGCCCATGCTTGCCCTCAAGTATGGTTCCTATCCATCAGAAAATTAGATCCTGAAAGAAATTCTACTCCAAAGTTTTATAAAAATTAGTCAAAATGCATATGAAAAATAAAGAGAACTTCTAAGCTTGCTTTAAGTAAAAACAGAAAAAGTTTTCTAATTAACACACACGTAAATTAAAATCGTCTTGAATTATTTCATGCTATTTAGGTAGATTACCAAACCTACCAAGACACTCATTTATTTCCTCCTTTAGTCCCCAACTGAAATTTTATTAGTACTATTTTTTTCTCTTTTTCATTTCCTTTTTTCTTTTTCTTCTTTTTTTTTTCTTTTTTATTATTATTACATATTTACTTAGGAATATATTGAACCTTTTGACGCGAAAGAGAGATGACAACCCAAGCACCCCACCCCTGGTTACTCAAATCAACATACTCCTAAAAGTTATTTATTTCCGGTTAGCGGAGTTTTACCCATCACGTCACACAACCTTTTGACGCGAAGTAGAATGACAACCCAAGCACCCTACCCCGGTTACTCAGTCAGTCACGTTCTAAGCCGCACTCATAACCTTGGTTAGCGGAGTTTTACCTATCACGTCACACAACCTTTTGACGCGAAGTAGAATGACAACCCAAGCACCCTACCCCGGTTACTCAGTCAGTCACGTTCTAAGCTGCACTCATAACCTTGGAAACATTTATTAAACAAAATTTACAAGAAATTTTAATTTTAAGAGGACCTAAGAGAAATAATCAAGTGTCGAAAATAAGTTTTAGTAACCACCTAATAGACATGAACATAATTTAGGCATGCAAATGTATTAAGTGTCCACTTGATATTAAACTTGATCAATTTTACGAAAAGTAAGATAGAATTAACTTATTAATCATAATTATTTTTAGCCTAATAAAAATAAAACAAAGGGAGATAAAATCAAACAGCATGAATCATAACTAACTTTCGAGCCAAGAATCATGCATGTAGGTCAAATAGTGGCAAGTCGTGGTCAAATTCTTGGGCATGAAAAGCGACAGAATATTCTTAAAAAAAATATGGACAAAATGGAGCCTCAAGCAGCAAATACAAATCACATCAGCAGACAATAGTAATACGAAGAGTACCTCCCCCTACTTAAAACACATTGTCCTCAATGTGGACGCAAAAGAAATAAATAGGTAGAAAAGTTTAGAAAAACTCCCCGTGTAGCTACTGTCGATTGCGGAGGATGGCAATGAGTTCGGTTAGTTGCTGGCCAAAAGTGTCAAGTCGAGCCTCAACGCGCTCCGTTTTACCTAAGCAAAGAAGATAAATTTATTAATATTTAAATAAAAGAAATTAAAAATAAAATAAAAGAAAATAATAAATAATAATAAATGAAAATAAATCATAAAAGAAAAATAAAGATTGGGTTGCCTCCCAACAAGCGTTTGTTTAACGTCATTAGCTCGACGACTTAAATGGTTCTACGGTGGCTCAAAATAAATCTTTTTAATCGTGTGAGCTTGGAAATTCTTATTTTTTATCACATCCACCATATTTGGGTTTAATCGTCATTGCGCCTCTTTCATTGGTTTCATATTTTCCTCCAAGGGGTTGATCCCTTTTAAGTCGGCAATGGTCTCATCATTCTCCAAAAATGTGTATTTCAGATGCTCGAGAAGTGGTTTTAATTTCGGATCTGATGCCTGCACAATAGAAGGTAGAAGTTTAGTATCCATAGGAGCCAATAATTTATTAACAGATTCAAAATCGTCAAACATCATTTTAGATTTATCTCCATAAATTGACTCAAAATTTTCTTCCACTAAAGAGTCAATTATGTCGACACAATTTACGCTCAAGATTTCGCTGGGATGGCTAATGGCGTCGTAGACATTAAACTTCACGATCTCCCCATCAAACTTCATCGTGAGAGTTCCACTTCGAACGTCGATTTTAGTACTAGCCGTACTAAGGAAGGGTCGTCCCAACAAGAGATCCGAAGATCCGGGAGTACTATCCTCCTCCATTTTTATCATATAAAAATCTACAGGGAAAATAAGTTCGTTAACTTTTACCAACACATCCTCGAGGACTCCTTCGGGATGCACAATGGACCTGTCAGCCAATTGAATTATAACACCTGTTTTTGTCAAAAAACCTGCGTTAAGTGATTCATAAATAGAATATGGCATTACATTTATGGAGGCTCCTAGATCACACATAGCCTTTTTAATTCCCAAGTGACCTATTTTGCATGGTATTGCAAACATGCCCCTATCCTTAAATTTTGCCGGCATTTTCCGCTGTAACACTGCGGACACATTTTCACCAATATTCACCCTTTCATTACCTGTTAATTTCTGCTTGTTGGTGCAAAGCTCTTTAAGAAATTTAGCATACCTCGATATTTGCTTGATGGCATCTAACAGCGGAATATTGATCTCGACATTCCTAAATGTTTCAAGGATTTCTTTGTCCTCTTTACCTCTTCGACACTGGTTGAATCGTTCTGGAAATGGAGGTTGAATTTTAGGCAATGAAGGTTTCGGTCGGACCTGTTCGTCTTTCTCGTGTTTTTCCTGGGCGATTTCTTGGCCAAGATTTCTATCAGGAATTGGTTCCAGTACCTTTCCACTTCGCAACGTCACTGCATTTGCGTGTTGTCTTGGATTAGCTTCTGTTTGTGACGGCAGCTTCCCTTGAGAGTTCAATTTCTCAATTGATATGGTCAATTCTCTTATAGATGCCTCGGTTTTCTGTTGAAAATCAAGCATATTAGCTGCTAATTTATTGACCAAAGTTTCTAGTGAATTACCTGAATCTTGTGGTCTTTGTGGAACTCGGGCTCTGTATGGTTTGTTATGTCGTGGGTTGGCCCCATAACTTAAGTTAGGGTGATCCCTCCATCCTGGGTTATAGGTATTAGCGTAGGGATCATATCGCCTCTGTGGTGGGCCAGGGAAATTTCCCACTGCATCTAAATGGGCCATAAAGTCATCATACAAACTAGGACATGCATCAGTTGTGTGCTCAGGTGTAGCACATATTCCACATAACCGAGCTGGTTTAGCTTTTTTTACAACAAGATAGCTCACAATATTAGTAAGTCTATCAAGTCTATCTTCTATGGAAGAATTACTTAGCTCACAATATTAGCTCGAAATCGCGAGAATTTGCACCATTGTGGAAATTAAGTCTCTCGCTTGTTGGGAGTCATGTTAACCAACGCTCCTCCACTAGCGCGCGTCTACCATATTCATCTCCATTGGTTTCAAACCTTCATAAAAGTAATCTTGGAGGAGAGATTGCTCTGTTATACTGCAGTTATGGGCAGCTCGCACACACAACTTTTTAAACCGTTCCCAATAATCATAAAGAGTCTCTCGCTTCTTTTGCCTTATTCCAACGATCTCCTTCTTAGCTCAATTTGCTCTAGATCTTTGGAAAAAACACATTGAGAAATAAACGAGATAAATCACCCAAGTAGTTATAGATCCGGGAGGTAAATAAAATAACCATTCCTTAGCCGAATCTGCTAGGGAAAAAGGAAAGCGCGTAATTTAATTTGATCCTCGATTCATACCGAGGTTTCATACTCGAGACAAACCATATGAAACTCCTTCAAATGATTATGGGGTTTTCATTTTGTAACCCTCGAAAAGTTGGCGTAAGAATCGAATTAACCCTGACTTCAGTTCAAAATTGGTATCCATAGTAGGATATGCGATGCACAGTGGCGGTTATTCTATCGGAGCTTTGGCCAGTTGCCGAATTGTTTGAGCCATTGGTTGATATGCTAAATTCGGGTTTTCGTTAACCCTAGTTTCAAGCACCTCTCCAGGCGAATCGACTTCTTCTACTTTACTTTCAAATGTTTGAGTAGGGTTTTCGTTAACCCTAGACTCTGCTTCGTCGTCGATTCTGATTTCTGGCGGTGGATTGCTTTGAGTCCCAACCACCGCTGACTGTTTTTTCCTTAGCTTTGTTTCCTTGCGATTAGCTCTCGCAGTCTTTTCAATTTCTGAGTTAAACACAAGATTGCCGAGGGCAGACCTGGTCATAGAAAACAAAAAAACAAGATTAGTATGTCACCGATCCCCGGCAACGGCGCCAAAATTTGATGCGTCATTGAAAGCACCAAATATATCCTATTCCTTGCAAAATAATAAAAATAACAGTAAAGGGGAAGTAGGGTCGAATCCTCAGGGACCGGATTATACGAATACTTGTTTCTCAAAATCCTAGGCAGATTCGTGCCCAAGAAAACCTGCATTCCTGAAAAAAATAAAAATAACAAAATTAAAAGGTTGGATCTGGAAACAAAAATAAAATAAAAAAACAGAATTGAGAAGTCGAATGGAAATTGTGAAAATTAAAAATAAAAAGTAGAGTTGAGATAAAAAAATTCTTATGGGGAGATTCCAGCCTCCGGTTGCCTCGATCCGCCTTGGACTCAATCCTTGGCTTTTAGATGATCCTTCTCAAACCGAATAAGCCAATTATAGTGGAAGAGGACGCCTACGACCACCAGCTCCAAAGATTTAGACTTCAATTTGGTGGAACCTGACTCTAGTCAACAATCGCCCTTATGGGATCATCTATGCTAGATCAACGTTTCTCAATGGCGAATCCCACCCTATTTTGTCTCTTGGGTTCGCCAACCTCTGACGCAGTAAGCTAACGAACCGACTGTGTAACCTTCTCAAAATATACAAAGCGGCCGTTCCTTGTACACGTTGAAAAGATCACTTCTTAAGGGACATGGACGGAAGCGTCAGCCCCGTAATGCGGAGAAACGATGAATACCCTGTTGAGAAGGCTAAGTGCGGATTCTAAACCTCAAGAACCCTTTTTTGGGGATTTTCGGCAACCTTTGGCTAGAAGGGTTTTAGTGGTTCATAATTGTGGTGGAAAAGAAAATAAATATAAAAATAGAAGTTTTATTAAAAGGGAAAATGGAAAGAACAAAAGCCTTATGGGGAGAGAGTTTACAGAAAAAGATGAACCCGCAACTGAGTCACTTCATCCCCTATTTATAGTGCTAAGATAGATAGACTAGTCCTACTTAAATTCCTAAAGATAATTACAAATAATCAAAGATAAATAAAATAAATCCTAAATTAAATAATCCTTAATAATTATCTTAATATTAATTATCCTAATATAATCAAAATAGAGTCTAATAGAATAAAAACTTTTCTTTTTGCATTTCAACCCTTGTGTCCTCCATGCTTGCACTTTTGGCACCAACTTTTCCATGTGTCGCACATTGGCCCATTTTATCTCTAAATTCACGCTTTTGGCCCTTAATTTCTCTTTTGCTTCCAATTTAGTCCCTATAAGATAAAAGACCATAAATAGCCCAAATTAGTATAATCATACTCAAAATAAATATGCAATTAGCACATAAAAACATGACGTTCTAGAGTATTATCACGTGTATTAAAACAAAATCAGTTCGATCTAATTTTGAGTTATCATCTTCTTCTTTGAATTACATTCTTCTCGACCCTATTCTACTTACCTTCGTCCCACACCCATCCCCAAACTCACCTAAATTCATTCTTCAGCCTACCCTATCACCCTTACGTTACAACTTTTGAAACCCCTTTGAAGTCGACCCTTAAGCTTACTACTAGGCCTTGGCAAGTCTGTAAACGAAATCACGAGAAAGGAGGCGAGGTAAAAGGCACGAGAGCGTGAGTTCATTCGAGGGGAGGTAAAAGCCAAACTAAGAGTGTAAACACGAGTGTGAGTGTCATTGAGATTCTTTCTTTTCGAGTGAACTGTGAGGTTTTATTGTGAGGTTTAAATTTTGTTTAAAATGTCACAAAATACTGGCCAACGCGTGGAAGAACAGCCAGGGAGACAACCAGTCAGAAACATTCTGAATTTGCAAATGCAAGCCCTTTTGCGTGAGATGGAACGACTACTTGATTGGAGACTCAATCCTCTTGAAGATCGGCTTTACCAAGTTGAGAACCAAGGGCCATGTGATGAAACACCCTAAGAAGTTAGACGAAGGCGCGGACGACCTAATCAACGACGAGAGCGACCACGAGTCCCCGGCGACAAACTCAATGAACTTAGTGAAGATGAAAGTGATCACGAGTCTAATCTAAGTATTGGTGGGAGAGAGCCCCGAAACTGCGGCCAAAGAGATCGAAGGCGAGAAGATGACGACCTGAAGAACATTAAACTCTCCATTCCCCCTTTCCAAGGAAAGTCAGATCTCGAAACGTACCTAGAATGGGAGAAAAAAATCGAACTCGTGTTTGATTGTCATAATTATTCAGAAAATAAGAAGGTCAAACTAGCCGCAATAGAATTTTTAGATTACGCTATGATATGGTGTGACCAGTTGACCACTAGTCAGAGGCGTAACGGAGAACAGCCAATCACCACTTGGGCCAACATGAAGGCGGCAATGCGACGACGATTCATCCCATCATACTATCATAGGGAGTAACATCAAAGGCTCCAAAACCTTACCCAAGGGACGAAGAGCGTCGAAGATTATTATAAGGAGATGGAGGTGGCGATGATCTGGGCTGATATCCAAGAAGAACAAGAAGCTACAATGGCTCGTTTCCTAGCCGGACTCAACCAGCAGATCGCAAATGTTGTTGAGTTGCAACATTATATTGAGGTGAAAGACATGGTCCATATGGCAATCAAAGTGGAGAAGCAATTGAAGCAAAAAGGAGAAAACCGAAGCTATCCCAATGCCAAACCTTTTAAGTGGGGCCAAAACACCAATAAAGGGTTCCCATCCAATCGATCGAAGGAATCCACAACAAATTCTAAGCCAAACAAGCCTATGGTCGAGACAAACAAAGGAAAGGCTCCTGAAAGTTCCATAGCTCGTTCAAGGGACATAAAATGTTTCAAGTGCCTTGGCCGAGGACATATTGCGAGTCAGTGCTCGAATAGACGTACCATGGTGTTGCAGGCCGACGACGAGATCGAAACAGAAGATAAAGAAGAACATGAGTCCGAATCAAATTCTGAGAACGAGGAGGACTTAGAGCAGCTCGTTGAAGGAGAGTTGCTTGTGGTAAAACGAAGTCTAAGTCTTCAAAGCATGGAAAACGAGGAACAACGAGAGAACATCTTCCACTCAAGATGCCAAGTGCAAGGGAAAGTGTGCAGCCTCATAATCGATTGAGGGAGTTGCACGAATGTAGCAAGCACCCTCATGGTGGAAAAGCTAGGATTAACCACCACTAAGCACCCGACTCCGTACAAACTACAGTGGCTTAATGATGGCGGAGAGTTAAAAGTTACGAAATAGGTCCTAGTGTCTTTTAGCATCGGGAAGTACTCCGACGAAGTGTTATGCGATGTTGTGCCGATACACGCGGGTCATCTACTCCTAGGACGACCATGGCAGTATGACCGAAGGGTGATGCACGATGGCTACACCAATCGATATTCCTTCAAACATCTTGGAAGAAATGTGACGCTTGCACCCCTAACTCCTAAACAAGTGTTCAATGATCAACAAAAACTCAAACTTTCCATTGATCAAGTAAGAGAAAAAGAAAAGAGTACAAAAGAAAAAGTTAAAAAAAATGAGCGAGAGAAAAATAAAAATGCAAAAGAAAGTGAAAGAAAATAAAAGATAGAGAAAAATAGAGATGAAAAAGAGAGTGGAAAAATGAGTTTCTTTGCGAGGGTTTGTGATATTCAGAGAGTAATTTTTTTAAGACAACCCATGTATGTAATCCTGTACAAAGAAGCGTTTTTGAATACTAACGAGTTACCCAAAAACCTTCCTGCTTTTGTGTTGTCTTTGATTCAGGAATTTGAAGACATTTTTCTGGAAGAGATACCAAGTGGATTGCCTCCCATTCGAGGCATTGAGCATCAGATCGACTTGGTGCCCGGAGCTGCTTTACCCAACTACCCCGCATACCGGAGCAATCCCGAAGAAACGAAGGAACTTTAAAAGCAAATTGCCGAACTATTAGAAAAGGGTTACATCCGAGAGAGCCTAAGCCCCTGTGCGGTACCGGTGTTACTTGTGCCCAAAAAAGATGGTTCGTGGCGAATGTGTGTCGATTTTCGCGCCATCAACAAGATTACTATTAAGTATCGACATCCGATCCCTCGCCTCGATGACATGCTAGAAGAACTAAGTGGAGCGTGAATCTTTACAAAGATCGACCTTAAAAGTGGCTACCACCAGATCAGGATGCGTGAAGGCGATGAATGGAAAACGGCCTTCAAGACGAAGTTAGGTTTGTACGAATGGTTGGTAATGCCATTCAGGCTTACGAACGCCCCAAGTACTTTTATGCGACTTATGAATCATGTATTGCGTGCGTTCATTGGTAAATCATGTGTAGTCTACTTTGATGATATCTTAGTGTACAGCAAATCCTTGGAGGAGCATGTACAACACTTGCGCGCGGTGCTGGAAACTCTATGAAAAGAGGTATTGTACTCTAACCTTAAAAAGTGCTCTTTCTGTACTGATAAGGTTGTGTTTCTAGGCTATGTCGTGAGTGCCAAAGGCTTGGAGGTGGATCAAGAGAAGGTACGAGCAATCCAAGAATGGCCACGTCCGACGAACATTAGCCAAGTTCAGAGTTTCCATGGGTTGGCTAGTTTCTACCGCCGATTTGTGCCCAACTTTAGCACAATAGCTGCCCCATTAACAAGTGTAATTAAGAAAAATGTTGCATTTCATTGGTCTGAAGAACAAGAACGATCATTTAATTTGATTAAAGAATGTCTTGTAAAAGCTCCCTTATTATCTCTCCCTGAATTTACTAAAACTTTTGAGATTGAGTGTGACGCTTCAGGTGTAGGAATCGAAGCTGTGCTGACTCAAGACGGAAGACCGGTGGCGTACTTTAGTGAAAAATTGAGTGGAGCCGCCCTTAACTATCCAGTGTACGACAAGGAGATGTATGCCCTGATTCGATCACTCGAAACATGGCAGCATTATTTGAGACCGAGGGAGTTCGTTATTCACTCTGACCATGAAGCACTTAAGTATGTCAAGGGCCAGCATAAACCCAACAAATGACATGCGAAGTGGATCGAGTACTTAGAGTCATTTTCGTACGTAATTAAGTACAATAAAGGTAAAGAAAATGTAGTGGTTGATGCCCTATCACGGAGGTATACCTTATTAACTTCTCTTGACTCTAAATTGCTTGGTTTTCATCATATGAAAGAGTTGTATGTTGGAGACGATGATTTTGGAAATATTTATGTTGCTTGCGAAAATGGTGCTTTTGAGAAGTTTTACAGGTACGAAGGATTTCTCTTCAAAGAAAACAAGCTATGTATACCACAAAGCTCCATTCGAGAGTTGCTCGTGTTGGAGGCGCATAGTGGTGGCCTTATGGGTCACTTTGGAAGAGACAAGATGATGTCAACCCTCCAAGAGCATTTTTATTGGCCGGGGATGCGAAAGGATGTAGAACGGATCTGCGGGCATTGCATAGCTTGTAAACGGGCTAAATCGAGAGTTTAGCCTCATGGATTATACACGACCCTTCATGTTCCAGAAACTCCGTGGGTCGACGTATCAATGGATTTTATCCTTGGATTACCAAAATATAAGACAGGGAAGGATTCGATATTTGTTGTAGTCGATAGATTCTCTAAAATGTCCAATTTTATTTCATGTGCTAAGACTGACGATGCAGTACATATTGCTAATTTATTTTTCATGGAAATCGTACGACTACATGGAGTTCCAAGGACAATTGTGTCTGATCGAGACGTGAAGTTTCTAAGTCATTTTTGGCGAACATTATGGGGAAAACTTGGAACGAAGTTGATGTTTTCGACCACTTGTCATCCTCAAACGGATGGACAGACCGAAGTGGTGAACCGGGTCCTGTCAACCCTGTTACGAGCATTGGTGCGTAAAAACCTCAAAACGTGGGAAGAATGTTTACCCCACATTGAGTTCGCCTACAATCGATTTGTCCACTCAGCGACTAAGTTTTCGCCTTTCGAGATAGTTTACGGGTTTATTCCTCTAACTTCTCTTGATTTATTACCCTTGCCTAACGATAAATTTGTATATTCTGATGCTAGGAAAAAGGCAGAATATGTCAAGGAACTACACCGGAAGGTACGCGAGAACATTGAAGCAAGGACCGAACAGTACGTCCAACGAGCCAACAAAGGGCGAAAGCAAGTTGTGTTTGAACCCGGAGACTGGGTCTGGGTGCATATGAGAAAAGAACGGTTTCCGGCTCGACGAAGATCCAAATTGTCACCTCGAGGAGACGGACCCTTCCAAGTTATCGAGCGAATCAATGAAAACTCATACAAGCTTGATTTGCCAGGTGAGTACAATATTAGTGTTAGCTTTAATGTTGCTGATTTGACTCCTTTTGATGTAGGTACTGACTTGAGGACAAGTCATTCTCAAGAGAGGGAGGATGATACGGGCACGCCCTATCATGAGACCAGTCCGAGCCGAGATCCGATGGTGTTGCCTCAAGGGCCGATCACAAAGGCTCGTGCAAGGCAATTCAAGGACGCTATTGGGGCTATGGTTCAGTAAGTGTGGAATGAAATCGATGCTAGCCCATTCGAACAAGCTGGTGGCAACCTAAGGAGTCAATGTCGCACCCTCCTACAAGCTCAAGTTCAAGTTTCCGAGCTCAACCTTAGCTCCATGTCAATTTTTGAGCTCCAATCGAGCAACAAGACAGCTCACGAGCTTCCTTTAGCTCAACTCTAGCTCATGCGTGCATGTTGAGCCCATTAAGGCTATTCGGCCTTAACCATTACATAAGTTAGCTACATTAAATAAAATCTGGACATATTATTTAGTTGTTTTAAATTTGCTGCATTTAATTAAGTTTAAATATGTTTTAATTATTACAAATTTAATAGCTAAGATTTAATATGCCTAGCTTAGGACAAATTTAATAGCTTGCTTCGCCATTTAATTTATCTAGTCGAATTGCTCATTTAAAGTGTCTTAAACTCCAAATTAATTTAATGTAAGCAATAACCAATTCTTATTTAATTTGTTCCACTCAAAACATGGTTTAAATGTTGTCTTAAGTCGCTGGAAATTAATGTGCCAAATTTATTAATGTGCAGTGCTTTATTGACGGCATTTAAGGCCATTAAGCAAGCTTAAGCGGCAAGATGCATGGAACATCATTTAATGTGATGTTGGTGCTTGGTTGGGACGGTATTAAAGCTATTAAGCATGCTTGGTTTGGGCGGCACAATAAATAGCCGATTGTTCACTTTTCGAGGCTTCTCTTCGTGAATAACAAGGGTATAAATGAGTGGTTGCTTCGTGAAAGGGAAAAGAGCAAAGATTAAAGGAGCCGAATTAAAGATCTTTGGTTTGCTTCTCCATGCGTGGGCGTGACATTTAAAGGTCTGGTATGGATGTTTGGGATGGCTATTCACGCCCCCAAGGCACCTAGAGAACGTTGCATGCCCATCCGGTTTTCCAAGGCACCTCATTCAAGTCCCAAGGCCGAATTTTTAAGTGCATTTTAGCCCCTTTTCTTTTCATTAAATTCTACGCACATAGCTTTCTAGAAGTGATTGTTTGTGTTCAAATGGATGAACGTGGACAAAGAAGATGAGGAGTTCTTTTCTAGATTAATCTAAGCTAATTATGGCTGAATATTACTTAGACATTAAGCATGCCCATTCGGCTAGCTCCTAAGCTTATAAATAGCTTGTTAATTTCAGTTGTAAAGGACTTTTGGCAAATATTTTAATGTTACTCAGCCGAATTTGTGAGATATCCTTTCTCCAATTTCGTTTAGGATTCGTTGGCTTATCTAGTGAGCTAGTGGCGTCAACCGTTTCCTTCACTATCCACCGATACCGAGGTTCCTATCAATCCCGATAGTGGGTCGAGGTCCAATTTCCATCCAAAAACCGAGCCTTAAGAACCTTATAAGTAACTTGGGTCGATACCGATTCGGTATTGGTTCTTACTTGTTTCTTAAGCCTTATTTCGTACCATTCCGTGCCCAATTCCAAAATCGAACACTTTCGATCACCTTACGTTAACCATATCGAAGACATCCTTCTAAACTCCAATTACCCGAACCATAACTTTTCGAATCTCATTATCTTCCATATTTCGCATTTCTTTTCTAAAATTCATCGAGTATAAACCGAAACCGACTTATTTCCTATTTAGTTTCACTTTACTTCAAGCCTTCTCTTTTTTAATTTTATACTTAGACGAACTAAACCCTTGCTTACTTCCTTTTACACTCTTCTTTCTACTTCTACGTTTACGATCGGGCAACTACGAATACATCTCGATTTCATCTCGAAGTCGGGACTGTATCATTATATTTCTTTAGATTTTGTATAATTTTCTTACGACTTTATAAATTTTTATAATATTTTTATATTTCTATATATTTTATAATTATTTTACGATTTTTATAAAATTTTATAATTTTTTTTATATTTTTTTCTAATTTTTAATATTTTATTTTTTATTAAAATTTAATACTATTTATAGATTTTATTGATTTTAATTTTTTATAATTTTTTTCTAATTTTTAATAAAAGCAGGGGCTTAATTGCTTTTTTTTTTTAAAAAAGTTTGATGGTCTTTTTGATGCATTTTGATAGTTCAAATATCTAATTGAGTGCAACAAAATTTGGGGCTTAATTTTTATTTTTTTTGAAAAGGTTTGATGGCCTTTTTGATGCATTTTGAAAGTTTAAGTAACCAAATGAGTGCAAAAAAAAAAAGCAGGGGCTTAATTGCTTTTTTGAAAAAGTTTGAGGGCTTTTTACACCCTTAAGCCAATTTATAACTAATTATTTATTTTTATTTATAAGATTTTTAATTATTTTAGATATTTTATAACACTTGGTAAAATTAAGATAATGTAAAAAATTATTAAATATTTCAAAGAAGTTTCAATAGGAGTTAGGGATTTTTTATTTTTTATTTTAGGATTGGTTGGGTACTTAAATTTTAAATTTCAATAGAGTTCGGGGCAAACAAAAAACCATCTATCAATTAAGTTCTTTCATTAGATTGAACATTAAATGACGAGTTGAATTTAATGTAGAATATATTTTAAATATATGATAATAACCTTATTAATAGCTTTAACTTGACTACTTAAAAACACAAAAAAGTTAAATTTTGATCCAAGTTTTAATAGGTCTTTTTTATACAATACTTAGAATTATTCATAGTCCCTCACTAACCTTTAAATAGGAGGATAATATAACACCCCTCAGTTGTTTTCGATGCCGGATTAGAGTTACGGAATTGTACGACAATTAACAAGTAAAAAACATGCATTTCAAATTTGAAATTTAAATAAAACGATCATTAATAGACAAGTATTCATTAAACATGGTATTCATACAAAAAAAAGGGCTTAAATCAAGCTTTAAGATACGAAAGGTTAGACTTGAGCATGAAAAAGAACCAAATTATAAAATTTTCAAAACTTGAACAAAGTATCGATATATTTGAAATGGTATTGATATTTTTATAAATTTATCGATAATTAATAAAATGCATCAATACCAAATTGGCATTCTGCCAAATTCTAAAACTGTTCAATTGGTTTGGTAATGATACTCTAATGCAAACTATCGATACCTTACTACAAAATAGTAAAAAATCTTAGGTTTAAAGTTCAAATCATGCTCAAAAGTCATACATACACATCAAAACATATCAAAATATGCCTTTTTTCCTAGTTCAACCGATATGTCATAAGGCACCGTCATAAACCACAATCAAATTCAATATCCAAATTCATTTTCTAACCAATTCAAGCTTGCCTAACTATGCTATACAAAATGTTAAAAAGTCACCAACTCATTCACACCCAACAAGCCATATATCAAAGCATATACTTATAGGCATGTATTCAACAACAACTATACCAGTTCATAGCATCCAAAACAATTCCAACCAAAGTATTACCTATTCAAACATTACCAATCACATTTAATTCATCTATATGCATTTCATTCGATCATATATATATTCCATCACATATCAATCAAATATCACATTCAAATCTCTAAACCAAACTGTGATCAATCACATTATTTGCCACAAACTCAACTTGTATACAAGCACAAAATATGTCATTTATAAACAGATACAAGATACTCTTATTACATGCCACATATCCCAAATTAAACGTTTTTAAAGTCTACTGAAAGATAGTTGGATAGTGTAACACCCAAACCCCTCTCAGTCACAGATTAAAGTTACGGGCATTACTGTACAATTGGAACATTTATAATTAATTCAATTCGAAAATCATAAACGTAACTTAAATCATTCCTTCTTACACATATCGTCCCTAAATCGAGCCCACGAGGTCCAAAAAAAATACTTTAGAGATAAATCGAGACCAATTTGAAATCATTTGGAAAGTCTAGGAAAATTTTAGAAAATTTGAGAATAGGGGTCACACGGCCGTGTCTTTGGTCGTGTGGACCTAAAATGTACCTCAAACAACAAACTTACCATTTGAAGCTTACTTGGGCCTTAAGCAATTCAAATACCAATCATTTAACCTATTCAAATTACGATTAAACATACTCAAAACATGCCAAAACAATCATCCTAAGTGCCTAACCAATGTACCCTCATTGGTACGACATTTTATATCTTCAAAACACATCAACAATGCATCATCCAAATCAAAGTTTAATGTATGCCAAAATCACTCAATTTAGCCTAACCTAAAGCTACTTAAGACATCAAGCTTTATATTTTATACACATCAAGCCTTTGGTCAAAACACATACTAACATTTAGCTTCAAACATAAACATATATTTATAACTCAATTTACATCACATTAAAAAAAAACTAACAACCAAAGACATCCTAGGTACATGCCATTACAAAATTAAACATCACCACACTTGAGATCGGGATTGATGCTGAGTCGGCATTCAAAGAGAGTACTTAACCTGCACACGAAAAATAAAACTGCACGCTGAGTAAAACTCAGTGATAATTCTATAATCCGATTGTTTTAAGATATGATATGATACATGAATGCTCAAATTGAATTATATCATCATATTACTAACTAAACATATAATTACAAGATGTCACCATTTCAATTAATTTCATACACACATGCCTTGATTCATATTAAACACTTACCATAGCCACAAGCTAATGATTAAACACATAACTTAGCAATATCATCACATGGTAAGATATAGTACACAAACATAACATCTCTTAAATCATACCTTTCATATTAATAAATATTCATACTTTAATCATTGGTACATTATACCTTTCCATATTTTTCGTAGTGAAGTCAATCGGAACCCTTATCGGAGCTCACACAAAATGTGCTAAACGATGGTCGAAACCATCCATTTTCTATAATCTATGAATAATTTGAAGACGATTGAAACCCTGATACACGTTTCCTTTGTGCCATAGTCCAACTATGGTATTACATATGCATTGCCATGGCCCTGCCATGGTCTTACATTCGTAGTGTCGTAACCCAGTTATGGTCTTATCATCAGAATGCCATAGCCCAACTATGGTCTTACATATAAACACTGCCATGGTCCAACCATGGTCTTACGTCCATAGTGCCATAACCCTATTATGGTCTTATCATCAGAATGTCATATCCTAGCTATGGTCTTACATATAAACACTGCCTTGGTCCAACCATGGTCTTATGTTTGAATAATTGCCATAGCCTCGCTATGGTCTTACGTGCGAATGCAACCTGTCTCCATTGATATCAGAAATTATCATTTTCGTAATTTTTTACAATTCCTGTTCTATCAACAATCAATTTAATATCAGCAATTTTACATCATTTAAACTTTAATATTCATAAACACTTAGAAATATAATTGAGTTCATATTAATGAACTTACAAAGCTAATTTGCAGTAATGGCTCCGAGTTTCTCAATCAATGATCGACGTAATATCAATTTGTTAATTTCGTTTTCAATTACACATATCAATATAATATAATATTATGCAATTAGGTTCATATATTTCACTTAAATATAAACTAAAATTAAACTGAACGAAAGTTGCGACCAGCACTAGTTGAACGAATCGACGATGTCAATTATTCATTTGCAAGTCCATAATTTTTACTTTTCATAACTCAATATCAAATTTCATAATTTAATAACACTTCCACTCAAATTATCTACTAATCATACATTAATTTATTTTATAATGTCACATTCCATAAACCTCCATTCAATTGAGTTAACTTATACCTCCATAAAATTCCATTCAATTTAATTAACAATTTATAAAGTTCGAGTTAGGGGACTATGAACTTACCTAAAACCGCAGATCACTTTCTGACACCATCACTCAGCTTGGATTGAAGCATCGGATACAAAAACTTTAGCCTTCATGTACAATTAATTTCGGCATTCAATCCCCTTAAATTTCAGGTTGTAAAATAGTTAATAGCAGTTCTGGACAGCACAGTCTTCATCCATTTAGACAACATTCTTTAACATCTAAATAGCTCATTTATATATCATTTGTTCATTAACAACTTCAACCATTGTTAACATAAATTTACAGTCACTTGGACAACATTAATTGACGTCTAAACAACAATTTTTCTGCTGCATTAATACACCAAACAACAGTCCTTGAAACATCGTAAATACAGTCACTTAGACAACATTAATTGACGCCTAAACAACAAATTTTCTGTTGCATTAATACACCAAACAACATTCCTTAAAACAACATATTTTTCTGTTGCATTAATATACCAAACAACAGTCCTTAAAGCAGCATAAATACACCACTCTCTGAACATCATTAACAACGCAATATTCGAACAGCATCAATACCACAATCGGACAGCATAAACAGGGTAGCAATTAACAATACCAACAAGGTAAAATTCGGACAGCAATTTAACTGTTTCAGCAATTATCAAGCACAAGAGAATAAAAGTTCAAGGAAAACTCACTAAGGTTCCCAACACCGATTCTACCTATTCAATTTGTTCCTTCCCTTTTCTGCTACAGCCTTCTCCTACCTTGTTAGATAAATACAATCAACCCCAGAGTTACAGAAATGGAGTATAACAACACAAGCATTCACTAAATTCTTTTAACACAAGTGAGAAACTCTTTATCTACTAGACATGCAACATTTACAACTAGAAAAGAAACTCTTCTCTTCTCCCACACATTCGGTTAAGCTCAAATCAACAATGCAACCAAAATTTGTCAACGAAAAGCTATGGGCAAGGGAGAGTTTAGAAGAGTTACCCTTCTACTTGAAAATTTTAACTTCTAAGCAAACAAATTTCATGGTTTTTCACTACATGCAGCCGACCTCTCCTCTCTAGCTTCATTCGAAAGAGACAAGGAAACAAGATAGACCAAATAAAAATTTAAGTCTTTCCTTTCATTTTCTATTTAATTTACTCCCACTTCATTTACTAATTGTCACTTTAATAATAATAATAATATATATAATATATAATATCCCCATAAACATCCACTATCAAAATCTATAAAAACAATGGTCTATTTATTTAATAAATCCTTCAATATAGATTCACCTTATAATTTAGTATTAATTCTTACTTTTATCACTTATTTGATTTAGTCCCTTTATTTTAATTAAACACTCTTTCTTCAAAATTACATAACCAAAAATTTAATTCACTTCTAATATAACTCTGCAAATATTTTTATTAAATATTTACGAGTCCGGTTTAGGGAAACGAGGTCCTGATACCTCAATTTCTAAAATCATCGATTTTAGAACTGATACACTTGTATCTTGTCTAACTTTCTAATAATTAAAATTATTAGACCAAACTTCAATAAAATACTGTAATATCCTCGCAAATATTAATAAATAATATTCACTGATCCTATCATAGGAAACAATATTCCGAAACCACTTTTTCCGACTTCATTGACTTTCAGGTCGTTACAAATAGTGTGATCTTCAACTTGATCCGATTGCCCGTTTCCGCGAAACGATATTTGCAAAGAAACATGAAACAACACGGGTAAGCTTCAAGGAGCTTAGTAAGTTCATAGATTGAAATGAAATAACTTATCGTATTTTCATAGTTTAATTATTAACAAATTCTTTAACTAAAATTAACCCTGTCAATCACAAGCATTCAACATGTGAGGATCATATATACTAGTAATATAATCATATCATTTGTACGATATCAAACACTATCAAGTCACGATATAATATTGGAAATCATGAAAACGTATGCATGTCATTAATAAAACATTATAACCAAATATTAGTTACATGTCATCATCATGTCATTTAACCATTGAAAATCTTTCCGATGAACGATATAAACAGATACAGATACACGATTATCCACCCAAGACACGCCAGAATGCTCAACCGAGCCAATCTAACCAAGAACACGCCTAGACACCAAGTGCCTAGCCCGTAGGCAAACATCCCTCCAGAAACATGCCTGGGCACCAAATGCCAAGCCCGTAGGATTTACATATGCCCCCAGAAACACGTCAGAATCACTGTAAAGATAACTTGGTAATCCGCAATACATGCTGGATTCTGGTATATTCAGTGTAAAATAACAAGTCAAGAATCATCATCTCATCTCAAGTCAATCTCGTACAATGTGAAAAATAATCTATTAGCATGCCAATTGTATCTTATCTTATGTTCATCTGGGCTCGATACAAGTAATCGTATAACATTTTACAATTCAATTCACTTTCTCACCTTGTACCAAGTTGTAACAATTAAAATATATACATATATATTAACATACCACAATTCAGAAATCAATATAATATTACAAATTATACCAAATTAAACCATATGAACTTACTAGGGCTAAACAGTAAAGATGGCAATATCAGGGGCTAATAAGTAATTTTCTCTTTTCCGCAATTATCTGCCTGTTCTTGATCTATACAATAAATTTTTTTATTTCAATTATCAGTCCCAAATACATTGTAAAAGTCCATTTGATGCATATGACTTCTTAATTGATATTTTTCACAATTTCCCTAAACTTTTACATTTTATTCAATTTAGTCCCTAAAACCGAAACAAGCTTAATTTCATAATTAATCTCTAACCCATATTGCCATATTTATTTCCATCCTTAATCAGCCTTTTAATTTTGAAATTTCATAAGAAAACCAATCAATTTTCAACATTTTATCTATTTAGTCCTTGAACTCAAACTATTCAAAATTACTTTACAAAATAGTTCAAATCCATCATCAAGCTTCAAGTTCAAGCATAAACATCAAGAAAGCTTCAAGAAAATCAATGAAAAGTTTTCAAAACTTTGACACTTTCACAAAATAATCCCTGAACTAAATAGATTAAGGGTCCGTTTGTTTGCCAGTAAAATGTTTTCCTGAAAATGATTTACTTTTCTGGAAAATGATTTACTGAAAATATTTTCTGGTGTTTGGATGAATCATGTAAAATATTTTCGTTGTTTGGCGATTTTCTCAAAATATTTTCCTAAAAAGTCATTTTTACATATATTAATAAATTTATATATATATATATAATTTATAAATTAAACAAATAGATCCATAATGCCAAATACATGAAGAGAAAAAAACATGTATAAATAAGTTTGACATAAGTACAGAACTATCCATTCTTCTTTCAAATCTCTTTAATGAAATATTTACAATACCCTTTTTCTCAATGTCTCTGCGTCTTAATGCATGTTATTTCAAATGTTTGTCATCGTGAACTCAATGTAAGACATTGCTAGCACCAAATAACTTTAAAACTAAAACCAATCGTTGGCTAGTAATCAAATAAAATTTATGGCCACCATGTAGAACATGCAATGTCGAGCCTTGAGCTGGTCATCAATGCTAAAGGGAAGAGCCGCAAATCACATCTGTTGGGGTTTTGACAGAGAGGAAGAAAATGTAAGCAAGTAACCCTGGATGATGTAAAGATTAACTTTATTACTTGAATAAGCAATATGCCATATACATAAGTAGTCCGGATTACACGTGTTGGTTTTTTTAGCGTAAAACTAAGGAGAAAAAGAAAAACGAATGCAAAGAAGTTTGAAGAAGAAGAAAACCAATTTAATCTCCAAAATCGATCTTTTTTCGATGACATACCAAATATAACATCAAACATAAATCAACAACTACTCCTACTAACTTTAAGTATAAATTACATTGGAACTAAATCAAGTTACAAATGAACAAAATAAACAAAATGTTGCTGCTTCTCTGTTCAACTTGGATGTTTGATGCATCTTTGGTTTGTTTGTTGGTTTCTGTTGCATTGCGGGCCAAAGTTCAACAACATCCTGTACCTTGCTTACTAACAAAGTAGTGCATATTCCAGGTTAGTAACTGATGGATGCACCAATGATACAAACAGTTAAAATAATCCAGGTTAGTATCGAACATAATTTGACAAAAGAGTCAACAATGGAGCAAATAGAGATCTTTGACTGGTCTCGCTAGATCGATCGCTATAATGTTTTGATTATGACTAATTATTATATTACAATATGTATTGATTCATGTTCTATAAACAATTTGTGTCAATATCTGTACCAAATTATTTAAATAGCTTAAGATAGTTAAATTTGAAAGAGGGACCATTAACTGCAAGCAAATTCCACACCATAAGATTAATTTATTCACAAGCCCTAGGATAGTACAAACACATAGAAAATGATTCCTAACAAATTGTAAGTTATTTTATAGAAATAAATACTGCATAAAACATATGAAGAAAAAAGTGATACTTTGATGTCATGAAAAGATTAATTTACTCACCTCAGATACTCTTCTACATGTTAATAAGCATTAGAAACAAACACTAGTTTAGGCATTAGTAGACCCTTTTATAAGAAGGAAAATAGTTAAAGATATGAACATGTGGTGGGTGAGAAACAATTTTAATATGAAGATGTCACATTGTGTGCAATTTTACCAACAAACAAAATGCATTCATCCACAGTTAAATTGTGCATATGTTACCCTATTGCTGAGCTTATTTCACTCAGGCTTGGCATATGTTCTCAGTACATGATTTGTTGTATGGTTTATCATTGTATTGTTTCTTATAGGTTCTAGTATATGATTGCAGTTCGTAAGGTTGCTTGGGCAAAGGCAAACCTCAACCATACTGCTCAAGGCTACTGCCATTACCGGTGTTTTTACCGCTGTGCCTACAGTAAGTTAAACCTTAACCTTTCTCTTATTGGTTGTTCTTTTATTAATACTAGTGAAAACAAGGTACTTAGCCTCCAACTTAGGACCTCTAACCCAAATCTAACCTTACACTTACTATTTAAGTTAAGCCTAAGTGGCACACTGTAAATTAGTTGAAAGGTGTTTAAGTCTAGAGGTACAAGAAAGCATGTTTATGGCTTAACATGCTTCTGTTGACCTTTCTTGAAATCTTATTTGTTGTTTAATATGGTATCAATTACATGGAAAAAATGTTATTCCTGAATTCATAGACATGTGAATGAAAGTGAATCAAAAGACACCGACCTTCACTAATTAGGGACCGCACCCTTGTATAATGCTCCAAAGCCCTCGTGCCTAACAGCTTTTCCCGAATGCATCGGTCATGCCAAGAGATACTCAAGAGGAGCCTTATTCCTCCCATCACCAAAGACAACCGATGCAGCATCTTTCCATCCTACCATTTGCATTCTTCTCATGGATGACATCAAGAGGGTAAGCAACGGCTTGCCCAACAGCCAAAAGCAGACCCACAAGCAAGCAAGCTCAAGTTGTTACACTCAACTCGAGTCCTCTGCAAATCTAAATTGTTTATTTTTATTAACCAATCTTTTAGAGACTCGCATACACGCCAAGTTCAAACCCACATATGGTATCTGCAAACATAAAATGAGTCCGATATCAACAATGCAAAAGATAAAGTAAAGCATTCTCTTTGTCAAGTAATATAGTAATTCACCAACAGCTTACTCATGATCACTTTAAACCACCCAAAATGGGGATACAGACATTAATGACCATGACATCGAAAACCATTAATCTATGAAACTCCAAATAGAAGAAAATAAACAACTCACAACTCCAATGACCAAGGAAGCCAACCCTTGTACAATGCCCGTGGGCCTTCTTGCCGCAATGAATACGCTTGACAGAGCATGGAACATTCCTCTCAGATCGATAAGGAGAGCCGTCTGTCATGCAATATAAACAATTAAATGATTAATTGCTCATGTAGCAAAACTACAAGGAACTATCCTCGATATCAAAGAAAGAAAATGCAAAGAATAAAAAAATCAATATTTTCTTTGATGAATTAAAATAATTCTCAAAATTTTCTCCTAAAACAAATAAATAAAGGAAATAACAAATTGATGTCCAAAGTTCATTATTTACCACAAAGTAATCTCTTTCATCTTGATAGCATTGAGATAGATTAAACCAAAAAGTAAAACATCAAACATCCGCTTAAGTGAAACAATATTTAAGAGATAATACCGTTGTATAGTAAGCTCCTCGCACCATGTCCATTGGGTAAGTTGCAGACATGGCAATTATTCCAAAGACATGCTCCAAATCCAAGGCGTAAAAGAGGAGTGAGTTGAGCATTTTCTGCAGAATTAACAACAAAGAGAACCCTTATATGAATATTCCAGATTTCAAGGAGATCTCATATATAAATTTCATAATACATAATAATATCTGCTTGGTTTGATATCACATGACCGAACATTAAAGAACTTGACAATAAACTTCACTTTCTCTCAATTTGATGACAATCAACATAATTCATTAAAATAAAAATGTTAGAAATCAAAGAATGATCATCGTCTTAAGCCAAGACCCAGCAAAGAATTCATGGTAGATTTGCATGAGAAAGAGAGAAAGAGAGGAAACGAAATGAATATATGCCGAGAAGAGAAGATATGCGACTCGACTTTTACCCTGAAAGAGAAGATGATGAACGGAATAAGGAAAAGGAATGAAGAACGGAAGAAGGAGAAGGAGCCTTACCTAGATGAAGAAGGAACCGGAAAAGGTCCTTGACCAAACTGATTTGCAACCCAAGAGGAAGGGGAAGGGGAAAGGGGAGAAAGAAGGCGTCATTTTTCGGAAAATGTCTTACCGAATTCAAAAGGGTAAGACATTTTCAAAAATTAGGAGCTCCTTTTCCCGTGTTTTGTAATTGGTTTTACTTTAGGAAAATATTTTCAGCCAAACAAACACTGGAAAAGGCTGAAAATATTTTTCGGAAAACGTTTTACCCCAAACAAACGCACCCTAAGTTACGACGATCTCAAAAATATAAAATTCATGAAAAACCGACAAAGTAAACATTTACATGCATAGTCTGAAAGCTTTGGAAGTTTGAATTTTCATTTAGTTTTTGTTTTATTATTTTAATCATGTTAATTTATTAAAATAAAACATACAACCGACCATCAACATTATTATGGTCAAATTACCATATAAAATAATATCATTTTACTTTTATACTCAAATTGCACTTATACACCAATAGCGATTGACTTTTGCAGTTTTTATGTTTTAGTCCCTTTTTCTTTAATTAACTATTAAATCACTAAATTTTTGAGACCAAACTTCAATACACCTATATAATAATACTTATGGGCTCGATTTGTAGAAACGAGGTCCATATACCTCATTTTCTAAAACCACTTGACTTTGGGGACAAACCACTTGTACTTAACTATTCGTTCAATTAGCAAAAATTATCAGATCAAAATTCCATATAATATTATATTTGACTCGTAAATATTAAATAGTAATATTTACGGACTCTCTCGTCGGACTTGTGGTCCCGAAACCACTATTTTCGGCACCACTGGAAAACGGGCTGTTACAGATAATATGCTTCAACACACTTAAACCCACGTCCTCCTGCACTGACAACAATACCGATACCAATTAAGTTAAGACTTATTTTTTTAAATGTATCAAAATGAAATTTATTCATATCATTGTAAATATATCTTTAAAACTTGGTAAACTTTTTAAATAAGTTCTACATTGATATCCAAGGGCGAAAAAAAAAATTGTTTAAGGCAGGAACTAACATTATATGTAAATTTAAATAAAAATTAAGTTGGTGGATCTCAATAGTTTTGTTTTTAAAATTAGATTTATTTTTAAATTTTTTAGAAAACATTTTATTTAATTTTAATTAAAAAGTATCTTTAAACATCATACGAACAATATTAATTAAAATTTTTTCACTATCTAAATATGTTTTTGCCTGGTTTTAAATATGCTCTGTTTCGTTGCAAATTCTATTAGGAAAGCACTATATTTAAATTTTATATAATATTTAAATTATCAATATTATATTTTCAGTTTTGAAAAAAAAATATTATAATTAAAATATGAATAAATTATTTAATATTATAATATGAAAATACAGAATTATATTAATATAAAAGATGGAAAACAATATTAAAATACATAAAAAAAGTAAATATTTTAACACAAATTCAATAGTATTAAAATACAAGTTTATTACCACTCCACCTATATTCATTAGTGAATAAACTTTAAATGTAAATATTTTCTGAGTTTGTGCCAAGTCAACTCAATATTGAATTTTCTTGTCACCATGATAACATTTTAACTTGCTATAGTAAAATGGCAATATCATGATAAACAATTGAAGTGCATTTAATATCATTAATTTAATGTATTTATCTATTTAAATTTCCTTTTACTCTTAATTGAACTGTTTTTTTTTATTTTAATTTCGTACATATTGCTATTATTATTAGTTTCAAATCCCACATTTCATTATTTATTACACTTGTGTTCTAAATACACAATACGATAAAAATTTTAATATAAGTTTATTAAAAATTAATTTAAATAGGGAATGTTATGAGAACTCAATTAATCTATACTATTACTAAATTCATGTTTGACTTGGTCATCTTTTTATATTTGAAAATACTTTAATGTTTTCAAATTTAGAAAAAAATAATGAGATATACTAATTATATTAATAAAACTTTAAATTTATCTTTATTTTATTTTTATTATATACACATTGGCTTTTGAATAATGTCCACTTGCAATATCCGTTGTTATATCCTTCACGGCGTTACCTCTTGTGGATCAAAACCTTCCATCTTTATCCTCTCTTCCTCCTTCCGCCATGACAACGCGGCCAACACCTCCGCCCGTCCACATCGACCTCTGGCCCATCCTTTCCGAATCTAAACGCATAATCAACGCCCACTCCCGCCACTTCCTTGCTCTCTCCGTCCTCTTCCTCCTCCCTCTTTCCTTCTCCTTCTCCGCCTACCCCTTCATCAATCAACTCTTTTCCCAATCCTCCACCCCCACCATCGAAACCCACCTCAGTTTCCTCCACACCCCTTTTCAACTGCAAAAACCCCCAACAATTCCCATCAAATACCTCCTCTTCACTCTCCTTTACACCCTCTTCATCTTCATCTTCTCTCTCTTCGCCACCGGTTCCATCACTTACAGCGTTTTCCACGGCTTTTATGGCCGACCCGTCAAGCTCCTATCCGCTATCAAGTCAGCTTTCACTTCCTTCTTCCCCCTCGTCTCCACTTGCCTTGTAACGGAGCTTATCATTTCTGGGATCCTTTTAATTCTTGCTTTGATCTTCCTTGGATTACTCCAACTAACCCAACTGTTAGGCTTCCATGTTGATTACACTTCGCCTTATTTCATTTCCCTGTGTCTTGTTTTCGTAATTACTTTCTTGTTTATTGTACTCTATTTGCAAGTTAAGTGGGTATTTGCTTATGTTGTTGTTGTAGTTGAATCAAGCTGGGGGCTTGAACCATTAAAACGAAGTAAAAATTTAGTTCAAGGACTGAAAAGAATTGCTTTCACTATGCTTCTCTTTTACGGGTTCTTCAGTGGGATTTTAATCTGGGCCTCAGCTGCAGGATGGGGTTATGCAGCTGCTGATAAATGGAAAAGTTGGGCATTTGTTATACATATTGTGAACACTTCCACTTTGTTCATGTTGATTATGCTTTCTTATTTGGCTGCAACTACAGTTTTTTATATGTATTCCAAGGCTATACATGGAGAGCTTGCTGGGGAGATTGCTGAAGAGTTTGCAAGAGAGTATGTCAGTTTGCCTTTTGATGATGGGAAAGTTCCTCATGTTGTATCTGTTGTTTATGGTTGATGAAAGTAAGACTAGGGTCCTTTTACTTGTTTACGGTTTGTTTACTTTAACTTGTATATATGAAAACAAAGATGTCTGAACAATGTTATAAAAGAATAGCTTCATATATGTTAGCATAATGAATGTTAAACCTTTTCGTGCTTGTTGGGAATGCTTGTCCTTGAATTTTGGAGAAAAGTGTTTAATCTTATTAGTTTTGTTTAGATTCTTCCTTGTGTTTCAGTGTTTAAACTATTGAGAAAAGTGCTGGTACTGGAAATGTGATATGTTGCTTGAATGGGATATTAGAGCATAGTATGATTTCTGTATGTTGTTTATCTTTCTTGGTTGAACATTTGTTGACTGATTCATTTACTTCCTCGGTAATTTTGGTTGTTGGACTGCCAGATCTTCATGCTTGAAAGCTTTGAAAGTATCTAGGATTATGGAACCAATCCACAAATGAAGCTTATAAAACTGACAATGTTCCCACCGAGATAAGCCTTAAACATTATTGCCCTAATCTTTTTAACTTTAACTCTTGAGGCTGAAACATTGAGCAGATTTGTAGTGAAAGGGGAAGTATTAGGCTACAAGATTGCTAAAAGCAAAGATGAGCTAGAAAACTTGTTGTGCAGGATCTGTGTAAAAGAAGCTATTGTTTCACTAACAGTTTCATGCTTTGAATCTTGTTTCCTCTGGGTTTTGCTATTCGCCTTTTAGTCAAGGAAATTAGGATGAGAGGCCTTATTGGTGAAGTGCATCTGAAGACGAACGGATGCCTTGCTGAGTTGCATTATCAAATGGCTCAGCAGCATCCAGGGCATGGTTGAGTAGTGATTCTTTCGAGCCTTCAAGGTAGCATGGCTATGGGGATGGGAGATTGTGTGCATGAATGTAATCCCCCTCTGCTTTCTGAAGATGGCTGGTCTCTGCTTAATTCAGCTGTCATAATTGAACTAGTTGATTAATTCAGTTTCTTCATAGGAACTTAACCATATAGTTTTAGGGAAGATAGTATTGGGATGTAAAAACTGGCACACTGTCATGGTCTTAGACAGGACTTATGAATATCACATGACTTCAGCTGTATATTAGAGTTCAACTAGGTATCCAAGTGTTTTCGCTAACACAATTGAGCAGAAGCAGATAATATAGTTTACAGATTTTGTTGCACTGTGACACAACCTGATTTCTAAATGAACTGAAGCCTATGCTAGCTGACCCATTTGCATCAACTCTTAATCGTGCTGGAACAATGCATAAGAAAGAACAAGAAGCAGATTAACATGAGAAAGCAATGTAAACAAGCCCTTGAATGGTTATCTTCTTGTCTCATTTCATTTGCTGCATATTCATAGCTTAGCAGCAATGACCTCACGGCTTCATATGTTCAAAACCCTTATTTTTCAACTTGAAATGAATCAAATCTCAGCGTATGAAGGGAGATAAGAAGATTGCCGAATGGAGCACAGATTGTGAAGGGTAAGAGAGGAGATTCAACATGCACTACCTGAAATATTTTCACTTGTTTTCAGAAACGTTCAAGGGAAAACCCATGAGGAATCGTCCTCATCCTGTTGAAAACCAAAGAGTACATTGCTTAAGGGACTCCGTTATCATCTTCCCCACCAGATGCTTCCTGGAGGATGGAAATCTCTTTTGACCAGCTACCCCCAAATGGATGGATGAATATCTGGTAGAGCTGCTCTCAAGTGAGGAGGCAGTTTTCCCAACTGAACTTCACATAGCTCCTCGTAGAGGTGAGCATGGGTCGGGCCACCCGACCCGAAGGCTCGCCTAAAATGTGGGAGGGTTTGGGTAAAAATATAGGCCCGAAAAATAGGCTTGGATAAAAAATAAGGTCCGTTTTAAAAATGGGCCGGGCCTTGGGTATGGCATTTTTTGGCCCGGGCCCGGCCCGAATTCACTAGAGGACAAAAAAAAAACTGATTTTTAAAAAATATTTTCTTGTTATTTTCTCCCTATTTTCTCCCTATTTTACTATTATGTTGCTACTATTTTGTTGTTATTATTTGTATATTGTATAAAACTTATTTTATTGTTAACTTTGTTATTATTTTAAAGACATTTGTTAATTTTGTTATTATTTTAGAGACATTTGCTTGTTAAGTTGCATCTATTTTAATGTAATTTAAGTATACATATTTTTTAAAATTTATTTTCAATTTGTTAGGAAATATTTATTTTGATGTTTTTAGTATTTTTGATGTATTTATATATTTTTTAAAATTATATAAAAATAATATAAAAATTAATATGGGCGGGCCGGGTTTTAGCATTTTTATCCGGGTCGGGCTTGGGAAAAATTTTAGGCCCATTTTTCGGGTCGGGCCTAGCAAACGGGCCTGAATTTTTAGTCGAGCCCGACCCGAACCCGGCCTGGCCCGACCCATGCTCACCTCTAGCTCATTGGCACTTCGAGCTACTCGTGTGTGAGATTATTGGTTCCAGTGACAGTTCAGAATTGTAAGAAGAAAATTAAAATCAATGCGGTCTTTATAACGGTCATTCATTAGAACATTTTGCTGTAATAATCAAGTTTCTAGTATAATCGATTTTTTATATTTTATTTTAACATTTTATAATAGCTTTTCACTATTAACAGCAACATCCATAGTTATGAAGTACAACATATTCTCTAAAATTTAAAGTAAAATTATAGCTATTCTATATAAGCAAACCTATTAATTATAATTTATTAAATAAAAATATTATTAATTAAAATATTATTTCAATAAAAAATTTTAAATTTCACATAAAAAATCTATTATCACATTTTATTAAAGGGAAATAAGCTTCAATGAGCGAAACTAAATATTCTACTATGAATTTGAAACATTTTAAACTTATAAATTGATTACTTGAATTTAATAACTCATGATAAATTAATTAATTTAATTTGATAACTCATACTGATTAATTGAACTTGTTAGATTTATAAATTTTATAATTAATCAATTGAAAAAAATGTAAAATAAAATATACATAGAAGCAATAATACATGTACATGTTATACGTATTTTAATATTGTAAAATAAAACATGCTTTCTTTTTTGAACATAATTCTTACTTTCTTTATTTGACTTATAATAATTCTCTCTCTATAATAATATATATTTTTTAGATTAAAAGAAAGCAACGATTAGGTGATAATGGGAACTAATCAACTTCAGCAAAGCACTCATCAGACGTCTGATTTAATAGAATTAAATAGAACTAGGAGAATTTTTACAATAGTAGTGGGATTAGTTTTGAGTTCAACAAATTGATGAAATTCAAAAATTGATTGTTGATAAAGGCGAATAGTGTAATTTCAGAAACAAGTTATTTTTATAAAAAAAATACATTGTTACAAAATAATAGAAATTTGTAATTGGAAAGAATTAATATGTAATATAAACTTAGTTAGGGATTTAATATTTGAAATTAAAATTAAAATCTTAACCATCCCAATTTTTTGGAATATGAGGACACACCTCTGGTTTGGTTCCCTCGTTTTATTCGGCTATCTCTACATAAAAAATGGGCCAAGAGACCAAACTACTGTTGTTGCGATGTTCAGTTCATACTTCACACTTGGTGCCCTCGCGACTTCTCTCTTTCCACGCTCACTCTCTCGCTTCTGCAATGACCACCCTTTACATGCCATTATTCAGATCATGCACCAATCTCAGATCACTAGCACAACTCCATGCCCACCTCTTAGTTACTGGGTTTCACCATGACCCACTCCCTTCCACCAAGCTCATTGAATCCTATTCCCAAATGGGTTCTTTTCAATCTTCCAAACTTGTTTTCAGATGCTTCCCTAACCCAGATTCTTTCATGTGGGGTGTTCTAATTAAATGCTCTGTTTGGAGCAACTTGTTTCAAGATGCCATTTTTCTCTACCTCACTATGATAAAGAATGACCAACTCCACATCACTAACTTCATATTTCCTTCTCTTTTGAGGGCTTGTTCTGGTTTTGGTGATCTGGGTATTGGTGAAATGGTCCATGGGACCATTATAAAAAATGGGTTTGGGAAAGATACTGTTATTCAGTCTTCACTTCTTTGTATGTACGGCGAAATGGGATGTTTAAGTTATGCTAAGAAAATGTTTGATGAAATGACAATAAGAGACTTGGTTTCCTGGAGTTCGATTATTTTGAGTTATGTTGAGAATGGGAAGGCAAATGAAGGCTTGGAGATGTTCCGTTTAATGGTTTTGGAAGGTATTAGACCGGACTCCATAACAATGCTTAGTGTAGCTGAGGCTTGTGGTGACTTGGGATTTCTGAAATTAGCAAGGCTGATTCATGGTTATATAGTGAGGAGGAGGATTGAAATTGATGGTTCATTGGCTAGTTCCCTTGTTGCAATGTATAGCAAATGTGGTGACTTGGATAGTGCAGAGAGGATCTTTCTAAATGTAACGAACCGTAGTACTGCATTGTGGACTGCAATGATATCTAGCTATTATAGAACAGGTAGGTTTGCAGAAGCGTTAAAGTCTTTCTTTGATATGTTAGATTCTCGTGTGGAACCGAATTCAGTGACCATGATGAGTGTTTTAGGGTCTTTTGCAGGGCTAGGCTGGCTTAGAGAAGGGAAGTCGGTTCACTGTTACATTATTAGGAAAGAAATGGATCTTGAGTATGATGTTTTAGGGTCTGTTTTCGTAGAACTATATATGAAATGTGGAAAGTTGAACTATTGTGATAAGGTTCTTCACGTTGTTGGAGGAAGAAATATCGTGGCATGGAATATGATCATATCAATTTGTACTGAGAAAGGGTTGTTAAAAGAGGCATTGGCACACCTTGTGCAGATGCAGACCTTGGGATTAATGCCTGATTCATTCAGCCTAGCAAGTTCTATCTCAGCTTGTGCTGATGGAGGTTTATTGCTGTTTGGAGATCAGATGCATGGTCATATCATCAAAAGAGGCCTTTCGGATGAGTTTGTCCAGAATTCGCTAATTGATATGTACTCAAAATGTGGCTTAACGGAATTAGCATACACTATCTTTGATGATATCAACGAGAAAAGTGTTGTAACATGGAATTCTATGATTTGCGGATTCCATCAAAATGGAAATTCTGTAGAGGCAATTAGCCTTTTTGATCAAATGTACTTGAACGGTCTTGAGATGAATGATGTTACTTTCTTAAGCGTGCTTCAAGCATGCTCCAATTTGGGTTATCTTGAGAAAGGAAAATGGCTTCACCACAAGCTTCTTACCTATGGTGTAAAGACAGATCTCTATATCGATACAGCTTTAACTGACATGTATGCCAAGTGTGGAGACCTTGTAACAGCCCAAAGGGTTTTTGATAGCATGTCAGAGAAAAGTGTGGTGTCATGGACTGTCATGATTGCTGGATATGGAGCACATGGTAGGGTGAATGCTGCCATCTCACTTTTCAATCAAATGGTAGAGTCAGGCATAAGACCTAATCAAGTTACCTTCATGAACATTCTTTCGGCTTGCAGTCATGCAGGATCTGTGAAAGATGGAAAATCTTATTTTAAGTCGATGAGGGATTTCGGTGTTGAGCCCAACTCAGAACATTACGCCTGTATGGTTGACCTTCTAAGTCGCGGTGGTGATCTCAATGAAGCATATAGAATCATCAAATCGATGCCATATCCCGCAGATGCAAGCATTTGGAGTGCGCTGCTTAATGGTTGTCGAATCCACCACAGGATGGACATGATCAAAGCCATTGAAGAAGACCTTGTAGATATTCATACAGATGACACTGGATACTACACCTTGTTATCTAATATATATGGCGAAGAAGGAAACTGGAAGGAATTTGGGAAGGTGAGATCATTAATGAAAGGCATAGGTCTTAGGAAGGTTCCTGGATATAGCTTAATTGAGCTTGATAAGAGAATTTATAGATTTGGTGTTGGATTTACTTCTCTTTTGCAAACTGAGGAAACTTTTAGTTTTTTGGAAAATTTCCAAATTTTGGCTCAAGAACATGTTTTTTATTTAGAAAACCAATAATTTGATGATTGTTAGTGCCATAACTTCCAACTTCCAAGGATGTTCTATCTGAAATTATAAATTTATAGCATAACCACCAAAATAAAAATTATACAAATTTCCAGTGATTTCTTTTTTAAAATTATAAAATAATAGTATAATTTTTTTATAAAAACATATAATTTATTGTTAAAATATAATTACATTTATTGGTTATTAATAATTGATTGGAAACTATTGTATCTAATCTCAATCATAAAATTAATAATTGGAGCTTCTTTTATACAAATAATTGATTGTGTTATGAATATCTTATTAAGTGGATGTCTATCATGATCAAGATCAAACTTTAATGTAATTTAAATTCTAATAGTTATTAGAATTATATTTCTACTTCTTTTATACTTATTATGCATGAAGCATTGTAATCACCCCTTTTGATCATTTTTTTTTGTTCCTTATTCTCTCCATCTTTCTATATTTTATAACACGTTATCAGCACAATGATTCTCTATTTTTTTCAAAAGCTTTCGAAGTCGTCCCAGAGATGAAATTCTTTTTCACCTTAAACTTTCACCCTTACAACTTCATCTTCGGGGTGTTGAAAGATTTAATCTCACAATGGATTATGGTTCTTATTCCCGATTTTTGATTTATTGTACAAGCATGGGTAAAGTATAGATTTGGTAAGAAACTTTTATATTTCGACCATATTTTCTTTTTCAATTAAGGTATGACTACTATAAATTTTTATTTGACATAAATTTCACATTCTGATGGTATTTGATTTTTGTCTTTCTAGGTTAACTTTTTTCATGTAAAAGACATAATTGTTGAATAGATATGTTTGCTATTAATATGGTATGTTTTCTCTATTATTTTTTTTGGTAAATCATTCTTTTTGAAGTTTTTTTTTAATTAAGTTATATTATGCTTAATATTTAGATGTTTTGATTATTAAATTCTTGTTATTAAATATTCTTGAAATTTTAATCATGGTGGAAAATGTTATTAACCTACCATTGTTGATTAAAGGGAAATTTGATAGGATCTATTGAGTCTTATTAACTTGCTAATGTTGAATGATTGTATTATATCTTTTAAATTGAATTTATAAATATTTTATTAGAGCAACATAAGATTTTATAATATATACGTGGTATTAAAATTTGGTACAATGTGTATCGGATAATTTTCAAGCATCGTACATGAAAATTTTGATTATTTATTAAATGATTTTTACTATTAGATTATAAATGTTATTACGAAAACAAAGTTATTTTACTACTTGTAATAATGCTCGTGATAATAGTCAAGGTGATGACGATGATGTTAAAAATCTTTAGGTATATTTTACTATGTTTTATTTATTATATCATGTTTATTATAATTGGAGACTAATCATGACAACATGAATAGATAGATTTTGATTTGAAATCTCACGCATGTTTACGATGGTGATTATGAAGTAAAGAATCTATTGAGATGTTTATAAGTCCGTCTCTATTATATTTGTTGCATTCCTCGAAGTGAATGTAAACATAAAGAAAATAAAAGATATACTCATGGACCACTAAAAGTGAGAATATAGTAATAAATAAGAGAACAATGAGAGTTCTCAAGATAACTTTTCAAATGGTAAAGATAACTTATGTTATCAATGTGATATGAAATATTATTGGTCACATATGTGTTGTATGCCCAAATATTTTGTCTCTGTTAATATTCTTTTAGGAAGGATATGGGAATGTAGTAATGAATTTTATCATTACAAATAGAAAATATTTATCTTACTTGGTACTGAAACAAATAAATATTATTCCAATATTTGATAGTATAAAATTAGTTGAAAGCTCCAGAAAAGCTAATATATAATATCTAAAAAGCACAAAATTTGTGATGGTTAATGCATTACTTTTAAAAGATATTTGTGATGGATCTCATATTGAGATTGTGAATGAGAAAAATATTATATTTTATATGAATAAAAAAAAAGGATTGGGTTATTAATTTATATTTATTTTATAATATTTGTGATCTTCTTTTGTCATCATCCCTATTAAAGGATTGAAAGCAAAATATTTGACTATGAAAGATCTACTTATGAGTAATAGAATATGATAATTCTATCTAAAGCTTATTATGGTTGGATGCATCTAAAGTTGCAAGTTTTTTAAAAACTATGAGTATAGCTCTACAGTATTCAGAATAAGTTTTCAATTAAAATTACGTGGTAAAATATTATTGATTAGAACTTGCAAGAGATAAAACTTATGTATGAAAAGTCATTGGTTATGTACCTGTTGTATACTTGGAAAATAAGATCCACTCTCAAAGTTTGCCATTAATAGATTTTTGGGCATTTGAAGATTTTGACATATTCCCTGAAGCGAATACTGCATATAATCATTTGAAAATTATATTTATTTATTGACTTAGTGACATTATAGACTTCACATTGATTTAGACATTTCTAGTAGTAAATATCACAATAGTATTTATATGTGGATACAAAATAAAAAAGAATGACAATAAATTATCAATTGTCAAAATTTATATTTACATTATTAGTACAATTGAAAAACATGTTAAAGTAAACTAGAAGTTTACTAATACAAATACATTTACTATTTGGCGTGACCAGTTAGACCATCCTGGATCATATATAATGTGAAAATTATTTGAGAATTTATATGGACATTCATTAAAGAACCAGAAGATTCTTTAATTTAAAGAATTCTCATTTGTTGTTCGTTCTCAATGAAAATTGATTCTTAGAAACTCACCAGCTAAAGTTGAGATTTAACGTCTTGTATTTCTGAAATGAATATGGGCCCATTCATCCACCATGTGGATGGTTTTGATATTATATGATTTTGGTAGATGCATCTACAAAATAATCACATATGTATTATCAATTTGCAACATGTCGTTTGCAAGATTGCTTGTTTAAATAATTAATTTTAGATCATGCAATTAAGACAATTCATCTTGCTAATACTGATGAGTTTATATCTCAATCTTTTATTGATTGAGTTTGAAATTTTTTTGTAAAAGTTTACGCATAATGGTTTAGAGAAATTATTGATTAAACACATTTGATTAATGTCTAAACCATTACTTATGAGAACTAAACTTTCTAATTCAACATGAGATTATGTTGATTTACATGTTGTACACATCAAGCTATTAAGTTATATAAATACTTCCCATTACAATTGGTTTTTGATCAAGAGCTAAATATTTCTCATCTTTGAATTTTTGTATGTGCGTATATGTTCCAATTGCTCCAC
The DNA here is from genome assembly GCA_025698515.1 of Gossypium sturtianum. NCBI lineage: Eukaryota > Viridiplantae > Streptophyta > Magnoliopsida > Malvales > Malvaceae > Gossypium > Gossypium sturtianum. The sequence goes on along the minus strand of CM046945.1, from coordinate 58,737,895 downwards.
CACAACGCACAAAGATGAGTGAATCCTCAAAGAAAGTTGGGAATATATATTAATTACAAGTTTCTTTATATTATTATATTTTTTGAATGTATTCGAGATTCAATTATGACATGATTTGTGATTACAATTTTGATTCGATAGTTTTCTCGACATTAGGGGGAGAGAAATAATAACATGTAATGAGTTAGGGGGAGAATAATTTGAACCAGAAGTTCAATAAGGATAACTCATTACAAGTTAACTGTTAGATGTATTTACAAATTTAATGAAAATAACCAAGTGTATAGACCATCTAATATTTTAATTTGAATCAAAGTCCTAGTAGGACAATCAGTTGGTATAAATAATAGATTGATCGGTTTCAAATATGAAAATTCTTCTAGATGATCATATAGTGGAGGCGGGTGCTCCAGAAGATACCCAAGACATAACTATAAGTAAAACATCAGAAGAGATTCAGGTACCTGAAACTGAATTTTAAAATAATGAAAATAAGAGATCTCGATAAGTTATGTCAATTCGAGAAAACGTGGAACCGAATAATAAAAGTGGTCAACAATGATTTTACATACAATATTATTATCGAAATAATGAAATAAAATGAGGATCTTGAATAAATCTATTGAGAAGTATAGATATCGATTAAATTAATCAAAATAGAAAGACGCAACTCAAGTACAATTAAATTCGTGGAGTTTTTGGACCAGTAGTCCAAATATCTAAAGGTATAAAGCAGTGAGGGTGCAATTGAAGTAGTTTTACAAAAGAGGAATATAAATATGAAGTTTTTCGCTAAGTCCTGGCATTGATTATGAAAAGATATAATATTATTTTGTGGTGGATGCAATAACCTTTAGATATATTATTAAATTGACAATTCATAAAAGATTTAACTTGTGTCTAATGGTTATTGTTACAACTTTTTATGAATCACTATATAGTAAAGTTTATATTAAAATCCTTGAAGGATTTAGGATGCTAGAAGCATATTAAAATTCTCAAGAAATTGTTCATTTATATAAATTGAAATAATTTGAACATATGTGGTAAATTTGACTTAGTGAATAGTAGTTGAATGATGTAACATCCCTTACCCGTATTCGACGCCGGAACAGGGTACGAGGCATTACCGGACTCACATCACAAGCAATCACACAATTCTAAGTCATAAAATTTGTGTACAAATTTAAACCATTCATATTCGATCATGAAGTCCCTATTACGAGCCTACGAGGCCCAAAACATGAATTGGAAGTGGTTCGGGACTAAACCGAGAACTCGGGAAACTTTTACAAAACTTAGAAAATTTTTGCTAGAAGCAGGGCTCACACACCCGAGTGGTCCAAGGGACACGCCCGTGCTTCAGACCATGCTCAAATTAGGGTGCTCTCTGACTTGTGCCACACGGCCGTGCCACACGCCCGTATGCTAGGCCGTGTAGCACACACGGCTGAGACACACGCCCGTGTCTCTGCCCGTGTGCTCAATTCTAGACATTCTGTTTTTCAAAAATTTAGGTACAGGGGACACACGGCTGGAACACCTGCCTGCAAGGCATCCGTGTGTCACACTGCGGCCTGACACACGCCTTGTGTGTCTACCCATGTGGACAAAAACAAGGCTATTTACCAAGCCATTTTGCCACCCTTACATGCACACATTTACACAACATCACATGGCACAAATTCAAGCATATAAATGCAACCAAACAACCACAAACAAGACAATAACATGTCATTCTTATACCATCATTTATCATGCTTAAAACATCATACTTAGCCCACTAAAAACATACTAATTTCACATTCACAAGAGGGCATTAACAATTACAAGCCAACACATATGGCCAAATTAATCATGACACATATAACAAATTGACCTAGTCCCTATACATGCCATAGACTTAAAATACTTGAATTCATTTATACCCAAAATGACAGCTTGATTGTAACATCCCGATTTAGGGCCTAGTCAGAATAGTGGTGCGAGACCACAAATCCGAGGTATATGAATGAGTTTTTGAGGTTTATGCTATATATGCATGCTAGTGTGAAAGTTTCATGAAGTAATTTTGTGAAATTGCGATTGAATTGTCCAAAAGGACTAAATTGCAAAAGTTGCAAAATGTGAGATTCTAGAAGCCATTTGTGTGAAATAGCTTTAGAATATTAATTAGAGGTCCTTAAATAGCAATTTTCCCAATTTCTAATTTTTGGACAAATTTGAGCATGGATGAGTTAAAATAGAAAGTTTATCAAAAAGAGCATTTTGGCCATTTAACAATTAAGTGATTAAAATAGGAGAAAAGATGACAAAATTCATTCATCTTCTTCTCCAAGGCTGCCGAAAATTTGAGAGAGCCATTGTTAGGGTTCTTCAAAAATTTCAAGCTTTGCTAGTAAGTGCATCTAGCCTCGTTTTTGATATTCTTTGTATTTTTGAAGTCCTTGTTGCATGAGTAAGCTATTTTTAGCTATTTGATGAGCTATGATGGATGTTAAAAAATGTGGCCATGTATGACATGCATGTATTTTGATGTTTTATGGAAGATTATGAAAGCTTGATGTAGTAGAAACATCTTTTGCTAAATGAGTTTCCATAGAAAATGCATGTAGGGACTAGTTTGTAAAAATCTTGAGTTTGGTCATACATGTGTGATGTAGTGAGACTTGATGATTGCTTTAGTTGAGTAAGTGATTCAGCTAAGCATGAAAGGCTAGAAAGTTGAATAAAAATCACTTTACGAGCCTTGGGGCAATAGTATAATTATGAGAAAGATTTAGGGTAAAAGAGTAATTTTGCCAAAGTATGAGATGTGGGTCAATTTGGTCAATGTGTGTATTGAATGAGCTGATTTATTCATTATAGATCAAGAAAGACAAAGCCCAGATCGAAACTGAGGCAAGAGCAAAGTGGTGGACTAAATTGCACGTTTCTATACTTTTGAGTATCGAGGTAAGTCTATGCATAAACAATGCATTAGATAGTGTATAGCATGGTTGAGAATGATTGAGAACCTATGTGCTTCAAGTGAAATGAATGGATGAATGATTAAGTAAGTAGATTTGTGAATGTGTTGTGATAATGCTAAATGGTGGGCTAAGTGCGATACCATCCTAATGCATGTTAACGATGAGCTGGCTATGTGCGATGCTATCGTTAGGTATATTATCTAGTGGGCTATGTGCGAAACCACTATGAATACCTTGTTGGTAGGCTAAATGCGATACTACCTTATCAACTGATTGAGGTGGGCTTAGTGCGGAACCACAGAGAGATTTGCTGTGTGGATGTGATAGTGAGTAGCATAGCTGTGTGGATGTATTATTGAGAAATAATGATGTGTTGTATATTGTGTAAATGTGAGATTGAATGCAGGGGTGCACGTCAATGGTTATGAGTAAGTGACTCATGATGTGTTGGAAATGTGGTAAGGGATAGAAAGAGTAAGCATAGTTGTACATTATATGTTAGTATAATGCTAATTGTTGTTTAGCTTATACTATGTTGCTGAATATTTTATGGGTAAACTTACTAAGCTCAAAGCTTACTCCCTTTCTTTTCCCTTGTTTTATAGAGTAAAAGTGTTGAATCGAGATACGAGGATCATTTGGAAGATCGCCCACACTGTCAGCACACTCTGGTACATGAGACTCAATGTTTTGTATATGGCATGTATAGGGGCTAGACAAGTTAGTGAATTTTGTTGTATATGGCTATGATGTGTTGGCCTTTAGATGGATAATCTATTTTGTATAATGCCATAGTTGTTGGCACTTTCTTATATGAAAAGATGTAGTTATATAATTGAGATTGTAAGATTTTGAGTTGATCATGGATGTGTTGAATGAGTGCATGATTGTGTATGCTAGGAGGGTGAAAAGAACTTAGCAAATAGCTTTGTTCTTGTCAATGTGGGTAGACACACGGGCGTGTGTCTAGGCCATGTGTGACACACGTTCAGCCCATGAGCGTGTGACTTGGCCGTGTGTCCCCTGCATGTTAGTATTTTAAGTTAGAATAGACCACGGACTAGTCACACGGGCGTGTGCCTAGAACGTGTGTGTTAATCAGTGTTAGCCACGGGCTAGCCACACGAGCGTGTGTCTAGACTCTAGGCCGTGTTAAGGTAGTCAGTGTGCACCACGGGTGGAAGGCACGAACGTGTGCCCTGACCGTGGGGCATTGGCAGAATGCTTGAGTTTTCATGCACGGATAGTGACCATGGGTGTGTGTGACATCCACGGGCGTGCCAAACCTTACACGGGCGTGTGATCCCTGTATAGATAGAAAAATTTTAATATCGTAAGAGTTTTTGATGTGGTCTCGAGAGCCCTCGTGTGTTTGAGAGAGGCCTCGTAAGTCGGGATTGAGGTGGTTGTGATGGCCAAAGAGAGTGGTCATGTTGTACCTAAGTGGCGATCTTGAGGTTTTTAATACGGTAACGCCTCGTGCCCGGTTCCGGCGTTGAATACGGGTAAGGGGTGTTACATTTAGTGGTATCAGAGCTATGGTTTAGTCGGTTCTAGGACTACCGTAGCGGGTGTAAGAGTCTAGCTATACATGCCATAAGTGTACAATGATAATGTGGTGGCTTCTGATGATTTTAAATCTTGTTTTATATAGAATATGGATTCCGATCCATTGACTGCTGATGAAGCAGCTAGTAATGCGCTGGCTCCTGCGCAAGGAACCGTGCCTGTTCAAAGTGGACCCAAGGCTAGGGGTCAAGGGGAAGGGGCTCGGGAAGCCTTTCTCCAGATGATGAGCAATTGGTACTCGGATTATGTTCGAGCGAACCCTAATGCTTAACCTCCTCAACCTCCTCCTCCTATACCTCAGCCAATTCCTGTGGCTTCTCAAGGTATTGATGTAGTGAGGATATCGAAACCCCCGGTAGATAAGATTAGAAAACACGGGGCTGAGGAGTTTAGAGCTAAGGTTGATGATGACCCTGAGAGGGCAGAGTTCTTGTTAGAGAACTCGATGTGAGTATTCGATGAACTCTCCTTTACACTTGAAGAGAGCTTGAAGTGTGTCGTATCCTTGCTGAGGGACTCGGCATACCATTGGTGGAAGACGTTGACGTCAGTAGTCCCGAGGGAGCGGGTGACATGGGACTTCTTTCTAGAAGAGTTCTGAAAGACGTACATAAGCCAGAGGTTTACTAATCTAAAAAGGAAGAAATTCCTTGAGTTGAAGCAAGGAAGAATGTCAGTAGCGGAATATGAGCGTGAGTTTGTTAGGCTTAGCAAATACACTCAAGAATGTGTGTCGACAGAGCCCATATTGTGTAAAAGTTTCGAAGACGGACTGAATGAGGACATCAAACTCCTAGTGGGTATTTTGGAGTTGAAAGAATTTTTAGTGTTGGTCGAAAAGGCAAGTAAGGCTGAAGAGTTGAGTACAGAAAAGAAAAGGGCTGTGAGTGAAGCCCGAGATGCTAGAAAGAGGCCAATGAGCAAGTCGTATCAAGCCCAGTCGAAAAGGTCCAAGGAAGTGAGTCCTAGGACGACAGCACCAGTGGGTTATTCGCATCGAGACTTGGGCAATACTCGTTCGGGATTGAGAGTCCAAGCTACCTCGATGGAAAGTGTGGGCAATCCAAAGAACAAACCGGAGTGTCCAAGTTGTGGTAGATATCACACCGGGGAGTGTTGGGGTAATACCAAAATCATTATAAGTGTGGTTCCCCCGACCATTTTATCCGAAATTGCCCCGAGAGGGATGATAAGGAAGAGAAGCTAGAGATGAGATCCAATGATGTGTCTGCAAGGGGTAGACCACCAAGGAACCTAAGAGGCGGGAATAGTGGTAGAGGTTCATCTAGAGACTCTGCTGTGAGACCGGAGGGTCGGGCACCTGCGAGGACGTATGCCATTCGCGCTCGTGAAGAGGCATCCTCCCCTGATGTAATAACGGGTACTTTTTCTCTCTTTGACATACTTGTTATTACTTTAATAGATCCAAGGTCTACTCATTCTTATATTTGCATGAGATTGGCATCTAGTTTGAGTATGACTGTTGAGTCTACGGACTTTGTGGTTAAGGTGTCAAACCCGTTAGGTAAGCATGTGTTAGTGGACAAGGTGTGTAAGAATTGTCCTTTGATGATTGAGAGTCATTGCTTTCTGGAAAACCTAATGTTGTTGCCATTTGATGAGTTTGATTTAATCCCAGGCATGGATTGGTTGACTACCCATAGTGTCTTAGTGAACTGTGGTAGTAAGTTTATTGATTTGAAATGTGAGAGTGGAGATGTGGTTCGGGTTGAATCAGGTGGATCGGATAGTCTACCAGTGATCATTTCTTCCTTAGTGGCTGATAAATGCTTGAGAAAAGGGTGTGAGTCCTATCTTGCTTTTGTGTTGAATACTCGAGAGGTTGGAGTAGAGTTTGAAACAAAGGCGATGGTTTGTGAGTATCCTGGATGTATTCCCTAAGAGTTACCCTGATTACCTCCAAAGGAGAGAGGTTGAGTTTGGGATTGAGTTAGTTATGGGAACGGCACCTATTTCGATTGCTCCGTATAGGATGGCACCTTTAGAGTTGAAAGAATCAAGGTTCGGTTGCAAGAGTTGACAGATAAGGGTTTTGCAAGACCGAAGCTACTCACCGTGGGGTTCTCCTTAGATTGTTTGTGAAGAAGAAAGATGGGTCTATGAGGTTGAGTATAGACTATAGACAAACTTAACAAAGTGACGGTTAAGAATAAGTATTCTTTACATAGGATTGATGATCTTTTGATCAACCAAGGGAGCTACAATGTTATCCAAGATAGACTCGAGGTCCGTTATTATCGATTGAGAGTGAAAGAGCGGGATGTGTTGAAAACGCATTTCAACAAGGTATGGCCATTATGAGTTTTTGGTTATGCCGCTTGGTTTGACGTATGCACTGGCGATTTTTTATGGATCCGATGAACCGTGTTTTCAGACCATATGTGGACAAATTTGTAGTTGTTTTCATTGACGACATATTGATCTATTCTCGGGATGAGAACGATCATGAAGAACATTTGAGAATTGTCTTGCAAACATTAAGAGATAAGCAGTTGTACACTAAGTTTAGCAAGAGTGAGTTTTGGCTCCTTGAGGTCGGATTTCTAGGACACATTGTGTCGGGTGATGGTGTTAGAGTTGACCTGAGTAAGATATCGGCCATTGTGGATTGGAAACCGCAGAAGTTTCTTGGGATTAGCAGGATATTATAGACGTTTCGTAAAAGGGTTCTCTGTGATTGCTACCCCGATGACAAAACTATTGCACAAAGATGTCAAGTTTGAATGGATCGAGACATGTCAACAGAGTTTCGAGAGATCAAGACATTATTGATCGAGGCGCGGTTTGGTTCAACCAGAATTGGGGAAGGAGTTCGTGGTTTACAGTGACGCGTCGTTTAATGGTCTCGGTTGCGTGTTGATGCAAGAAGGTAAGGTAGTCGCTTACGCCTCGAGACAGTTGAAACCGCACGAGAAGAATTATCCGACTCATGATTTGGAGTTGGCTGCAATTATTTTCGCGTTAAAGATTTGGCGACATTACTTATATGGTGAGAAGTGCCGAATCTTTACAGATCACAAGATTTTGAGATATTTGATGGATCAGAAGGATTTGAATTTGCGACAGAGACGGTGGCTTGAGTTGTTGAAAGACTATGAGTTAGTCATTGATTACCACCCGAGAAAAGTGAATGTGGTGGCGGATGCCCTGAGTAGGAAATCCTTGTATGCTCTAAGAGTTATGAGGACGAGTTTGGCATTGTCTGATGATGGTGCTATTCTAGCAGAGTTGAGAGCTAAGCCACTATTTGTTCAACAGATATGTGAGGCTTAGAGAAATGACAGTGAGATGTCAGCTAAGAGAGATAAGCGTGAGTCAGAAAGTGATCCCGATTTTTGAGTGGGCTCGAATGGTTGTTTACTGTACCGTGACAGAATTTGTTTACCTAGAGATGAGGAGTTAATCCAAAAGGTTTTGCATGAGGCCCACAGTGGATGTTTTTCAGTACATCCGGGCAGTACAAAAATGTATAATGACTTGAAGAAGTCTTATTGGTGGCCGGGTATGAAAAGAGATATTTCAGAGTTTGTGACAAAGTGTCTGATTTGTCAACAAGTGAAAGCTGAGCATCAAGTGCCTTCGGGATTGCTTCAGCCAGTGTTGGTATCCAAATGGAAGTGGGATCGGGTTACCATGGATTTTTTGGCGGGGTTACCAATGAATCCGAAAAAGAGAGATGCTGTGTGGGTTGTTGTGGATAGACTAACGAAGTCGGCTCACTTTATTCCAGTACGTGTTGATTATTCACTGGATAAGTTAGCTGAGTTGTATGTTGCAGAGATAGTGAGGTTACATGGTGTACCTGTGTCTATAATATCGGATAGGGATTCGAGGTTCACTTCGAGGTTTTGGAAGAGGTTGCAAGAGGCTTTGGGAACAAAGTTGAATTTTAGTACTGCGTTCCATCCGCAAACCGATGGTCAGTCTGAAAGAGTGATTCAAGTTCTCGAAGATATGCTTCGATGCTGTGTGTTAGAATTCGAGGGTAGTTGGGAGAGGTATCTACATTTAGTCGAATTTGCTTACAACAATAGTTATCAGTCAAGTATACGGATGGCTCCGTATGAGGCCTTGTATGGTCGTAAGTGTCGGACTCCTTTGTATTGGACCGAGCTTAGTGAGAAGTGGATCCATGGGGTCGATCTAGTAAAAGAGACTGAGGAGAAAGTGAAAATAATCCGTAATAGTCTGAAGGTTGCTTCGGACCGACAGAATTCGTACGCGGATCTGAAAAGAAAGGAAATTGAATTTGAAGTGGGCGACAAAGTATTTTTGAAAGTGTCCCCATGGAAGAAGATTATGAGATTTGGATGAAAAGGAAAATTGAGTCCAAGATTCATAGGGCCATATGAGATTACAAATAGAGTTGGACCAGTAGCATACCGGTTGGCTTTGCCGGTAGAGTTGGAAAAGATTCATAATGTGTTCCATGTGTCGATGTTGCGATGGTATCACTCCGATCCTTCACATGTGATTCCTCCGACGGAAATTGAGATAAGACCGGATATGTCTTATGATGAAGAGCCGATTAAGATATTGGCTCGAGAAGTAAAACAGTTGAGAAATAAGAGCATAGCACTAGTGTTAGTGTTATGGCAGAAACACGGTGTGGAAGAGGCTACATGGGAAATGGAAGAAGCTATGAGAGAGCAACATCCAAACCTCTTTACTGGTAAGATTTTCGGGGGCGAAAATCTCTAAAGGGGGGAGAGTTGTAACATCTTGATTTAGGGCCTAGTCGGAATAGTGGTGCGAGACCACAAATCCGAGGTATATAATGAGTTTTTGAGGTTTATGCTATGTATGCATGCTAGTGTGAAAGTTTCATGAAGCAATTTTGTGAAATTGCGGTTGAATTGTCCAAAAGGACTAAATTGCAAAAGTTGCAAAATGTGAGATTCTAGAAGCCATTTGTGTGAAATAGCTTTAGAATATTAATCAGAGGTCCTTAAAAATAAATTTTCCCAATTTCTAATTTTTGGACAAATTTGGGCATGGATGAGTTAAAATAGAAAGTTTATCAAAAAGGGCATTTTGGTCATTTAACAATTAAGTGATTAAAATAGGAGAAAAGATGACAAAATTCATTCATCTTCTTCTCCAAGGCTGCTAAAAATTTGAGGAGCCATTGTTAGGGTTCTTCAAAATTTCAAGCTTGCTAGTAAGTGCATCTAGCCTCGCTTTTGATATTCTTTGTATTTTTGAAGTCCTTGTTGCATGAGTAAGCTATTTTTAGCTATTTGATGAGCTATGATGGATGTTAAAAAATGTGGCCATGTATGACATGCATGTATTTTGATGTTTTATGGAAGATTATGAAAGCTTGATGTAGTAGAAACATCTTTTGCTAAATGAGTTTCCATAGAAAATGCATGTAGGGACTAGTTTGTAAAAATCTTGAGTTTGGTCATACATGTGTGATGTAGTGAGAATTGATGATTGCTTTAGTTGAGTAAGTGATTCGACTAAGCATGAAAGGCTCGAAAGTTGAATAAAAATCACTTTACGAGCCTTGGGGCAATAGTGTAATTATGAGAAAGATTTGGGGCAAAAGAGTAATTTTGCCAAAGTATGAGATGTGGGTCAATTTGGTCAATGTGTGTATTGAATGAGCTGATTTATTCATTTAGATCAAGAAAGACAAAGCCCGGATCGAAATCGAGGCAAGAGCAAAGTGGTGGACTAAATTGCACGTTTCTATACTTTTGAGTATTGAGGTAAGTCTATGCATAAACAATGCATTCATACTTACAATTTGTTAATGCTAGATAGTGTATAGCATGGTTGAGAATGATTGAGAACCTATGTGCTTCAAGTGAAATGAATGGATGAATGATTAAGTAAGTAGATTTGTGAATGTGTTGTGATAATGCTAAATGGTGGGCTAAGTGCGATACCATCCTAATGCATGTTGACGATGAGCTGGCTATGTGCGATGCTATCGTTAGGTATATTATCTAGTGGGCTATGTGCGAAACCACTGTGAATACCTTGTTGGTAGGCTAAGTGCGATACTACCTTATCAATTGATTGTGGAGGGCTTAGTGCGGAACCACCGAGAGATTTGCCTTGTGGATGTGATAGTGAGTAGCATAACTGTGTGGATGTATTATTGAGAAATAATGATGTGTTGTATATTGTGTAAATGTGATATTGAATGCAGGGGTGCATGTCAATGGTTATGAGTAAGTGACTCATGATGTGTTGGAAATGTGGTAAGGGATAGAAAGAGTAAGCATAGTTGTACATTATATGTTAGTATAATGCTAATTGTTATTTAGCTTATACTATGTTGCTTAATTGTTTATGTGTAAACTTACTAAGCTCAAAGCTTACTCCCTTTCTTTTCCCTTATCTTATAGAGCAAAAGTGTTGAATCAAGATACGAGGATCATTTGGAAGATCGCCCACACTGTCAGCACACTCTGGTATATGAGACTCAATGTTTTGTATATGGCATGTATAGGGGTTAGACAAGTTAGGGAATTTTGTTGTATATGGCTATGATGTGTTGGCCTTTAGATGGATAATATATTTTGTATAATGCCATAGTTGTTGGCACTTTATTATATGAAAAGATGTAGTTATATAATTGAGATTGTAAGATTTTGAGTTGATCATGGATGTGTTGAATGAGTGCATGATTGTGTATGCTAGGAGGGTGAAAATAACTTGGCAAATAGCTTTGTTCTTGTCCATGTGGGTAGACACACGGGCGTGTGTCTAGGCCATGTATGACACACGGTCAGCCCATGGGCGTGTGACTTGGCCGTGTGTCCCCTGCATGTTAGTATTTTAAGTCAGAATAAACCACGGACTAGTCACACGGGCGTGCGCCTAGAACGTGTGTGTTAATCAGTGTTGGCCACGGGCTAGCCACACGGGCGTGTGTCTAGACTCTATGTAACACCCCTTACTCGGTTTCTACGCCGGAACTGCACCTGAGGCGATACCGAACTCGAACACATGGTAGCTGCTTAGGCTTAACGTAATTACTCTCTTAAATCACCTCTAAAACCCCATTCTCGACTTACGAGACCTCACTCATACACATGAGGGCTCTCGAGACTAATCCAGAACTTTTGCGATTATTAAAATTTTTCACTTTTATACAGATCTTACACGCCCGTGCAAGATTAGACACGCCCGTGCATAGATACACGCGCCCATGTCCCCGGACCGTGCCTAAAAACCCAGTATTCTACCAAGTTGCCCATGGCTAAGGCATGCCCGTGCTTCCCAACCGTGGTCGACACTACTAAATCCACACGGCCTGGACAAGCCCGTGTAACATGGCCGTGGGGAATTTATAATTTTATGAGTAAGGTGCAGACTTCACACGGTCGGTGCACACGCCCAAGTGCTAACCGTGTGTCACACACGGCCTAAGCACACGGCCGTGTGATTAGCCCGTGGTCTAATCTGACTTGAACCACTAATGTGCAGGGGGCACACGGCTTAGACACACGCCCCTGTGTCTGTCCATGTGGGCATTTAGAGGCTATCTACCAAGCCATTGCCACCTTAGAGTGTACACATACATACAGTCATTCAAAACAATACAACTCCTAACCCTTTTGCAAGTCTAAAAACTCATCCAACATACACGATATTGAAATGAACACAATTCATGAATTTCATCTTCATAAAAAAAAGGAGTTTGCCAAGAACTTGTCTAACTCATAGGGCCATTTACAAAATGACTTACATAGCCAACACTTTAACTAACAATTACAACTTGACAAATACTTGAGTCCTATACATGCCATACTCAAGACAAGTCTAAAATTGTTATACCAAAGTGCTGTCGATAGTGTGAATTTCCGAGCTCCTGCAGTCACGATCCTCGAGTTACTTTGGCAATACTACAAGGAAGAAGGGCAATGAAAAAGGGGTAAGCATAAAGCTTAGTAAGTTGCATGGAAATAAATAGCAATTCATAATACCCATAAAAATGATTCATTCACGGTATTATCTAAACATACACGAACTCAAGGCCTCTTGCCATACTTACTTACAATTGCCCTTATTTGGCACATACCATGCCACACATCGCGACCATTCTTCGTGACTCATTCACGAGTACCTGTATTCACTAATTCACATGACTTAAATATTATTCACTTCTCTACTTCTAAAACTTCATCTACTTATCCCACCACTCACAAGGGTTAGTCAGAGACATAAGTTTATAGCCATTACTATAAATATAAAGTCAATGCCACGTCCTCGAGGTGGTCTTACATGGAGTCTTCTCTAAGTACCAATGCCATATCCCGGACGTGGTCTTATATGGGATTACTTCTAGGTGCCAATGCCATATCCCGGATATGGTCTTATATGGGATTACTTTTCATGTACGATGCCATATCCCAGATATGGTCTTATACGATTTCCATGTTCATCACCGAAGCCATATCCCTGATATGGTCTTATACGGGATCTCAACTCTATGTTTGAGGCCATGTCCCTACATGGTCTTATACAGACCTTATTGGTTTCATATTTCAATGATAGCGTTTCTATAATCAACGTGGCCCAATTAGGACTCCCACATCTCATTTACATTAACTACTCAATTTAGTAATGCATTATGCTTTAATATAATTTCCAAGCATTTCTCAACATACTAATATGAATATTGTTTAAGTCACATACAACTTACCTCGCTTTCAAAATGAGCTAGTTTCTTCTGCCTCACCCAAGTCTTTATTCTTTCCCCGTTCGAGGCGAATTCTCGTCTCCTCTTGCTCTATAATAGCAAATTAGCTCATTTTAATCACTACATTAATACAAGCATTTCAATAACCATGCTTAAGCAAAATTACCATTTTGCCCTTATACTTTGGCAAAATGACCATTTTACCCCTAGGCTCGAAAATCAATTCTAATCAAATTTCTGCCTTTAATGAGCCTAGGTGAATATTTATTTCTCTTATGGCTATCATCAAAACCCAACATTCCACATGTTTACTACAAATTTCACAACCTTTACAAAAAGGTTCATTTAGGTGTTTTCATGGCAACAACCTTCACAAAAGTTGTTCATCTAACAACTAATACTCATTTTCCTCCATAAAAGTGCAGCAAATAACTTAAAATCTCTCATGGCAAAACTTTAAACTCTTCACCATTTAACAAAATAATCCCCTCTTTAGAAAGCTTAAGCTTTAGGGGTTTCAAAAGTACAATTTTTATCAAGGAATAATCACTAGAACACTTACTTGTAAGGAGAAGAGTGTGCTAAAATTTGGAGCATTCAAAACCCCTATTTGGCTGCTAATTTTCGGTGGAAGATGAATAGAGAAAAAGATGATATCTTTTTCTCTCCTTATTTTATTAATATTGGTCAAATAAGTCACCAACTATCACCAACTTTGACCAACAATGTCCATCCTTGTCTCCCATCTAGTCTATGGCCGGCCAAGCACATATTGGGGGTCTAATTGCCCTTTAAAGACCTCCAATTAACATTCTAAGACTATTTGGCACCTTTATCTTATAGAATGGAACTTTCGCACTTTATGCGATTTAGTCATTTTTCGCGATTAAACACAACATCGCTAAAATTAAAGCATCAAAGTTTTCATGTACCTAGGCTATCATGTTCTAACTCATAATGTATCATGAAAATAAATTTCTCGAATTCTCGGATTAGTGATCCCGAGATCACTATTCTGACTAGCCCCTAAATCGGTCATTATAATTCTCCCCTTAGGATTTTCGCCCTCGAAAATCTTACCGTGAAAAGATTGGGGTATTGGTTTCTCATCAATTCCTAGGACTCCCATGTAGCCTCTTCTATACCGTGCCTTTGCCATAAGATTTTTACTAGGGCTATACTTTTATTCCTTAACTGCTTGACTTCACGAGCCAAAATTTTAACTGGTTCTTCACCATATGTCAAATCCGGTTGTATCTCTACATCTGTCGGCTCTATAACATGTGAAGGGTCTGAACGGTATCGACGCAACATAGACACATGAAAGACGTTGTGAATCTTTTCTAGCTCAGGTGGCAAGGCTAACGATAAGCTACCGGTCCTATCCTTTCAGTAACTTCATAAGGCCCAATAAAGCGCGGACTTAACTTGCCCTTTCGGCCAAATCTAAGGACTTTCTTCCAAGGTGATACTTTCAAGAACACTTTATCACCAACTTTGAATTCTATTTCTTTCCTTTTTAAATCCGAATAGGACTTCTGTCTATCTGAGGTGACTTTCAAACAGTCGCGTATCACTTTTACTTTATCTTCAGTTTCTTTAACCAAGTCAACCCTGTGTATCTGTTTCTCTTTGAATTCTGACCAATACAGGGGCGTTCGACATTTACGCCCATACAATGCCTCATAAGGTGCCATCTTCAAACTTGATTGAAAGCTGTTGTTGTAGGCAAATTCCACCAACGATAAGTATTTCTCCCGCTACCATGGAATTCCAAAACACAACACCGAAGCATGTCTTCTAGTATCCGAATTACCCTCTCTCGATCGCCCATCGGTTTGTGGATGAAAAGTCAGATCGAAACTCAATTTTTGCCTAATGCTTCTTGTAACTTTTTCCAAAACCATGACGTGAATCTTGGATCTCTATCTGAAATGATTGACAACAAGACACCATGAAGTCTTACTATCTCGGACATATACAAATCGCCAATTTTTCGAGCGAATAGTCGACTCAAGACCGGTATAAAGTGGGTGACTTAGTGAGTCTATCAACCACTACCCATACTGCATCTTTCTTCTTTGGAGTCAATGGTAAACTCGTCCACGAAGTCCATAGCAATACGGTCCCATTTCCATTCAGAACCATAATAGGTCAAGTAAACCCGAAGGTACTTAACGCTCACCTTCACTTGTTGACAAAGTAGGCATTTCGATACAAACTCGTAAATATCTTTCTTCATACCAAGCCACCAGCATTCATTTCCTCAAATCATGGTACATCTTAATCTTCGCCTGGTGTACATTCAAACATCCGTTATGTGCTTCGTGCAAAATTTTGCGGATAAGGTCATCATTCCCGGTACACAGCACTCGATCTCGAAATGTTAGACATCCATCAAGATTTACTCGAAAGTCACTATCAACGCCGACTCACATAAAACTCTCTTGGCTTGCAAACCGTTATCATTCTTCCGAGCTTCACAAATCTCCCGGAGAAACAATGGTTTAACCTCAACTCGGCTAAAATGAAACCATCATCTAACAAGGTCATCCGAGTATTCATGGCTTTTAATGCAAACAAACATTTTCTCGCTCAAAGCATCACGCCACTACATTGGCTTTTCCCGGATGGTAGTCTATTACCAACTCATAATCTTTAATCACTCTAACCATCTTCGTTGCCTCAAATTTAATTCTTTTGAGTCATCAAATATTTTAGGCTTTTGTGGTCGGTGAAAATCGACACCTTTCACCATATAAATGATGTCTCCAAATTTTCACTCAAACACAATTGCGGCCAACTCCAAATCATGAGTCGGGTAGTTCTTCTCGCATGCGGCTTCAATTGTCTAGAGGCGTATGCAATCACTTTACCCTCTTGCATAAGAACACAACCCAAACCGCTCAAGGACGCATCACTATAAACTACAAATTCTTTTCCCGGTTCTCGTTGCACCAAAATAGGAGCCTCGACAACGATGTCTTCTGGCCTCAAAACTCATGACACTTTTCCGTCGAAATCGAACTTTACATCTTTCTCGCAAAAGTCTCGTCATCGGGGTAGCTATTATGGAAAACCCTTGACAAAACGCCTATAATAACTTTGCTAGGCCTAGAAAGCTCCTCACTTCGATTCGCTCCTCGGCGATTTCCATTCAACAATTGCCAAAATCTTACTCGGTCAACTCTAATCCCTTCTCCAGAGACAATATGCCCCAAAAATCCCACTTCTTTAAGCCAAAATTTACTCTTACTGAATTTGGCATACAATTGTTTTTCTCGCGAGAACTTGTAGAACCATACTCAAATGCTCTGCATGCTCGTTCTCATCTCGAGAGTAAATCAATATGTCGTCGATAAAGATCACCACAAACCTATCCAAGTACGGTCGAAAAATGCGATTCATCAAATCCATGAAGATAGCAGGGGCGTTCGTTAGGCCAAAAGGCATGACCAAAAATTCATAATGGCCATATCTAGTCCTAAACGCGGTTTTCGACACATCAGAGTCCTTGACTTTCAACTGATAGTACCCTGACCTCGTGTCTATCTTAGAAAATACTTTGTAGCTCCTTTCAATTGATCAAATAGATCGCCGATCCTCAAACAACGGGTATTTATTCTTCACTCGTCACCTTGTTGAGTTACCGATAGTCTATACATAGTCTCATGAAACCATCTTTCTTCTTCACAAATAGGACGGGTGCTCCCACTTGGAGAAAAACTCTACCTCGCAAAACCTTTATCCGTCAATTCTTGCAATCGTGCTTTCAACTCTTTCAGTTCGGTTGGGGCCATTCTATAGGGAGCGATAGAAATAGGAGCAGTACCCAGAGCTAATTCAATCCCAAACTCAATCTCTCTATCCGGTGGTAGTCCAGGCAACTCTTTTGGGAAAACTCTAAGTATTCACATACAATGGGTACTGACTCAACTTTCAATTCATTCTCTTTAGTGTTCAACACAAAGGCAAGATAAGCCTCATACCCCTTCCTTAGGTACTTCTGAGCTGACAGGGTCGATACCACTATCGGGGACCTATCAGGCTTATCTAATTCAGCACGAATAAAATTGCCATTTTCATCTCTCAACTCGATATGCTTCTTCCCACAGTTCACAATTACACTATGGGTAACTAACCAATCCATCCCGAGAATGACATCAAATTTGTCAAACGGTAATAACATAAGATTGACCGGAAAACGATGACCCTTAAACATCAAAGGGCACCTTTTGCAAACTCTATCAACCAACACACACTTGCCTAGGGGATTAGACACTCTTATAACGAATTCAATAGGCTCTATAGGGAGGTTCATGCTAGAGACTAATTTCATGCATATGTATGAGTGAGTAGATCCCGGGTCAATTAAAGCTATAACACGAGTATTATGGAGAGAAAAGATACCCGTGATCATGTCGGGGGAAGATGCCTCGTCACGAGCACGAATGGCATATGTCCTCACCGGTGCTCTACCCTCAACCTTAGCAGCTTGCTCTCTGATTGGATTTTTATTTCCCATCTCAATCCCCGGGTTTCTCAATGGTCTTCCCCTTGTGGTACTTCCCGATTTCGCATTTTGAGGCCTTCCTTTCTCGTCCACCTCGAGATAGTTTCTGATAAAATGGTCTAAGGACCCACATTTGAAACAAGCTTTCTCATTAGCTCTACACTCACCAGAATGGTGCCTACCACACCGAGGGCACTCCGGTCTATTTGGTCGAACGTTGCCCACACTAGCAACTGATGTAGTGTGCCCTTTTGATCTCGAGGGTCGCTTGCTTTTATTTCGGGTTGAAAACCCCTCTGAAGTGGCTGATCGAGTAGTGAAATCCCTCGATTTCTTAGATGAGGATATGTGAGACTTGTTCAGTTGTCTCTTCCTCGAGTCACGAGACTCGTATTCTGCTCTTCTCTTCTCTTTAGCCAACTCTTCGGCTTTACAGGCCCTATCCACCAACACTACAAACTCCTTTAATTCAAGAACTCCCATGTATAGGCGGATATCTTCATTCAATCCGTCCTCGAACCTCTTGCACATGATGGCTTCGGTAGACACGCACTCTCGTGCATACTTGCTAAGTCTGACGAACTCCCGTTCGTAGTCGGTCACTGACATACGGCCTTGCTTCAACTCCAAGAATTCCTTTCTCTTGTGGTCGATGAACCTCTGGCTAATATACTTCTTCCGATATTCTTCTTGGAAGAATTCCCAGCTAACTCTCTCCCTCGGTACCACCGACACCAAGGTGTTCAACCATCGGTAGGCTGAATCTCTCAAGAGAGACATTGCACACTTTAAGCACTCTTCAGGTGTGCAGGATAACTCATCGAATACCCGAATGGTATTCTCGAGCCAAAATTCCGCTTTCTCCGGGTCATCATCCTTATTTGCCCAAAATTCTTCGCCTCCTTGCTTCCGGATCTTATCCACCGGACGCCTTTCTCTTCTCACCACCTCAACTACTTGAGGGGCTACAAGAGCGGGTTGAGGAATTGGTGGGGGCAGAGGGGGTGGAGCATTAGGGTTTTCTCGGGTATACTCAGTATACCAGTTGCTCATCATATGGAGAAAGGCTTCTCGAGCCTCTTCCCCCTGACTCAAAGTCTCAGGTCTAGTATTAACTGGCACGGTCCCTTGAGCGGGAGCCGGCGCATTACTCACAGCATCATCGGCTGCAGTTTGGTCTGGATCGGAATCCATCTACTACATAAAACACAAATTTATACATCAGGAGTCATCACACTATCATTACTCAGACACTCTTACATATGGCATGTATAGCTAGACTCGTACTTATGCTATGTTAGTCCTAGAATCGACTAAACCGTAGCTCTGATACCACTAAATGTAACACCTCTTACTCGGTTTCTATGCCGAATCGCACTTTTAGAGCGTTACTCGAACTCGAACACATGGTAGCTACTTAGGCTTAACGTAATTACTCTCTTAAATCACCTCTACAACCCCATTCTCGACTTACGAGACCTCACTCATACACACGAGGGCTCTCGAGACTAATCCAGAACTTTTGCGATTATTAAAATTTTTCTCTTTTATACAGATCTTACACGCCCATGCAAGATTAGACACGCCCTTGCATAGGTACACACGCCCATGTCCCCGGACCGTGCCTAAAAACCCAGTATTCTACCAATTTGCCCATGGCTAAGGCACGCCCGTGCTTCCCAACCGTGGTTGACACTGACTAAATCCACACGGCCTGGACACGCCCGTGTAACATGGCCGTGGGGAATTTATAATTTTATGAGTAAGGTGCAGACTTCACACGGCCGGTGCACACGCCCAAGTGCTAACCGTGTGTCACACACGGCCTAAACACACGGCCGTGTGATTAGCCCTTGGTCTAATCTGACTTGAACCACTAATGTGCAGGGGACACACGGCTTAGACACACGCCTGCAGTGTCTGCGTCTGTGTGGGGCATTTAGAGGCTATCTACCAAGCCATTGCCACCTTAGAGTGTACACATACATACCTTCATTCAAAACAATACAACTCCTAACCCTTTTGCAAGTCTAAAAACTCATCCAACATACACGATATTGAAATGAACACAATTCATGAATTTCATCTTCATTAAACAAAAGAGTTTGCCAAGAACTTGTCTAACTCATAGGGCCATTTACAAAATGACTTACATAGCCAACACTTTAACTAACAATTACAACTTGACAAATACTTGAGTCCTATACATGCCATACTCAAAACAAGTCTAAAATTGTTATACCAAAGTGCTGTCGATAGTGTGAATTTCTGAGCTCCTGCAGTCACGATCCTCGAGTTACTTTGGCAATACTATAAGGAAGAAGGGCAATGAAAAAGGGGTAAGCATAAAGCTTAGTAAGTTGCATGAAAATAACTAGCAATTCATAATACCCATAAAAATGATTCATTCACGGTATTATCTAAACATAAACGAACTCAAGGCCTCTTGCCATACTTACTTACAATTGCCCTTATTTGGCACATACCGTGCCACACATTGCGACCATTCTTCGTGACTCATTCACAAGTACCTGTATTCACTAATTCACATTACTTAAATATCATTCACTTTTCTACTTCTAAAATTTCATCTACTTATCCCACCACTCACAAGGGTTAGTCAGAGACATAAGTTTATAGCCATTACTATAAATATAAAGTCAATGCCACGTCCTCGAGGTGGTCTTACATGGAGTCTTCTCTAAGTACCAATGCCATATCCCAGACGTGGTCTTATATGGGATTACTTCTAGGTGCCAATGCCATATCCCGGATATGGTCTTATATGGGATTACTTTTCATGTACGATGCCATATCCCAGATATGGTCTTATACGATTTCCATGTTCATCACCGAAGCCATATCCCAGATATGGTCTTATATGAGATCTCAACTCGGTGCCGAGGCCATGTCCCGGACATGGTCTTATACGGGACCTTATTGGTTCCATATTTCAATGATAGCGTTTCTATAATCAACGTGGCCCAATTAGGACTCCCACATCTCATTCACATTAACTACTCAATTTAGTATTGCATTATGCTTTAATATAATTTCCAAGCATTTCTCAACATACTAATATGAATATTGTTTAAGTCACATACAACTTACCTCGTTATCAAAATGAGCTAGTTTCTTCGGTTCAGTCAAAGTCTTTATTCTTTTCTCGTTCGAGGTGGATTCTCGTCTCCTCTTGCTCTATAATAGCAAATTAGCTCATTTTAATCACTACATTAATACAAGCATTTCAATAACCATGCTTAAGCAAAATTACCATTTTGCCCTTATACTTTGGCAAAATGACCATTTTACCCCTAGGCTCGGAAATCAATTCTAATCAAATTTCTGCCTTTAATGAGCCTAGGTGAATATTTATTTCTCTTATGGCTATCATCAAAACCCAACATTCCACATGTTTACTACAAATTTCACAACCTTTACAAAAAGGTTCATTTAGGTGTTTTCATGGCAACAACCTTCACAAAAGTTATTCATCTAACAACTAATACTCATTTTCCTCCATAAAAGTGCAGCAAATAACTTAAAATCTCTCATGGCAAAACTCTAAACTCTTCACCATTTAACAAAATAATCCCCGCTTTAGAAAGTTTAAGCTTTAGGGGTTCCAAAAATACAATTTTTATCAAGGAATAATCACTAGAACACTTACTTGTAAGGAGAAGAGTGTGCTAAAATTTGGAGCATTCAAAACCCCTATTTGGCTGCTAATTTTTGGTGGAAGATGAATAGAGAAAAATATGATATCTTTTTCTCTCCTTATTTTATTAATATTGGTCAAATAAGTCACCAACTATCACCAACTTTGACCAACAATGTCCATCCTTGTCTCCCATCTAGTCTATGGCCAGCCAAGCACATATTGGGGGGTCTAATTGCCCTTTAAAGACCTCCAATTAACATTCTAAGACTATTTGGCACCTTTATATTATAGAATGGAGCTTTCGCACTTTATGCGATTTAGTCCTTTTTCGCGATTAAACACAACATCGCTAAAATTAAAGCATCAAAGTTTTCATGTACCTAAGCTATCATGTTCTAACTCATAATATATCATGAAAACAAATTTCTCAAATTCTCGGATTAGTGATCCCGAGATCACTATTCCGACTAGCCCCTAAATCGGGCTGTTACACTCTAGGCCGTGTTAAGGTAGTCAGTGTGCACCACAGGTGGAAGGCACGGGCGTGTGCCCTAACCGTGGGGCATTGGCAGAATGCTTGAGTTTTCATGCACGGGTAGTGACCATGGGCGTGTGTGACATCCACGGGCGTGCCAAACCTTACACGGGCGTGTGAGCCCTGTATAGATGGAAAAATTTTAAGATCGTAAGAGTTTTTGATGTGGTCTCGAGAGCCCTCGTGTGTTTGAGAGAGGCCTCGTAAGTCAGGATTGAGGTGGTTGTGATGGCCAAAGAGAGTGGTCATGTTGTGCCTAAGTGGCGATCTTGAGGTTTTTAATACGGTAATGCCTCGTGCCCGGTTCTGGCGTTGAATACGGGTAAGGGGTGTTACATTGATAGTGTGATAGAATCTCTAGCGATTTCCAACCCGAGCTAGCTCAATAACCTTATAAGACATTGGAAAGGAAGGGGGTAAGCTATATATATAGCTTAGTATGTCCGTACGAAAATAATAAGCAACTCTTACCAATAATTTACCAAGTCCAACAATATAAACATAAGATAGTACAAATTGCTATAAATCTCACAGTTATAATTTATTCAGTCACATTATTTACTCTATCAACTTATAAGCATAATTTAACATATCCTGGCATTAGCCTAACAACCGTAATCTCTCCTTTATAATTAATTACCACAATCAACCAATCATTTCAAACCTCATAGTAAACATGTACATTAACCTTTTGTACTCATATCTTCCTGTACTTCCATAACCATTTTAAATGGGCAATTATGCCAATCTTCCCTTTTTCTCATATTCAATAAATCACAATTTAAGTGAATAAAACTTGCTATGTCATAACTCAATTTGGCCCAAAAGCCAATCCTATGATCTTCAACTGAATTTACCATGAATTTCATACATCACAAGTATAGACTATTAGTCACAAGGTTCTCACAAATCATTCTCGTGGAAATCATGAACTCACAATTTCATGAAGTCAATGCTTACAAAATTTACGTACATATTTACGTACATACCTGTATCAATTCGTAATACTTACATACTCTTTCTCTTCTTTGACATACCCGTTGAATTTCCCGTTGAACCATTTATACTAAAGGATACTCGAAAATCTCGTACACACAGTACCGTACCAATGCCATATCCCAGATATGGTCTTACATGTAATCTCGTATCAATGCCAATAGCCCAGCTATGGTCTTACACGTAGTCTCATATCGATGCCATATCCCAGATATGGTCTTACACGAAATCTCATATCGATGCCATATCCCAGATATGGTCTTATTCGAAGTCTCATATCTATGCCATATCCCAGATATGGTCTTACACGAAATCTCATATCGATGCCATATCCTAGATATGGTCTTACACGAAGTCTCATATCGATGCCATATCCTAGATATGGTCTTACATGTAATCTCAGTAACCCTAATGTCATGACATTTGTATCCTATCTATTCCTAAGTTTCAACCGGGACTTTCGCTGTATCGGATCTCTGTCGGTCATTTCCGCAGTAACGTACTCAATAACATTCACATTTCATTTCAATAATATAGAATTTACCACAATTATAACAATTAAGCATTTATACTTATATAATTTAATGCTTATTAAACATACGAACTTACCTCGGTATAAAAACGGCAAAAAGGATTAAATCGTCAAATACTTATTTTTCCCCTGTTCTAACTCTGAACCTCATTTTTCTCGATCTATAATATCACATTTAAGTTATTTAATCATTATACTATTCAAATCAGCCCAAAATCACATTATGGCAAAAATTACATTTTTGCCCCTAAAGTTTGACATTTTTACATTTTAGTCCCTAGGCTCGTAAAATGATTTTCATTCAATTTCTTCAAAACCCAAGCCTAGCCGAACCATTTTCATACTCATAACATCCCACATTTCTCATTTATTAACATTTTTCTACTCATTTTATAAATTTTACAAATAAGTCCTTTTTGACATTTTTACCGAAAATCACTTAGCAAAAGTCGTTTAACAAACAACAAACATGCATTTTCTACCATAAAACATCAAAATACACACATGTATAATATGGTTCAAGCCCTAAACCCTGATCATTTCTTAAATTAGTGGTAGAAATAGATAGATCGGGTTACAACGACTTCAAAAATGTAAAGAGCATTGAAAACAGGGTAAGAACGAACTTACAATCGAGCTTGAAAGCTTGAAAAACCCTAGCCATGGTTTCCCCTTGTAAAATTCGGCCATGGGGAAGAAGATGGACAAAAAGTGGCTTTTATTTTGGCTTTTTTTAATTCGTTTAATTACCAAATTACTAAAATACCCTTAATGAAAAGCTTTAGAAACATACCTAACCATGTCCATTTTTGTCCACCAACTTAACCAATGGTATAATTACCATTTAAGGACATCCAATTTAAAATTTCATAACAATTAGACACCTTTAACCTATAGAACTCACATTTTGCACTTATTACAATTTAGTCCTTTTGACTAAATTGAGTGCCCAAACGTCAAAATTTTCGAACAAAATTTTCACGAAATCATTTCATAAAATTGTAGACCATAAAAATATAATAAAGATAAATTTTTCTGCGTCGGATTTGTGGTCCCAGAACTACTGTTCCGACTAGACCCAAAATCGGGCTGTTACAAAGGAGGATTATAAAATGATCCAAAATACCTATTTGTGTTTTTATAAAAGAATCATGATTAAATTTTATTATGATTATTGTTGAATCTCCTGAAGAGATCAAAATATATTTCCCTAAATTTCCGTCATTCATGACTTTTAAAAGAATGATAATATAATTGCTTAGCAAATACATTCAAATAGTTAGTTGAAAAACTAGCATTCAAGATTGAATACGTAGAATATGAGAAAATATGTGATGTTTTCATGAGGGGGAGTAAATACGCGTTGCACTCTTTTTCCCTTAATCGAGGTTTTGTCCCATTGGGTTTTCTTGGTAAGGTTTTTAATGAGACAACATATTATGCGTATTATAGATTGTGTACTCTTTTTGCTTCATTAGGTTTTTATCCCACAGGGTTTTTCCTAATAAGGTTTTAACGAGGCACATTATCTACCAATGGACTTCCAAGGGGGAGTGTTATGAATATCTTATTAAGTGGATGTCCATCATGATCAAGATAAAATTTTAATGTACTTTAAATTCTAATAGTTATTAGAATTAAATCTCTACTTCTTTTATACTTATTATGCCTATAAATAGAGACTCTCATGAAGTATTGCAATCACCCCTTTTGATCAATAAAATACATTCTCTATTGCTTTCATATTTTCTTTGTTCCTTATTCTCTCCATCTTTCTTTCTTTTATAACAGATTGGAAATTATTGATGGATATGTACATTAACAATTTTATTTAACAAGAAACTTTATTTCCTTAATAAAACATTTTAAAAATAATTTTAAAAAAAACTTTTGAATGGAATATACATTTTATTTTATATATTTTTCAAAATGAAATGAAATCAATCGCATCTATCACAACTCTCTATAACAACATTTGGTTATAATAATCAAGTTTATTGTAAAACCAACTTTTTATGTTTTATTTTTTATCCTTTATAACAAATTTTAATCTATAACATCAACAACCATAAAATGTGAAGTACGCTCTTTACTAAATTGGTTCTCTATAATAACTTAGTAGTTTTCTTTAATAAAATGTGAAGTACGCTCTTTAATAAAATGTAAAATTAGTAGTTTTCTTAAGTGAAATAAAATAATAAATTTTAGTTAAGATGTTATTTCAATTAAAAAATTAAATTTTATATCAAAATATATTAATCATATTTTATTAAATAAAAATAATAATAAATGGAATTACATTAGTAAATTTTATTAAAGATACTATCCATTTTCAATCTACACTCACCACCGTGATTTCTTCCACATGTCCACAAACTAGTCCTATCTGAATTATGAACACTACCTACACTCGCTACTGAGGTAGTCTGAGGTCTCAAATTACTTGGTTTTGGTTTGTCTCTCCCAGAAATCCCTGATGGCGTAGAGAATTGACTGTGAACATCCCTCGGAGGAGTCGAGAAAGATCTAAACATACTCCGTTTATTGTAATCCCAAAGCCTAGATTTAGCTTGCTTCTTTTCGTTGCGTATATATTCAATCTTTTGAGCCCGCTCTAATGACCAACAAATTCTTTAATTTCCAAGGCTCCCACCAGTATTCGAATGTTTTCATTCAAACCCCATTCAAAACGAGTGCACATCTCGGCCTTGGTGGATACAAGTTCTCGAGCATACCTGCTGAGTCGGACAAATTCACACTCGTATTCAGCGACAATCATATCACCTTGTTTTAGTGACATAAATTCTCTATTTTTTTTCTAGATACAACTGGTTAACATATTTCTTTTTGAAATCGGTTTGGAAGAAATCCTAGTTTACCCGATCTTTAGGAACAATTGATATTAGCATCGTCCAACACTAGTATGCCTCTTCTTTCAGTAATGATACAACACATCTCAAACAATCTTCTAGTGGACACATCATTTCATCAAGCACTTTCAGAGTATTTTCCAATCAATATTCAGCTTTTGCCAGATCGTTATCCTTTTTACCTCTGAACTCTTCTGCCCCACACTTTCAGATTTTATCAATCGAGGCTTGATGAACATTTACCGTATTTTAAGGAAAATGGGGTGCCACAGGAGGCACAATCAGGGGTGGAAGTTGCATTTGGGGTTGTAGAGTTGAAATGGTAGCTCTCATAATCTGGGTGAACCACTAGTTCATCATTTGGAAGAAGACATTTTTTGCCTCGCTCTCAGTCCCTTGCAGAATAGGCACACTATTTACAGCTCCCTGATTGGAAGCATGAATGTTACTATCAACTTCGTCTTGTACGACACGATTCGATTCAACCGACATGCTTATATGAAAAACAAAGTCAATTCAGATAAAAAAGTATCTCACTATCACGGGTTATTGTGGCATATATTTCTAGACTCAACAAGCACTACGTTTCAGATCTAGAATCGACTAAACCATAGCTTTTAATACCATTAAATGTAACACCCTCGCTGGACCCGATCGTCAGGTTTGAACTATAGGGTGCCATATCCATTATCGGAGCAACTAATGTTAAATAAACAGTAAATAAACCTTTCAAACATACAATCACTTCATAAACACAGTCACATCATGGTATACAAACTTTTTTGAGTCTCAATCAAGCTTATGAAAGTTCTTTTATAGACCCGAGCATGAAATAGGACCAAATTGTAAAGTTTCAAAAATTTAGACTGATTTTGTGACGTCAACTCCTCCATGTCGCGATGTCGCCAAACATTTCCTCATGTCACAACGTTAGGCCACTCGACGTCATGATGTCACCTACTATCGATGATCTGTCGTAATCTGATATGTCAAATTAGGCTTCCCGTTATACTTAAGGAGCTTGTTTTTGGGTAATTTCATGTCTTTTGCGTAGTTTTAGTAGTTTTTAGGTTTTCAATTGAATAAGTTTAAATTCCTCGTACTCTTTTTTTAGACCCAAATTAGCCAATTGTGCCACTAGGGGCCCTAATGTTCAGTTGAGTGTTGTAGGTACTTGACGAAAGCCCAAAATCGTGCAAAAAAATCATCAAAGAAAAGGTTATCACGACAGCGAAGCATGGGAATCATGATACCCCCAATAGGTCTAGAATTAAGGCAACCTACAGTGGCATCACGATATCCTCCTTCGGTATCACGATATCCATGTGACAAGGAACACTCTATTTCAAAACTGATGACGATATCGCGATATCCAACCTTGGGTATCACGATATCATTGTCGTGATGGGACAAAAAATGACATTAGGGGTAATGTTTGTCCAATCGAAGTACTAACCAAAGAAGGCTCATTCAAGGGCATTTTG
The DNA here is from genome assembly GCA_025698515.1 of Gossypium sturtianum. NCBI lineage: Eukaryota > Viridiplantae > Streptophyta > Magnoliopsida > Malvales > Malvaceae > Gossypium > Gossypium sturtianum. The sequence continues at coordinate 58,710,080 of CM046945.1, read as the reverse complement.
GTCAACAAATTGGGTCAGAAATTGTTGCTAAATCAACCAAAATTGGCTGAGGAGAGAAGAGGCCACATTATTTTTAGTTTTTTTCTTTAGTTTCTTTAGTTTTATCTTAGGGTTTTCTTTTTCATTTTCTAGGGTTTCTTCTTTTCATCTTCATCCTTAGTGTAGTGTTTATTTTTCCTGCATTTTGTTCTTATTCTTGCTGTTCTTCTTGTTAGTTAAGTTAGTTATTACTGTAGCTAGGATTTATTTGCACTTTTAGTCCATTTCTTTTCTTGTAATTAAATTTCAACCTTTAGCTTAATGTATTTTAGTTTCTTTTAGTTTAATTTGTTAAATATTTTACCTTTTATGTTTCTTAGTCTTCATTTTACCATTGAATGCTCATCATTACTTTTCTTTCAAGGTTTATAGCTTAAAAATCCAATCATTCATCTTTTTCTTAAAGCTTTATGTTCATGGTTGTTATGTTCTTTCTTTTACGTTAGTTAGCTTAGTTTTTAACATGAGTAACTAAACGCTAATTTTTGGTTAAGGGACTAAATTGCAACAACTTGGAAGAAATTGAGTGAACATAAAAACACAGGATTGACGCCGCTAAGGGAATATTTAGGCAAGTGAGGCCGAGAGGTAATCTTGTTGAGCACCAATTCTTTAGTCTCAGGTTAGCATGTAACACCTCTATCCCGTCTCCGTTGTCGGATTAAGGTTATAGAGTATTACCGATCAAAACAAAACATTTCACTTTATTTTAGAATAGTTAAACCATTAATTTATAAACATATAAAAACAATATCTATTCATGGTATGAATAATTATGGGCCTTAAATCGGGTTTATGGGCCCTAAAATAGATTAGGAATAGTTCGGGATTAAATCAAGACAAAACATAAAATTTGTAAAAGCAGGGGTCACACTGCCGTGTGACATAGCTCAGACCGTGTGAGCATTCGCAATAAGACACACGACCGTGTCCTAGCCCGTGTGTCTGACCGTGTAACACATTAACTTGACACACATGGTCGTGTCGTAGGCCGTGTGTTAGCCCGTGTAATTCACTGACTTGACACACACAGCTGTGTCGCAGGCCGTGTGAAACCTGCACCTAAACTAATAGAACACGCACGACCGTGTGAGGCACAGGCCGTGTGATAGCTCGTATACTCACCATTTAACCCCTAATTCAAGTCAATTCATTACCAAATCTTGCCTAAAAAGGTACACCAAAAGCATATAAATTCCTATGATCAAAATACTCTTAATACAGTCTTAAACATGTCAAAACAATCAACCTAAAGCTTCTAACCAATGTATCATTTATTGGCACCTCATTTCATAACTAAATATTCAAATAACCTAACAAGGTTTGTCTAATACCAATTTCCAATTTAAGCTCCCAAAACAAACTATATTATTATTATTACCTTATGAACATGCTACAAAGTTTACCAATAAACATTAGGATTTCATATTCCACCATTACAAAACATATACCAAATAAGCTAACAAATCTTCTTAGCTATCATTACCATCAACATTAATAACTTACAAACAAAACCTATATACACATGCCACAACCCAAAAAGAGATATAAAAGCTACCAAAAATAACTGGATAGTGTGATCTTTATGGTCGATCCTTCCAAATGGTTAGCAAAGATTATTTACAAAACAACACAAGAAAAACATATGCTTACATAGCCTAGTAAGTTCATAGTATAACTTTTACTTTAAATTAATTAAACTTAGTTTATACAATAGGTCAATACTCCATTTTCATGGGCATCAATGATACAATACCGAGATACTAAAGTGCAGTCAGAGCACGAATGTGCACAGGGGCACGTATGTGTATTCAAGGGTACCGAAGTACAAACAGGGGTACATATGTGTATTCAAGGGTACCGAAGTACAAACAGGGGTACGTATGTGTATTCAGGGGTACCGAAGTACAAATAGGGGCACACATGTACATTTAGGGGTACCAAAGTACAAACAGGGGCACGCATGTGCATTCAGGGGCACCGAAGTACAAACAGGGGCACGTATGTGCATTTAGCGGTACTAGAGTGCAATGAAAACACTTCACATTTCCATATTCATATTAGAACTCATTACAATCTCATACAATTCATTTCATATCCAAGGAACACTACTAATAACAACTTCTCAATATCATGTATATATATATGATACTTGCTTTACTAACAATTATACTCACATGTACACTCAAAGAAATCAAATAAGAAACTAATAACCAGATAAATTGCAAGTAAAACACATTAAATAGCAAATAACTATGAACTTACCTATAAAGCACTTCCGGTTTAAACACATGGACTACTCTGTAATTTTTCCTTTTCCTCAGTTATTGTCTTTTTGAATCAAATCTTGATCTATACAGCAATTAAATACAATCTATTAAATTCACATTCAATTCACTACATATGACTCTTAACTTTTCATTAATTACACATTTTCCTTAAACTTTTACATTTTTCACAATTTAGTCCCTAAACTTAAAATCTCAAATTTTAGCAAAATTTTCTATTCAATCATGCTAGCTAAATTTCTATCCCCTTGTTTCTAGCCCAAATATATTCTAAATTTAGCACATTTCCCCATGAATTCTAGCATTTACCCAATTCAACCCTTTAATCAAAATCTAACAAAAATCACTTTACAAAACAATCAAAAATCACAAGCAAGACTTCAAACTCATCATTATCATCAAGAATAATCAATATTCATTAATGGAAACATTCAAAATTTTTAACAGTTTCAAAAAAGAAGGTTCGGGCTAGCTGGACCTAGTGCAACGAGCTCAAAAACATAAAAAATACAAGAAATAGACTAAAAATTCATACCAGGCATGCACCCAATGTTTGGCCGAACTCAAGCACCAAAAATGGTGTTATTTCCTCTCTTACAATCGGTGATGAAGAAACAATAAAGATGATAACATATTTTTGTTATCTTTTGTTTTTAATTTATTTATTAAATTACCATATTACCCTTTAATTAAACACATATTTTAGCTAACTTAAATCCCTAAACCATCCATATCAAACTAAAATGGAAATATTGCCAATTAAGCCTTTCCACTTATAAGATTTACACCATTTAATCATTTTAATTCAATTATAACTAGACTTTTACATCTATTACAATGTAGTCCTTTTTGGTTTGTTAAAAAATCAAACATTAAAATTTCTTCACCAAAATTTAATACGACCTAGAGTAACTCTAGAAATGTTAATTAACTAATAAAACATGATCTCACGTATCAAAATTGTGGTCCCAAAACCACTGAAAAATAGGATATTACATATCCGGTGAGATCGAGAGATAAATCAGGCTAATTTGTCTAATTTGGTAAAGTTGAGGCCAAGAAGTAAAACAGAACCACTTTAGAAGTTTAAGCAATTTAGAACCTTAATTAAATGATTAGTGTACCACATCAAAGTCAACCAACCACCATTTTTAGTTATTTGTGAATTTCATAACTTTACACTCTTTACAATTTAGTCCTTCAGGTAGTTAATAGATAATTAGATTAATCACTCTTCACTTTATGATTTGTCGTAATATAGATTTTAGCAATTAGTTATTTAGACTCCTTTTACATGCTCGTAGTTAGGAATTACTCAACCGCCTCCTCTCTTGGGTTCGATCCCTTGGAATACTTCGTATTCCATCATAACTATAAATATTACAATTGGCATTGCACCTTTGCAGTTAAAACCGCTCCTTGAAATATTTTTTCCAAAATTGTTTATTTTTACGCGCATTCTTGATAGTGATCAAGTTGTTGGCGCAGTTGCTGGAGAGGCCAGTGCTAGATTGAGCGATTTTTTTTTTAGTTTAGGTTCATGTTTTCTAGGAGATAACTGAAAAAAGTTAAATCTATAGATACAGAATCTTATTGTTTTGTTTTTATTTCATTTGAAAGTTTTGTAATTTGTTTATTTTCTTGAGTTTGTAGGAGGTGGTGTATGACTTGAACTAGTAACAGTGTCTTAACATTTGAGCTGGAACCAGAATGTATCATTACACATACAAGAAGGGCTCAACATCCAAGGGACGCCCAACCTCTACAAAGAGACCAGCTGTTGGAAGACCAAGGAGTAGAAAGACAACCACCACCGGTGGAACAAAAAACCTTGCATGACTATGCTATGCCTAACTTGGAGGCTATTCAGGGAAGCATTAATTGCCCCACAATTAATGCGAACAATTTTGAAATCATACCGGTGATGATCTGGATGATACGAGCGAATCTCTAATTTCGGGGGTCGATGAATAAAGATCCTAACTAGCATCTCAAGTGATTTTTAACTATTTGCTATACCTTTAAGTACAATGGGGTATCCGATGGCACTATTCGTCTCTAATTATGTCCTTTCTTTGACTGACAATACATTTATGTGGTTAGATTCACAACTGGTAGATTCAATCAATATGTGGGATGAGCTAGCAAACAAGTTCTTGGCTAAGTACTTCCCCCTAGCAAAACAATGAAGCTCCGTATGAACATAAAGAATTTTTGAAAACTAGAACGGGAACCGCTTTATGTGTCATGAAAGTGTTGCAAACTCATGCTACATAACTGTCTGTATCATAGCCTACTGGATTGGTTACAACTTCAAGTTTTTTATATAATGGGCTAGACGGAAACTTACATTCTAGTATTGATGGGGCGTCCGCAGGGGCGTTCATCTCAAAGACATTTGCCAAAGTGTACCAACTCATCAAAGATATGGAAATAAACTCGTATATCTAGCTGGTTAAGGGATTTACATATAGAGCCAAGTAATCGAATGCGAATGCGATCGATAGTGAGGACAAGTACCAACAAGTCCTCAGAAAGCTTAATCAACTTGAGATGAGTTCGACAAGAACGCATGCTCTTAATTAGCCCCTTTTAACCAATTCTTATGTAGGTAATGAAGGTGAAGACACACATTGGGGAGGCATGAACGAGAATAACGAGGTTAACTATATGGGAAACCGAGGGTATTACCCATACTCCAACACCTACAAATTGAGATTGTGTGACCATCTCAACCTTAGGTGGGGAGGGAACCAAAAGGATCCCTCCAATCAATGAGTCTAGAACTTTAATGCCCTTCGACCTAATCCTCCATACCAACCTTAACAATTTTATAGGTCACTGCAAGAGGCTGAGAGGAAGCCAACCTTTAATAGCAACCCTTTTCTACACATTCGAGTGAATAAGTTAGAGGAAAATGTCACACTTTGCAAGTCGATGTGCATCAAATACATGGTTGACTAGACCAAATGTTCCAATGGATGCAAACCCACACCCCCTCTAGCATTTTGAGCAATACCAAGCCAAATCCAAAATGGAAGGGAAAAAAGCATGCAAAGGCGATAACCCTTAGGTCGAGTATGGTAGTTAAAGATTTGATCAAGTTGGTGAGAGGTAAAGAAGAAGGTAAGAAGGAAGACGGTACCCACACTTCTAATGTTGGAGATATGGTACAAGAGGAAGTGCAAGAGGAAGTGGAACCTGAGCCAACCAAAAGTCAGGATAAGCCAATTAGACCCTCTAGTCAAGAGCCGATTCCCTTTTCATCTCATTTAGAAGAGCAAAAAAAGAAAGAAAGTGAGGAGTTTTAGACTTCCTCAAAATGTTCAAAGCCTTGAACGTTAACCTCCCTTTACTTGAGGTCTTAGAAAAGATGCCCAAGTATGCAAAATTTCTTAGAGATGTGATATCTGTTGGAAAAAATTCGATTTGAAAATGGTTTTCTTGCACAATGAAAAATTAAAATTTTGAAAGTCGACTTGGTTTGTGATATTTATAGCAATAAAACTTAATTGAATTCGTAACTATGTTTTCGGATAAGTGGGTCCTTAATGTTTTTTCACTTTCAAACAAACAATCTTTTCTGCTATTCTCGTACCATAAAATGCTTCGAGTGTGAGCTCGAACCAATTGAATCAAAACAAAGAACTAGAATTTGTTTTTCCTTTTGGGGTGAAAACGGACATTCTCTCTTCTTTAATAGAAACTTGTAATATTATTATTATGAAAAATATGTTTATAAGTTGAGAATAAATTCTTTCTATTTACACTATCAAAAGTTGTGTAAATTGCTTTACCATTGTCATCTATTTAGAGCAAGAGAAGGTAAAACCCTTGTAGAGTTGTAGAAGTTTACTTCCACTAGAAAAACAACATCCTACTTAGAGTAAGAGAGGGGTGAACGTCCCACCCTTGTATTTCTACTAGGGTTGCCGCCCCTTTCATGTTATATGAGGGGTTTTGGGCCTCTTTCACATCGAGTCCAATTATGAGTACTTCTTAGTCCCTTTTTGACCCAGTACTCTGTAATGTGATCCAACCCGATTCAAGTTTTCTTTTTCCAAAAATGAACTTTAATATATACATATGAAATAATTTTCTCGTCCCAATTTTACTCTAGTAAAATTTTGACGATTTTACCCTCGATAAAATTTCGAGAAAATTCGTTCAATATGTCACAACTCAACATGTTCACTATGACCGAATGGTTTAATTTCATTTTTGGGATTCAAAACAGTCCAAAAACATAAACTCTTTCTTCCATCATTTTTTAAGTAATCTTATATAGGATTGCAAGTTTCAATTTCCATTTCCATTTTTGGAAACCTATATTCATTTCCAAATGATTCCATTTCTCCATTTCGGAGAAAACCATAATCATTCCTAAATGTTTCTCATTTCTTTTTTTCTATTCATTCTGTTTATTTCTATTCAAACACGCAATTCATTTTTGGTTTCAACGAGCTAGTAGATGGGCAGATTCGACATATGTAGTTGGGGCTCAAATGATTTATAATTAAGTTCCAGCTTTTCGCCTATTAATTATAAACTCATTTAGTCATGAAGTCATTCCACTATAGTATTGTGACTGAGCTCTCCTCAATGACATACCATTACAAAAGCAACTACTCAGTGCTCGTCCAATGACCTTGTCATAAGTGTGTTACCCTCATAGGATATCTTTGATCTCTTTGGGATAATATCTGTTCTCCCAATATGATCCTATTTTATCTCATGGTAATCATTACATCTTTCTTCATGAAAAGTCAATCACTATCAAATAGTTACCAAGTCATCCATCACAAAGACAGATGACCCATGGTCACGTTTACTTTTCATCAACCATGTAATGCCAATGAGAGAATATCATTTACTCATGTTTTGGGCTATGAATTCCACTGTTGTGAATGACGCTACATACTACAGAAGTCGTACACCCAACACACCAGATTTCGGTTCCTTATCTGTTTGAACTAAGGTTTTTACATATATTAAAGTGTACAAGTCGCACATACATAGTTTGCCATCCAATCAAGATTTAGGTATGTTACACTATAAACATTACAAGTGAATAAATCCATAAACGAATTTAGGATCTATTCTGTTTGGGTCTTGTCCAATGTACTGCCAATCCAATCAGTCACATATATGTCTCTATCTTCTGGAAGTAATTTACTCCGATGCCCAAGATAAGACATCTCCCTAATTGGACTGGATAAATGACATATTTGTATTTCAATCAATTTTCTCATTTTTGATTAGACTAAGGACATGTTTAGGTTCATCTACTAATACAAGCTGTCTTTCTGTACTATAATCTGACCACGTAATACCGCTTAGTATTAGTTAAACATTTAGACAACCAATGAGCAACATTTGCTTCCATTTTTCTTTGCGTGCAACAACCATGTGAGAACAATTATACAAAGTATATTAATGTAATTAATAAATTTGTTTTATTAACCAATCTATTCGAAAAAAATTACAAGTGTGTATTGACGAAAATACTACACTTAGGGTATCAGATCCAACAATATCTCGAAAGAAGAAGATAGGGAGAGGAGAGCTAATAACTCTCAATGCTGAATGTAGTGAAGTGGTGTCCTGTAAGGTACCCCCTAAAACTTAAGCATCTCGGTAGCTTCACCATTTCCATATAAATAGATGGAGTTAACTTTGGAAGAGTCCTTTGCAACTTAGGAGCCAACATCAACCTTATGTCGCTATCTATCTATTTTAGGTTAGGCTTAGGTGACCTTAGGGAGACTTTGGTGACACTTCAACTTGCTGATAGGTCTTTAGTTCACCCTAAGGGAGTCTAGGATGATGTCTTCATAAGAGTTCGACAGTTTATCCTCTCCATGAAATTCATTGTTTTAAATTTTATAAAGGATTTAGAAATCTCGATTCTCTTAGAAAGACCGTTCCTAGCCTCCTCTAAGGCCATGATAGATGTAGGCAAGGGAGAATTAATGATGGAAGTAGGTGGGGAGGTAGAAATATTTAGGTGTGCTGACCTCGACCCTAAGATTAGGGAAGTTTCAGCTTATCCGGGTCAATGTCAAGGCATTTGTATGTCGTCTGATAATGCTACTAATGAGAGAAGAGATTTCAAGTGGTGTGTGTTTGCAAGTTCTCGAGCGATGATGCAAGGCATCTAAGTGAAGAAAAAAGTTGTCGTAGCGAGGTGATCAATGGATCAACTTCTAAGGCTCAAGAAAATGAGGCGCGTGCTGGTGCCCGGAACCTTGTGCAAGTGTCACAGTGCTAGAACTTTCATTTCGCATTTTATATGGCCATAGGTGATCCTTTTGATGCAAACATGCCTTAGTCAGCCTAGCCACCAAACAATTTAGGATTCACAAAGAATTCCTCCAAGGCACTAGTTTATATAGCGGAATCAACTTAGCCAAAAGAAGGCTCAAAAGAATAGAAAGCCACATAAAACTATGCACGAGAGGTGTTTGAGTAAATGCTCTCAATTGTATTATTTTCTCTCAAAGAATACAAGAAATAATGAAAGAATGAAGGGAGTTACATGTAACGCCCCATACCCGTATTGAACGCTGGAATAGGGTTACGGAGCATTACCGAACTTATAACACAATAAACATACATTTCACATATATTTCTCCATTTCATGTAATCATCATTCAACATCAATCATATTGTCCCTAATACGAGCCTACGAGGCCCAAAACATGCATTCATGGTGGTTAGGGACTGAACCGATAACTCAAGAAATTTTTACAAAACTTAGAAAATTTTTCAAACTACAGGGGACACACGCTCATGTGGCCCGACCGTGTATCTCACACGGCCAAAGACACGCCCGTGTCACAGGCTGTGTGGACATTCAAAATGGGATCACATGGTCGTGTCCCAGCCCATGTACGACCCCGCGTAACTCTCTGACTTGGGTCACATGGCCAACACACACGCCCGTGTGCTTAAGAAATGGCCACACACACCCGTGTGCGAGACCGTGTGCTCGGCCGTGCAAATCCTATAGGGTATACTGACTTATGCCACACAGCCAAGTCACACGCCCGTGTGCTAAGCCGTGTGGAGCATACTGACTTGATTTTTAATTCAACACCAGGGGACACACAACCGTGTAACCTGACCGTGTGTCACACACGGCTAAGACACACACCCGTGTCTCTGCCCGTGTGGACAAAAATATGCATCCAACCCAATTGGCATCCAAAATATGTCATATAATAGGCATTCCAAATTAACTCCAATCAAGCTCAATTCATGATAATCTCATACCATTAACCACAATATACATAAGTATCAAATTTGACCATTTCATTCATGCTAACTCATAACCACAAATCACCTAAATGGCATATTACAATTACGCATCATTTTGCCTAAACAAATAAGCATACTAATTCTCAAATATCAACCATTTGATATCCACAATACCTATAATCAACAAGCATCATACATCCATAAACAAACTCACAACACAAGCCATATGCACATATATGTACACAACCAAACCAACCAAATTAAGCCAACTCTCATGGCTATATACAAAACGAAACTCTTAATATTTACAAGCCATTTCAAATGTAACATCCCGATTTAGGGCCTAGTCGAAATAGTGGTGCGAGACCACAAATCCGAGGTTTATGAATGAGTTTTGGAGGTTTATGCTACGTATGCATGCTAGTGTGAAAGTTTCATGAAGTAATTTTGTGAAATTGCGGTTAAATTGTTCAAAAGGACTAAATTGCAAAAGTTGCAAAATGTGAGATTCTAGAAGCTATTTATGTGAAATAGCTTTAGAATATTAATTAGAGGTCCTTAAATAGCAATTTTCCCAATTTTTAATTTTTTGACAAAATTGGGCATGGATGAGTTAAAATAGAAAGTTTATCAAAAAGGGCATTTTGGTCATTTAACAATTAAGTGATTAAAATAGGAGAAAAGATGACAAAATTCATTCATCTTCTTCTCCAAGGCTGCCGAAAATTTGAGAGAGACATTGTTAGGGTTCTTCAAAAATTTCATGCTTGCTAGTAAGTGCATCTAGCCTCGTTTTTGATATTCTTTGTATTTTGAAGTCCTTGTTGCATGAGTAAGCTATTTTTAGCTATTTGATGAGCTATGATGGATGTTAAAAAAGGTGGCCATGTATGACATGCATGTATTTTAATGTTTTATGGAAGATTATGAAAGCTTGATGTAGTAGAAACATCTTTTGCTAAATGAGTTTCCATAGAAAATGCATGTAGGGACTAGTTTTTAAAAATCCTGAGTTTGGTCATACATGTGTGTTGTAATGAGAATTGATGATTGCTTTAGTTGAGTAAGTGATTCGGCTAAGAATGAAAGGCTAAGAAGTTGAATAAAAATCACTTTACGAGCCTTGGGGCAATAGTGTAATTATGAGAAAGATTTGGGGCAAAAGAGTAATTTTGCCAAAGTATGAGATGTGGATCAACTTGGTCAATGTGTGTATTTAATAAGCTGATTTATTCATTATAGATCAAGAAAGACAAAGCCCGGATCGAAACCGAGGCAAGAGCAAAGTGGTGGACTAAATTGCACGTTTCTATACTTTTGAGTATCGAGGTAAGTCTATGCATAAACAATGCATTCATACTTACAATTTGTTAATGCTAGCTAGTGTATAGCATGATTGAGAATGATTGAGAACCTATGTGATTCAATTTGAATGAATGTGATAGATTTCGTGAATAGATAAATGATTGAGTAAATAGATATGTGGATGTGTAGTGATAATGCTAAAAGATGGGCTAAATGCGATACCATCCTAATGCATAATGACGATGAGCTGGCTATGTGCGATGCTATCGTTAGGTATATTGTCTAGTGGGCTATGTGCGAAACCACTACGATTACCTTTATGGTAGGCTAAGTGCGATACTACCTTATTAATTGATTGTGGCGGGCTAAGTGCGAAACCACCGAGACATTAGCTGTGTGGATGTATTATCGAGAAATGATGATGTGTTGTATATTGTGTAAATGTGATATTGAATGCAGGGGTGCATGTCAATGGTTATGAGTAAGTGACTTATGATGTGTTGGAAATGTGGTAAGGGGTAGAAAGAGTAAGCATAGTTGTACATTATATGTTAGTATAATGCTAATTGTTGTTTAGCTTATACTATGTTGCTTAATTGTTTATGTGTAAACTTACTAAGCTCAAAGCTTACTCCCTTTCTTTTCCCTTGTCTTATAGAGCAAAAGTGTTGAATCGAGATACGAGGATAAATTGGAAGATCGCCCACACTATCAGCACACTCTGGTAGATGAGACTCAATGTTTTGTATATGGCATGTATAGGGGCTAGACAAGTTAGTGAATTTTGTTGTATATGGCTATGATGTGTTGGCCTTTAGATGGATAATCTATTTTGTATAATGCCATAGTTGTTGGCACTTTATTATATGAAAAGATGTAGTTATCTATGTGAGATTGTAAGATTTCGAGTTGATTATGGATGTGTTGAATGAGTGCATGATTGTGTATGCTAGGAGGGTGAAAAGAACTTGGCAAATAGCTTTGTTCTTGTCCATGTGGGTAGACACACGAGCGTGTATCTAGGCCATGTGTGACACACGGTCAGCCCATGGGCGTGTGACTTGCCCGTGTGTCCCCTGCATGTTAGTATTTTAAGTCAGAATAGACCACAGACTAGTCACACGGGCGTGTGCCTAGAATGTGTGTGTTAATCAGTGTTGGCCACGGGCTAGCCACACGGATGTGTGTCTAGACTCTAGGCCGTGTTAAGGTAGTCAGTGTGCACCACGGGTGGAGGGCATAGGCGTGTGCCCTAACCGTGGGGCATTGGCAGAATGCTTGAGTTTTCATGCACGGGTAGTGACCATGGGCGTGTGTGACATCCACGGGCGTGCCAAATCTTACACGGGCGTGTGAGCCCTGTATAGATGAAAAAATTTTAAGATCGTAAGAGTTTTCGATGTGGTCTAGAGAGCCCTCGTGTGTTTGAGAGAGGCCTCGTAAGTCGGGATTGAGGTTGTTGTGATGGCCAAAGAGAGTGGTCATGTTATGCCTAAGTGGCGATCTTGAGGTTTTTAATACGGTAATGCCTCGTGCCCGATTCTGGCGTTGAATACGGGTAAGGGGTGTTACATTTAGTGGTATCAGAGCTATGGTTTAGTCGGTTCTAGGACTACTGTAGCGGGTGTAAGAGTCTAGCTATACATGCCATAAGTGTACAATGATAGTGTGGTGGCTTCTGATGATTTTAAATCTTGTTTTATATAGAATATGGATTCCGACCCATTAACTGCTGATGAAGCAGCTAGTAATGCGCCGGCTCCTGCGCAAGGAACCATGCCTGTTCAAAGTGGACCCGAGGCTAGGGGTCAAGGGGAAGGGGCTCGGGAAGCGTTTCTCCAAATGATGAGCAATTGGTACTCTGATTATGTTCGAGCGAACTCTAATGCTCAACCTCCTCCACCTCCTCCTCCTATATCTCAGCCAATTCCTGTGGCTCCTCAAGGTATTGATGTAGTGAGGATATCGAAACCCCCGGTAGATAAGATTAGAAAACACGGGGCTGAGGAGTTTAGAGCTAAGGTTGATGATGACCCTGAGAGGGTAGAGTTCTGGTTAGAGAACTCGATGAGAGTGTTTGAGGAACTCTCTTGTACTCCTGAAGAGAGCTTGAAGTGTTTCGTATCCTTGCTGAGGGACTCGGCATACCATTGGTGGAAGACGTTGACGTCAGTAGTCCTGAGGGAGCGAGTGACGTGGGACTTCTTTCTGGAAGAGTTCTGGAAGAAGTATATAAGCCAACGATTTACTGATCGGAAAAGGAAGAAATTCTTGAGTTGAAGCAAGGAAGAATGTCAGTAGCGGAATATGAGCGTGAGTTTGTTAGGCTTAGCAAATATGCTCAAGAATGTGTGTCGACAAAGACCATATTGTGTAAGAGGTTCTAAGACGGACTGAATGAGGACATCAAACTCCTAGTGGGTATTTTGGAGTTGAAAGAATTTGTGGTGTTGGTCGAAAGGGCAAGTAAGGCCGAAGAGTTGAGTACAGAAAAGAAAAGGGCTGTGAGTAAAGCTCGAGATGCTAGAAAGAGGCCGATGGGCAAGTCGTATCAAGCCCAGTCGAAAAGGTCCAAGGAAGTGAGTCCTAGGACGACAGCACCAGTGGGTTATTCGCATCGAGACTTGGGCAATGCTCGTTCGGGTTCGAGAGTCCAAGCTACCTCGATGGAAAGTGTGGGCAATCCGAAGAGTAAATCGGAGTGTCCAAGTTGTGGTAGACATCACACCGGAGAGTGTTGGGGTAACAGTCGAAACTGTTATAAGTGTGGTTCCCCCGATTATTTTATCCGAAATTGCCCCGAGAGGGATGATAAGGAAGAGAAGCTAGAGATGAGATCCAATGATGTGTCTGCAAGGGGTAGACCACCAAGGAACCCGAGAGGCAGGAACAGTGGTAGAGGTGCATCTAGAGACTCTGCTGTGAGACTGGAGGGTCGGGCACCTGCGAGGACGTATGCCATTTGTGCTCGCGAAGAGGCATCATCCCCTGATGTAATAACGGGTACTTTTTCTCTCTTTGACACACTTGTTATTGCTTTAATAGATCCAGGGTCTACTCATTCTTATATTTGCATGAGATTGGCATCTTGTTTGAGTATGACCGTTGAGTCTACTTGACTTTGTGGTTAAGGTGTCAAACCCGTTAGGTAAGCATGTGTTAGTGGACAAGGTGTGTAAGAATTGTCCTTTGATGATTGAGAGTCATTGCTTTCCGGCAAACCTAATGTTGTTGCCATTTGATGAGTTTGATTTAATCCTAGGCATGGATTGGTTGACTACCCATAGTGTCTTAGTGAACTGTGGTAGTAAGTTTATTGATTTGAAATGTGAGAGTGGAGATGTGGTTCGGGTTGAATCAGGTGGATCGGATAGTCTACCAGTGATGATTTCTTCCTTAGTGGCTGATAAATGTTTGAGAAAAGGGTGTGAGTCCTATCTTGCTTTTGTATTTAATACTCAAGAGGTTGGAGTAAAGTTTGAAAGCAAAGGCTCGTGGTATGTGAGTATCCGGATGTATTCCCTAAGAGTTACCCTGATTACCTCCAAAGTGAGAGAGGTTGAGTTTGGGATTGAGTTAGTCCCGGGAGCGGCTCCTATTTCGATTGCTCTGTATAGGATGGCACCTTTAGAGTTGAAAGAACTGAAGGTTCAATTGCAAGAGTTGACAGATAAGGGTTTTGCAAGACCGAGCTACTCACCGTGGGGTGCTCCGGTATTGTTTGTGAAGAAGAAAGATGGGTTTATGAGGTTGTGTATAGACTATAGATAGCTTAACAATGTGACAGTTAAGAACAAGTATCCTTTACCAAGGATTGATGATCTTTTTGATCAACTGAAAGGAGCTACAGTGTTCTCCAATATTGACCTGAGGTCTGGTTATTATCAGTTGAGAGTGAAAGAGCAGGAAGTGTTGAAAACTGCATTTCGAACAAGGTATGGCCATTATGAGTTTTTGGTTATGTCGTTTGGTTTGACGAATGCACCGGCGATTTTTATGGATCTGATGAACCGTGTTTTCAGACCATATGTGGACAAGTTTGTAGTTGTTTTCATTGACGACATATTGATCTATTCTCGGGATGAGAACGATCATGAAGAACATTTGAGAATTGTCTTGCAAACTTTAAGAGATAAGCAGTTGTACGCTAAGTTTAGCAAGAGTGAGTTTTGGCTCCGGGAGGTCGGATTCCTAGGACACATTGTGTCGGGTGATGGTGTTAGAGTTGAGCCGAGTAAGATATCGGCTGTTGTGGATTGGAAATCGCCGAGGAACATGTCAGAAATCAGAAGTTTCTTGGGATTAGCAGGATATTACAGACGCTTCGTAGAAGGGTTCTCTGTGATTGCTACCCCGATGATGAAACTATTGCACAAGGATGTCAAGTTTGAATGGACTGAGACATGTCAATAGAGTTTCGAGAGACTGAAGACATTATTGACTGAGGCGTCGGTTTTGGTTCAACCAGAATCGGGGAAAGAGTTCGTGGTTTATAGTGACGCGTCATTTAATGGTCTCAGTTGCGTGTTGATGCAAGAGGGTACGGTAGTCGCTTACGCCTCGAGACAGTTGAAACCGCACAAGAAGAATTATCCGACTCATGATTTGGAGTTGGCTGCGATTGTTTTCGCGTTAAAGATTTGGCGACATTACTTATATGGTGAGAAGTGCCGAATCTTTACGGATCACAAGAGTTTGAGATATTTGATGGATCAGAAGGATCTCAATTTACGACAGAGACGGTGGCTTGAGTTGTTGAAAGACTATGAGTTAGTCATTGATTACCACCCAGGAAAAGCGAATGTGGTTGCGAATGCCCTGAGTAGGAAATCCTTGTATGCTCTAAGAGTTATGAGGACGAGTTTGGCATTGTCTGATGATGGTGCTATTCTGGCAGAGTTGAGAGCTAAGCCACTATTTTTTCAACAGATATGTGAGGCTCAGAGAAATGACAGTGAGATGTCAGCTAAGAGAGATAAGCGTGAATCAAAAAGTGATTTCGATTTTCGAGTAGGCTCGAATGGTTGTTTGCTGTACCGTGACAGAATTTGTGTACCTAGAGATGAGGAGTTAATCCGAAAGGTTTTACATGAGGCCTACAGTGGATGTTTGTCAGTACATCCGGGCAGTACGAAAATGTATTATGACTTGAAGAAGTCTTATTAGTGGCCGGGTATGAAAAGAGATATTTTAGAGTTCGTGACAAAGTGTCTGATTTGTCAACAAGTGAAAGCTGAGCATCAAGTGCCTTCGGGATTGCTTCACCGGTGTTGGTACCCGAATGGAAGTGGGATCGGGTTACCATGGATTTTGTGACGGGTTACCGATGACTCAAAAAAGAGATGCTTTGTGTGGGTTGTAGTGGATAGACTAACAAAGTCGGCTCACTTTATTCCAAAGATGTGTTGATTTTTCACCGACAAGTTAGCCGAGTTGTATGTTGCGTAGATAGTGAGGTTACATGGTGTACCAGTCTATAATATCGGATAGGGATCCGAGGTTCACTTCGAGGTTTTGGAAGAGGTTGCAAGAGGCTTTGGGAACAAAGTTGAATTTCGATCTCGCGTTCCATCCGCAAACCGATGGTCATCGAAAGAGTGATTCAAGTTCTCGAAGATATGCTTCGATGTTTGTGTGTTAGAATTCGAGGGTAGTTGGGAGAGATATCTACCTTTAGTCGAATTTGCTTACAACAGCAGTTATCAGTCAAGTATACGGATGGCTCCGTATGAGGCCTTGTATAGTCGTAAGTGTCGGACTCCTTTGTATTGGACCAAGCTTAGTGAGAAGCGGATCCACGGGGTCGATCTCGTAAAAGAGACCGAGGAGAAAGTGAAAATAATCCGTAATAGTCTGAAGGTTGCTTCGGATCGACAGAAGTCATACGCGAATCTGAAAAGAAAAGAAATTGAGTTTGAAGTGGGCGACAAAGTGTTTTTGAAAGTGTTCCCATGGAAGAAGATTATGAGATTTGGACAAAAAGGAAAATTGAGTCCAAGATTCATAGGGCCGTATGAGATTACAGACAGAGTTGGGCCAGTAGCATACCGGTTGGCTTTGCCGGTTGATCGCTGTGAATCAAAGCTTTAAAATTTATAAAAAGAATGATCGAACCTGGAAACTAACTCTGAAAACGATTGAGGCAAGTGCACCTATCGAACAGTAGTATAGCTTAGGCAAGACCGGATTATCGAACCCAAAGGAACTAAAAGTACTAATACTAACTTTCTTTTTATTATCTAACCTAAAATAAGTGAAGTTGCTTTTAATCTAAAATTAACGAACTACTAAACTAAAGACTCTAAGAAAAAGAAGAATGAATTTGGAAAATAACTTGGGAAAAACTCAGTTGATTTAGATGATACCCTAGGAAGAATCCACCTAGACTTCACTTGTTATCTAACACTGAACCATACGATTTATTCACTTAGTTTGATCCGTAAGACTCCCTAACGTATATTAAACCCTCTCTCGAGGCGAATAACGTCTAACCCTAGGTTAATTAGTGGAACTCTCGTTCTCTTATAATAACCCCTAGAATAGCAATGAAATCGATCTATGGATTCCCATATTAGGTTTCACCCTAATCTCGCAAAATCTCGCCACCATATCTCTAGGCGCGTATGCGATCAACTCCGCTTAATTATGTTGGATCTACTCTTGGCGGTCTATTCCTCCTCCACCTAAGCACATTAAATTTGGATTAAGCTCACATAATTAAGAACAAACTAAGTATTTATCATATAATTCAGAAAAAAATAACAAGATTCATCATAGGTTTCATCCCCTTCGAGTATCCGAAGGGTTTAGTTCATAACAATAAAGGAAAACATCTCAAGAGAAAAGATAAAACAAAACATAAGAAATCCCTAAAACCCCCTGAAGGAATTGAAGGAGAGATCCGCCATCTTGAGTATAATTCTGGCTTCTTGAGATGGATCAACTGGCTATCCCTGAGTGAATCCCCATAAATCTGCCTTCTCTAGCCTAGCACGACGCCCCTAGACGATGGCTTTGGGCTCCCGTCGACTCCGGCTTCTGTCGAACTCCCCGAATAAGTTGCCCCCTAGGGTGTTTATATAGGCTTTGAGATGTGTTACTTGGCCTCCAAGTATCCTAATTTGAGTGCAATTCCTAATTGGGGGTTTAATTAGACTTTGGAGTGTGTTTCTTTGCCTCCAAGCATCCAAATCCGAGTGAAATTGCTCTTTCCAGCGATAGGGACACGGCCATGGCACACGCCCGTGTGGATCGTGGCCAGGCCGTGCTCGGACTTCTTTAATGAGGCACGGCCGTGTGAATCGGGGTTAGACCGTGTTGTAGTTGATTGACTTTGCACGGCCGTGTGGGTCCAAGTCCAGGCCGTGTCGATTTCCTCTTTGGCCCGTTTTGGTCCGTTTTGAGCCCGTTTCTCGTTCTTTTTATCCTTGGGTGCTTTCCTGAGTATAAGACATGAAAAGAAAAGATTAAAAGCACCTTTTTACATAAATCAAGGGATAATTCATCCAAAAGCATACTAAATGTGGGATTAAAATATGTTACTATTTCGGTTTATCAAATACCCCCACACTTAAGCTTTTGCTTGTCCTCAAGCAAAATTCTCAACTTACAATTAAAACAAACTTCCTATAATTCATAATAGTCATTGATAGTGTTTCATCATAATTCAGGGATAATTTATACATGTATAATTCAACTCAAAGTGTCCTAAAAATTCAAACACTATAAGCCTTATATCTTGTAGCACAAAACATAGGTGTTTCCCTTCATCTAAATAATTACCTCTGATTCGAAATTTTCAAGGATTGACATCCTCACTAAAGATTCACTCAAATCACTCAAAGTGTTTAAGGTTCAAAATTTAGGCACTCAAAAGTCAAACATGAAGAGTTAATCCCATAGGCTTGCATGAAAATCAAATCTCCACCACTGAAATATGAGATGAAACACAAATCAAAAGGTCTTTGTTAGGGTTGTAATAGGGCTAGGGTTAAGGTGTGGAATAAGGCTGAATTAGAGGGTTAGAATCGAGATTGAATTGACAAATTACCTAACTAAGAACTAATGAACTAATAATAATAATTACATCAATTGAAAACTAATAATACTAATAATACGAGCTTCTTCTTCGATATTTGGAATTTAAATAAATGTATAAGCTCATTTAATCACATAACTAATAATGAATATACTTCGTCATTTTTTTTAAGAACAAACTAAATACATAATAAAGGATAAATTACTAAAATTCATAATTAGGCAACTAATCAGATCAAATCTCGATATAGGGGTAGTTAGAAAGAATGGTGATAACAATTACAAAGGGTTTTGGGTTGATATTAGTGGGTGAGTCAATAAATAGGGTTGTTAGGATTAAAAGGGGTTCACTAGGGGTTAACTATGAAGGTAGGCTTTTTATGGAGTAAGTGGGTTAAATCCTAGGTGCCTTTATCATCTCTGTATATCAAATCAAAAGTGTTGACATACTCATAATCAATAAAGTGAGCAAGAAAAAGAATATATGCTCTATAAGGCTCAAAAACTCACAAAAATTATGGGTATTTTTGACATCAACCTTGTAAATATCAAATTTCAAGGTAATATTTAAATTCAGGTAGACGACCTAGAAAATTTTTAATTCAGAAAAATAGACTTATTATGCTTGATTCTCTTGTATTCTTAGAATTTAATTATCAATGCACAATTATCAATGAATTAATCTAAAACATATCAATAAAAATCATAAATCATCAGAAATTTCATCCTAATTAGTAATATGAGGAAATTACTTTCAAACAAGACTAAATTCAGGGATTTTGAGAATAATGAAAAAAAAAGTTTGGTACTACGTCTAAGATTCACCCCTCCAAACTTAAGATGTACATTGCCCTCAATGTACAAAGATAGATAATATAAATGTAATGTTCAGATCAGAAGATATGGGGATAAGTGAAACTCCCTGAATTTTGGATGAAGCCAATGAAAAGAAACCGGATAGGATTGGAGGTGAACGTGGGGAAGCGTCTCGAACTGTTTGAGTCCTCGAAGCAGCCATCCTAATTTTATTGTATCCTAAGCTAAATCTAAATGGAATGAATAATAAGAAGAAAATAATAAAGAAAATTAAAAGAAATAACAATAAAAATAAAATAAAAATAAAAATAAAAATAAAAATAAAAATAAAAATAAAAGCAAATAATGGAAAATGAAAAAAAAGAAAAACAACTGGAAAAGAAAAAGGAAGAAGGGGGTTAAAAATTATGGATCCGTGGTTGCCCCGCCCTTGTACCTTCTTCTTGTGGTGGCCACACGGCCGCCACGGCACTACTGTGTGTAAGGCCATGTGGTCTGGAAACCTGCACTTTGGTTAGTTTATAGTTAGGTGATAAAAAAGGAAAAATAAAAGTAAAAGAAGAATTAAAAATGTAAAAATTAATGGGGTTAGTGCTCGGGTTGCCTCCCGAGAAGCGCTCGTTTATAGTCTTAAGCTAGACTTTACCTCTCATTCGTATGGTCATGGTGGTTTGAGAAGGTGAAAATCCTTTCTCATGCGATCAATTCGGTTTTTGATAAATAGTTTAAGTCGAGTAATGTTTACCTCAAAAGTGTTGAATTTAGGATTGCTTACCTCGACTGTGCCATATAGGAAGACATTAAGTACCTCAAAAGTGATTTCTTCGTTTGTCTTGAGGTCTGAACTTGTGATTTGAGGGTCTTCCTTATTCAACAATACCTGATCCCCTATTTTGAAGTGATTTGTTGTTCCTATCGCCTTGTCCAGGGTTTCCTTCTTTCCACTTCGTGTATTCCTAGTTTCTCTTTAAAGTGTGTTTTCCACTTGTCTAGTTCATCGACACGAAGCCTTAGTTCTTCATGAATTATTTCTTTATGGGTACAAGGTCTAAGATCTAGCTCACTAGGTGATTTCGTGATGCTTCTCAGAAAGAAGGTTGAACCAAATGGTTATCAATAGAATTAACGTTCGTACCTTTATTACTCGATGTCCTAGCTGAGTCAAGAGCTTGAAGAGTGATTGTTTCATCGTCTACACGAAGTGTGAGTTCACCGACTTCTTCCTCTGTGTGGTCTTTCTTTATTGCATCGGGATATGGTAGACGAGGTTGGTACTCTGTAATTGCCGATTTTGGTATATCATGGCACACTTCAACCTTACCTTCACTTACCACAGGTTCTTCCCTTGGGTTTGGTTCGTCTAACCCTTCACTATCGTAAATGGCTTGATTTTGCTTTGTTGGGTTAGTTTCAGTATTGCTTGGCAAGCTTCCTTGTGGTAGTTCTGAGATCAGCTTAGCAAGTTGTATAACTGACTTAGTAAGTTCCCCAACTGACTCAGTAACTTCCCTAACTTGGCTCTCGATCCCTTTGATCGATGCTTGTTGGGTCTTAAGGGTGGTCTCAGTGTCTTGGAGACGGTTATCTGTGGCTGCCATGAATTTTGTTAGCATCTCCTCGAGGTTCGACTCCTCTTCCTGTTGGTAAGGTGGTTGTTGAAAATTTAGAAGAAGTTCCGGTCCTTGGCTACTTTGATCATCCCACGAGAAATTTAGATGGTACCTCCAACCTGCATTATAAGTGTCATTATAAAAATCATTTTGTGGTCTAGAATAGTTACCCGTATGGTGAGCTTGCTCATTTTCCATGCCATATCCGTAGGGTGGGTACTCAGGATTCGCCACGTCTCCTAGATTCGAGTCATAATGTATTTCTGGGTGTACCTGCGAGAGACTATTCAAACCATCAAATTTTTATTCATCATCTCTAATCGATTAGATAACCCGTGACCACGTTGAGGTTGAAGACACCGGTCGCTTTAGTAGGAATTGTCCTCATCGCTGTGCGATAATTATTCAAAGCCATCTTCTCTATAGACTAAAATTATCTCGCCAAAAGCAAAATAGAGGAAAAATTAGCAAAGTAAAAAAATAATAAAAATAAAAATAAAAATAAATTGCAAAAAATAAAAAAATGGCTAAAGTAATAAAAATAGAGCTTTCTTAATATTTTAGTTCCCCGGCAACGGCGCCAAAAACTTGATCGCTATGAATCAGAGCTTTAAAATTTATAAAAAGAATGATCAAACCTGGAAACTAACTCTGATAACGATTGAGGCAAGTGCACCTATCGAACAGTAGTATAGCTTAGGCAAGACCGGATTATCAAACCCAAAGGAACTAAAAGTACTAATACTAACTTTCTTTTTATTATCTAACCTAAAATAAGTGAAGTTGCTTTTAATCTAAAATTAACGAACTACTAAACTAAAGACTCTAAGACAAAGAAGAATGAATTTGGAAAATAACTTGGGAAAAACTCAGTTGATTTAGATGATACCCTAAGAAGAATCCACCTAGACTTCACTTGTTATCTAACACCGAACCATACGATTTATTCACTTAGTTTGATCCGTAAGACTCCCTAACGTATATTAAACCCTCTCTCTCGAGGCGAATAACGCCTAACCCTAGGTTAATTAGTGGAACTCTCGTTCTCTTATAATAACCCCTAGAATAGCAAAGAAATCGATCTATGGATTCCCATATTAGGTTTCACCCTAATCCGCAAAATCTCGTCACCCTATCTCTAGGCGTGCGATCAACTCCGCTTAATTATGTTGGATCTACTCTTAGGCGTGGTCTATTCCTCCTCCACCTAAGCACATTAAATTTGGATTAAGCTCACATAATTAAGAACAAACTAAGTATTTATCATATAATTCAAAAAAAATAACAAGATTCATCATAGGTTTCATCTCTTCTGTATCCAAGGGTTTAGTTCATAACAATAAAGGAAAACATCTCAAGAGAAAAGATAAAACAAAACATAAGAAATCCCTAAAACCCCCTGAAGGAATTGAAGGAGAGATCCGCCGTCTTGAGTATAATTCTGGCTTCTTGAGATGGATCAACTGGCTATCCCTGAGTGAATCCCCACAAATTTGCCTTCTCTGGCCTAGCACGATGCTCCTAGACGATGGCTTTGGGCTCCCGTCGACTCCGGCTTCTGCCGAACTCCCCGAATAAGTTGCCCCCTAGGGTGTTTATATAGGCTTTGAGATGTGTTACTTGGCCTCCAAGTATCCTAATTTGAGTGCAATTCCTATTTGGGGGTTTAATTAGAATTTGGAGTGTGTTTCTTTGCCTCCATGTAACACCCCAAACCCGACCCATTCATTACGACCGAATTTGAAATGCCACTGCGGAACACGTTCGAAAATATTCTTACTTAAGAGTAAAAACCGTTAAAAATTTGTTGCCTTTAATAAAACATTTTTTGTGACTTAAAATATTCTAAGTAAAAATTTAATTGTTATAAAATACCGGATTCAAAACTTTATTATGTACAGATTTAAGAAAATAAAACCATTGGCGATAGATACCTCAATTGTCAATCCATAATAAAACATAATAATAAAGATACTTAATAAAAATACTTAAATACTTTAATGGGCCTTATTGCAATAAACACTTAATCAAAATACTGAAAATATAAATAATTAATTAATTAAAATATCTTTCTGCATGGGCCACCTTGTATCCACTCCAAAACCGGTCCAAGCATCACCTGAAATGTTGGTAAAAATTGGATGAGTCATACAGCACTCAAAGTGTAATTAAACCACTTTGAATTCCACCCACATATTAACCACATATTATCCCATATATCGATAACAAATATCATATTCACATATTACCACATTCTAGGCTTGGCCCATATTCATATCACATTCATATAATAGGGTAGTTAACCACAAAATTTCCACATACCGGCTTAGCCCATTTCTACACCGATCCACATTCATATACTGGGCTTGGCCCTTTTCTTAATAATCCACATATCAACCGGGCCTAGCCCATTTTCACATTAATCCACAAATCAAAATAATATGCAAAGTTATGCAATTATGAAGCCCAACCCAACCTAGGGTCCATCCGTTACTCCTACCTTAGCGCACTCCGCCTAAGGCCGTATAATCCACCGATCAACTAAGTGATCCCACATATCTTACCTTGGCGCACTTGCCGCTAAGGCCGTGGCTAATCCACCGATCACATAGTGATCCACATATCTTACCTTGGCGCACTTGCCGCTCAAGGCCGTGGTCGAGCCACCGATCACCTAAGTGATCCCACATATCATTCACCCACGGTGATGCACACAACTATCAACCGCCGAGGTGGGCACCTAGCCAACACCTCCTTTGATGAAGCACACACGCCTAACATCAAGCGCCAATGTAGCACAAGGCTAACATCGGACCACGTACATAATGTACACCCTTTCCTTCCTTCATATCCATATCCCACCCATGCACATGCAAAGCATGTAATAGTGGCATAATAATAATAAATGCATGCACATGTTATTAAGGCGCATAAATCACATTTTTATAGGCATTATCACATTCACATCGGCACTTTCACATTCTTATCAACAGATAATACTAACTCGATTATCGTTATTCCCTTTTCGTAATAATCACCACATAACCGCCATTGCAATCGTTAGCACATAAATCACACATGCAAATATAGCAAAACCCGAAAACGATGGGTTAATCACACACCGACTTTCTAGCGAAATTCGAACTACTCGAATCTAACACGATCTAGAATCCCGATACTCGCTTACTTGTCGATTAGCCCCTAAAAATCATAATACACAATCGGTCATATCTAAACTTATAAAATGGCCTATGGTCAAACTATATACCACTTACCTTGCTTACCGAAAATCCCGAATCACCACTTAACTATGAAACTGTCGAAATCCCTTGAGTACTCCAAATCCCAAACTCCTTTAATGCTTCCACTATTGTTGCTTGCGAAGAAAGGTTCTACTAAGCCCTTCAAATGTTGATGGAAAAGTCGGCCACAAGAGAAAGAAAGTGTATTCGGCTATGATGTTTCTTTTGGGTGCCAAGCAAAGAAAAGAGAAAGGAAGCTTATAGGATTCGGCTAATGCTAACAAATAGAGGAGAAGAAAAACACAAATGGCCTTTTTAGCTTCTTAGAATTTGGCACAATGAGGGAGTGAGTTGAGAGGAGAATTTCGGCTAAAGGAAAAATAATTGGAGAAAAGAATTCCAACAGTGATCACTCCTATTTAACTACACAATTCGGCACACCTATCTCCACTTATCAAATCCAAATCAATCTCTTATTTCCTCTTTCAATACTTATTCAAAATAAATTGAATAAGTCAACATTTATCCATCTCCTATTTAATCTCTAAGTTTATTCAAAAATAACTAAATTAAAACAATTATTATCTTCTCCTTAATCTTCTATCTATCTATCTAAATAAAATAAAATAAAACCTTAATTATCTTCTTATCTCACATTAAAAATAAACAATTTAAATTCACAAATATCCCGCTCTTAGCCGAATTCCAAAATAAAAGCAAACTTAATCCTCATCAAATTAAAAATCCAATTGCCGTCCAATTCCTTTCCTTCGCTTAAAAGCCCCAAAAGTTTAAAACACCCATTTGTCGCCCGCCAGTTCGAACATGGGACTCTTTGGAGCAAGCCGCAATAACGCCCCAAGCCACTCTACCAAGGCATTTTTTTATGACATAAACCCGCCACAAATTCTTTTAAGACCTCCTAAGCCAAGCTCCTACTTGACGATAAAAATAAAATCCCATTCGCTTCCTCGCAACTCAGACCAAAGACTGCGCCAGCGCCACCTCCAGTTCTTAAGTGCCGCTCTTGCACCCACTTTACCAAGGCCTCGCTTTATGTCCAAAGACCACTGTGATATTTCCTTAAAGCCGTCTTCACCCAACCTCCCTTCTTGACGTAAAATACAAAAATAAAACACTCCCATGCCGCCTCAAGACTCGAACTCTGCACCCTTGTTGGCGCTCATTCCTGTGCCTTAAGTGGCGCCCTTAAGCCACTTTACCAAGCCCTCTTTCGTGACCCAAAACGCCCACAAATTATTCTTAAGGCCTCCTCAGCCTAATTTCCTCTTTTTACACTTAAATCCAAAATTTTTCCAAAGCTTTCACCCTCATTCTAAAGTTCTAAAAACTCTTAAAACATCTCCAAATAAGCTTAAAACCCACTAGCACTTGGGTTATGCTCCAAACGCATAACCCCTAATCTAGGATGTTACACTCTAAGCATCCAAATCCGAGTGAAATTGCTCTTTCCAGCGACAGGGACACGGCCATGGCACTCACCCGTGTGGGTCGTGGCCAGGCCGTGCTCGGACTTCTTTAATGAGGCACAGCCGTGTGAATCGGGGTTAGACCGTGTTCTAGATGATTGACTTGGCACGGCCGTGTGGGTCCAAGTACAGGCCGTATCGATTTCCTCTTTGGCCCGTTTTGGTCCGTTTTGAGCCCGTTTCTCGTTCTTTTTATCCTTGGGTGCTTTCCTGAGTATAAGATATGAAAAGAAAGGATTAAAAGCACCTTTTTACATAAAGCAAGGGATAATTCATCCAAAAGCATACTAAATGTGGGATTAAAATATGTTACTATTTCGATTTATCAAATACCCCCACACTTAAGCTTTTGCTTGTCCTCAAGCAAAATTCTCAACTTACAATTAAAACGAACTTCCTATAATTCATAATAGTCATTGATAGTGTTTCATCATAATTCAAGGGATAATTTATACATGTATAATTCAACTCAAAGTGTCCTAAAAATTCAAACACTATAAGCCTTATATCTTGTAGCACAAAACATAGGTGTTTCCCTTCATCTAAATAATTACCTCTGATTCGAAATTTTCAAGGATTGACATCCTCACTAAAGATTCACTCAAATCACTCAAAGTGTTTAAGGTTCAAAATTTAGGCACTCAAAAGTCAAACATGAAGAGTTAATCCCATAGGCTTGCACGAAAATCAAATCTCCACCACTGAAATATGAGATGAAACACAAATCAAAAGGTCTTTGTTAGGGTTGTAACGGGGCTAGGGTTAAGGTGTGGAATAAGGCTGAATTAGAAGGTTAGAATCTCTGACGTGATAGTTAAGTACCAAAGTGATAGTTGGATAGTGTGATGAAGTCTCCGACGATTCCCGAATCTGAGCTAGCTTTGATTTCACTATGAAACACGGAAAATAAAAAAAGTAAGCTATAAAGCTTAGTAAGTTCGTATAGCAATAACCTTAACTTATCAATCACGCACAATTTAAGCAATTTAAACATATCATAACATACCTCATTTTAAAACATCAACCTACCACAATTTTCATTCACAAGTTTAGTAAACATTTCACAAGTTTCTTTGATTCAATGCTTGTACAGTTTATGTACATACCTGTGCCATCTCGTATCAAATACATACTCATCCATATCATTGATTTACCCGTTGAACCATTCGGAATACTATCAGATACTCGGGAATCTCGCACCCTAAATGCCACATATATAGCCGAAGCTATCTCAATCTCGTATCACATATAATGCTCACACTAGAGCTATCAACGGGTCTGCTCACACAAGCTGACGGTCATGACGAAGCTACACGGTGTTGCTCACACAAGTCGACGAGAATCAAGAACACATGGCGTATAACTCACCCACCGGTAGGGACGCATTTGACCAACACCCAAATCACATAACCCCTAATGACATGTCATTCGTATCCTAATCTATTCCTAAGGTTCAACTGGGATTTTCTCACTTGCCGAATCGTCGTTGAATATGTCCGCATTGTGGTATTCATAATTTATGCAATATCAAAGCATTTAAAACACAAATATAATAATGTTTAATACATACGAACTTACCTCGAATACAAAAACGACGTAATAAGTCGATTAGTGTGAAACCTTGTTCTTTCCCCGATCTAATTCCATATTTCACTTTTCTTGACCTAAATGTAATCAAAATTAACTTATTTAATTATGATGTTATTCAATTTAGTCCAAAATACACATTATGGCAACTTTACACCTTTTCTCCTAATAATTCACATTTTTACAATTTAGTCCTTATCTCATAAAAACACAATTTCATGCAATTCAACCTAAACCCATGCTAGCCCAATTTCAGTTAGGTCCCTAGAAGCCCATATTTTTCATTTATTTCATAATTTAACCTTGAATTTTACACATTTCACAATTTAATCCCTATTTGGACATTTTACTAAAAATCACTTAACAAATGTTGTTTATCTAACAACAAGCATGCATTTTCTATCGTTAAACATCAAAACACACCAAAATTCATTAATGGAAAAACCCTAAACCTTTAAAAATTTTGCAAAATAGTCCCTGGGCTAGCTAGATTAAGCTGCAACGATCTCAAAAACATATAAATCATTAAAAATGGGACAAAATTCACTCACCTATTGAGCTAGGAGGCTTGGCCGAACATAACATGGATCCATGGAGTTTCTATCTTCTTAATTTTGGTGGAAGAAACTAAACAAAGATGATAACTTTGTTGTTTTATTAGTTTACTTATTTATTTTACTAAACCTTTTTAGCCTTTAATATAATTCATTAAAATCACTTAATATAAGTCCAAAAATGTCCAATCATATTAAAAATGGTATATTTACCACATAAGGACCTCCACTATTTAATTTCATAGCCATTTAATACCTTTAGCTATTAAAACATCACTTTTGCACTTTACGCGATTTAGTCATTTTTATCAAATTAAGCATTCAAACGATAAAATTTCTTAACGAAAATTCACACAAACATACTATCATGCCATAGATAATAAAATAATAATAAAATAATTATTTTGACCTCTAATTTGTGGTCCCAAAACTACTATTTAAATTTGACTAAAAACGGGCTGTTACAACTCTCCCCCCTTAGGAATTTTCGTCCCCGAAAATCTTACCTGAAAAAAGGTTAGGGTACTGTTTTCTCGTAGCTTCCTCGGGTTCCCATATGGCTTCTTCGACCCCATGACATTGCCTCAACACTTTTACCAAAGCTATGCTTTTATTTCTCAATTCTTTAACCTCTCTAGCTAAAATTATGATCGGTTCTTCATTATACGTCATATCGGGTTGAATTTCAATCTCTGCTGGAGAAATTACATGCGACGGATCCGATCGATACCGTCGTAACATCGACACATGGAACACATTGTGAATCTTTTCTAACTCTGATGGTAAAGCTAACCGATATGCCACTGGCCCTATTCTTTCGGTGATCTCATACGGCCGGTAAATCGTGGACTCAATTTGCCTTTGCGACCAAATCAGAGGATCTTTTTCCACGGAGATACCTTCAAGAATACTCTATCACCGATCTGAAATTCAATGTCTTTACGTTTCAAATCCGCATATGATTTCTTTCGATCTGAAGCCGCTTTCAAACTGTCGCGAATTATTTTCACTTTCTCTTCGGTGTCTCTGATCAAATCAACCCCGTGAATCTCTTTCTCACTAAGCTCGGTCCAGTAAAACGGAGTTCGGCATTTACGACCATACAAAGCTTCATACGATGCCATCTTTATGCTCGATTGAAAACTGTTGTTATACGCGAATTCAACCAATGGAAAATATTTTTCCCAGTTGCCTTCAAATTCTAAAACACAACAACAAAGCATATCTTCAAGAATCTGAATTACTCTCTCAGACTGACTGTCAGTTTGGGGATGAAATGCGGTACTAAAGTGCAATCGCGTACCTAAAGCTTCTTGCAATTTCTTCCAAAATCGTGACGTAAACCTCGGATCTCTATCCAAAATAATTGAAGCTGGCACCCCGTGCAATCTAACGATTTTAGAAGTGTACAATTCAGCCAATTTATCAAGCGAATAATCTGTACGTACCAGAATGAAATGTGCTGACTTCGTCAGTCGATCAACAACAACCCAAATAGCATCTTTCTTTTTCAAAGACAAGGGTAATCCCGATACAAAATCCATCATAACTCTATCCCCTTTCCACTTTGGTATCATCACAGACTGTAGTACCCCTAACCCATATCCGTAGCCAGATTAGGGTTATAGGCATCACTAAACTAAATACCAGGTCAAAGCACTCCATCCGAACTATCTCTTAATAAATTCATACCATTTCATACTATCACGAATAAACATGTAAATCTCATCTAAACTTAATACATCAACGTGCATATTACAATTCACATAGTCATTTAAAAGCAATGGCTGAATAGGTATATAGTACTTAAACATTTATTACATTTCTATTTTCAACCATACCTTCAAGCATATACTGTTATTAAACATATGATACACTTCTAGTCATGAATACTCCGCATTTCAATATCACATATGAAAATACCATTTACTTACCTACCTATCTCACAATGGAATATACCAGATCACATTCAGCAATGATCATTTCATATGCATAACATATAGTCATAGGCATATCTTAGCTAGACATTACATTCGTAAATTATCCATTCATTTCTCATGGCCGAACACTCATGTGAACATCCAAAGAATATTTAAAGTTTCCCAACTAAATAAATGTAATGGCCGAATGTTTAAAGTTAATTAGTTTACATTAAATCACCAATGAATCGATTTCACTCATAGCTTAATATGAGATAATTTCTAAACTAAACCTATAAGTCATTCAACAAATATTCATTTGCATTGTATAAAACACATGCCATACATGATTTCACGACTATGCACCTATCAAAATGAACTTATAATATAGTTGAATATACACACACATAAGCAACATCTCAAGTATAGTTAAGTAACTCAAACTAGCAAGAAAGAAAGCCATATTCGCATGGCCCTTTATATAATATATACAAATTATCAAAAAGGAGTAATTTAGCCTATACATGCCATAGACCTTAGGTTCAAATACAAAAAGATACCAAATTTGATGATAATGTGATTGACTTCAAGATGATCCCCGAGCTCGAGCTTCCACCTTAAAAATCTAAGGAACAAAAGCAACAACACCCAAGTAAGCTATTATAGCTTAGTAAGTTTTAAACAATCTATCATATAATATCAATATTGCTCAAATTAATATAATCCAAAAATGGTAAACATAAATTTATCATTACTCATTGTAAAATACATCATAGATCACCTATTAACTCTCACATTTGGTTTCGAATACACATGTAATACGCTTCTATCATCACTCATTTTCATCTACTAAAATACAAGCCGTTAACACAAAGTCATAATATGCTATCTCACACAACCGAATCATCCAAATGAGCTAAGCAACATTTCATTACTCTAGTAAATATATCTCATACCAACTCAAGCATTAAAAATTATAATTAAAAACGAATATAACATTCCATTCAAGTCGCACTTTACATATTTATATATTTAAGATTTGAATAATATAATTTCATAGAACCAACTTACCAATTTCAACCTTTTGATATTAAAGTTAATCGCACACTTAGTGCCCCTCTGCCGGTTTCGCACACTTAGTGCCCGGACATCTTATTCGCACACTTAGTGCATATCGACTGATTTCGCACACTTAGGGCTCGGTACTTTATGAATCGCACACTTAGTGCTTTACAATTGATATCGCACACACAGTGCTCGGTGTATAAGTTCGTACATATAGTGCCAGCAATCCCATGTTTCCTCATAAAGAAGTACACATTTGTTCTAATCTTTATTCATATACACACATATTATTAATTAAGGATTAACCATATACATCATTTATTCACATATATATACATCACATTCGGCTCACATTTATATATATATTTAACACATATTCATCATCTTCAAATAATAACCTTTCGTATCATCTTTGCCTAAACCATCTTGTATTGCATAAAAACATATTCAACAACTCATCTAAATCAAGTATTACATTTGGCTACTTCATGTTAAATTCATCTTCACATTCGACATTATGACAATTAACTTGCTTAAAATCCTTTAACATATGCGCATAGTACAAAATAAAATTCAAATCAATCCAATTGTTTAAAACTTACCTCGAAAATTGACGAATTAAGCTTCCCGGCTATTCGTTTAACTTTGCTTTTCCCTGATCCAATCCCGTTTCCTTTTGTTCTTGATCTAATTAAGTTCAAATTAAACTCATTTAAATACATTTCCATTCAATTTAATCCATAAATACTTAATTGTGCAAATTACTATTTTACCCCCAATATTTACAATGTTTACAATTTAGTCTTTATAGCTCAAAATACAAAATATCAAGAATT
This sequence comes from Gossypium sturtianum, assembly GCA_025698515.1. Classification (NCBI taxonomy): domain Eukaryota; kingdom Viridiplantae; phylum Streptophyta; class Magnoliopsida; order Malvales; family Malvaceae; genus Gossypium; species Gossypium sturtianum. The sequence goes on along the minus strand of CM046945.1, from coordinate 58,678,032 downwards.
TAACCACACCTATTAAGGGCCAAATATTCATAGCCCCTCTATCAACTCATTTCTTCCATTTATCTTGCTATTTAGTCCTTTCAAGAATTTTCTTTTTATAAATTCATCCTTATACTAAACTCCATCAAAAATTCTAAAGAAAATCTTATTAATCTAGCATGCTTATATCCTACTCTATCATTAACCACACAAACACCAAATTTCCATCCATGGCAACACTCGAATTATACAACCAAATCAAGAATTCGGGTATGGGCTAGCTAAATTACATGGCAACAACCTCAAAAATGTTAAAATTATCAAAAACTAAGTTCAATCACTCACCTTATTTGAACATGCAAATGCCGAATGGTTGAGAGCTTAAACTCCTCTCTTCTTCTTTTTTATTTTCTGGTGATGAGGAAGAAGATGATGATGATATTTTCCTTTTGTTTTTATTATTTTAATGTTATCATCTTATTATAATATTATTTCATAACATATTATTTATTATATAATATAATTAAAAACTCCCCACTACATTTTTAAAGTCAATGCCGTCCACTATCTTTCCAAAAAGGTAAATTTGCAACCTAAATCCTCATGCAAAAGAAAACAATTTAATTCAATCACTCTATTTAATAATTGACTACTTTACTACTTATGCTATTTAATCCCTTATCTAAAATTAAGCATTCAAACAGACGAATTAACCTACCATATTTTAGTACATGCTTAAGCACATAACATAGATATCAAATTAAATATAAAAATATTTATCTAACCAGGATTCATGGTCCCGAAACCACCGTTCTGATTAGGGCTAAATGCGGGCTGTTACACTTGATGTTTAGCTTTAACTTGTTGACAAACCAAGCATCTCGACACAAACTCTGTAATGTCACGTTTCATGCCCGACCACCAATACAACTGTTTCAGATCATTATACATTTTAGTACTTCCCGGGTGAACGGATAAATAATCACTGTGTGTTTCGTGTAAAATTTTCTGAATGAGCTCGAAATTCCTTGGTACACAAATTCTACCTCGGAACATAAAATAATCATCAGATCTGATTTGATAGTCTGAATCGGTAATAGACTCACATTGCACTCTTTTAGCTTGAAACTTGTTGTCATACTTTTGAGCTTCACTAATTTGTTGAAGAAATACCAGTTTAGCTTTTAAGTATGCCAAAATCGAACCATCAGTAGACAAGGTTAGCTGTGTGTTCATTACTCGAAAAGCAAATAATGATTTTCTACTCAAAGCATCTGCCACTACGTTCACTTTCCCCGGATGATAATCAATCACTAACTTATAGTCTTTCAACAGCTTAAGCCATATTCGTTGTCACAAATTCAAATCTTTTTGAGTGATTATATACTTCAAACTCTTGTGATCGGTAAAGATATGACACTTTTCACCGTATAAATGATGTCACCAAATCTTTAATGTAAAAACAATAGCAGCCAATTCTAAATCGTGTGTCGGATAATTCTTTTCATGTGGTTTCAACTGTCGGGAGGCATAAGCTATCACTTTTCCCTTTTGCATCAAAACACAACCCAAACCGTTCAAGGACGTGTCACTGAAGATCACAAACTCTTTACCCGACTCAGGTTGAACCAAAACTGGTGCATCAGTTAGTGATGCTTTCAACTGATCAAAACTCTGTTGACATCTTCGGACCACTTGAATCTCACATCTTTCTCTAGCAATCTAGTTATCAGTGTGGCAATCATCGAGAATCCTTTAACAAAACACCGATAATATCCAGCTAATCCCAAAAATTTCTTGGTGGTTTCCAATCGATAACTGCAGAAATCTTGCTCAGGTCGACTTGTATAGCTTTCGCTGAAACAATATGTCCCAAAAATTCGACTTCTCAGAGCCAAAACTCGCATTCGCTAAATTTAACGAACAGTTGTTTATCTCTCAAGGTTTGCAGTACAATCCTCAAATGCTCAGCATGCTTAGACTCATCTTGTAACATCCTGGAAAGGGCCTATGCATTTTCGGTTTAATTGTACGAAGTAACATGTTTTATGTACTAAGAATAAATTTTGAACAATTTTGGAAACCTGAAAATGTATGGAAATGTTAAGTTAAAAAAAATGGAAAGTGAACATTTTTGGAAACTTGGAAATGGATGGAAATGATTTGGAAATGAATCAAAATAGGAAAGTGCACATTTCTGGAAACTTGGAAATGTAAGAAAATGTCAAGTTTACAGAGCCGAACGAAAATTTTTGGAAACTTAGAAATGACTTAGAAATATCGAGTTTTAAAGTTTAAAAGAGGAAATTAAGGCAAGGTGGCCTTAAAAGAAAAAGTTTGTGAAATTTGACAGACAAAAAGCTTGGAAAAGTGGCCTCAAGATGCCACTTAGGGCCTCTGAAATGGCGCCACATGCAAGGTGTTGGGCACTGGTTCGAGTCACTTGGGAAACAAATAAAAGAAGTTTTATTTTTGCTTCCGTAAGCTCTGAGGTGGACGGCACAAGCCTTCTAGAAAGGAGGAGTTTTATTCTCTTTAATATTCGATTAATAAGGTGATAAATAAGGGATTTAATTTGGATTATTTTTGAAGAGATAATAAAGGATTATTCTCTAATTATTTTAAATTAAGAGATAAAGCTATCAAATAAAGAAGAGTGGTGGCCAAGTAAGGGAATCTGAGGAGTAGTTTCGGCTATAAAAGGAAGGAAATAGGGCTACTCATCAATTTTTCTTCCTCCTCATCTCTCTGCCGAATTTCTGAGTGCTCTCCTCTCTTCTCTTCTCTTTTTCTTTTGTCAAGCCGAATCTATAGTCCACCATTGCCAAAATTCTCAAGTTTCTTTTCCTTATTTTCATGGAAACCAAATACCCCAAGAGAACCTCTAGTCGACTTCTCCATTAAATCCCAAAAGCCGAAACTTTATCATCTAGTCATCAAGGCCGATTCTTTAAGGGGCTTTTAACAAGGGTGCTACCAATTTCTTAAAAAGGGTAAGATCCAAAGTTTGGTTTCAATTCTTTTATATTTTAAACCTATCTAAAATTTAGGGACTAATCTCTATTATGGATTTTGGCCGAGTTATAGAAGGGTGTTTTCGGGATTTAAGAAATTGTCAACTACAAGAAGGTATCTTTCGGAACTTCTAAGATCTAAGGTAAGTTATGAATACCATTCGGCCATAAGCTATATTATTATGATTTAATGTTAGATTGGATCTAACATGGGTACATAGGGATTTCGACAGCAATAAAGAAGCAAGGATCCAATTTGGGATTTAAGATTTGGAAGGTAAGAACAAAGGTAAATTCGGCCAAGGCCTATTTTAGTAGTAGATCTATTATTATGTGTTTTAAGCCAAAAACTAACCAATTCAAGGGATTTAGTGACTAGCCGATTTCAATGGGGAAAAATACGAGTTTCTAGGATTTGATTAAATCATCAAATCGACACCAAGGTAAGCTTTAAGAATACAAATCCTACTAGGATTTGGTTTTCTAGTCGAATAGGCTTTGTGCTAAATAGTAAGTGATTAATCAATTGTAGGAACTTGAGATCTAAGGCGTGAGATCGATTTCGGATTTCAAAGTGAAGTGGTTAAGCAAATCAGTGTGTACCCCACACTACTTCTTAATATGTTTCATGGCCTGTTTATTAAAATATGTGATATTAAGAATATGAAAGTGGCTAGGGTACCATGTTATGGTACTAAGTACTCAGCACGCTTTCCTACTTCTACAAAGAATATGAAAAAGGTCATTAGTAACATGAGAATATGATAAGAATGTGAACTCGCATATTTATGCATATCATCATTATATGGGGCATATGGGTTTGTTTGAAAGGGGAAGTGAATGTGGTGACCTAAGACCACGAACACGGTGACCTAAGACTGTGATATCTGAAAGTGGTGACCTAAGACCACAAATGCGGTGACCTAAGACCGCGATATGGAGTGTAGCGAAAGGAGGGTCGACTTAGTAGTCCCCACGGTGTACAGGTTGGTACAGGGGAGTGTAGCGGATGGCTTATTAGGTTTGGGTTTGGGAATGCATCATAATTTGTATGCTATGATATGAATGCGTAACATTTGTATGCCTGATTCTATTTTGATTTAGTGTTTGTGTACACATTGAGTCTGTTTGACTCACCCCGTTGGGGAATATTTTTCAGGTGATGATCAATGATGGACCGGGACGGTAGAACTTGTGGTGGCCATGCTCAACATGAAGTTTTTATTTTATGAACTACTATTTCTATTTAAGTACTTGAATTACTTGGAAATTATTTGATGTAATAAGGCCATAAGGCCATAGTTGGATTGTTTTCCATTTATTTCTATTTATTATGATTATGAGTTTTACCTATTCAGGTTTAAGTAAAATTTTTAATATAAAGAATTGAATTCGTTTTCAACACAAGCCCAACCCAAAACATTTTTTTTTTAAAATCGCACAAGTTTTCTCTAGGTAACGAAAGAATTTTGAAACCGGTTTACTTGAGAAACATACCAAATCTGGGCAAATCTCGTGGGCCGGGTTTGGGGTGTTTCAGTTTGGTATCAGAGCCCAGTTTTAAAACTCTCAGCCTGTGGGCCAAGGCCCAAAACATTTTCAAAGCGAGCCCAAATGAGTTTTTTTTTGAAAATATTTTATGAAACAAGCGTGTTTTACGGCATGGCACCTAAAGTCTCCGACCCATGATCCACCGTGTAAGTACCCTAACTATTTGTGTGATTATGTGTAATGAATATTAGAAGGGTAGAAAAGGAATGGAACGTAGAATAGCATGATAGGAACTTGAACCCTAGGACTAGTCTACTCAAACACAAACACATAAGACTTAAGGAATGTTAAACAAACCCATGGCTAAGTCACTAAGTTAGGTGTGGTAACCCCCATGTGCGCATGTCTAGGATTGGATCCTAAGAGCACAGGTATTTAAACAAATCCTAGTGACTCACCTCCTCTTCACAGAATCCTACCCGTGCGTAGCTTCTGCTCACCCTAACCTGCAGGGCTCAGAGGTGTGGCAACCTCTCATGCGCATGTCTAGGAATGGTTTCGATGGGAGCTTGGTATTTAAGCAATCCGCGTGACTCACCTCCTCTCCACTCGAATCCTGCCTGGTGCGTAGCTTTGGTTCACCCTGACCAAGAGGACTCGGTCATAGGCTAAACACAATAACTAAAACCCGAAAGGGAATTAGCCGTGTTTTTATAAAAAACAACAAAACCCTAGTTTTAGAATTCTTAAAACTTTCTTCTAAATTCATGAAAACCAACTTTATAAAATTTTCCGAAAGATTTCCGATTTATACAAAAATGCCCCTAGTGGTAAAATTACCAAAATACCCTTGGTTTATAAAATGACCAACTACCCAACAATTTTGCCAAAATTTCATTATTTTATCAATGTTCAAAAACCCTAATTTGCAAATTATCAAAAATACCTTGAATTTTGGAAATTTCAAAATTGCCCCTAACTTATAAAATTACCAAAATGACCCTGATTTCCAAAATTTTTGCAACAACACCGTTTTGAAAAGTACAATTCTCAAAAAGAACCCTCAAAGTTTTGAAACCTTTGAAATATCCTTGATTTATAAGATTTTACAAATTTACCCTACTTGGAAAAAAATCACCAAAATACCCCGAGGTCCAAAATCACCGAAATACCCTGGATTTCAAAATTTTTCAAAATACCCTTGAAATTTAAAAATACCAAAATACTTTGTGACAAAATCACCAAGGAACTTTTTCCTTTTGAAAATATCGAAAATACCAGAGGACAGATCACGAAAATACCCCTGGTAGTGGAAGAAAAAAAATAATGAAAACTACAACCTTTCTCTCAATGAACGAGTTCATGATTGTTTGATGGATGTATGGATGAATGAATGGAAAGACTGTGTGTGCATACGAAAAGAACCACTCCTAAAACTCTTTTCATAAAATTTCTTCGCGGGTAATCAAGTGAAACAAAGACTAATTCATAAAACTTCTTAATCAGATCACGACGTTAGAAATGAGCTCTAGAGGACGTGGTCGTCGTGGACGAGGTAGAGGAAGGATGACGGTGTCAGAACCCGTTAGATCGGGTCGAGGGTCTGACAATGAGATACCACCGCCACCACCACCCCCAACTGTTGGTGTTGAGTAGCAAGCTCAGACGGGGGATGATGCTGTGTCGCAGTCGTCTTTGTGAGTTTTGGAGTTGGTGGCTGGTGCAGGAGGAAATTCGGGAACCCGTAAGTCTGTGCCTGAGCGGCTCCGAGCTAATGGAGCCGAAATGTTTCGTGGGGTATCGGGTGTGGCACCCAGTTCAGCTGAGTACTGGTTGGAAGCAACAGAGCGCATCATGGATGAGCTTGACTTGACCCCTGAGGAGAAGTTAAAAGGAATGGTGGCACTGTTACGCGATGAAGCGTATCAGTGGTGGTTGACTGTTCGGGATGGTGCCACGGCTGAGGATCTGACCTGGGAATATGTTAAGGAAGCATTTCAGAAGAAGTATGTGGGAACCAGGTATACTGATGAGCAAAGGAAGGCATTTCTGGGGCTGGTTCAAGGGAACAAGTCCGTGGCGGAGTATGAGGCTGAATTCTTGAGGTTGAGCCGATATGCTCGAGGAGTAGTGGCAACTGAGCATGAGCGCTGTGTCCGTTTTGAGGATGGGCTAAGGGATGATCTCGAGATCATTGATAGCACCGCATCGGGAGCGGAGTTTTCTCGCTTTGGTAGAAAAGGCCAAGGTGGCTGAGGGAATCAAGGATTCTACAAAGCAGGCTATGGATAGGAATAGGCCCAAAAGAGGTTTTAAAACGTCTGGAAAGGTTCATAAGAGGCCTAGAGTTGATGGGCCGCGAGGTCAGCAAGTTGGTTCAGAAGGGCGGTATCGACCTTGTGATGTGTGTGGAAAGAAGCACTTAGGAGAGTGCTGGAAGAAAATAGGAGGATGTTTTAGATGTGGGTCCAAGGACCATGTGATCAAGGATTGTCCTAAGCAATCACATGAAAGCCGACCAACAGCTCAGAATGTTAGTCAGACTGGTAGAGGAGGACCGCAGCCTCAACGAGGTCGTGGTTCGAGTAACAGAGGTAATGGTGCTGGTAGAGGCCGTGGAACACAAGGTATAGGTGCTGCTAATGCTGAGGCAAGGCAACCAGGTTTGGTTTATGCGGTTCACCAGAGGGAAGATGGAGACGCGTCGGACGTTATAACCGGTACGTTCTTTATTTTTGACAAGCCCTATTTTTCTCTAATTGATGTGGGCTCGACCCATTCCTATGTTGCATGTAGTTTAGTGGAAACACTAGGCCTAGACTCTGAACCTTCTGATAGACAGATGACTGTAGTAAGCCCATTAGGCCTAACTGTAGTGGTGGATAAGGTCTTTCGGAATGTACCCCTAGAGATTCAGGGAGTGAACTTTCGGGCTGACTTAATGGAACTACCTTTCGGGGAGTTTGAACTTATACTTGGAATGGACTGGCTAGTAGAGCACCGAGTCGTGTTGGATTGTGCGGCTAAACGAATGGAACTAAGGACCCCAGAGGATGAAGTAGTAGTAATGATCGGAGAGAGAAGAAACTACCTATCCAACATAGTTTCAGCGTTGAAGGCTGAGAAAATGGTTAAGAAAGGGTGCAAGGCGTTCTTAGCCTTCGTAAGTGCGTTAGGTGGAAAGGAAGAAGGTGTCAGTGGAGTTAGAACGGTGAAAGACTTTGAAGATGTATTTTCGGAGGAATTACCAGAATACCCCAGGATAGGGAAGTGGAGTTTGGAATAGACTTACTACACGGAATGCTCTTGTGTCAATCGCTCCATACCGAATGGCGCCAAAGGAGTTAGTTGAGCTCAAGGCTCAAATCCAAGAGTTGTTGGATCGTGGGTTCATACGACCCAAGTGTGTCCATATGGGGAGCACCAGTTCTGTTTGTAAAGAAGAAAGACGAAACTATGCGTATGTGCATAGATTACCGTCAGTTGAATAAGCTGACCATCAAGAACAAGTATCCTTTGCCAAGGATCGATGACTTGTTCGATCAGCTGAAGGGGGCCGCAGTATTCTCAAAGATAGACTTAAGGTCGGGATATCACCAGTTGAAGGTGAAAGAGGCAGATATCCATAAGACCACTTTTAGGACAAGATACGGCCATTTTGAGTTTGTGGTGATGCCGTTTGGATTGACAAACGCTCCAGCCGTGTTCATGGATATGATGAACCGAGTTTTTCAACCCTACTTGGATAGGTTCATCCTTGTGTTCATCGACGATATTTTGGTGTATTCTAAGTCTGGAGAGGAGCATGATGAACATCTCTGAGTGGTGCTACAAGTGTTAAGGGAGAAGAAGCTCTATGCCAAATTCAGCAAGTGTGGATTTTGGCTTAAGGAGGTGGCATTCTTAGGGCATGTGGTATCCGCAGAAGGAATAAGAGTGGATCCTAGGAAGATCGAAGCAGTGTTGGATTGGAAACCACCTAGGTCCGTGGCTGAGATTCGAAGTTTCTTAGGTTTGGCAGGCTATTACAGAAGGTTCGTAGAAGGATTCTCGTCAATAGCCACGCCTTTGACAAAGTTACTAAGGAAGGAAGTACCCTTTGAATGGTCCGATAAGCAACGTAAGAGCTTTGACAACCTTAAGAAGGTGTTGACGGAGGCTCCAGGTGTTAATTCAGTGGGAGGTCGGAAGGATTTTGTGGTGTCTTTGTGGCGCTTCACATACGGGATTAGGATGTGTGCTAATGCAAGAAGGAAAAGTAGTCGCTTATGCGTCTCGGCAACTAAGGCCTCATGAGGTTAACTACCCAACTCATGACTTGGAACCGCAAAGATGGGTTTTCGCCCTTAAGGTTTGGAGGCACTACCTTTATGGAGAAAGGTCGGTGATCTACAGCACCACAAGAGCCTTAAGTATCTGTTGACTCGTAAGGAGTTGAACTTGAGGCAACGAAGGTGGGTGGAGTTGTTGAAGGACTACGATCGCTCGATAGAATATCATCCTGGACAAGGCGAATGTGGTAGCCGATGCCCTAAGTCGGAAGGTTGTGTCGGATCTAAGGGCTATGTTCGCTCACTTAAGTTTGTACGATGATGGAAGCCTTTGTTGGCGAGTTGCAAGTTAAGCCCACATGGCTGAAGGAGGTGAAAGAGGGACAGTTGGTTGATAAGGATCTAAGTGTTAAGTTACAACAAGTACGGAACGGAGAGTTAGAGGATTATAGTGTTAATGATGAGGGAGTATTGTGTTACAAAGGAAAAGTCTGTATGCCGAAGGACAAGGAGTTAAGACAAGGGATTCTTCGGGAGGCGCATAGTAGCCCTTATGCTATGCATCCCGAGGCATTAAGGCATGCAGAGATCTAAGGGAACAATTTTGGTGGTCTGATCTTAAGCAAGAAGTGACTGAATTTGTGGGGAAATGTTTGACGTGTCAGCAAGTTAAGGCTGAACACCAAGTTCCATCAGGATTGCTTCAACCAATCGAGATTCCACAATGGAAGTGGGAGAGAATTACCATGGATTTCGTTAGTGGGCTTCCCCTTACGCCTACTAAGAAGGACTCGGTATGGGTGATAGTGGATCGTTTGACTAAGTCCGCGCACTTCATCCCGGTAAGAGTTGACTATTCTCTTGTGTCGGCTAAGTTATATGTGGCAGAAATTGTGAGGTTACATGGTGTACTGGTATCGATCATCTCCGACAGAGACCCAAGGTTTACGTCTCGATTCTGGAGGGCACTTCATCAAGCTTTAGTCACTAAGTTGGACTTCACTACGACTTTTCTTCCACAATCAGACGGGCAATCAACGAGTTATACAAGTGTTGGAGGATATGTTGAGAGGTCAGGTGATGGATTTCCGAGGAAGTTGGGAAGACTATTTGCCTTTAGCCGAGTTCGCCTACAACAATAGCTATCAGGCTAGCATTCGGATGGCACCATTGAAGCATTGTATGGTCGGAAGTGTAGAACTCCTACATGATTGGACTGAGTTAGGAGAACGTCGAGTTTTGGGTCCAGAGTTAGTGGCCGAAACTGAAGAGAAGGTTGAGATGATTCGAGCAGGGTTAAAGGAAGCCTCGATAGGCGTAAGTCATCACGCAGACCTTAAGCGGAAGGAAATAGAGTTTGAAGTGGGAGACCAAGTGTTTCGAAAGTCTCGCCTTGGAAAAAGGTAATGACGTTCGGCCGCAAGGGAAGTTAAGCCCAAGGTTTATAGGGCCCTATCGAGTAATCGGGCGAGTTGGAGCAGTGGCATACCAATTGGAGTTGCCACCGAGTTGCGGCAGATGCACGACGTATTCCATGTATCCATGCTACGTCGTTACCGATCGGATCCGCTCTCATGTGGTACCCGTCGAAGAAGTAGAGCTAAGGCCGACTTATCCTACGAGGAAGAGCTAATCGGATATTGGAAGATGATGTGAAAGTGCTACGGAGGAAGTCGGTTCCTCTAGTCAAGGTGTTATGGTGCAATCATGGATCGGAAGAAGCTTCGTGGGAACCGAGAAGAGGCAATGCGACAACAATACCCTCAATTATTTTAGTTAGAAAATTTCGAGGACGAAATTATTTTAAGGGGGTAGAATTGTAACATCCTGGAAAGGGCCTATGCATTTTCGGTTTAATTGTACGTAACATGTTTTATGTACTAAGAATAAATTTTGAACAATTTTGGAAACTCGAAAATGTATGGAAATGTTAAGTTAAAAAAATGGAAAGTGAACATTTTTGGAAACTAGGAAATGGATGGAAATGATTTGGAAATGAATCAAAATAGGAAAGTGCACATTTCTGAAACTTGGAAATGTAAGAAAATGTCAAGTTTACTGAGCCGAACGAAAATTTTTGGAAACTTAGAAATGGCTTAGAAATGTCGAGTTTTAAAGTTTAAAAGAGGAAATTAAGGCAAGGTGGCCTTAAAAGAAAAAGTTTGTGAAATTTGACACACAAACAGGCTTGGAAAAGTGGCTGAAGATGCCACTTAGGGCCTCTGGAAATGGCGCCACATGCAAGGTGTTGGGCCTGGTTCGAGTCACTTGGGAAGCAAATAAAAGAAGTTTTATTTTTGCTTCCGGAAGCTCTGAGGTGGACGGCACAAGCCTTCTAGAAAGGAGGAGTTTTATTCTCTTTAATATTCGATTAATAAGGTGATAAATAAGGGATTTAATTTGGATTATTGTTGAAGAGATAATAAAGGATTATTCTCTAATTATTTTAAATTAAGAGATAAAGCTATCAAATAAAGAAGAGTGGTGGCCAAGTAAGGGATTCTCGAGGAGTAGTTTCACTTATAAAAGGAAGGAAATAGGGCTACTCATCAATTTTTCTTCCTCCTCCTCTCTCTGCCGAATTTCGAGTGCTCTCCTCTCTTCTCTTCTCTTTTCTTTTGTCAAGCCGAATCTATAGTCCACCATTGCCAAAATTCTCAAGTTTCTTTTCCTTATTTTCGTGGAAACCAAATACCCCAAGAGAACCTCTAGTCGACTTCTCCATTAAATCCCAAAAGTCAAACTTTATCATCTAGTCATCAAGGCCGATTCTTTAAGGGGCTTTTAACAAGGGTGCTACCGATCTCTTAAAAGGGTAAGATCCACAGTTTGGTTTCAATTCTTTTATATTTTAAACCTATCTAAAATTTAGGGACTAATCTCTATTATGGATTTTGGCCGAGTTATGGAAGGGTGTTTTCTGGATTTAAGAAATTGTCAACTACAAGAAGGTATCTTTCGAACTTCTAAGATCTAAGGTAAGTTTTGAATACCATTCGCCATAAGCTATATTATTATGATTTAATGTTAGATTGGATCTAACATGGGTACATAGGGATTTCGACAAAGAAATAAAGAAGCAAGGATCCAATTTGGGATTTAAGATTTGGAAGGTAAGAACAAAGGTAAATTCGGCCAAGGCCTATTTTAGTAGTAGATCTATTATTATGTGTTTTAAGTAGAAAACTAACCAATTCAAGGGATTTAGTGACTAGCCGATTTCAAAGGGGAAAATACGAGTTTCTAGGATTTGATTAAATCATCAAATCGACACCAAGGTAAGCTTTAAGAATACAAATCCTACTAGGATTTGGTTTTCTAGTCGAATAGGCTTTGTGCTAAATAGTAAGTGATTAATCAATTGTAGGAACTTGAGATATAAGGCGAGAGATCGATTTTGGGATTTCAGTTGAAGTGGTTAAGCAAATCGTGTGTGTACCCCACACTACTTCTTAATATGTTTCATGGCTGTTTTATTAAAATATGTGATATTAAGAATATGAAAGTGGCTAGGGTACCATGTTATGGTACTAAGTACTCAGTGCACGTTTCCTACTTCTACAAAGAATATGAAAAGGTCATTAGTAACATGAGAATATGATAAGAATGTGAACTCGGCATATTTATGCATATCATCATTATATGGGGCATATGGGTTTGTTTGAAAGGGGAAGTGAATGTGGTGACCTAAGACCACGAACACGGTGACCTAAGACCGTGATATCTGAAAGTGGTGACCTAAGACCACGATGAATCTGAAAGTGGTGACCTAAGACCACGATGTCTGAACGTGGTGACCTAAGACCACAAATGCGGTGACCTAAGACCGCGATATGGAGTGTAGCGGAAGGAGGGTCGACTTAGTAGTCCCCACGGTGTACAAAGGTTGGTACGGGGAGTGTAGCGGATGGCTTATTAGGTTTGGGTTTGGGAATGCATCATAATTTGTATGCTATGATATGAATGCGTAACTTTTGTATGCCCGATTCTATTTTGATTTAGTGTTTGTGTACACATTGAGTCTGTTTGACTCACCCGTTGGGGAATATTTTTCAGTGATGATCAATGATGGACCTGGATGGCGTAACTTGTGGTGGCCATGCTCAACATGAAGTTTTTATTTTATGAACTACTATTTCTATTTAAGTACTTGAATTACTTGGAAATTATTTGATGTAATAAGGCCATAAGGCCATAGTTGGATTGTTTTCCATTTATTTTTATTTATTATGATTATGAGTTTTACCTATTAAAGTTTAAGTAAAATTTTTAATATAAAGAATTGAATTCGTTTTCAACACAAGCCCAACCCAAAACAATTTTTTTTTAAAATCGCACAAGTTTTCTCTAGGTAACGAAAGAATTTTGAAACCGGTTTACTTGAGGAACATACCAAATCTGGGCAAATCTCGTGGGCCGGGTTTGGGGTGTTTCACATCTCGTGAATAGATCAGAATGTCGTCAATGAACACAACAACAAATCTGTCTAAATACAGTCTAAAGATTCGATTCATCAAATCCATAAAAACTACAGGAGCATTAGTTAATCTGAAAGGCATAACAAGAAATTCATAATGTCTGTACCTTGTTCTGAACGCAGTTTTCGGCACATCCGAATCTTTAAGTCACAATTGATAATAACCAGATCTCAGATCAATCTTCGAAAACACTGTTGCACTTTTCAATTGATCGAACAAATCATCAATTCGCGGCAAAGGATACTTGTTCTTTATCATAACTTTGTTGAGCTGACGATAATCAATACAAAGTCTCATTGATCCGTCTTTCTTCTTTACGAACAACACTGGTGCACCCCAGGGCAAAAAACTAGGTCGTGCAAAACCTCTATCTTTTAACTCTTACAATTGAGCTTTCAGTTCTTTCAATTCTATCAGAGCCATTCTGTATGGAGCTATCGATATCAGTGATGTTCCCGGTACTAATTCAATAGGAAACTCGACCTCTCTGATCGGTGGTAATCTCGGTAACTATTTTCAAAACACATCCGGATACTCACAGACTACTGGTACTGATTCAATTTTCAATTCAGACATTTTTGTATCCAGTACATAATTAAAATAAGCTTCACAACCTTTTCTCACACATCTCTGAGCTGACATAGACGAAATCACAATAGGCAATCCACTCGACTCATCTAATTCAATTCGAATGATTTCACTATTATGACATTTCAATTCAATAGTCTTTCATCTACAATTCGCAACAGCATCATGTAGCGTCAACCAATCCATACCGAGAATTACATCGAATTCATCAAATGGTAGTAGCATCAAATTAGCCGGAAAATAGTAGCCCTGAGTCATTAAAGGACAGTTCTTGCAAACTTTGTCAACTAGAACATATTTGCCTAAGGGGTTCGACACTTTAACCACAAACTCGATAGACTCAACAGGAAAAATCTTACTAGACACTAAATTCGTACAAATATATGAATGGGTCGATCCAGGATCAATAAAAGCAATTACACTTGTGTCATAAAGAGAAAATGTACCGGTGATAACATTTGGTGATGACGCATATTCGCGAGCGCGAATAGCATAAGCTCTTGCAAGTGCTCTAGCCTCTGATCTCACAGCTGAATCTTTTGTCGCACCTTTACTACTGGTTACATTCCTGATGTGTCTAAAACTAACTATGACAACAATAAAGGCAAGCGCACCTATCGTTTAATAGTATAGTTATGGTAAGACCGGTAATATCGTATCCAAAAGGACCAAGAGTACTAGTAATTACTATCCTTTTATTATCAAGCCTAAAAATTGGAGTGATTTCTTTTTAAACTAAAACTTAATTAAAAACACGACAACGAAAGAATTGGGAAAATACTTTTAGACAACTTATGTGATAAGCAATACCTAAGGAAGAATCCACCTAGACTTCACTTATTACTTTTGATTTATATGATTTATTCACTTGTCTTAATCCATAGAAATCCCTGATTTATGTTAATATCTCTCTCGAGACTAAAAACAACTGACTCTAGGTTGATTAATTGAAATCTCTTTCTAATTAAAACCCCTATTGTCACATTAACTCGATCTATGGATTCCTTTATTAGACTTGACTCTAATCCAGCAGATTTTCGTCGCCCTATGTCTAGGGTTGTAATCAACTTAGCTTAATTGTGTTGATCTACTCTTAAACAGGGACTTTTACTCCACTAAATAAGCATATTCGACTTGAATCAATAACCTGATTTATCAAAACAAGAATAAGAACTCACAATTAAGAATAAGAACAAGTATTTATCTTATAAATCAAATGGTAATAAGATCCGTCTTAGGTTTCATCCCCTTAGGTATCTAAGGGATTTAGTTCATACTGATAGAAGGAAACATCTCAAAATAAGGAAAACTACAAAACATAAGAAAACCCAGAAACTTCTAAGGAACTTGATGGGAGATCCTCAGTCTTGTTGGAGATCCTTCCTCTGAGCTGCTTCCGACGGCTGTCTTCGAGTATTTCCTGTGTTCTATTCAGCGTCCCCCCTTAGGTCATCCCCTAGGGTGTTTATATAGACTTTGGAACGTCTTTCTTTGCCCATAAGTAAGCTTTTCCAGATAGAATTAGTCTTTAATACGGTAGGGACATGCTCGTGCTCGATAGCCCTAGGCCGTGCTCGCTTCTGCTCACCATAAACGATCGTGTAATCCACCCGTGTACATTGATTCAGGTCGTGGTTGATCCTGCTCGTAGCACACGGCCGTGTCCAATGGTCCAGGCCGTGTTGGATTCTAAGATAGGCCCATTTTGTCCCTTTTTGGCACGTTTCTTGTTCTTTTCGACTCCCTAAGCTCTCCTGAGAATAAAACATGAATTTAAAGGATTAGGAGCATCTGATTCATCAAATCTAATGAAACTCATCCAAAAATAAGCTAAGCATGGGGTTAAAATATGTATAAATTATGGTTTATCAATTCCCCGTATTTCTAAGTGGTCTGTAACACCCCTAACCCGTGTAACAGTCCGGTTTAGACCCTGGTCAAAATAGTGGTTTCGAGACCACAAATCCGAGTTAGTAAAATATTTTAATATTATTTTATGTGTCTGCAGTATATGATTAAGCATGTGTTAAAGTTCCGTGAATTAATTAAATACTGCTTGTGTGTTTAATTTGAGTAAAGGACTAAATCGCATAAAGCCTAAAAGTGACCCATCATTTGATTAATGGCTAAATTGATGTGGCTTTTTAAGGTGGAGGCCTTATGTTGTAAATTGGCCTTTTAGCAATGTAGTGGACATCACATTAATGTGATAAATGGCTTATTTTATTTGGTAATGGTTTATTAAATGATAAATATTATAGCATAAGTTATATTATATAAAACAAAAACATGAAAAAGAAAGCCATAATGCTTATCTTTGGTTGAATATCAAAAAGAAAAAGAAAAGAAGAAGAAGATTAAGTTTCGGTTATGTTCAAGCAAAATTGAGGTATGTATTAGTCTCGGTTTTTGATAATTTCTACATTTTCGTAATCATTGCTTTGTATACTTCAAAACCCATATCTCAATTTTATGAATTGATGTTGTTTGTGAGATGTTCCATTGATGAAATGGTAAGCTTTGTGATGAGTTTTGGTGTTAAATGAAAGGTATGTGTTTAATGAACAAGTGTTGTTCTTGAATTTTTGATGAATTTAGCTAAATAGGGCTAAATTGTAAAAATAGTAATTTGAAGGACTAATTTGTGAAATATATGAAATGTGAGGACTTATATGAGCATGGGTGACATTCGGCTAAGTATGAGTAAAATGAAATTTTGTATATTTTGTGATTTTGTGTAATAAGAACTAAATTGTCCAAATATGAAACTTTAAGGGCTAAAGTGTAAATTGCCCTAAATATGTATATTTGGATTGAATTAATGTTTTGGTAAATAAAAGGGTTAAATTTGAATATGTATAGATCAAGAATCGAAGAAAACGGACTTAGATCGCGGGAAAGCGAAAGTAACCGAGTAGCCGTATCTGTTTCCGTAAAACTGAACTCGAGGTAAGTCATATTGCAAATAAATGTAATTGTATTGAATTGAGTTTATTTACATGACTATCAATGATAATGATTGCTTATGAGATGCTATGTATATGAATTCCGGGATAAGGTCGATATAGTGATAATTCTGAGAAGTCCCGTATGAACTTAGGAATACAAAGGTATCTGTTCTGTTTTATCATGTAAGACCACGTCCGGGACGTTGGCATTGATTTGATATTCGAGTAAGACCACGTCTGGGACGTTGGCGTCGATATGAGCTTTACGTGTAAGACCATGTCTGGGACGTTGGCGTCGATATGAGCTTTAGGTGTAAGACCATGTCTGGGACATCGGCATCATATTGATTCATGTAAGACCTTATCTGGGACAGTGGCATCGATATCTGATTACGTGTAAGACCCTGTCTGGGATAGTGGCATCGATATCTGATTACGTGTAAGACCCTGTCTGGGACAATGGCATCGATATCTGATTACGTGTAAGACCCTATCTGGGACAGTGGCATCGATATTTGATTTCATGTAAGACCACGTCTAGGAAGTTGGCATTATATGACTATTCTGAGCACTCTGAGCATCCGATTTAGTTCTGAACGGTTCGATGGGCAAGCCCAAGAAATGAATAACTATGTGAGTTATATACCCGTTTCAGGTACGTTTGATGCATGTGCTCTGAATAGCCATGAAAGGTGAGAAAATATGCTTGTAGATGCAATAAGCCAAAATGTGATATGTGAATGAATGTGACTTGAGTAAATGAGATAGATGGAGAATACGATGGTTGGTAAGCAATGGTTAAATAATGAGTCAATGAAGAATTATGAATTTACCGTTAAGATATGTTAATGATTCATGTATTGATATGATAATGTGATTTCTATGTTAGGTATTTGTATATGGCTTACTAAGCTTTTGGAAAGCTTACTTTGTATGTGTATGTTCTGTTTTATAGGTCGTCAAAGCTACTGAAGGCTCGGGAACTGTCGAGGATCGTCATCACACTACTCAAGCTCATTTTGGTATCTTTTAAAAATGTATATACTAAGTATGACATGTATAGGCTAGTTAGTTGGTATAAGTTTGAGATATGAACTTAGCCATGTGATGTGGCTAGTTATATGTATTGATAATATGCATAAATGATTTGGTATATGATGATGGTTTTGGTTTGAATATATGTGCATGATAAGGTAAATTGATGCCAAATGGGCATATGTTTGTGATCTATGAAATGAATATATGTGTTTGGTAAGATGTGAAAGTACCATGCATGGTTAGATATATGAATTTGTTATGCAAACTAGTATATGAGTTGACATGAATGGAAATGAGGTTGAATGAAATATTATGTTGTTTGTTTGACATGTCTTGGGTTGTCAAATATGCATGAAATGAATTGGTTCTTTGCTTGTAGGATTGACCTTAGCATGTGTGGCATATTGGCCTTGCAAAGGGCCTGTTTTGCCCACACAGTCATGTCACACGGGCGTGCCTATTGGCCGTGTGATTAAGTCAGTATATAGCATAAGTATACACGGCCGTGGTACACGAGCGTGCCAGGTAGTCGTGTGAATTAGTCAGTATCTAGCCTAAGAGCACACGGCCATGGCACACGGGCGTGCCTTGTGGCCATGGAGATAAGTCAGTATACAAGCTCTGCTTTGCACGGCCGGACACACGGGGTGTGTCTAGAAGCCGTGGGAGGCACACACTCACCCACACGCGGCGTGTGACCTCTGTAACTTAGAAAAGTTTTTAAATTTTTGAGAACTTTGGTATGTGTTCGGTTTTGTCCTGACCCTATTCTATTATATTATTAAGGTCTTGTTGATCTATAAATAGGGACACTTTGATTGTGACTGATATTTGTTTTATGAATTTTCTGTAAAAGTTTTCGATCTGTCCGGTAACGCTTTTAACCCTAATCCTGTGACGAATACGGGATTAGGGGTGTTACATTTGGTTGGTATTAGAGCTACGGTTTAGTCGATTCTTGGACTAATGTAGCGTGTCAGAGTCTAGCTATACATGCCATATATCTGAATTGTGATAGTGTGATGAATCCTGACGTGTAAAATGTGATTTCCGTATGGTAATGGATCTCGAAAGAGCCGTCACTGATGACGTAGAAAGTAATGCACCTGCTCCTGCTCAAGGGACAGCGCTCTTTGATCTGAGACCGGCCACGAGCATCAAGAGGGAGAAGCTAAACAAGCTTTCTTCCAAATGATGAGTGAGTGGTTCACTCAATTTGTGAGAAATAACCCGACTATTTCACAATCTCCGCCTCTACCTAATCCCCCTCAGACCTCATTTGTGCCTCCGGTATTGGGTATAAATATGTTGAATAAGCCACTAGTCGATAAAATCCGTAAATATGGGGCCGAAGAGTTCAGGGCCACAAGTGATGATGATGCCGAGAAAGCCGAGTTTTGGTTAGAAAACACTATCCGAGTATTTGATGAGATGTCACTGACTCCTGAAGAATGTATAAAGTGTGTTGTTTCTTTGTTACGAGATGCAGCCTATCGGTGGTGGAAAACTTTGATTTCAGTTGTTCCTAAAGAACGTATCACATGGGATTTCTTTCAGTCTGAGTTCAGAAAGAAATACATTATTCAGAGATTCATTGATCAAAAATGAAAAGAATTTTTGGAATTGAAACAAGGTCACATGTCTGTCATTGAATACAAACGAGAGTTTATGAGATTAAGTCAGTATGCTCGGGAATGCATTTCGACTGAAGCGATAATGTGTAAAAGATTCGAAGATGGCCTAAATGAAGATATCCAATTGCTAGTTGGTACTCTGGAGATACAAGAGTTCGTAGTGCTAGTTGACCGAGCATGCAAAGTTGAGTCTGAAGCCAGAGATATGAAAAAGAGATTTATGAGCAAATCATTTCAGTCTGCCTCGAAGAAATTCCGAGATGAACGTAGCCGTTCAAAGGCTAATGTGAGGCATTCGAGTAGAGATCGAGCTAGATCACAGTTGAGCTCCAAAGCTCCAGCAACTTCAATGACTAGTATTGGAAATGTCGATCCAAGCGACCCTGAATGTAAACATTGTGGAAAAAGGCATCCGGGAATTTACAGATTAAATGACCGAGCTTGTTTCAGATGTGGATCATTAGACCATTTCATCCAAGACTGCCTAGAGTCTGTTGAACAAGAGATTGTTTAGAACCTGAGATCTGAGAATGTTTTAGCGAGAGGTAGATCTCCTCAAAATGCAAGAAACGTCAGTGGTAGTCAGAGAACTACTAGAGATACTGTTGCGAGATTCGAAGCTAGAGCGCCTGCCAGAGCGTATGTTATCTGAGCTCGGGAGGAAGCTTCATCTCCAGATGTTATAATGGGTACTTTTACACTTTATGATACTTCTGTGATTGCTTTGATAGACCCTGGTTTTACTCATTTCTATATATGCATGAACTTAGTATTCAGTAAGACTTTGCCTGTAAAGTCTACTGAGTTTGTTATAAAAGTATCGAACCCCTTAGGTAAAAATATTCTGGTTGACAAAGTAGGTAAGAACGCCTGCTAATGTTTCGAGATATCTGCTTCCCTCCGATCGATACTATTACCGTTTGATGAGTTTGATATAATTCTGGGAATGGACTGGTTGACATTGCATGATGCTGTTGTGAATTGTAAAAGAAAGACTATTGATTTGAGTCGTCAGAATGGTGAAATAATTTGTATTGAGTCGAATGATTTAAATGGATTACCTGCTGTGATATCTGTGTTGAAAGCTCAGAATTAAATTAAAAACGGTTACGAGGCATATTTTGCTTATGTGATTGATTTGAAAGTATCTGAAAAGAAAGTCAACTGAACGGTGCGCTTGAAACACCCCAAACCCGCCCACGAGATTTGCCCATTTGGTATGTTCCTCAAGTAAACCGGTTTCAAAATTCTTTCGTTACCTAGAGAAAACTTGTGCGATTTTGAAAAAAAAAACATTGTTTGGGTTGGGCTTGTGTTGAAAACGAATTCAATTCTTTATATTAAAAAGTTTACTTAAACTTTAATAGGTAAAACTCATAATCATAATAAATAGAAATAAATGGAAAACAATTCAACTATGGCCTTATGGCCTTATTACATCAAATAATTTCCAAGTTATTCAAGTACTTAAATAAAAATATTAGTTCATAAAATAAAAACTTCATGTTGAGCATGGCCACCACAAGTTCTGCCGTCCCTCCATCATCATCACTTCATCACCAAACATGGTCCCACAACGGGTGAGTCAAGCGGACTCAATGTGTACACGACACTAAGTCATAATAGAATCGGGCATACAGGAGTTACACCTTCAAAACATAGAATACAAGTTATGATGCATTCCCAAACCCAAACCTAATTGTCCATCCGCTACACACCCCGTACTAACCATGCACACCGTGGGGACTACTAAGTCGACCCTCCTTCCGCTACACTCCAAATTGCGGTCTTAGGTCACCACGTTCGGTTCGTGGTCTTAGGTCACCACTTTCAGATTCATCGTGGTCTTAGGTCACCACTTTCGTGATATCACGGTCTTAGGTCACCGTGTTCGTGGTCTTAAGTCACCACATTCACTTCCCCTTTCAAACAAACCCATATGCCCCATATAATAATGATATGCATAAATATGCCGAGTTCACATTCTTATCATATTCTCATGTTACTAATGACCTTTTTCATATTCTTTGTAGAAGTAGGAAACGTGCTGAGTACTTAGTACCATAACATGGTACCCTAGCCACTTTCATATTCTTAATATCACAAATTTTAACAAAACAGGCCATGAAACATATTAAGAAGTAGTGTGGGGTACACACACGATTTGCTTAACCACTTCACTTTGAAATCCCAAATCGATCCATCGCTTTAGATCTCAAGTTCCTTGGTGTCGATTTGATGATTTAATCAAATCCCGAAACTCGTATTTTTCCCCTTTGAAATCGGCTAGTCACTAAATCCCTTGAATTGGTTAGTTTTCGCTTAAAACACATAATAATAGATCTACTACTAAAATAGGCCTTGGCCGAATTTACCTTTGTTCTTACCTTCCAAATCTTAAATCCCAAATTGATCCTTACTTCTTTATTGTTTGTCGAAATCCCTATGTACCCATGGTAGATCCAATCTAACATTAAATCATAATAATATAGCTTATGGCCGAATGGTATTCATAACTTACCTTAGATCTTAGAAGTTCAAGGATACCTTCTTGTAGTTGACAATTTCTTAAATCCAAAAAACACCCTTCCATAACTCTACCAAAATCCATAATAGAGATTAGTCCCTAAATTTTAGATAGGTTTAAAATATAAAAGAATTGAAACCAAACTTTGGATCTTACCCTTTTAAGAAATCGGTAGCACCCTTTGTTAAAAGCCCCTTAAAGAATCACCTTGATGACTAGATGATAAAGTTTCGGCTTTTGGGATTTAATGGAGAAGTCGACTAGAGGTTCTCTTGGGGTATTTGGTTTTCACGAAAATAAGGAAAAGAAACTTGAGAATTTTGGCAATGGTGGACTATAGATTCGGCTTGACAAAAGAAAAAGAGAAGAGAAGAGAGGAGAGCACTCGTAAATTCTACAGAGAGAGGAGGAGGAAGAAAAATTGATGAGTAGCCCTATTTCCTTCCTTTTATAGCCAAAACTACTCCTCGTAATCCCTTACTTGGCCACCACTCTTCTTTATTTGATAGCTTTATCTCTTAATTTAAAATAATTAGAGAATAATCCTTTATTATCTCTTCAAAAATAATCCAAATTAAATCCCTTATTTATCACCTTATTAATCGAATATTAAAGAGAATAAAACTCCTCCTTTCTAGAAGGCTTGTGCCGTCCACCTCGAGCTTCCGAAGCAAAAATAAAACTTCTTTTATTTGCTTCCCAAGTGACTCAACCTGTGCCCAACACCTTGCATGTGGCGCCATTTCCAGAGGCCCTAAGTGGCATCTTCAGCCACTTTTCCAAGCCTGTTTGTGTGTCAAATTTCACAAACTTTTTCTTTTAAGGCCACCTTGCCTTAATTTCCTCTTTTAAACTTTAAAACTCGATATTTCTAAGTCATTTCTAAGTTTCCAAAAATTTTCGTTCGGCTCTCAGAAACTTGACATTTTCTTACATTTCTAAGTTTCCAGAAATGTGCACTTTCCTATTTTGAATCATTTCCAAATCATTTCCATCCATTTTCGTGTTTCCAAAATGTTCAAAATTTATTGTTAGTACATAAAACATGTTACTTCGTACAATTAAACCGAAAATGCATAGGCCCTTTCCAGGATGTTATAGTTTTACCCCCCTTAAAATAATTTCGTCCTCGAAATTTTCTAACTAAAATAATTGAGGGTATTGTTGTCGCATTGCCTCTTCTGGTTCCCACGAAGCTTCTTCCGATCCATGATTGCGCCATAACACCTTGACTAGAGGAACCGACTTCCTCCGTAGCACTTTCACATCACGCCCAATATCCGATCGGCTCTTCCTCGTAGGATAAGTCCGCCTTAGCTCTACTTCTTCGACAGTACCACATGAGACGGATCCGATCGGTAACAACGTAGCATGGATACATGGAATACGTCGTGCATCTGCGCAACTCCGTGGCAACTCCAATTGGTATGCCACCGCTCCAACTCGCTTTAGTACTCGATAGGGCCCTATAAACCTTGGGCTTAACTTCCCTTGCGCGACCGAACCTCATTACCTTTTTCCAAGGCGAGACTTTCGAAACACTTGGTCTCCCACTTCAAACTCTATTTCCTTCCGCTTAAGGTCCGCATGTTTACTTCTCGCCTATCGAGGCTTCCTTTAACCGTGCTCGAATCATCTCAACCTTCTCTTGATTTGCCACTAACTCGGACCCAAAACTCGACTTTCTCCTAACTCACCCAACAAGTAGGAGTTCTACACTTCCGACCATACAATGCTTCATATGGTGCCATCCGAATGCTAGCCTGATAGTCGTTGTTGTAGGCGAACTCGGCCTAAAGGCAAATAGTCTTCCCAACTTCCTCGGAAATCCATCACACACCTCTCAACATATCCTCCAACACTTGTATAACTGCGTTGCATCGCCTGTCTCGATTGTGGATGAAAAGCCGTAGTGAAGTCCAACTTAGTGCCTAAAGCTTGATAAAGTGCCCTCCGTAACCGAGACGTAAACCTTGGGTCTCAGCCGAGATGTTCGATACTGGTACACCATGTAACCTCACAATTTCCGCCACGTATAACTTAGCCACCAAGAGAATAGTCAACTCTTACGGGATGAAGTGCGCGGACTTAGTCAAACGGTCCACTATCACCCATACCGAGTCCTTCTTAGTAGGCGTAAAGGAAGCCCACTAACGAAATCCATGGTAATTCTCTTCCACTTCCATTGCGGAATCTCGATTGGTTGAAGCAATCCCGATGGAACTTGGTGTTCAAATTTCTTAACTTGTCGACACGTCAAACATTTCCCCACAAATTCGGTCACTTCTTACTTAAGATCGGACCACCAAAATTGTTCCCTTAGATCTCAGATGCCTTAATGCCTCCGGGATGCATAGCATAAGGGCTACTATGCGCCTTCCAAAGAATCCTTTGTCTTAACTCCTTGTCCTTCTAAGATACGTACTTTTCCTTTGTAACACAATACTCCTTCATCATTAACGCCATAATCCTTTAATTCCCGCTCGCACTTGTCAGTAACTTAGAACTTAGATCCTTATCAACCAACTGTCCCTCTTTCACCTCTTTTAGCCATGTGGGCTTGACTTGCAACTCGCTAACAAAGCTTCCATCATCGTACAAACTTAAGTGAGCGAACATAGCCCTTAGATCTGACACAACCTTCCGACTTAGGGCATCGGCTACAACATTCGCCTTGCCCTGATGATATTATATCGAATGTGTAGTCCTTCAACAACTCCACCCATCTTCATTGCCTCAAGTTCAACTCCTTCCGAGTCAACAGATACTTAAGGCTCTTGTGGTCTGTAGATCACCGACCTTTCTCCATAGAGGTAGTGCCTCCAAACCTTAAGGGCGAAAACCACTCTTTGCGGTTCCAAGTCATGAGTTGGGTAGTTAACCTCATGAGGCCTTAGTTGCCCGAGACGCATAAGCGACTACTTTTCCTTCTTGCATTAGCACACATCCTAATCCTGTGTATGCGAAGCGTCACAAAGACACCACAAAATCCTTCCCACCTCCCACCGACTAACACCGAGCCTCCGTCAACACCTTCTTAAGGTTGTCAAAGCTCTTCTGTTGCTTATCGGACCATTCAAAGGGTACTTCCTTCCTTAGTAACTTTGTCAAAGGCACGGCTATTGACGAGACCTTCTCTGTAATAGCCTCGCCAAACCTAAGAAACTTTGAATCTCACCCACGGACCTAGGTGGTTTCCAATCCAACACCGCTCGATCTTCCTAGGATCCACTCTTATTCCTTCATGCGGATACCACATGCCCTAAGAATGCCACCTCCTTAAGCCAAAATCCACACTTGCCGAATTTGGCATAGAGCTTCTTCTCCCTTAACACTTGTAGCACCACTCGAGATGTTCATCATGCTCCTCTTCGCACTTAGAATACACTAAAATATCATCGATGAACACAACGACGAACCTATCCAAGTAGGGTTGAAAACTCGGTTCATCATATCCATGAACGCTACCGAGCGCTTTGTCAATCCAAACAAAGATCACCACAAACTCAAAATGGCCGTATCTTGTCCTAAAAGCGGTCTTATGGATATCTACCTCCTTCACCTTCAATCGGTGATATCTCGACCTTAAGTCTATCTTTGAGAATATCAGGCCCCTTCACCGATCGAACAAGTCATCGATCCTTGGCAAAGGATACTTGTTCTTGATGGTCACTTATTCAATCGACGGTAATCTATGCACATACGCATAGTTCCGTCCTTCTTCTTTACAAATGTAATCGGTGCTCCCCATGGAGACACACTGGGTCGTATGAACCCACGATCCAACAACTCTTGGATTTGAGCCTTGACTCACCAACTAACTCCTTTGGCGCCATTCTGTATGGAGCGATTGACACAGAGCTGCTCCCTAGTAAGTCTATTCCAAACTCCACCTCCCTATCGGGGGTATTCCCAGTAATTCCTCCGAAAATACATCTTCAAAGTCTTTCACCATTCTAACTCCACCGACACCTTCTTCCTTTCCACCTAACGCACTTACGAAGGCTAAGAACGCCTTGCACCATTTCTTAACCATTTTCTCACCTTTAACGCCGAAACTACGTTGGGACAGTAGTTTCTTCTCTCTCCGATCATTACTACTACTTCATCCTCCGGGTCCTTAGTTCCATTCGTTTAGCCGCACAATCCAACACGGCTTTCGGTGCTCTACTAGCCACCCATTCCAAGTATAAGTTCAAACTCCCGAAAGGTAGTTCCATTAAGTCACCAAAGTTCACTCCCGAATCTCTAGGGGTACATTCCGAAAGATCTTATCCACCACTACGCTTAGGCCTAATGGGCTTACTACGCTATCCGCCTATCGGAAGGTTGAGTCTAGGCCTAGTGTTTCCACTACACTACATGCAACATAGGAATGGGTCGAGCCCATATCAATTAGAGAAAAATAGGGCTTGTCAAAAATAAAGAACGTCTGGTTATAACGTCCGCCGCGTCTCCATCTTCCCTCCGTGGTGAACCGCATAAACCAAACCTCGTTGCCTTGCCTCGGCATTAGCAAAGCACCTCTCGCCTTGTGTTCCACGGCCTCTGCCGCAAGACCATTACCTCATTACTCGAACCACGACCTCGTTGAGGATGCGGTCCTCCTCTACCACCGACCAACATTCGAGCCGTTGGTCGGCTTTCATCCGATTGCTTAGGACAATCCTTGATCACATGGTCCTTGGACCCACATCTAAAACATCCTCCTGCTTTCTTCCAAAGACTCTCCTAAGTGCTTCTTTCCACACACATCACAAGGTCGATACCGCCTTTCCGAACCAACTTGCGACCTCGCGCCCATCAACTCTAGGCCTCTTATGAACCTTTCCAGCACGCTCCAAAACCTCTTTTGGGCCTATTCCTATCCGTAGCCCGCTTTGTAGAATCCTTGATTCCTCAAACCACCTTGGCCTTTTCTACCAAAGCGTAAAACTCCCGCCTCCCGATGCAAAGTGCTATCAATAGTCTCGGATCATCCCTTAGCCCGTCCTCAAAATGACATTACGCGCTCATGCTCGGTTGCCACTACTCCTCGAGCATATCGGCTCAACCTCGTAAATTCACCTCATACTCCACCACGGACTTGTTCCTTGAACCAGCCCCAGAAATGCCTTCCTTTGCTCATCAGTATACCTGGTTCCCACATACCTCTTCTGAAATGCTTCCTTAACATATTCCCAGGTCAGATCCTTAGCCGTGGCACCATCCCAAACAGTCAACCACCACTGATACGCTTCATCGCGTAACAGTGCCACTATTCCTTTTAACTTCTCCTCAGGGGTCAAGTCAAGCTCATCCATGATGATCTCTGTTACTTCCAACCAAGATTTCACCGAACTGGGTGCCACACCCGATACTCCACGAAACATTTCACTCCATTAGCTCGAGCCGCTCGTACGCGGACTTATGGGTTCCCGAATTTCCTCCCGCACTACCACCAACTCCAAAACTTGCAAAGACACCGCGACACAAAGATCATCCCCGTCGAGAGCTTGCGCTCAACACCAATAGGCGGGGGTGGTGGTGGCGATGGTATCTCATTGTCGCACCCTTGACCCGATCTAACGGGTTCTCGACACCGTCATCCTTCCTCTACCTCGTCCCACGACGACCACGTCCTCTAGAGCTCATTTCTAACATCGTGATCTCGATTAAGAAGTTTTATGAATTAGTCTTTGTTTCACTTGATTACCCATGAAGAAATTTTATGAAAAGAGTTTTAGGAGTGGTTCTTTCAGATGCACACACAGTCTTTCCATTCATTCATCCATACATCCATCAAACAATCAGAACTCTCGTTCATTCAAAGAAAGGTTGTAGTTTTCATTGTTATTGTTTTTTCTTCCACTACCCAGGGGTATTTTCGTAATTCGTCCTATCTGGTATTTTTCGTAATTTTTCAAAAGGAAAAGTTCCTTGGTGATTTTGTCACAAAGTATTTTGGTATTTTTAAATTTTCTGGGTATTTTGAAAAATTTTGAAATCCAGGGGTATTTCGGTGATTTTGGACCTCGGGGTATTTTGGTGATTTTTTCCAAGCCTGGGTAAATTTGTAAAATCTTATAAATCGTGGATATTTCAAAGGTTGCAAAACTTTGAGGGTTCTTTTGAGAATTGTACTTTTCAAAACGGTGATGTTGCAAAAATTTTGGAAATCAGGGTCATTTTGGTAATTTTATAAGTTAGGGGCAATTTTGAAATTTCCAAAATTCAAGGTATTTTTGATATTTTGCAAATTAGGGTTTTGAACATTGATAAAATAATGAATTTTTGCAAAATCATTGGGTAGTTGGTCATTTTATAAACCAAGGGTATTTTGGTAATTTTACCACTAGGGGCATTTTTGTATAAATCGGAAATCTTTCAGAAAATTTTGTAAAGATGGTTTTCATGAATTTAGAAGAAAGTTTTAAGAATTCTAAAACTATGGTTTTGTTGTTTTTATAGAAACACGGCTAATTCCCTTTCGGGTTTTAGTTATTGTGTTTAGCCTATGACCGAGTCCTCTTGGTCGTAGTGAACCAAAGCTACGCACTGCGAGATTCGAGGGAGAGGAGGTGAGTCACGCGGGTCGGTTAAATACCAAGCTCCCACCAAAACCATTCCTAGACATGCGCATGAGGTTTGCCACACCTACCGAGCCCTCTGCAGGTTAGGGTGAACCGAGCTATGCACTGTAGGATTCCTACGAAGAGGAGGTGAGTCACTAGGATTGCTTAAATACTGTGCTCTTCCTGATCCAATCCTAGATATGCGCATGAGGGGTTACCACACCCTAACTTAGTGACTTAGCCATGGGTTTGTTTAACGTTCCTTAAGTCTTATGTGTTTGTGTTTGAGTAGACTAGTCCTAGGGTTCAAGTTCCTATCATGCTATTCTATGTTCCATTCCTTTTCTACCCTTCTAATATTCATTACACATAATCATACAAATAGTTAGGGTACTTACCCGTGGATCATGGGTCGGAGACTTTAGGTGCCATGCCGAAAACCCGCTTGTTTCATAAAATATTTTCAAAAAAACTCATTTGGGCTCACTTTGAAAACGTTTTGGGCCTTGGCCCACAAAGAGAGAGTTTTAAAGCTGGCTCGATATCAAATCGAAACACCCCAAACCCGCCCACGAGATTTGCCCAGATTTGGTATGTTCCTCAAGTAAACCGGTTTCAAAATTCTTTCGTTACCTAGAGAAAACTTGTGCGATTTTTTAAAAAAAAAAACATTGTTTGGGTTGGGCTTGTGTTGAAAACGAATTCAATTCTTTATATTAAAAAGTTTACTTAAACTTTAATAGGTAAAACTCATAATCATAATAAATAGAAATAAATGGAAAACAATTCAACTATGGCCTTATGGCCTTATTACATCAAATAATTTCCAAGTTATTCAAGTACTTAAATAAAAATAGTAGTTCATAAAATAAAAACTTCATGTTGAGCATGGCCACCACAAGTTCTCGCCGTCCCGGTCCATCACTTTGTCATCACCTCAAACATGGTCCCACAACGGGTGAGTCAAACGGACTCAATGTGTACACGACACTAAGTCATAATAGAATCGGGCATACATGAGTTACACCTTCAAAACATAGAATACAAGTTATGATGCATTCCCAAACCCAAACCTAATTGTCCATCCGCTACACACCCCCGTACCAACCATGCACATCGTGGGGATTACTAAGTCGACCCTTTTTCCGCTACACTCTAAATTGCGGTCTTAGGTCACCGCATTCGTGGTCTTAGGTCACCACGCTCGGTTCATCTGTGGTCTTAGGTCACCACTTTCGATTCATCGTGGTCTTAGGTCACCACTTTCGATATCACGGTCTTAGGTCACCGTGTTCGTGGTCTTAAGTCACCACATTCACTTCCCCTTTCAAACAAACCCATATGCCCCATATAATAATGATATGCATAAATATGCCAGAGTTCACATTCTTATCATATTCTCATGTTACTAATGACCTTTTTCATATTATTTGTAGAAGTAGGAAACGTGCTCGAGTACTTAGTACCATAACATGGTACCCTAGCCACTTTCATATTCTTAATATCACATATTTTAATAAAATAGGCCATGAAACATATTAAGAAGTAGTGTAAGTACACACCTGATTTGCTTAACCACTTCACTCGAAATCCCAAAATCGATCTCATCGCCTTAGATCTCAAGTTCCTTGGTGTCGATTTGATGATTTAATCAAATCCCGAAACTCGTATTTTTCCCTTTGAAATCGGCTAGTCACTAAATCCCTTGAATTGGTTAGTTTTCGACTTAAAACACATAATAATAGATCTACTACTAAAATAGGCCTTGGCCGAATTTACCTTTGTTCTTACCTTCCAAATCTTAAATCCCAAATTGGATCCTTGCTTCTTTATTGTTTGTCGAAATCCCTATGTACCCATGTTAGATCCAATCTAACATTAAATCATAATAATATAGCTTATGGCCGAATGGTATTCATAACTTACCTTAGATCTTAGAAGTTCCAAGGATACCTTCTTGTAGTTGACAATTTCTTAAATCCTCAAAACACCCTTCCATAACTCACCAAAATCCATAATAGAGATTAGTCCCTAAATTTTAGATAGGTTTAAAATATAAAAGAATTGAAACCAAACTTTGGATCTTACCCTTTTTAAGAAATCGGTAGCACCCTTGTTAAAAGCCCCTAAAGAATCGGCCTTGATGACTAGATGATAAAGTTTCGCTTTTGGGATTTAATGGAGAAGTCAACTAGAGGTTCTCTTGGGGTATTTGGTTTCCACGAAAATAAGGAAAAGAAACTTGAGAATTTTGGCAATGGTGGACTATAGATTCGGCTTGACAAAAGAAAAGAGAAGAGAAGAGAGGAGAGCACTCGTAAATTCAAAGAGAGAGAGAGGAGGAAGAAAAATTAATGAGTAGCCCTATTTCCTTCCTTTTATAGCCGAAACTACTCCTCGAATCCCTTACTTGGCCACCACTCTTCTTTATTTGATAGCTTTATCTCTTAATTTAAAATAATTAGAGAATAATCCTTTATTATCTCTTCAAAAATAATCCAAATTAAATCCCTTATTTATCACCTTATTAATCGAATATTAAAGAGAATAAAACTCCTCCTTTCTAGAAGGCTTGTGCCGTCCACCTCGAGCTTCCGGAAGCAAAAATAAAACTTCTTTTATTTGCTTCCCAAGTGACTCGAACCTGTGCCCAACACCTTGCATGTGGCGCCATTTCCAGAGGCCCTAAGTGGCATCTTCAGTCCACTTTTCCAAGCTTGTTTGTGTGTCAAATTTCACAAACTTTTTCTTTTAAGGCCACCTTGCCTTAATTTCCTCTTTTAAACTTTAAAACTCGACATTTCTAAGTCATTTCTAAGTTTCCAAAAATTTTCGTTCACTCTCAGAAACTTGACATTTTCTTACATTTCCAAGTTTCCAGAAATGTGCACTTTCCTATTTTGAATCATTTCCAAATCATTTCCATCCATTTTCAGTTTCCAAAATGTTCAAAATTTATTCTTAGTACATAAAACATGTTACTTCGTACAATTAAACCGAAAATGCATAGGCCCTTTCCAGGATGTTACACCAGTAGTCTGTGAGTTCTCTGATGTTTTCCCTGAAGAATTACCGGGATTGCCTCCGATTTGTGAAATTAAATTTGGAATTAAATTGTTGCCTGGTACGACACCTATTTTGATAGCTCCGTATAGAATGGAACCAACGGAAAAAAAAAGTTAAAGTCTCAGTTGCAAGAATTGACTGACAGAGGGTTCGCTAGACCGAGTTTTTCACCTTGGGGTGCTCCTGTTCTGTTTATGAAAAAGAAAGATGGCACGATGAGAATGTGCATTGATTAACGTCAGTTGAATAAAGTGACTATAAAGAATAAATATCCGATGCCCAGGATTGACGATTTGTTTGATCAGCTAAAAAGAGCCACTGTGTTTTCTAGGATTTATATGAGATCGGGATGTTATCAGCTGAAGGTAAAAGATTCAGACATTCTGAAAACTGCTCCTACTGTTATGCATTATGAGTTTTTAGTTATGCCATTTGGACTAACGAATGCTCCTGCTATTTTTATGGATCTGATGAACAGAATTTGTAGACCGTACCTAGATCGATTTTTTGTTGTATTCATTGATGACATTTTGATTTATTCACGGGATGAAACTGAACATGCTGAACATCTGAGAATTGTGTTGCAAACTCTGAGAAAGAAAGATACGATTTGGGTCGTAGTTGATCGATTGATAAAATCTGCCCATTTTATTTCGGTACGATCTAATTACTCACTTGATAGATTAGCCGAGCTTTATATTTCTGAGATTATGAGATTGCACGGGGTGCCACTATCCATTGTGTCAGACAAAGATCTGAGATTTACATCACGATTCTGGAAGAAATTACAAGAAGCTTTAGACACGAAACTACATTTCAGTACAGCTTTTCACCTGCAAACGAATGGTCAATCAGAGCGGATCATTCAAATTCTCGAGGATATGTTAAGATGCTGCATTCTTGAGTTTAACGGTACGTGGGAACAGTACCTGCCATTGATTGAATTTGCGTATAATAATAGTTTTCATTCGAGCATTAAAATGACACCATATGAAGCTTTATACGGACGTAAATGTCGTACACCTCGGTATTGGACCGAGCTTAGTGAAAATAAGCTACACGGGGTTGATTTAATAAAAGACGCAGAACAGAAAGTAAAAATAATCCGTGATAGTCTGAAAGCAGCATCTGATCGTCAGAATTCTTATGCGGACTTGAAACAAAAAGAGATTGAATTTGAAATCGGTGATAATGTATTTTTTTAAAGTTTCTCCATGGAAGAAAGTACTCAGATTCGGACGTAAAGGCAAGTTGAATCCGAGGTTCATCGGACCATATGAGGTTATAGAACGAGTTGGACCAGTTGCATATACACTGTTGTTACCATCTGAGCTGGAAAAGATTCATAATGTATTCTATGTTTTGATGCTCTGTAAATACCATTTCGTTCCGTCACATGTGATTACTTTGTCAGAGATTGAAATTCGATCTGATATGACTTATTAAGAGGAACCAATCCGTATCTTAGCTCGTGAAGTAAATGAATTTCGAAACAAGAAAAAATTTTGTTATTGAAAGTATTGTGGCATTGACACGGAATAGATGAGGCTATGTGGGAGCTTGAAGATTCAATTAGACAGCAATATCCGAATCTGTTTAACGGTAAGATTTTCGGGGACGAAAATCCCTAAGGGGGAGAATTGTAACAGTCCAGTTTAGACCCTGGTCGGAACAGTGGTTTCAGGACCACAAATTCGAGTCAGTAAAATATTTTAATATTATTTTATGTGTCTGCAGTATATGATTAAGCATGTGTTAAAGTTCTGTGAATTAATTCATCTGTTTGTGTGTTTAATTTGAGTAAATGACTAAATCGCATAAAGCGTAAAAGTGACCCATCATTTGATTAATGGCTAAATTGATGTGGCTTTTTAAGGTGGAGGCCTTATGTTGTAAATTGGCCTTTTAGCAATGTAGTGGACGGCACATTAATGTGATAAATGGCTTATTTTATTTGGTAATGGTTTATTAAATGATAAATATTATAGCATAAGTTATATTATATAAAACAAAAACATGAAAAAGAAAGCCATAATGCTTATCTTTGGCCGAATATCAAAAATAAAAAGAAAAGAAGAAGAAGGTTAAGTTTCGGTTATGTTCAAGCAAAATTGAGGTATGTATTAGTCTCGATTTTTGATAATTTCTACGTTTTCGTAATCGCTGCTTTGTATACTTCAAAACCCATGTCTCAATTTTATGAATTGATGTTGTTTGTGAGATGTGCCATTGATGAAATGGTAAGCTTTATGATGAGTTTTGGTGTTAAATGAAAGATATGTGTTTAATGAACAAGTGTTGTTCTTGAATTTTTGATGAATTTAGCTAAATAGGGCTAAATTGTAAAAATAGTATTTTGAAGGACTAATTTGTGAAATAAATGAAATGTGAGGACTTATATGAGCATGGGTGACATTCGGCTAAGCATGAGTAAAATGAAATTTGGTATATTTTGTGATTTTGTGTAATAATGACTAAATTGTCCAAATATGAAAATGTAAGGGCTAAAGTGTAAATTGCCCTAAATATTTGTATTTGGATTGAATTGAATGTTTTGGTAAATAAAAGGGTTAAATTTGAATATGTATAGATCAAGAACCGAAGAAAACGGACTATGAATTTGGTCCCGACCCTATTCTATTATATGATTAAGGTCTCGTTGAACTATAAAGAGGGACACTTTGATTGTGACTGATGATTTGTTTTATGAATTTTTTGTAAAAGTTTCTGATCTGTCCGGTAACGCCTTTGACCCTAATCCAGTGACGGATACGGGATTAGGGGTGTTACAACCTGTGTCCGTCGCCGGAACAGGATTACGGAGTATTACCGGAACATTCAGAACATTTTCAGATAAATAATGTCAATCACTATTCATTAACCGAGATCATTCATAACGTCCCTTAGATGGACCCTCGAGATCCAATACGAGCATTAGAATCGATTCGAGACTTAATCGAAAACTCTAAGAATTTTTCTTGACATTTCAAAAATTTTCTAAGGTTCAGGGCTCACACGCTCGTGTGGTCCAAGGGACACGCCCGTGTGACCCTTAGACACGCCCGTGCCTCAGGCCGTGTTCTATTTAGGTTGCTCTCTGACTTGTGCCACACGGCCATACCACACGCCCGTGTGCTAGGCCGTGTGATTATTTAATTCAATTCGAATTAGGTACAGGTTTCACACGGCCAAGACACATGCCCGTGTTCAAGGCCGTGTCACCCACACGGCTGAGACACACGCCCGTGTGCTTAATTCTGAGCATTCTGTTTCCTCAATTTTAAGGTGCAGGGGGCACACGACCAGACCACACGCCCATGGGGTAAGCCGTGTGTCACACACGGTCTAGACACACTCCCATGTGTCTGCCCGTGTGGACAAAATAAAGCCATTTCCTAGCCTTATTTGTCACTCAAATTTACCATTTTCCTACACCAAAACATACCAAGTACAATCCAACCATTCCAAGCATTCAAATAAGCAAATTTCATCATTCAACATGGCCTATCATTGTATGCATACATGTTTACTAACTTACCTTGGTTCAATTCATGTGTTAAACATGATTTGATCAACTACTTGACATACATATATAGTTACCATAGCATAACATTACAAGTATAACAAAACAACCATTACTAGCTATTTCAATGGCTAGATTTCAAGCATTATTTACATTTACATGGCAATATGGTCAACATATCCTATACATGCCATTACAACCGTAATTGATTTACCATATTGTACTGTCATGGGCCGATGGATAGTGTGAGTGATCTCCACCGAGCTTCCAGTCCAACGAGCTTTCGATTTACTCTAAAACAGGGGAAAATAAAACGGGGTAAGCATTGTATGCTTAGTAATTTTGTATAACATGGTACTTAACTTGCCATTTATTCTATTTTGTGGTAACTATGTAAGGCACATTCATTCAATTTGACTTCAAGCCCTACACATATCCTCATTGCCCTTGTTAGTCATATATTCCATAATAACCTCAAAACATGTTTGGGCTCAACAACAATCAAGTTTCCATGCACATTTGCATTCCATAACATTTGTTCATTTAACATGCATAAATCATCTCTTTATATTACAAGTATAATTTCGTAATAGTTCATCTCAAGTTCAGATTATTTCATATCAGAACTTTATTCATATTTCTCGAAATATCAATGTCACACGAGTCGTAGTACACTCAAAGTATACAAATCTATAATCAAGGATGACATATTCATCAAATAAATTTCATGTACAAGTATCATTATCTCATGTTTTCTTATATCAATCGTCACGTATCATCATTTTTGTGTATTTCAGACATATACGTGTAATAACTCATTTCTTATTCATATTCATCTCATGTCAAGAGTTTTGCCATTTGAATTTATTTGGAATATCGATGGATACACCGGTAGTACACTCGAGGTATACAAATCAGAATCCGTAAATTCATACTCAATAGTACCTTGTAGGTACACTCTCGAGCCACATATCATACAAACAGAATTACGACCCAAAGCTAAATTCTAGTCAGAACATATACTCTAAGGGCTTTGTCGGATTACACCCAGGCTAAATCCTTTATATGACAAAGAATCCCCTATAGAGTCTGATCCGGATTACCATCCAGGCTAAATCCAGTCAATTAGGATTACCAGTCCAGGCTAAAACCTAATTGAAACATATACTCGAGAGACTCATTTCGGATTACCTATCCGGGCTAAATCCATTCTGCAACACATGCAGTTTTATTAGGGAAATCACATTTATCCATCGACTTCCATTTATTCAAACGGGATTTAACATTTATCAGGCAATTTTCGGGTATATGTTCAATCTCATAAATTTATGCATTCATACAATTCAAGTGTTCACATTCAACTCAAGTATAAAATTTACATTTTTATCATTTATCATGTATTGAGCATTATTGCTGATCGGGCACATTTCATTTATCGAGCTTTGACGAATATGTGATCATTTCATAAAATTAAGGCATTTATACAAATCACAGCACAACATTTAATTCAATCATAAAAATATATACAATTTAGTTACACGAACTTACCTCGACAAAGGTTCGTGTTCAAACATCTACTAATCCGACATTTTCCTCTTTTTCCCTCGTTCTAACTCCGAATTTGGTCTATCCGGATCTATACGAGTAAATTTTATATCAATTTCACATATTTCATATTGATTTGGACTCAATTTACATTTTAGGCAAAATTACCATTTTGCCCCTAACTTTTCCATAAATTCCATTTTCGTCCCTAGGCTTGGAAAATGAAACTTGTGCAAATTACTCCCTATTCCAAGCCTAACCAAAGCCCCATTACAAATTTTACAGCACATGTATTCATAAAATTTCAGAATTTTTCAACAAATTTTACAACTTTTCATTTTAGTCCCTAAATCATGTTTTCATCAAAACTCACTTTGTAAAAGTTGTTTATCTATCAATAATCTTTCATTTTCTACCATAAATTTCAAATTTCCAGCATATACATCCATGACCCATTTTCATACTTTGATAACTTTTCAAATTAATCCCCCAAATAGAGAGATTAAGGTATCCCGATTCTAAAAATATCAAAATTACTAAAAACGGGACTAGGAAACTTACCCAATTTGGCCATGAAAGTCTCTTCTCTCTCTCCTAAGGTTTCCATGTTTATTTTAGGGAAGAAGATGACATAAAATAAGATGATATCTATTTTATCATCTTTTAATTAATTAAAATTTTCACTTTCCAATTTAGTCCCTAACCTTTTTCTCATTTTCCATGGATGAGTCACCAAGAAAAATCTACATACTTTTCTTAATGGTATAATTACCATATAAGGACCTTTAGTTTTGAATTCCATAGCTATTTAATCCTTATAGCTACTAGAATTCAACTTTCACATTTTATGCGATTTAGTCCTTTTCGTAATTGGGCACCAAATCGATAAAATTTTCATGTCAAAATTTTCACATGTCACATCTATTATATTACGAACCATATAATAAAATAAAAATAAATTTTATTTTTGGCTCGAATTTGTGGTATCGAAACCACTGTTCTGATTTCACCGAAATTGGGCTGTTACATGGCCTCCCTCTAGTAGTTGTGTTGCTCGGTCTTGCATTCTGGAATTTATCTTTCTCGGCTAACTCCGGGCAATCTTGAATGAAATGATCCTACAAGCCACATTTAAAACAACCTCTATTATTCATCCAGCACTCACCAAAATGTCGTCGGCCACACTGTTGACACTCGAGTTTATTATTTCTCTCGCTGCCAACACTCGATACTGATGTAGCTTGAGTTTTAGGACTTGAGTATTGCTTTCCACAATCTCTGTTTGGATACCCGATTGAAGCAACGAGTGAACAGATCTCTTGATTTCTTTGACGAAGATTGATATAGTTTATTCATCGATCTTTTTCTTGAATCTCTAGCTTCGAATTCAACTTTTCTCTTTTCTTTGCCCAATTCTTCGGCTTTGCAAGCTCGGCCGACTAATACAACAAATTCTTTCAACTCTA
Organism: Gossypium sturtianum; assembly: GCA_025698515.1. Classification (NCBI taxonomy): domain Eukaryota; kingdom Viridiplantae; phylum Streptophyta; class Magnoliopsida; order Malvales; family Malvaceae; genus Gossypium; species Gossypium sturtianum. The sequence goes on along the minus strand of CM046945.1, from coordinate 58,639,910 downwards.
AAATCCCAACTAGCAATCTGATGTCTTCGTTCAGTCCGTCTTCGAATCTTTTAAACATAATTGCCTCGGTGGAAACACATTCTCAAGCATACTTACTGAGTCTCACAAACTCTCGTTCATATTCAGTCACAAACATACAACCCTGTTTCAGCTCCAAAAACTCTTTGCGTTTTTTATCGATAAACCGTTGACTGATGTATTTCTTTCTGAACTCAGCTTGAAAGAATTCCCAGGTGACCCTTTCTCTCGGCACCACTGATACTAGAGTATTCCACCACTGATACGCTGTGTCCCTTAAAAGTGATAGGCACATTTTAAACACTCAGCCAGTGTGCAAGAAAGCTCATCAAATACCCGAATCGTATTTTCAATCCAAAACTCGGCTCTCTCAGGATTGTCGTCAACAGTAGCTCTGAACTCTTCAGCCCCATATTTTTGAATCTTATCAACTGGTGGCTTACTCAATCGCAAATGTTCCACACCTTGAGGAGCTACGGGAACCGATTGGGGATAAGGTGGGGGTGGAGGTTGTTGAGTAGCCAAATTTGTTCGAACAAACTCCGTAAACCACTCACTCATCATTTGGAAGAAGGCTTCTTTAGCCTCTCATTCCTGGCTACCCGTTACGGGTCTCGACTTGGATTGCACTACTCTATGAATGGAGGCTACCGCATTACTTTCAACATCATCAGCTACAGCTCGATTGAGATCCATTTACTATACGAAAACACGATTTAAACTATAAGGAGATATCACGCTATCACAGGCTATACATGGCATGTATAGCTAGACTCTCACATACGCTACGTTAGTCCAAGAATTAACTAAATCGTAGCTCTGATACCAATAAATGTAACACCCCTTACTCGTATTCAACGCCAGAATAGGGTTACGGAGCATTACCGGACTTATAACACAAATAAACATACATTTCATATATATATATTTCAATTTCATGTAATCATCATTCAACATCAATCATATTGTCCAATACGAGCCTATGAGGCCCAAAACATGCATTCATGGTGGTTAGTAACTAAACCGATAAGAAATTTTTACAAAACTTAGAAAATTTTTCAAACTACAAGGGACACACGTCCGTATGGCCCAACTGTGTGTCCCACACGACCAAAGTCACACCCATGTCACAGGCCGTGGGGACATTCGAAATGGGATCACATGGCCGTGTCCCAGCCTGTGTCTGACCCCGTGTAACTCTCTAACTTGGGTCACACTGTAATATCCCGGGTTAGGGGCTATTTTTGTTATGGCATAATTTGCATGTTAGGAGTTTGCTATGTTGCTGTTTTGGTGTCTTAGGGGCTTAATTGTAGGCTAGGACTTTGCCTGAGCAGGTAGGAAAATTTTAGTTTTTAAGCCTTAGGTGAGAGGAGCTGAGGGAGCTGGGGTTTTTATATTTTATTTGGCGTTTTTGAGCACAAGTGATGAGCTAGCAAAGTGGCAAGGCATGCGTCACCTGGAGTGTGTGGTTGGCGTCAATTTCAGGAGGGAGAGGTCCTGAGTTCAAGCTGCAGAGTGCTCCCTTTTTGTTCCATTTTGACGGCATGGAGGAGGAGGAGTTGTTGGTAGTTCAAACTCTACCATGGACTTTGTCAACTCATTCAAAGGAGGGGTGGAGAGTGAATTTAGGAGAAGACTAGTTCAAACTAGTTTGAATTGGGTGGTTGTGAGTGATTGGAGGTAGTGGCCGAATATTGGGGTGTGTGGGGAGTGAGTGGCGGTTTTGGTAGGGAGTAGGAGAGGTTTGCGAAATTCTTTTGGCATTTTGGTGTTTTCGGTCAACATCTTGGCAAGCCAAATTCCTCTTTTGTCATACCAAAGCCAAAATTCTAAAAGTGTTTTCTTTCATTTTTCTCTGTGGAAACCGAAAGTACCTTCATCCCATCCACCTCTCTTCTTCTCAATTACCCTTTGCCGAAACTTCTTTCTCATTTCACATTCTCTTTTCTTTTTCCATTCAAAGCCGATAATAGGAGTGTTAAACATCTAGCCGAATCCTCCCTTGTCTTTGCCGAAATTTCCTCCTTTCATTTGTTCTCATTTTAGCCGAATATCAACCCCTCCCTTTCTCATCTTTTTCTTGCGCTTTCTTTCTTGGATTAGGCCGAATCTCCCTCTCTCTAGTAGCTCTCTCTTGGCCGAATATCGGTGAAGGGTTGATCTTGGTTGGTTGTTCAATCATCGAACAAGGGCCTTGGATTGTGGTGGTGATCGGTGAAGCGATCAATTGAAGCCTTGATCATGAGTGACCGATTGGTAATTAAGGGGGTAAGTGATTGGTATTATTTTATTAGTTCAATCTTTTGGTTTCGATTAAGTCAAGGGTGATAAAGGATTAACTGTTTCTTTTTAATAGGTGTGCCGATTGTTAAAAGAGGAACCATTGTTGGTTTGGGTTTGGTAGGAAACCAAACGTTTGCAAGGTAAGGGTTAATCGATATACCCTTTGGTTTATATGGTTATGGCCGAATGGTTTAAGTGATTAACCCATGGTTGGTCGATTGTTTTTAGGAGCAAAAGGATCGAGGGTCTTAGACCGGTTCTTAGGATTAAAACCTTCGCTATTTCGGTGTGTAAACTAACACACTACTTTTAGTAATATGATTAATAACTGATTACTTATTAAAGTGAAACAATATGATTGATGGATTGGGTACCGATGGGGTATAAGCACGGATACGGGTAAGCCCGTTTCATTACTGAGATCAGTAGTGATATATGTGATAACATGTTTTATGATGTAAATACCATGAGATGCCATTTGAGCATGTTAGCATGATTGCATGTTTTATATCATTTGCATTAGTATGACATGTGTGGGTGATATGAGAGGAGGGGGAATATGATATCCGTGTCTTTGGGACACTTTGTGTCTTTGGGACACCGGAGGTTTGGCACCTCCAAAGTGGTTTGGTACCACGATTGATTATTGTGACTTTGGGTCACCAGAGGTTTGGCACCTCGGCGTCTCGTCCCGGTGGCTTAGTACCACGGTGGGTTGGCCCCACATTGATTATACGATTGACGCCGGTGATTTGGTATCACACGATGGGTTGGCCCCATCATCGGATTTGTGATCGCGGTCACCAGTGATTTGGTATCACACTGCGTGTCTTTGGGACACCGCAGGTTTGGCACCTCATTACGACTCGTCCCTCGTGGTTAACACCACCGTGGGTTGGCCCCACTTATGAGATCACGGGATTGTCGCTAGTGATTTGGTATCACACGCGATGGGTTGGCCCCATCATCGGATTTGTGGATCGCGGGTCACCGGTGATTTGGTATCACACTGTGTCTTTGGGACACCGAGGTTTGGCACCTCAATGCGACTCGTCCCTCGTGGTTAACACCACCGTGGGTTGGCCCCACTTATGAGATACGGGATTATCGCTAGTGATTTGGTATCACACGATGGGTTGGCCCCATCATTGGATTATTCGTGAATTTGGGTCACCAGTGGTTTGGCACCACACTTATGGATATCGTGACTTTGGGTCACCAGTGGTTTGGCACCACCAGTGGTTTGGTACCACACGGGGTAGAAAGGTGATATGGATGGTTAGGATCGGGGTGCATTGATTACGTTGCTATGATATGATGTGTGTTAGCATGTTGTATTATCGGGAGTGGGTATTATGCACTGAGTCTTGCGACTCACCCTCTCCTTTGACATTTCAGGTGACACTTAGACGCGGACATGGAGCCGGGACTGAATCGAGGTGCTCATGCCATGCTTTAATAAAGTTTTGCTCAGACTTGATAAAATTCGGTACTTTAGCTTATTTATTACTATTTGGTTTTGTTTTGGGTTGTAAATGGCCTTTAAATTAGGTTTTACTATGTTTATGCTTAAAGTAGCTTTCTAATATGCCTTAACAAATTAGTTGAGTTCAAATTTGCTAAAAACTTGGAAGGACAACGGTTTTCGAAACTATAACGCAATGTGTTTTAAACTATACCATCGGGTATCACACTATGATTTTCAAACCTAAACTCGATTTCCTACTAAGTCTAAATGTTTGAGTAACATCAAGAAGCAACTTGAATTTCTAAATGAAATAAACTTGTTTAACTTCTTAATTGATTAAGTCTCCGAAATCTCTGAGTTTTCAAAATGACGCATGAAGTTTTCAACAATCATGCCCAAGATTTCTACACGTTCAAAACCTTTCACAAAATTTTCATCAAGTATTTAAACGAAAACCCAACTTCTCAAATATGTTTTCCTCGTAACATACCAAATTCGGTCGTGGTGTCTTGACCGGGTTTGGGGTGTTACAATTGTGGTATTAGAGCCAAGTTCAAAGGCTCGGCTGTGGGCCTGAGGCCCAAAATGTTTTCGAAAGTCTGCCTTAAGTGTTTTGTTTGAAATAAATGGTTTGAAAGGCATGACACCGAGTCTCCTACACCAGGTCCGCCTGTAAGTACCCTTACTATTGCTTGTGATTTATTGATGTGATTGGATGATTGCAATAGTGGATTACTTTAGAAACTGAAACTGATAGGATTCTGTGAACTCGCGAAAACAAAGCTTCTTAAATATTCATAAGACTTTGCTTTAAAATAGTGGAATAATTGTTTGATGCATAAAACTCCTAAATCGAGCACGTAGAAATTTAGTCATGAGCGCTAGAGGTGGACGTGGTCGTGGACGAGGTCGTGGTAGGATGACGGTTTCTGAACCAAGAGGGTCTAGTCGAAAGTCGAGAAAATGAGATACGGCACCACCACCACCGGAGGTGGTGAGTTTCAAGATCGACCGATGATGCGATGTCACAGCGATGCTTTGCGAGTGTTGGAAAGGGGTAGCCGGTGTAGGTGGTGGTGCAGGGAGTTAGGAAATCATGTTCTGAGCGACTCGGGCAAACGGGGCGAATTCTTTCGAGGTGTTTCGTGTTGCTCCAAAGATCGCCGAGTATTGGCCGGAGGCGACAGAGCGGATCATGGATGATTTGGACTTGATCAAAGAGAAGTCGAAGGGCATAGTATCGCTTCTTCGGGATGAGTCATACCGGTGGTGGCTCACGGTTCGGGACAATGTGGCGTGAGAGGATCTTACGTGGGATTATTTTAGGGTTGCCTACCGAAAAAAGTACATTGGAGCTAGCTACATCGACGCCGCAATAAAAGCATTTTGAGGCTAGTCCAGGAGTAAGTCTGCTTCCAGTACCAGTGAGTTCTTGAAGCTGAGCCGGTATGCTAGGGGTATTGTGGCTACTGAACACGAGAGGTGTGTTCGTTTCGAGGATGGTCTGAGAGACGAGTTGAGACTGCTGATTGCTCCTCAGCAGGAGCGTGAGTTTGCTGTCTTGGTTGAAAAGGCTAAGGTAGCCGAGGGTGTTAAGGAGTCCGTAAGGCAGGGCATGGACAGGAACAGGCATAAGAGGAGCTTTGGGTCTTCTGGATCGTCGGGTAACCCTCAGAAAAGGGCTAGACAGAGTGGGCCGAATCAGTCTGGTAGGGTTGTTGCTGCTAGTCAGGGACCGCCGCGGTGTAACCATTGTGGGAAATATCATTGGGGAGGCTGCTGGACCGGTGGAAAAGGTTGTTTTGAGTGTGGTTCTCTGGATCATCGCGTGAGGGACTGTCCGCGTAGGTTGGCCATGATTCAGTCTGAGAGTCAGGGCCGTACTCAGTTCAGGAATAATGTACCGCCACCGCAGAGGGGCCGTGGTAATGGCGCAGGTAGTAATGGATCTGCCCGGGCCGTGGTGCACTTTGGCGGGTGCGGTAGTTCGACGCCGATACCGGGTTAGTGTATGCGAAGAGGCGCGCCGAGAGGAGGGCGACGCACCGGACGTCATAATCCGCACGTTCTTGATCTTTGGTTCTCCTTTTACTGCTTTGATTGATGTGGGTTCGACGCATTCTTACATGGCCGAGTATAGTAGAGACCATAGATCTAGACTCGAGATATCTTCTAGGCGGATGACTATAATTAGCCCTTTAGGTCACTCAGTAGTAGTAGATAAGGTGTTTAGAGATGTACCCCTAGAACTCCAAGGGTGGTGTTTGTCACGATCCGATGGAACGCCATTTGGGAGTTCGATTTGATTCTTGGGATGGACTGGTTGGTTAAGTACCAGCGAAGTTGGATTGCGCGCTAAGCGCATGGTTCTAAAGACGATCGAGGGTGATGAAGTGGCTATGATAGGTAATAGGAGAGATTACTTATCTAATGTGGTATCTCGCTCTAAAGCGAGAGAAGATGGTGAGAAAGGGTCGTGAAGCGTATGTGGTTCATGTGTATGCCTTGGAGGCTAAAGAGTCTGCTTTGTAGAAAAGTCCGAACAGCTTAAGGAATTTGCTGATGTGTTTCCGTAAGAACTTCCGGTTTGCCGGATCGTGAGGTAGAGTTCGGGATAGATCATTGCCGGAATCTGCGCCGTGTCTATTGCTTCAGTATAGGATGGCGCCAAAGGAATTGGTGAAGCTTAAGGCTCGAGATCCAAGAGTTGTTGGACCGAGGTTTTATCGGGCCAAGTGTTTCACCGTAAGTGCGCCGGTACTTTTGTTAAGAAGAAAGATGGTACAATGCGGATGTGCATAGATTACCGCCACCGAATAAGTCGACGATCAAAAACAAGTATCCGCTGCCACGGATAGATGACTTGTTTGATCACCAAGGAGTGCAGCGGTATTTTCTAAGATTGACTGAGGTCCGGGTATCACCGATTAAAGGTGAAAGAAGCGGATATTCACAAGACAGCGTTTGGACTCGGTATGGGCACTACGAATTTACGTAATGCCGTTCGGGTTGACTAACGCGGCGGCATTCATGGATATGATGAATAGGGTGTTTCAAAGATGATCTGACCAGGGCCAGGTAGTTTTTATTGACGACATCCCGGTGTATTCAAGAACGTAAGAAGAGCATGATGCGCATTTGCGTGGTGGTATCGCAGATTTTGAGGAGAAGCGACTTTATGCTAAGTTCAGTAAGTGCGAGTTCTGGCTTAGAGAAGTGACTTTCTTGGGACATGTAGTGTCAGCTGAGGGGATTGGAGTGGATCCTCGGAAAATTGAGGCAGTTTTGGATTGGAAACCGCCTAAGTCGCTGGGTTGAGATTCGGAGTTTTCTGGGTTTGGCAGGATACTACCGAAGGTTTGTAGAGGGTTTCTCGTTGATTGCAGCACCAATGACCAAGTTGTTAAGGAAAGAGGTTCCATTTGTTTGGACTGAGAAACAACAGGAGAGTTTCGATAAGCTTAAAAAGATTTTGACAGAAGCTCCGGTTTTGATTCAACCTAAGGCTGGTAAGGAATTCACAGTCTACTGCGATGCATCACATACGGGGTTGGGTTGTGTGCTGATGCAGGAAGGTAAGGTTGTGGCTTACGCATCTCTGCAATGAGGCCACATAAGGTCAACTATCCGACGCACGATCCGGAGTTAGCGGCGGTAGTCTTTGCGTTGAAGATTTGGAGGCACTACTTGTGCATGCGGAGAGAGATCAATAGTCTACACCGATCATAAGAGTCCAAGTACCTCTTGACTCGTAAGGATTTGAATTTGAGGCGTATGCAGATGGGTTGAGTTGCTTAAAGATTACGATCGTCGATTGAGTATCATCCGGCAAGGCTAACGTGGTGGCGACGCGCGTTGAGCCGTAAGGTTGTTTCGGACTTAAGAGCGATGTTTGCTCACTTGAGTTTGTATGACGACGGAAGTATTCTCGCAGAGTTGCGAGTTAAGCCTACTTGGGTTGAGCGGATCGTAGAGAAACAGATAGAGGATGAGGTTCGAGTGCGCGCGAGGTTGCGGTGCTGAGTTGTGGTTTGGAAGGTTACAACTTGTCTAGTGATGGGGTGTCTTTGTGTTTTCAAGGTAAAGCTTGTATGCCCAAGGATGTTGAGTCGAGGCAGAGGATTCTTCAGACGCACATAGCAGCCCTTATGCTATGCATCTTGGAGGTAGTAAGATGTATAGGGATCTCGAGAGAGCGCTTTTGGTGGCCTCGTCCGAAGAAAGAAGTGTCGAGTTTGTTGGGAAGTGTCCGACATGTCGTGAGTCAAGGCCGAACATCGCTTGTCACCGTCGGTTGCTTCACTGTGAAGATTCCTCGATGGAAGTGGGAAAGGATAACCATGGATTTCGTCGGTGGGTTACCACTTACACCGAGCAAGAAGGATTCATTTGGGTAATTGTGGATCGATCGACTAAATCAGCTCATTTCATTCCATTCAGTGAGGGTTGACTACTCACTTCGAGGTTGGCGGTCGTGTATGTTTCGTAGATAGTGAGGTTGCACAGTGTGCCGATGATCGATCATCTCGGATAGGGATCCCAGATTTACGTCAAGGTTACGAAAGCGTTGCATCAGGCTCTGCTGGGTACGCGGTTGGATTTCAAAGACGGCTTTTCACCCGCAAATCGACGGACAATCGGAAAGGGTTATTCGGATCTTGGAGGATATGCCGAGGGGTTGTGTTCTGGATTTGAGAGGTGGTTGGGAGGAGTTTCTACCATTAGCTGAGTTTGCCTACAACAACAAGCTTACCAAGCGAGCATCAAGATGGCACCATATGAGGCGTTGTATGGTAGGAAGTGTCGATCACCTACGTGTTGGGCGGAGTTAGGTGAACGCCGCTTGTTGGGACCCAAGTTGGTTCTTTGAGACCAAGACAAGGTTAAGTTGATTCAGCTCGGTTGAAGGAAGCTTGGACCTGCAGAAGTCTTATGCCGATCTTAAGCGGAGAGACATAGAGTTTTCGTGGGGATCAAGTTTTTCTCAAGGTCTCGCCATGGAAGAAGGTTTTGAGGTTCGGAAAGAAAGGCAAGCTAAGTCCGAGGTTTATTGGGCGTATAAGGTATTGAGACGAGTGGGACCAAAGCGTATCGCCTTGAGTTGCCGCAGAGCTAAGTCGATCCACGACGCTTTCCATGTTTCGATGCTTCGGCGTTATCGTTCGGATCCATCGCATGTGGTAGCAGTGGAAGAGATCGAGGTAAATTCAGATTTGACCACGGAGGAAGAACCTGTGCAGATTCTAGATCGGGATGTGAAGGTTCTGCGTAAGAAGTCTGTGCCTTTGGTTAAGGTACTTTGGCGGAATCATGGCGTAGAAGAAGCTACGTGGGAACTCGAGGATATGATGAGACAAAGAATACCCTCAACTTTTCTGATCAGGTAATTTCGAGGTCGAAATTATTTTAAGGGGGGTAGAACTGTAATATCCCGGGTTAGGGGCTATTTTTGTTATGGCATAATTTGCATGTTAGGAGTTTGCTATGTTGCTCTTTTGGTGTCTTAGGGGCTTAATTGTAGGCTAGGACTATGCCTGAGCAGGTAGGAAAATTTTAGTTTTTAAGCCTTAGGTGAGAGGAGCCGAGGAGCCGGGTTTTTATATTTTATTTGGCGTTTTTGAGCACAAGTGATGAGCTAGCAAAGTGGCAAGGCATGCGTCACCTGGAGTGTGTGGTTGGCGTCAATTTCAGGAGGGAGAGGTCCTGAGTTCAAGCTGCAGAGTGCTCCCTTTTTGTTCCATTTTGACGGCATGGAGGAGGAGGAGTTGTTGGTAGTTCAAACTCTACCATGGACTTTGTCAACTCATTTAAAGGAGGGGTGGAGAGTGAATTTAGGAGAAGACTAGTTCAAACTAGTTTGAATTGGGTGGTTGTGAGTGATTGGAGGTAGTGGCCGAATATTGGGGTGTGTGGGGAGTGAGTGGCCGGTTTTGGTAGGGAGTAGGAGAGGTTTGCCGAAATTCTTTTTGGCATTTTGGTGTTTTCGGTCAACATCTTGGCAAGCCAAATTCCTCCTTTTGTCATACCAAAGCCAAAATTCTAAAAGAGTTTTCTTTCATTTTTCTCTGTGGAAACCGAAAGTACCTTCATCCCATCCACCTCTCTTCTTCTCAATTACCCTTTGCCGAAACTTCTTTCTCATTTCACATTCTCTTTTCTTTTTCCATTCAAAGCCGATAATAGGAGTGTTAAACATCTAGCCGAATCCCTCCCTTGTGTTCGCCGAAATTTCCTCCTTTCATTTGTTCTCATTTTAGCGAATATCAACCCTCCCTTTCTCATCTTTTTCTTGCGCTTTCTTTCTTGGCTTAGGCCGAATCTCCCCTCTCTCCTAGTAGCTCTCTCTTGGCCGAATATCGGTGAAGGGTTGATCTTGGTTGGTTGTTCAATCATCGAACAAGGGCCTTGGATTGTGGTGGTGATCGGTGAAGCGATCAATTGAAGCCTTGATCATGAGTGACCGATTGGTAATTAAGGGTAAGTGATTGGTATTATTTTATTAGTTCAATCTTTTGGTTTCGATTAAGTCAAGGGTGACAAAGGATTAACTGTTCTTTTTAATAGGGTGTGCCGATTGTTAAAAGAGGAACCATTGTTGGTTCGGGTTTGGTAGGAAACCAAACATTTGCAAGGTAAGGGTTAATCGATATACCCTTTGGTTTATATGGTTATGGCCGAATGGTTTAAGTGATTAACCCATGGTTGGTCGATTGTTTTTAGGAGCAAAAGGATCGAGGGTCTTAGACCGGTTCTTAGGATTAAAACCTTCGCTATTTCAGGTGTGTAAACTAACACATACTGCTTAGTAATATGATTAATAACCTGATTACTTATTAAAGTGAAACAATATGATTGATGGATTGGGTACCCGATGGGGTATAAGCACGGATACGGGTAAGTCCGTTTCATTACGAGATCTGTAGTGATATATGTGATAACATGTTTTATGATGTAAATACCATGAGATGCCATTTGAGCATGTTAGCATGATTGCATGTTTTATATCATTTGCATTAGTATGACATGTGTGGGTGATATGAGAGGAGGGGGAATATGATATCCGTGTCTTTGGGACACTGTGTCTTTGGGACACGGCAGGTTTGGCACCTCCAAAGTGGTTTGGTACCACGCATTGATTATTGTGACTTTGGGTCACGGAGGTTTGGCACCTCGCCTCGTCCCAAAGGGCTTAGTACCACGGTGGGTTGGCCCCACGCTGATTATACGGGATTGACACCGTGATTTGGTATCACACGATGGGTTGGCCCCATCATCGGATTTGTAGATCGCGGTCACCGGTGATTTGGTATCACACCGTGTCTTTGGGACACGGAGGTTTGGCACCTCATTGCGACTCGTCCCCTGTGGTTAACACCACCGTGGGTTGGCCCCACTTATGAGATACGGATTGTCGCTAGTGATTTGGTATCACACAATGGGTTGGCCCCATCATCGGATTTGTGATCGCGGTCACCGTGATTTGGTATCACACTGTGTCTTTGGGACACCGAGGTTTGGCACCTCATTGCGACTCGTCCCTCGTGGTTAACACCACCGTGGGTTGGCCCCACTTATGAGATACTGAAATTGTCGCTAGTGATTTGGTATCACACGCGATGGGTTGGCCCCATCATTGGATTATTCGTGACTTTGGGTCACCAAAGGGTTTGGCACCACACTTATGGATATCGTGACTTTGGGTCACCAGTGGTTTGGCACCACCAAAGTGGTTTGGTACCACACGGGGTAGAAAGGTGATATGGATGGTTAGGATCGGGGTGCATTGATTACGTTGCTATGATATGATGTGTGTTAGCATGTTGTATTATCGGGAGTGGGATTTATGCACCGAGTCTTGCGACTCACCCTCTCCTTTGACATTTCAGTGACACTTAGACGCTTTACATGGAGCCGGACGGACTCGAGGTGCTCATGCCATGCTTTAATAAAGTTTTGCTCGGACTTGATAAAATTCGTACTTTAGCTTATTTATTACTATTTGGTTTTGTTTTGGGTTGTAAATGGCCTTTAAATTAGGTTTTACTATGTTTATGCTTAAAGTAGCTTTCTAATATGCCTTAACAAATTAGTTGAGTTCAAATTTGCTAAAAACTTGGAAGGACAACGGTTTTCGAAACTATAACGCAATGTGTTTTAAACTATACCATCGGGTATCACACTATGATTTTCAAACCTAAACTCGATTTCCTACTAAGTCTAAATGTTTGAGTAACATCAAGAAGCAACTTGAATTTCTAAATGAAATAAACTTGTTTAACTTCTTAATTGATTAAGTCTCCGAAATCTCTGAGTTTTCAAAATGACGCATGAAGTTTTCAACAATCATGCCCAAGATTTCTACACGTTCAAAACCTTTCACAAAATTTTCATCAAGTATTTAAACGAAAACCCAACTTCTCAAATACGTTTTCCTCGTAACATACCAGATTCGGTTGTGGTGTCTTGACCGGGTTTGGGGTGTTACACACACAGCCAACACACATGCCCGTGTGCCCTAAGAAATGGCCACACACACTCGTGTGCCAGGTCGTGTGCTAGGTCGTGCCAATCCTGTAGGGTATACTGACTTATGCCACACGGCCAAGTCACACGCCCGTGTGCTAAGCCGTGCGGAGCATACTGACTTGATTTTTAATTCAACACCAGGGGACACACGACCGTGTAACCTGACCGTGTGTCACACACGGCTGAGACACACGCCCGTGTCTTTACCCGTGTGGACAAAAATAGGCTATTTACCAAGCCCTTTTGCCACCCAAACTTGCTTACACCTACATCAACCCAATTGGCATCCAAAACATGTCATATAATAGGCATTCCAAATCAACTCCAATCAAGCTCAATTCATGATAATCTCATACCATTAACCACAATATACATAAGTATCAAATTTGACCATTTCATTCATGCTAACTCATAATCACAAATCACCTAAATGGCATATTACAATTGTGCATCATTTTGCCTAAACAAATAAGCATACTAATTCTCAAATATCAACCATTTGACATCCACAATACCTATAATCAACAAGCATCATACAAGCATCATACATCCATCAACAAACTCACAACACAAGCCATATGCACATATATGTACACAACCAAACCAACCAAATTAAGCCAACTCTCATGCTATGTACAAAAGGAAACTCTTAATATTTACAAGCCATTTCAAATGACTAAATTCATTAACAACACATATACCAACATGACCAAAGTCCCTATACATGCCATATACTCAAAATACTTAAGTTTAAAAGTACCAAAGTGATAGTTGGATAGTGTGATGAAGTCTCCGACGATTCCCGAATCCGAGCTAGCTTTGATTTCACTTTGAAACACGTAAAATAAACAAAGTAATCTATAAATCTTTGTAAGTTCGTATAGCAATAAACTTAACTTATCAATTACGCACAATTTAAACAATTTAAACATATCATAACATATCTCATTTTAAAACATCAACCTACCACAATTTTCATTCACAAGGTTAGTATACATTTCACAATTTTCTTCGATTCAATGCTTGTACGATTTATGTACATACCTGTGTCATCTCGTATCAAATACATACTCATCCACATCATTGATTTACCCATTGAACCATTCGAAATACTATCGGATACTCGGGAATCCCGCACCCTAAGTGCTACATATATAGCCGAAGCTATCTTAATCTCGTATCACATATAATGCTAACACTAGAGCTATCAACGGGTCTGCTCACACAAGTGTAGCGGTCATGACGGCTTCTACAGTCTTTGCTCACACAAGCTGATGAGAATCCGCAACACATGCCGGATAACTCAGCCATCGATAGGACGTACGGACCAGCACCCAAATCACATATCCCCTAATGACATGTCATTCATATCCTAATATATTCCTAAGGTTCAACAGGGATTCTCACTTGCCGAATCGTTGTTGAATATGTCTGCAGTGTCGCATTCATAATTTATGCAATATCAAAGCATTTAAAACACAAATATAATAATGTTTGATACATACGAACTTACCTCGAATACAAAAACGGCATAATAAGTCGATTAGTCCGAAACCTTGTTCTTTCCCAGATCTAATTCTGTATTTCACTTTTCTTGATATAAATGTAATCAAAATTATCTCATTTAATTATCATTCTATTCAATTTAGTCCAAAATACACATTTTGGCAACTTTTCACTTTTGCCCTTAATAATTCACATTTTTACAATTTAGTCCTTATCTCATAAAAACACAATTTCATGCAATTCAACCTAAACCCATGCTAACCCAATTTCAATCAGGTCCCTAGCAGCCCATATTTTTCATTTATTTCACAATTCAACCATGAATTTTACACATTTTACAATTTAATCCCTATTTGGACATTTTACTAAAAATCACTTAACAAATGTTATTTATCTAACAACAAGCATGCATTTTCTATCATTAAACATCAAAACACACCATGTAATATCCTGAATTTTGGGCCTGTGCATTTTTTTGTGATGTGTGCTTAAAATATTAATTTAAAAGGGTTAGGGGTCCTGATTGGGCTCAAGAATGGGCTGAGGTTTTGTTTAAATATTCTGTTTAGACACTCAAGGATTTAAAATAAAGTTTTAGTAGTTTAAGTGACATATTGGGCTTGTGGCCCAAAGAACGAGGCACGATGAAATGGGAGCTATAAGTGGCGTCACAAGTGCATGAGGAGGGCCCAAATTTTGACAGCTTGAAGCCCAAGTTTTAGGGCTAAAATTCGGCACTTAGAAGAGTAAGGGGGGACGGCACAAGGCTAAATTTTAGGAGATTTTATTATGTTTAATTTTAAGGATAATAGGCAGATAATGAAGAGAGGAATTATGGCTATTTTGTGGATATAATAGATCAAGATAAGGGAAAAGATGAGAGCTCATCCAAGAGGCTAGAGTTGGCCGAAAATTTGACTCTGTAAAGGGGAAAGAATCGACCCTGTATAGGCAGTAAGGTGTGCCAAATTCTTTATTATGTTCTCTGAAAATTCTCTCAAAAAATTCTCTTTTATTTTTTGGCAAACTTGAACTCTCTCTTCTCTTTTCTTTTTCTGACAGAAATCAAAACTCTTTAGATCTCAATTGCCGAAACCCTACCATCCTTTTTCTCTTCACTTTTGGCCGAATCTCACTAACCACTCCTTGTTTATATTTTTCCAATTCTTTGTTTCTCTAAAAGCTGAAATCACTAAGATCACACCTCCTGAAGTTGCCGAATTCACTTCAGGGGAGTTTGCCTGTGCCGAATTTTGAAGGAAGCAATAGGTAAGTATTAATTTCAGGATTTCAATGTTTTTCGACTTTTCAAAATCCCTAGCCGAATGGCTATTTAGAACTAATCTCTTATTTCTCTCTTATTTTTGGCATTCCGGGATCTAAAGTGGGGCCAATCGCATAGATCTCTAAGTTATAGTTCGGTAACACTCGAATTGTGTTACTTTCGAGATTTCAAGGTAAGAGGAATCTATTAGTTTCAAAGTGTAAATTTGGGTATCTATTAACCCTTGGCCGATTGTAGGAGAGGCCCTATTTTCACATCTTTCTGGCTTTTTGAGTAAAGTTATATATCGGTTTAGCAAGGGTATCGACATTAATCAGGTGTGTAACCTTTCCCACTATTAGATTGGGTGCTAATATATATATGTATAAATCTGCTATACTCTGTTAAATGCCGAAAACCTGGCATTATGATTGAAAACCCGAGGAGGGTAAAGGCTAATCATCAGGTTAGTGATTTCTGTCTTTCTTCAGTAATATGCTTTGTATACCGATTTCTCTGTATGCTTGGGGTTGGGTGAATGATGAAAGGGGAAGTGATCTGTTCTGGTGGCTTATGCCATTTCAGCCTGGTGACTTTGTCACAACTCTGTTTCTGGTGGCTTATGCCATTTCAGCCTGGTGACTCTGTCACAACTTTGACGATGAGCAGCTAACTGCAGCATGTCTGCCATCGATGGTGTGTAGCAGTGTGGGTTGATTATAGAAATCCTCAATGGTGTGCTTGGCAGGTAAGGGTGGTGTGTAGCGGATGGAAACCTAGGATTGGGTTGGGTTATGCATGTCATTTGCTAAATTATGTTTTATTTGTTTGATTTGTGGGCTAAGGCCCAATCTGATGGTGCATGAGGGTTGCACACCGAGTTTCGTGACTCACCCAATTATTTTAACCATTTCAGTGACACTTAGTGCATCTGACCGGGCCGGAGGAGGAGGGAGCAAGGTGGCCATGCAACAGAGCATTAAGGATTCAAAGAAAAGACTTCACTTTATTTATTTATTTTTAAGAAATTTATCTTAAGTGGGTTTTAAGTTTCGTTGTAATAAGGCCATGGGCCACTAGACTATTATACTTTGCTTTGGGTTTTATTTTGGGCTTTCATTATTGACATTTAAACTTTAACTAAACTAAGGCATGTATTAAGATTTTGGTTTTATTCATAAAACAACAAGTGAAATTTATATATTATTTAAACTTATCAAGTTATTAAGTTTTCCCGAATAAAAGATTAAATACAAGAAAAATATTTCCCGAAGATTACGACATCTTTTACAAAACTCTTTTGAGTGGCATGCCAAATCCGGCTGTAGTGTTTGGGCCGGGTTTGGGGTGTTACAGATTGGTATCAGAGCCCGGTTCAAAACTCGGCTCTGGGGGTTTTTGGGCTCAAAACGTTTTCTAAAGTTAGGCTTTTGAAACATGCATGTTTTTAAATAATAACAGGTTTGTTAGCTCGGCATGGCACCTGCGTCTCCGGCCCAAGTCCGCCAGGTAAGTACTCTGAACCATTGTGTGATATATATCTGTGGGCTTGATGGTCTTTATGGGACGTAGATTAGTTAGATTAGAACTTGATGGACTTTAGGCCTAGCTTAAACCACTCTCTAAAGGCTCATAAGACTTAATTTCACTAAACAAACCCGTAAATGAGTCGCAAGGCTTGGGTGTGGCAATAGGCATACACATGTCTAGGATTGGATCCGGAAGAGCTTGGTATTTAAGTAGTCCTAGTGACTCACCTCCTCTTCGCTGGAATTCTACAGTGCGTGAGTACTGCTTCATCTTAGCCGAGTTAGGGTGTGGCAACGGGCATACGCATGTCTAGGAGTGGATTCAGGGAGAGCTTGGAATTTAAGCAGTCCTAGCGACTCACCTCCTCTTCGCTGGAATCTTACCTGGTGCGTAGTGACTGTTCACTCTGATCACGAGGACTTGTTGACAGGCTAAACCTTTCAATTAAAACCCGAAAGGGACCAGCCACCCTATTTCTGGAAAAAAAAATCCCCACGTTTTGCAGAATTCTCAAAATACATTTGATTTGTGAAAATTTCCAACCAACTATGAATTTATAAAAATACCTATGTTTTGAAAATTTACCCGAAAATCTCATGTTTACAAGAGTAACCCGAATTATGAAACTAGATTTTCCCAAAGTACCCCTTTTAGAAAAAAAACAACAAATATCCATGGTTTGTAAAATTACCAAATTACCCTTGTTTTGCAAAATGACCAAAATGACCCTGATTTGTAAAATTACTGAAATACCCCCGGACTTCAAAATTACCAAAATACCCCCAGATTGCAAAATTACCAAAATACCCTTATTTCAAAAATACCAAGAAACTCTATTTTGGAAATTACAAAAATACCCCTATAGGATAAAATTACGAAAATACCCCTGGGTAGTGAAGCAACGAAAACACCCTTACATGGTGAATGCAAGTGCTTGGATGCTATTTGTATGTTGATGATTGAGTGTATGTGTTCCCTAGAATTAGAGGATATGGACTTGAAACTGTATTGTGAATATGAATTCGAAAGAACTACTCTTAAAACTATTATCCATAAGACTGTTCGTGGTTAATTAGTGGAAGAAAATTAATGATTCATAAATTTTTAATCAGATAAATGCTAAGCGAAGAATGAGTACAAGGGGTCGAGGACATCAGCCGCGTGGACGCGATAGGGGTAGGATGGCTTTGTCTGAGCCAGCAGGGTCTGGCCACGGGTCAGGAAACAAAATGTCGGATCCTCCAGCTGTGGAGGGAGAGTTACGGGATCAGGCGACCGGAGATGAAGCAGTATCTCAGGCGATGCTACGAGTTCTCGAAAGAGTTGCTGGAGTAGGCATGGGCACGAGGCCTAAAATGCGTCTTGGGCGGCTTAGGGCCAATGGGGCAGAAGTGTTTAGGGGAGTTTCTGGCGTAGCCCCTAACACAGCTGAGTATTGGATAGAATAAACTGAGCGCATAATGGATGATTTAGATTTCACGGTGGAGGAGAAGTTGAAAGGGGTCGTGTCTCTTCTTCGAGACGAGGCTTATCAGTGGTGGCTCACGGTGAAGGAGAATGCTGTCGCAGATCGGATTGGTCGGGACTTCTTTGAGGAGTCGTTCGGGGGAAAATATGTTGGGGCCAGTTATGTGGATGCACAGAGGAAGGCATTTCTGAATCTAGTGCAGGGAAGTAAATCTGTGGCTGAATATGAGGCGAAGTTTTTGCACTTGAGCCGCTACGCTCGAGGAATGGTGGCAGCCGAATATGAATGTTGTGTTCGATTCGAGGATGGATTGCAGAATGAGTTTAGGGTTTTGATAGCACCGCAGAGAGAAATGGATTTTGCTGTTCTGGTGGAGAAGGTTAAAATAGCTGAGGAGGTAAAACGGACTGAAAGACAGGAAAGAGATAAGGAGCGGGGAAGGAATAAGAGAAATTTTAGGCCGGCAGGAGCATCTGGGAATTCGCAGAAAAAGCCTAGGTCTGATGGGTCAGCTCGTACTCTGACACCTACTGCGGGGAATCAGAATCGAGTATGTAATTGGTGCGGGAAAGCACATTCTGGGGAGTGTAGAAGAAGAACGGGTGGATGTTTCAAGTGTGGATCCACGGAACATCTGATTAAGGATCGTCATGCAAGTGGATCGAGTGCGGCCCGGCAGCCAAGGTACTGATCAGACTAGGAGAGGTGACCAGTCTGGACCAAGGGGTCGTGGTGCAGGTAGAGGTGGAAATGGGGCTGGTCGCGGACGTGGAGCACCTGGTAAAGGTGCAGGTAACGTAGAAGCAAGGCAGCCGGGTCTAGTTTATGCAGTTCGTCGATAGGAGGATGGTGACGCACCGGATGTCATAACCGATACGTTTCTTATTGCTGATAACCCTTTACTTGCCTTGATTGATATTGGGTCAACCCACTCCTATGTTGCATGTTCGATATCCGAGACCCTAAGTATAGACTCAAAACAACCACTAGGAAGATGATCGTGGTTAGTCCTCTAGGACAATCTAGGGTAGTGGACAAGCTATTTAAGGATGTACCGTTAGAGGCTCAAGGGGTAGTGTTTCCGGCAGACTTAATGGAATTACCGTTTGGAGAGTTTGACCTTATCCTAGGGATAGATTGGTTGACTAAGCATCGTGCTAAGTTGGATTGTGGGACTAAACGCATGGTGTTGAGTACCCCGAAAGGCGGGGAGGTAGTTGTGTTAGGAGAGAGAAGGAACTATCTGTCCAACATAGTAACGGCATTAAAGGCTGTTAAGATGATTCGGAAGGGATGTAATGCCTTTCTAGCTTTTATTAGTGCTTTGGACGCTAAGGAGGGGATGGTCGACAAGGTTAGAACAATAAAGGATTTTGTGGACGTATTTCCTGAGGAGTTGCCAGGATTACCCCCGGATCGCGAAGTGGAGTTTGGAATAGAACTACTTCTGGGTACGGCTCCGGTATCCATTGCTCCTTATCGAATGGCGCCGAAGGAGCTGGTGGAGCTCAAAGCTCAGATCCAGGAGCTTTTGGATCAAGGATTTATCCGACCGAGTGTGTCTCCATGGGGTGCACCGGTCCTATTCGTGAAGAAGAATGATGGATCCATGCATATGTGTGTGGATTATCGTCAATTGAATAAGTTGACTATTAAGAACAAGTACCCACTACTGAGAATCGATGATCTGTTCGATCAGCTCAAAGGAGCTTCGGTCTTTTCTAAGATTGACTTAAGGTCAGGATATCATCAGTTAAGGGTTAAGGTACGGTCATTATGAGTTCTTGGTGATGCCGTTCGGGTTGACGAACGTGCCAGCAGTATTTATGGATATGATGAACCGGGTGTTCCAACCATATCTTGATCGGTTCGTCGTAGTGTTCATTAACGACATCTTGGTTTATTCCAAGTCAGAGGAGGAACAGGATGAACATCTTCGTGTGGTGTTGCGAACTTTGAGGAGAAGCGGTTGTTCGCAAAGTTCGATGAAGTGTGAGTTTTGGCTAAGGAAGTAACTTTCTTAGGGTATGTAGTTTCGCAGAAGGAATCGGGGGTGGACCCTCGGAAGATAGAAGCCGTGTTGGATTGGAAACCGCCGAAGTCTGTGGTGGAAGTTCGAAGTTTCTTGGGATTGGTCGGGTATTACAGAAGGTTTGTGGAAGGGTTCTCTTCAATAGCGGTACCTTTAACTAAGTTGTTAAGGAAGGGAGAATTGTTTGTGTGGACTGACAAACAACAGGAGAGCTTTGAGAAGCTGAAGAGAATTTTGACGGAGGCGCCAGTGTTAATTCAGCCGGAAGCGGGAAAAGAATTTACCGTCTACTGTGATGCGTCACACACAGGGTTGGGGTGTGTGCTGATGCAAGATGGAAAAGTTGTTGCATATGCGTCTTGACAGTTGAGACCGCATGAATTGAACTACCCTACACATGATTTGGAATTAGCGGCGATAGTGTTTGCTCTGAAGATTTAGAGGCACTACTTGTATGGGGAGAAGTCGGTAATTTACACCGACCATAAAAGTCTGAAGTATCTCCTTACCCAGAAGAAGTTAAATTTAAGACAACGTAGGTGGATCAAGCTCTTGAAGGACTATGATTGCTCGATCGAATACCATCCGGGTAAGGCGAATATGGTGGCAGATGCGTTAAGCCGTAAGGTAGTATCGGAACTAAGAGCGATGTTCGCCCATCTGAGTTTATTTGACGACGGGAGTTTTCTAGCTGAGTTGCAAGTGAAGCCGACATGGGTGAGTCAGGTTAAGGACAAACAGTTAGTGGATGACGTCCTGAGTGCTCGACTTTTGCAAGCGCGGGATGGTGGAATGGAGGACTATAGTCTGAACAATGATGGAGTTTTGTTTCCGTGGGAAGATTTGTATGCCAAAAGATGTGGAGTTAAGACAGATGATTCTTCGGGAATCGCATAGTAGCCCTTATGCTATGCATCTTGGAGGAGTTAAGATGTATCAGGATTTGCGCGAGCAGTTCTGGTGGCCAGGTTTGAAGCGAGAAGTTACGGAATATGTGGGGAAGTGTTTAACGTGTCAGCAAGTCAAAGCTGAACACCAGTTGCCTTCAGGGTTGTTGCAACCGGTGAAGATTCCCCAATGGAAATGGGAAAGAATCACGATGGATTTCGTTAGTGGGTTACCCCTTACACCCACTAAGAAGGACTCGATTTGGGTAATAGTGGATCGGTTGACAAAGTCTGCTCACTTCATACCGGTTCGAGTGGACTTTTCTCTGCAAAAGTTGGCTAAGTTGTACGTGGCTGAGGTTGTAAGACTACATGGTGTACCGGTGTCGATCATATCGGATAGGGACCCTAGGTTCACGCCATTATTTTGGAAGGCTCTTCATCAAGCAATGGGAACAAGGTTGGACTTTAGTATAGCTTTTCACCCACAGACTGATGGTCAGTCTGAGAGGGTAATTCAGATATTGGAGGATATGCTAAGGGGTTGCATCATCGACTTTAGGGGTAGTTGGGAGGAATATTTGCCCTTGGCAGAATTCGCATACACTAATAGTTATCAAGCTAGTATTCAGATGGCGCCGTACGAAGCGTTATATGGAAGGAAATTTCGTACTCCTACTTGTTGGACGGAGTTGGGTGAACGTCAGGTGTTGGGTCCTGAGCTAGTTTCGGAAACGGAGGAGAAAGTTAAGTTAATACGGGCTCGATTGAAGGAAGCGTCTGATCGGCAGAAGTCTTATGTGGATCTAAAGCGGAGGGAGGTGGAATTTTTAGTAGGAGACCAAGTCTTTTTGAAGGTATCTCAATGGAAGAAGGTAATAAGGTTTGGACGGAAGGGTAAGTTAAGTCTACGGTTTATTGGGCCATATCGGGTACTAGAACGTGTGGGGCCAGTGGCTTACCGTTTGGATTTGCCTTCAGAGTTGGAGCTGATACATGAAGTGTTTCATGTCTCGATGCTGAGACGTTATCGTTCTGATCCATCGCATGTGGTGCCGGTGGAAGAGATTGAAGTAAGGCCAGATTTATCTTTTGAGGAAGAACCAGTGCAAATCTTGGATCGAGACGTAAAAGTATTGAGAAAGAAGTCTGTCCCTTTGGTCAAAGTTCTGTGGCGAAATCACGGCGCAGAAGAGGCGATGTGGGAGCAAGAGGATGTTATACGACAGCAGTACCCCCATCTCTTTTGATCAGGTAAATTTCGAGGCCGAAATTTATTTTAAGGGGGGAAGAACTGTAATATCCTGAATTTTGGGCCTGTGCATTTTTTGTGATGTGTGCTTAAAATATTAATTTAAAAGGGTTAGGGGTCCTGATTGGGCTCAAGAATGGGCTGAGGTTTTGTTTAAATATTCTGTTTAGACACTCAAGGATTTAAAATAAAGTTTTAGTAGTTTAAGTGACATATTGGGCTTGTGGCCCAGCAACGAGGGGCACAATAAAGGGGAGCTATAAGTAGCGTCACAAGTGCATGAGGAGGGCCCAAATTTTGACAGCTTGAAGCCCAAGTTTTAGGGCTAAAATTCGGCACTTAGAAGAGTAAGGGGGACGGCACAAGGGTAAATTTTAGGAGATTTTATTATGTTTAATTTTAAGGATAATAGGCAGATAATGAAGAGAGGAATTATGGCTATTTTTGTGGAGATAATAGATCAAGATAAGGGAAAAGATGAGAGCTCATCCAAGAGGCTAGAGTTGGCCGAAAGTTTGACTCTATAAAGGGGAAAGAATCGGCCCTGTATAGGCAGTAAGGTGTGCCGAATTCTTCATTATGTTCTCTGAAAATTCTCTCAAAAATTTCTCTTTTATTTTTCGGCAAACTTGAACTCTCTCTTCTCTTTTCTTTTTTTGACAGAAATCAAAACTCTTTAGATCTCAATTGCCGAAACCCTACCATCCTTTTTCTCTTCTCTTTTGGCTGAATCTCACTAACCACTCCTTGTTTATATTTTTCCAATTCTTTGTTTCTCTAAAAGCCAAAATCACTAAGATCACACCTTTTGAAGTTGCCGAATTCTCTTCAGGGGAGTCTGCTTGTGCCGAATTTTGAAGGAAGCAATAGGTAAGTATTGATTTCAGGATTTCAATGTTTTTTGGCTTTTCAAAATCCCTAGCCGAATGGCTATTTAGAACTAATCTCTTATTTCTCTCTTATTTTCGGCATTCCGGGATCTGAAGTGGGGCCAATCGCATAGATCTCTAAGTTATAGTTCGGTAACACTCGAATTGTGTTACTTTCGGGATTTCAAGGTAAGAGGAATCTATTAGTTTCAAAGTGTAAATTCGAGTATCTATTAACCCTTGGCCGATTGTAGGAGAGGCCCTATTTTCACATCTTTCCGGCTTTTTGAGCAAAGTTATAGATCGGTTTAGCAAGGGTATCGACATTAATCAGGTGTATAACCTTTCCCACTAATAGATTGGGTGCTAATATATATATATGTATAAATCTACTATACTCTGTTAAATGCCGAAAACCCGGCATTATGATTGAAAACCCGAGGAGGGTAAAGGCTAATCATCGTGTTAGTGATTTACATCTTCTTCGATAATATGCTTTGTATGCCGATTTCTCTGTATGCTTGGGGTTAGGTGAATGATGAAAGGGGAAGTGATCTGCTCGTGGCTTATGCCATTTCACTGGTGACTTTGTCACAACTCATTCGTGGCTTATGCCATTTCACCTGGTGACTCTGTCACAACTTTGACGATGAGCAGCTAACTACAGCATGTCTGCCATCGATGGTGTGTAGCGGTGTGGGTTGATTATAGAAATCCCCAATGGTGTGCTTGGCAAGTAAGGGTGGTGTGTAGCGGATGGAAACCTAGGATTGGGTTGGGTTATGTATGTCATTTGCTAAATTATGTTTTATTTGCTGATTTGTGGGCTAAGGCCCAATCTGATGGTGCATGAGGGTTGCACACTGAGTTTCGCGACTCACCCAATTATTTTAACCATTTTAGGTGACACTTAGTGCATCGGACCGGGCTGGAAGAGGGAGCAAGGTGGCCATGCGACAGAGCATTGAGGATTCAGCAAAAAGACTTCACTTTATTTATTTATTTTTAAGAAATTTATCTTAAGTGGGTTTTAAGTTTCGTTGTAATAAGGCCATAGGCCACTAGACTATTATACTTTGCTTTGGGTTTTATTTTGGGCTTTCATTATTGACATTTAAACTTTAACTAAACTAAGGCATGTATTAAGATTTTGGTTTTTATTCATAAAACAACAAGTGAAATTTATATATTATTTAAACTTATCAAGTTATTAAGTTTTCCCGAATAAAATATTAAATACAAGAAAAATATTTCCCGAAGATTGCGACATCTTTTACAAAACTCTTTTGAGTGGCATGCCAGATCCGGCTGCAGTGTTTGGGTCGGGTTTGGGGTGTTACACACCAACATTCATCAATGGAAAAACCCTAAACCTTTACCAATTTTGCAAAATAGTCCCTGGGCTAGCTAGATTAAGCTGTAACGATCTCAAAAACATAGAAATCATTAAAGATGGGATAAAATTCACTCACCTATTGAGCTAGGAAGCTTGGCCGAACATAACATGCATCCATGGAGTTTCTATATTCTTAATTTCGGTGAAAGAAACTAAAAAAAGATGATAACTTTGTTGTTTAATTATTTTACTTATTTAATTTACTAATTACCTTTTTAACCTTTAATATAATTCATTAAAATCACTTAATATAAGTCCAAAAATGTCCAATCATATTAACAATGGTATATTTACCACATAAGGACCTCCACTATTTAATTTCATAGCCATTTAATACCTTTAGCTATTAAAACATTATTTTTGCACTTTATGCGATTTAGTCCTTTTTATCAAATTAAGCATTCAAACGATAAAATTTCTTAACGAAAATTTCACACAAACATACTATGATGCCATAGAAATTAAAATAATAATAAAATAATTATTTTGACCTCAGATTTGTGTTCCCGAATTACTGTTCTGATTTGACTAAAAACAGGTTGTTACATTACAAGTGAGTGGGATGCTCTTTATTTATAGTTGAGCTTCCCCATAAATGATGGTCTAGATCAAGTTACATCAACGGACGATATTAGTCTATCCCTTAAATCTAGGGATTTACAAGATTACATGATCAGTTTACATAATCAAATCAAATATAATCTTACAAGATATGACTCCCCTAATCTTCTTAGATTGGTTCCTATATTTACCAAGGTAGCCTATGTTGCCATATCTTTATCATTGGGCCACCCAGGCTTCAATCTGACAGGTTTCTCCAACAGCTCTTCGAATCGGGCCAGTTTTTATGGGCCAAATGATCCCCATGTTAATGATAGACCTCCATGGGATGTATTGTATGCAATGGTCACAGGCTTTGAACTGCGACTCGTGACATTCTCCCCCAGCAATTCTCGCAACGCCCTCATTGCACCTTCAGAATGGCACTGATTTGATTTGCCTCAGTTTTGTCTCGATGCCTTAGTGTTTTCCTTCTTTCAAAACTTTTTCCTTGGTTTTCGTCGTTTCTTAATTCTTACCGTTACCCTTGTTGGTACATCTCTTTGCCAAAAAGTCTCCACTCTAACTTGCCCCAATTTTAACTTGCTCCTTTTGGAATCCTCTTGATTCTCACAACTTGGCTTCGAATTACCCACAGTCCCTTGACCTCCTTACTTAAGAACATTGAAAGGGCCCCTACAATCTTGTCAAGTAACAGTCATAATTTAAAACACTACCAAAGTGTTCGAAATTTACCTTACTTGTAGCATTTACTCGTCCTGGCTGTGTTTGCATCGCTACTTTTCCCTCGAAGTCCGATGCACAACCCACCTTACCCAAAGGTGGTAGCTCCGCAGTCGAGTCTACAGGCTACATATCAGTTTCATGCACCACTAACACTTCCAAAGAGGCTTTTTAGCACTCCGTTCTATCGAGTCAATGTTCCTCTCGTACAAAACATCCTTGACTAGTTGGATTGATGAAACACCTTGATCCCAACCTTCATATTACGATGCACCGACACAATGATTCGTGATAACAGACCGATAACGATATGAATTTGATGGGCCTATGCAAACATAACTGCTTGAATCCTGTCAAGGAAGTTTAAGCCAAACATAAAATCGTAATCATCTACCTGGATTACCTCAAATTCTTTCTTGCCTTTCCATTCGCCGATTTGTAGCTTCACATATTGAGCTACTCCTACAGTTGGCACCTCATCGGATTTTATCATCTTGATCTTCTTATTCGGTTTCCTAATTGAGAGACTAAGTTCCCTCGCAGCTATTTTTGATATGAACAAGTCTGATGCTCCTTTATCAACAAGAGCACTCCTCCTCTGGCTTGCAATGTTGATGTCTACAAACATCAACCCTTCCCTGCCATTCCTCTTTGTAGGAGTGATTACCATCGAATTAATCATCGATGTCTTTTTCTCAATAGTCTTTACTTCCTCTGGCTCGTCATTCCTTTTGATAACCGAAAACATCAATTTCTTTGGACATTTTCGTGCCATGTGTGGTCCGTGACAAATGAAGCATTTTATCCTCTTTCCCTTATCCCTTGGGTTGTTGGATCTCCGCTTCACATTTATTAGCACTTTAATTTATCAAACTAATTGTATTTGCATTAAGAATACCCAAGTTACCTAGATATCACTCTTAAGTTGCATGTGAAGTAGTTCTCATACAAGTTTGATGTTTTACTACCATGTGACCTAATTGTCCGATTTAGTCCAAGGGTCATCTTTTTGCATGTTTTGTGTGTTTTCTTGAGGACAAGCAAAGAGTTAAGTGTGGGGGAGTTTGATCTGCCGTAATTTGATATGTCAAATTAAGCTTCCCCGTTATACTTAATGAGCTTGTTTTCGGGTAATTTTGTGTCTTTTTCGTAATTTTAATAGTTTTTTAGGTTTTCAATTGAATAAGTGTAAATGTCTCGTTGAACTCATTTTTGTGATCCAAATTGGCCAATTGTGCCACTAGGAGCCCTAATGTTCGATTGAGTGTTGTAGGTACTTGATAGAGGCCTGAAATTGTGCAAAAAACATCACCAAAGAAAAGGGCATCACTATAACACCCCTATACTCGGTCCGACCGTATAGACCCGGTATAAGACTATTACATTTGGCTAGACACAGTGTAATTTAAAATTTTACCCATAGTGTTTTAACTCATTTAACCCAACAATTATTATTATAAACATCTGGTGTCATTAATGGATGCTCGATTGTATTCAAAAATGATTTTAAAATTCTTTTTACTCAAAACAGAGGTTAAGTATCGATACTTAAACAAAAAGTATTGATATCTTATAAAAGGTATCTATACCTCTGCAAAAAATTGGTACCAAAAGAGCATAATGGAACTCCAAAAATTCAAATTTTGATGAAGGTATCGATAACTTGGAGGTATCGATACCTTGCCTTTGAAACTGATACCAAGTGCGATATCGATACCAAGATTACATTTTGTTTTGAAAATTTCAGGTTTCAGAGCCTAGATATCGATACCTTGGGTAAATTTTGATAAAAATTAGTTGAAATTTTGCTAAAAACCCATGCAAAGTTTTGGATTCTTTACAACACAAAAAACTATTACAAAGTGCCTTAAGGCAATTCAAAACAACTCCAATTCAACCAAATGATCACATTATCAAACCACAATTGCAAGCATGACTATTAATAATTCATTTCATATAGAACCCAAATATTTCAATTTAAAATACCAAAATAGATAAAGTTTTAGGACTTTGCATTTTAGTCCCTAACACTTGGGAACACATTTGGTCTACCTATGTACATGCCATTTTAACTCAAAATATAGTACCTACTCTTGTAGCTCTTGGAGATGTGATGAGATGAGAGATTTCCTTGCTCGACTCTAGCTCTTCAAGTCTAGTAGTACCTACGCGTTGAAATAAATGCGTTAAACCGGTGAATGCTTAGTAAGCACTATAAGGTAATAATTAGGTAAATGAATCATACCATAATGTTTAAATTTATTCAATTAATACATATTTACATACATGCAAATTCTACAACTACACCTTACTTTAACAAAATTTAACTTACATTTGATAGTTACTAAACTTACCACAACACTTTGATGACTCACTTTTGTTCACATTTCATATCTTTAACCCATAGTAGACTTTTATAGAACCTACTGGATATATGGAACAAATACAGAGGTGCATTATTATGCACTAATGAACAGAGGGCACTAGGGTGCTATACAGAGAGCACGAATATTGTAACACCCCAAACTTGACCCAAACACTACGACCGGATCTGGTATGTCACATAAAAGATTCTTATGAAAAAAACTTCGTGATCGTCTGAAAATTTTGCAAACTCTTTTCTAAAACTTCCAGTTCAGTAGTTCATTTTATAAATGTTGGAATTAGCCCAAATCTTGCGTTTAGGTGATGTTTGGAAACACTTGATGTTGCCTTAAGTTAACTTAAGGTTGATGTATAGTTTCGTTTGAAAATTTGTTGGTTAAGTTGTGAGAAAAGCTTTCGTTCGCTTTTTATAAAGAAAACGTCTTACCGACTAAATTATAATTATTGTGTCTAAAGTCTAAACCAAAAGTAAACCAGAAACTATTAGTTGCCTTATTACAAAACACAATCCTCAAATTAGAAAAAAATAATAAATAAAAGCAAAGTTTAGTTTTTAATAGAACCCGTGCATGGCCACCTCGAAGTCCACTCCGGCCCAAATCCACTGAACTAAGAATCACCTGCAAAAGTTAAACAGAAGGGGTGAGTCATGAAAACTCAGTGTGCAATTACCCCACATACCAATACTGGGCCTAAGCCCCCATATATCAATCGGCCAAAGCTCAAACACTATAACATACCAGATAAGCAATGCGATAACCCAGCCCAACCTAGTGTTCCAACCTCTACACTCCGCTCCAAATGTCTATCCTATGCACTCCTGTGGGGATTTCTACAATCGACCCTCCATCCGCTACACTCCTCTTTGGCGACCATCTTGTGCATACCATGCTGCTCAAAGTCGATATGATGTGGCCTAGCCACTGAATCAATGTGACCAAGTCACCGATATACATATATGGCACCGAGCAATCAAATTAGTGTGACAAAGTCACCGATATACACTTCCCCTTAACATCATCAACATTTCTCCAATCCCATGCACATGCAATCATAGTGAAATGAATACCTCATATAACAGCACACTTAGGATGTTTAAAACACATGCATAATCATGCTAACGATAATATTTATAAGGCGTAATCGGAGAATAACTAACCTGGTATTTCGATTTTACCCTCCAAGGGTAACTCAATAACCATTACTGAGTTTTCGGCTTTCAAACAATACATATACTTTTTATAACAACAAAAGAAGATGTGGGAATTACACACCTGTAAATGCGAAGGACAATACTCTCGATATTGTCGATACTTTCACTAGAAGAAGCAATCGTAATCGCCTATCCCAAGCGGATGTCGGTTCCTACCACAACCCGTGAAAAGTCTCGCATCACCGATACCACACGCTTTTTAAACTTAGGGGCAGGGACTACGAGTCCAACCCCCTCCTTCACTTGACTGGCATTTGTATCCATGAAAGGATCTTGATCAGGAAACTAGGTTAAGACAAAGAGAAAGACAGAAAGAATAGGTACCCAAATCAAAGAAGTTTCTTACCTTGATCACCAGAATCCGAATGATAGAAGACTTGGCCTAAGAAACCGAATGAGTTCCTAGATGGCACCAGTATTAGAATCGATTCTCAAAATAGAACAAAAGAAGTGGCCTTTTGGCCAAACAAATCGATAAAGAACTCCTTACTACCCATTCGGCCAACCATCATACTTACCGGCAACTTCCCCAAACGCAGGCTAACGAAGAAGAGAAGATGAGAGTGAGTCTCTCTACATTCGGCCAAAGTCTCAAAAGCAACGAGTTAGAGTCTTTGATTTAACAAAACCAATAAGAAAAGAGAAAAGAACGAATGGAAGACAAAAGATAAATAAGGCTCCTTACCGAAAGCAAGAGTATGCCGATTGAAGAGACTATATTCGGCTATTATCAAACACAAGAAGGAGAAGAAATGAAAGAGGTGTTTTGGTTATGAAGAAGAAACAAGTAACAAATGGTGGAAAGGAAATGAGGGCACCAGGTTCAGTTGAAGAGAAAAAGATGAGAGGAGGAAGAAAACCAAAGAAAAGAGAATACCAAAAGAGGGTTGAAGTTTCGGTTTTACTACCCTCACACAATGACCGAAAAAAATAAAAGAAAAAGAGGAAAACTAAAATGTACCTAAAGACTTTCGGCACCTAATCAATCAAAGGCCACGGTTCATTTTCAGCTCCCCACCTCCACAATGCCGAATTTTACCAACCAATACGCCCCTAGCCGAAATTCAACTCCACCAATTCCCCAAATTCGACCAACTCCACAACCAACATCACACCCCACGATTTCCTCCTACTTTTCCTCTCCATCATCCATTTGATTTGGTTTGACCCATTCAAACTCCACCAACACCTCATGGCCACCCATTCAAACACTTTGACTCCTTCAACACTCACCCTTGAAGAGTCCATGCTGAAATCTACTACTCTCATCCTGACGCCAAAAAGAAACTCCCAAAATGCAAGTTGTGCAACTCGAACCTGTTCCCTTCTCCTCCAAGCTCCCCTTGAGGCGTCATCCCCCCTTGCTTCCTAGGCGTCACTATGCCACTACACCACACCCCCTTTTTGTGACCTCAAACACACACAAATACACATAAGACCTACCTCTACAAGCTTCCCCCCTAAAGTGCCCTAAAATAAAAATTCAACCAAGGCTCCGGCTCGAACCTGAGCCTTCCTAGGACCCCCAAACACATCCAAATAGCAAGCAAAGCAAGCCAACACACAAAAACATGAAATGCAGAACCCCCCAACTTGGGATGTTACAGTTCTACCCCCTTAAAGAAATTTCGGCCTCAAAATTACCTGATCAAAAGAGATGAGGGTATTGCTGTCGCACCACATCCTCTGGCTCCCACATGGCTTCCTCTGCACCGTGATTTTTCCACAAGACTTTGACCAACGGAACAAATTTCCTTCTCAGCACCTTAACGTCTCGATCTAAGATCTGCACTGGTTCCTTTTCGAAAGACAGGTCTGGCCTTACCTCAATCTCCTTCACCGGCACAATGTGAGACGGATCAGAATGGTAACGTCTCAACATCGAGACATGGAACACATCATGTATCTATCTCAATTCCTGAGGTAACTCAAGCTGATACGCCACTGGTCCCACACGTTTTAATACCCGATAAGGTCCAATGAACCTGGGACTTAGCTTGCCCTTCCGTCCAAACCTCAGAACTTTCTTCCAAGGCAAGACCTTCAGGAAGACTTGATCTCCCACTAAAAATTCTATTTCCTTACGCTTCAAATCTGCATACGATTTTTGCCTGTCGGAAGCTTCCTTCAACCGAGCCAGAATTATCTTAACCTTCTCCTCCATCTCTGAGATCAATTCCGAACCCAACAACTGTCGCTCACCTAATTCTGTCCAGCAGGTAGGGGTACGACACTTACGACCATACAGTGCTTCGTAGGGTGCCATCTGAATGCTGGATTGGTAGCTGTTGTTGTACGCAAATTCTGCCAGCGGTAGAAAATCCTCCCAACTACCCCTGAAGTCAATAACACAGCCTCTCAACATGTCTTCCAAGATCTGAATTACCCTCTCAAACTGACCATCAGTCTGTGGATGGAATGCCGTGCTGAAATCCAATCTTGTACCTAATGCCTGGTGTAATGCCTTCCAAATTCGTGACGTACACCTAGGGTCTCTGTCTGATATGATAGACACGGGTACCCCATGCAACCTCACAATCTCTGCCACATATAGGTTAGCCAACTTCTGCAATGTATAATCGATACGAACAGGTATGAAATGGGCGGACTTCGTCAACTGATCAACAATCACCCATACCGAATCTCTCCTAGTAGACGTAAGAGGTAGCCCACTAATAAAGTCCATCGTTATCCTCTCCCATTTCCACTATGGAATCTTCACCAGCTGTAATAACCCCGACGGCAACTGGTGTTCTGCTTTCACCTGCTGACACATCAAGCACTTACCCACGAACTCTGTAATTTCTCACTTCAGTCCAGGCCACCAAAACTGTTCACGCAGATCCCGATACATCTAACTCCCACCAGGATGCATAGCGTAAGGACTACTGTGTGCCTTCCGAAGAATCATCTGTCTCAACTCATTATCCTTCGACATGCAAACCCTTTCACGAAAGCACAATACCCCATCACTGTTCAAACTATAATCCTCTACCCCACCATTCTGTACTTGCAAAAGTCGAGCACTTAACACATCGTCCAATAACTGCTTCTCATTAATCTGGCTTACCCATGTCGGCTTCACCTAAAGTTCAGCTAGCAAACTCCCATTATCATACAAGCTGAGATGAGCAAACATTGCCCTCAAATCCGATATCACTTTCTGACTTAACGCATCCGCCACCACGTTAGATTTATCGGATGGTATTCGATCAAGCAGTCATAATCCTTCAATAACTCAATCCACCTCCGCTGCCTTAAATTCAACTCCTTCTGGGTAAGGA
Source organism: Gossypium sturtianum (assembly GCA_025698515.1). Classification (NCBI taxonomy): domain Eukaryota; kingdom Viridiplantae; phylum Streptophyta; class Magnoliopsida; order Malvales; family Malvaceae; genus Gossypium; species Gossypium sturtianum. The sequence continues at coordinate 58,607,242 of CM046945.1, read as the reverse complement.
GATACTTCAAGCTCTTATGGTCGATGTAGATGATGGACGTCTCCCCATACAGGTAGTGTCTCCAGATCTTCAGGGCAAACACTACCACAGCTAGCTCCAAGTCATGAGTGGGATAGTTCATCTCACGCGGTCTTAACTGTCGGGACGCATACACAACTACCTTCCCTTCTTGCATCAACACACACCTTAGCCCTGTGTGCGAAGCATCACAATAAACAACGAACTCCTTCCCAGCCTCAGGCTGAATCAATACCGGAGCCTCCATCAAGATCCTCTTCAACTTCTCAAAGCTTTCCTGCTGCTTGTCAGCCCAAACAAAAGGTACCCCTTTCCGTAACAACTTATTCAAGGGTGCCGCAATCAAGGAGAATCCCTCAACAAACCTTCTGTAGTACCCGGCTAACCCAAGAAAACTTCAAATTTCTGTTATAGACTTCGGCGGCTTCCAATCCAGAATAGCTTCGATTTTTCGGGGATCCACCCTAATCCCCTCCGCAGAAACAACATGCCCTAAGAAGGTAACTTCCCTCAGCCAAAATTCACACTTGCTAAATTTGGCATACAGCTGCTTCTCTCTTAATACTTGCAGAACAACCCGAAGATGCGAATCATGCTCCTCTTCCGACCTTGAATATACCAGGATATCATCTATAAACAACACAACAAATCGGTCCAGATAGGGTTGGAATACCCGGTTCATCATATCCATAAACGTAGCTGGTGCATTCGTCAACTCGAATGGCATCACTAAAAACTCATAGTGACCATAACGAGTTCAAAACGCCGTCTTATGAATGTCCGCCTCCTTAACCTTAAGCTGATGATAGCCTGACCTCAAATCTATCTTTGAGAAGACTGAAGCTCCTTTAAGCTGGTCGAACAAATCGTCAATCCTCGGCAGTTGGTACTTGCTCTTAATCGTCAACTTATTCAACTGGCGATAATCAATGCACATTTGCATCGACCCGTCCTTCTTCTTCACGAATAACACCGGCGCTCCCCACAGAGATACACTTGGTCGAATAAACCCACGATCCAACAGCTCATGGATCTAAGCCTTAAGTTCTACTAGTTCTTTCGGTGCCATCCTATAAGAAGGAATGGACACCAGAGCCGTACCTGAAAGTAGTTCAATTCCAAATTCCACTTCACGATCCGGAGGCAACCCCGAAAGTTCTTCAGGAAAGACATCCACGAATTCCCTCACTGTTCTGACCTCTTTTACAGACACTTCTTTTGCATCCAAGACACTGATAAAAGTTAGGAATGCCTTGGACCCTTTACGAACCATCTTAACAGCCCTTAATGCAGAAACCACATTAGACAAATAATTCCTTCTTTCTCCTATCACAACCACCTCTTCATCCTCTGGGGTTCTCAACACCATTCGCTTAGTCGCGCAATCCAAATTAGCACGATACTTAACCAACCAATCCATGCCTAAGATAAGGTCAAACTCACCGAATGGCAATTCCATCAAATCTGTCGAAAATACTACTCCCTGAATTTCTAAAGGCACATCCCTAAACATCTTGTTCACTACTACGGATTGTCCTAAGAGGCTAACCACAGTCATTTCTCTAGCAGCAATTTTAGATTCTAAATTCAGAGTCTTAGATACGGTACAGGCAACATATGAGTGGGTCGATCCAATATCAATCAAAGTAATAAATGGTTCATCAGCTATAAGAAACGTACCGGTTATGACGTCCGGTGCGTCGCCATCCTCTCACCGTCGTGCTGCATAGACTAAACCCGGCTGTCTTGCATCTGCATTAACGACACCCCTACCCAGTGCTCTGATAAACCAAAATAGTAACATATTTTAGGCCCACATTTAGTATGCTTTTGGATGAATTATCCCTTGATTTATGTAAAAAGGTGCTCTTAATCCTTTCTTTTCATGTCTTATACTCAGGAAATCACCCAAGGATAAAAAGAACGAGAATCGGGCTCAAAACGGACCAAAACAGACCAAAGCATGAAATCGACACGGCCTGGACTTGGACCCACACGGCCGTGCCAAGTCAATCATCTAGAACACGGTCTAACCCCGACTCACACGGCCGTGTCTCATTAAAGAAATCCGAACATGGCCTGGCCACGATTCACACGGGCGTGTGCCATGGTCGTGCCTCTGCCGTGAAGAAGAACAATTTCATTCGGGAAGGGATACTTAGGGAGAAAGAAACGTATTTCAAAAGCCTATAAATACACCCTAAGTATGACCTAAGAGGGGGAGCCCAAAGCCATCGTCTAGGGGCGTCGTGCTAGGCCAGAGAAGGCAGATTTGTGGGGATTCACTTAGGGATAGCCGCTGATCCATCTCAAGAAGCGAATTATACTCAAGACGGAGGATCTCCTCTTCAATTCCTACAGGGGGTTTTAGGGATTTCTTATGTTTTGTTTTATCTTTTCTCTTGAGATGTTTTCCTTTATTGTTATGAACTAAACCCTTCGATACCCGAAGGGGATGAAACCTATGATGAATCTTGTTATTGTTTTTTGAATTATATGATAAATACTTAGTTTGTTCTTAATTATGTGAGCTTAATCCAAATTTAATGTGCTTAGATGGAGGAGAAATAGACCCTACCTAAGAGTAGATCCAACATAATTAAGCGGAGTTGATCGCACGCCTAGAGATAGGGTGACGAGATTTTGTCGGATTAGGGTGAAACCTAATATGGGAATCCATAGATCGATTTACTGCTATTCTAGGGGGTTATTATAAGAGAACGAGAGTTCCACTAATTAACCTAGGGTTAGACGTTATTCGCCTCGAGAGAGGGTTTAATATATGTTAGGGAGTCTTACGGATCAAACTAAGTAAATAAATCGTATGGTTCAGTGTTAGATAACAAGTGAAGTCTAGGTGGATTCTTCCTAGGGTATCTCCTAAATCAACTGAGTTTTTCCCAAGTTATTTTCCAAATTCATTCTTATTTGTCTTAGAGTCTTTAGTTTAGTAGTTAATTAATTTAGATTAGATAAACAATCTCTCTTTATTTTTAGGCCAGATAATAAAAAGAAAGTTAGTATTAGTACTTTTAGTTCCTTTGGGTTCGATAATCCAGTCTTGCCTAAGCTATACTACTGTCCGATAGGTGCACTTGCCTCAATCGTTGTCAGAGTTAGTTTCCAGGTTTGATCATTCTTTTTATATATTTTAAAGCTCTGATTCACTGCGATCAAGTTTTTGGCGCCGTTGCCGGGGAACTAAAATATTAAGAACGCTCTATTTTTATTACTTTAGCCATTATTTTTATTTTTCGCAATTTATTTTTTTTTAATTTTAAATTTGCTAAATTTTCTTTCTTTCTTTTCCTAGCAGGTACCTCTAGTTTATAACTAAAAGGAACCCGAGAGGACCTTTAGAATATGACAGTGATATTGAAGCTACCACTCGAAAAAATCGCAGAGAAATTAGGCGAGCCCTAAATTACCAAGAAGGAGAGCGAGAAGACAGATCCAATCCTACTGAAGGGATGGACGAAAATAATCTTCCACCACAAGATGTGGCAGAAAATAATGCTCCTCGTACTATGTTTGATTATGCTAAACCTCATTTAACAGGAGCCGAATCTAGTATTGTTAGGCCTGCTATAGCTGCTAATAATTTTGAATTAAAGCCTAACACTATACAAATGATTCAATAGTTTGTTCAATTTGATGGTTTGCAGGACAAAGATCCAAACACTCGTATAGCTAATTTTTTAGAGTTCTGTGATACCTTCAAAATAAATAGCGTTTCTGATGATGCCATACGACTTCGGTTATTTCCCTTTTCATTAAAGAATAAAGCTAAACAGTGGTTAAACTCGTTACCATGAGGGTCAATCACTACATGGGAACAAATGACCGAATTTTTTTTATTAAAATATTTCCCACCGGCCAAAACGGCCAAATTACGTAATGATATCTCTTCTTTTGTGCAGATGGATTTAGAGACATTATACGATGCATGGGAGAGATATAAGGATCTCTTGAGAAGGTGCCCGCACCATGGTTTACCCTTGTGGCTCCAAGTCTAGACTTTCTATAACGGTGTAAACCCCTCAACGAGACAACTAATTGATTCAGCCGCCGATGGAACCTTGAATAATAGAACTCCTGAGGCAGCCTACGAGTTTATTGAAGAGATGTCGTTGAATAACTATCAATGGCAAGTTACAAGAACAAGGCCAACAAAAACAAATGGAGTTTACAACCTCGACGCAGAAACCATGCTATCAAATCAGGTAGAGTTGATGAATAAAAAGCTTGATAGTTTGTGTTCTTCACGGTACATCCAGTCATGCAATCAGGCGCACGCAAGTGGAACTGTGGCGAATCTGAGTACCCACCCTACCAACCGGGTGCAGAGTGAATGATGAACTATATAGGTAACAATTTCAGATCTAATAATAACCCATATAGTAATAACTATAATCCAGGTTGGAGGAACCACCCAAATTTTTTGTGGGGAGGACAAGGAAATCAAGGAAATCAAAGACAACAACCTCCTCAAAATTTCCAAAATTATCCCTATCTACAAGAAAAGAAGCCAAATCTCGAAGAGACGTTGAACAAATTCATAGCATCCACAGAAGCCCGTCTCTAAAAAACTGAGGTAACACTCGACACTCAACAAACATCGATCAAAATGATTGAGAACCAAGTTGGAGGACTTAAAAAGGCAATCGGGGAGATTACCCAGTCAGTCGGAGAAATTGCAATGCTATTATCCGAACGACCGCAAGGGCGTCTACCGAGTAATACTGAAATTAATCCAATAGAGCAAATCCAAGCCATAACAGCTCAAGAAAGCGAAGAAGTAGACGAACCCAGTCCAACACAAGGAAACGAGGTAGAAAAAGGTAAAGTTGAGGTAACACAAGACAAGCCAAAATCGATAATCAAGGAGAACCAACCTCGCGTACCTTATCCTGAGGCATTAAGAAGAGACGACACAGAAGAACAGTTCGGTAAGTTTCTTAAAATTTTAAAGAAATTACATATTAACTTACCATTACTTGAAGCTCTTTCGCAGATGCCAGATTCTAGGAAATTTTTAAAAGAGCTTCTGACAAACAAACGGAAGTTAGACGAGTCGTCACATGTGGAACTTAATGCAAAGTGCTCAGCAATTCTCCAAAATAGACTATCACAAAAGCTAAAAGATCCAGGGAGTTTTACAATTCCATGTTTAATTGGTAGACTAACTGTTGATAATGCGTTAGCTGATTTAGGGGCAAGCATAAATGTCATGCCTTATAAATTGTTTAAACAATTAGGTCTAGGGAAACCCAAACAAATTAGGATGAGCATTCAATTAGCTGATAAAACTGTTAGAATTCCTAGGGGTATTATCGAAGATGTTCTTGTAAAAATCGACAGATTCGTTTTCCCAGTAGACTTTGTTGTCTTAGACATGGATGAGGATAATTAGATCCCCTAATTTTAGGAAGACCCTTTTTAGCAAATCGCCGGGACTAAAATTGATGTTGATGCAAGAGAACTCATACTTTGCGTAGGTAATGAGACAGTCACCATCAAGGCTCTCGACTCGGCTAGAACATCGAGTAATCAAGGTGAGAACGTAAATTCTACTGATAACCATTCGGTTAACCCTTATTTTCAGGAAGCACCACCAAAGAATACAACTGAACTCGATCCTAAACCCTATGCCAACAAAGAAATAACTCATGAAGATCGAGGGATTTAGTTCGATGATCTAGACGAGTGGAAGACACACTTCAAGGAGAAATTAGGGATACACGACGAAGAACTTGAACCACACAAGATAAAATCGAAGGAGCCCCCAACAGAGCTAATAGGAACAACAAACCACTTCAAAATAGGGGACCAGGTACTGTTAGATCAGGTAGATCCTTGAATATCCCATCCGGACCCTAACACAAACAAAGAAATACCTTTCAGGGTAACCAGTGTTTTGCCATACGAAACAGTCGAGGTAAGTAATCCTATCTTTGGTACTTTTACTATAAACACATCTCGACTTAAATTTTTTTACGAAGACACAAATGATAGCATGAGGAAGGACTTCCAACTCCTCAAACCACCCTGAAGATGCAAATGAGAGGTAAAGTCTAGCTTAAGACTATAAACGAGCGCTTCTCGGGCGGCAACCCGAGCACTAACATAATTTATTCCCACATTTTGCTTAAAATTTATTTTTCTTTTCTTCCTTTCTTTCTGAACACTTAGTTATAAACTAACAAGGGGTGCAGAATTCCAGGACACACGGCCTTACACACGGCCGTGGCCGTGGCTGTGTGGACCATAAGAATCCCCGTACTGACATAGCAGAGGCCGTGCAAATCAATTCCAACCACTTTTCCACGTCACGGATCCAACCACTACACCACGAGCACCGACAAAGGGGCACGGTCGTGCCCCATGACCGTGTGAAGCTACTGACTTTCCAACCATGGGCAGAACACGCCCGTGCCTTAAAACCGTGCCAACATACTGACTTGCCGAACACAGGCTAGACACGAGCGTGGGGCAACTGACACGCCTATGAACACGGCCGTACGATGCGGCCATGTGAACCGACACACCCTCCGTCCACGGGCGTGGGAGAGCCTCAGACACAAAATTTTATTTAAACCCCACAGCCCTCCCCCTTCACCCCACCTTCTTCCATCTTATTTTTCTTTCAAAAATCTCTCTCCTTCCCTTAGAAACAAAGCCTCTATCACTCTTGAGCTACAACAAAATCATATCCGTGGCAAAGAAGCGTAAAAGGCCAATCTTCTCAAGGGAGACCGATTCACATGAGTTTATGCTGGCAGCTTCATCCAAATGACAAGCCAAGGATATTTGAGGCTATCTAGTTTTTATTTCATTTTTCTCTTTTGCTTCAATTTCCTTCCCTTTAACAATCTTATGCTTCATTTAGTTTATTTTATCTTAGTTTCTTAATTTTAGGTTCTAAAGGCTGCTAGGGAATCACACCACGACCACCACCATATCCTCAGCCTTAGAAATCACATCCAACAATAAGGACTCTACGGTCCTTCCATCTTTTCTTTTAATTTTAGTTTCATCTTTATTTTTCTCCACTTTAGCTTGCTTTTCTTTAATTATTTAATTAGTATAGTTTTAATTATTATTATTATATCCTGGCTAATCCTGCATGAGCTACCCAATTTCTTCATCTAGCGCAGGATCGTCACCCAGACTGGCCCCTCCAACATATTGTTCATCCAGATCAAGGAATTCATCCATAATTCAGGGAGTTTCACTTATCCCCATATCTTCTGATCTAAAAATTACATTTATATTATCTATCTTTGTACATTGAGGGCAATGTACATCTTAAGTGTGGGGGGGTGAACAACCTAAAAAGGTGCCTAATTTTTTTCATTATTCTCAAATTTCTGAAATTAGGTACCAAACTTTTTGCATTATTCTCAAAATCCTGAATTTAGTCTTGTTTTTAAGTAAATTCCTCATATTACTAATTAGGATGAAATTTCTAATGATTTATGATTTTTATTGATATTTTTTAGATTAAGTCATTGATGATTGTGCATTGATGATTAAATTTGAAGAATACTAGAGAATCAAGCATGATAAGTCTATTTTTCTGAATTAAAAATTTTCTAGGTCGTCTACCTGAATTTAAATATTACCTTGAAATTTGATATTTACAAGGTTGATGTCAAAAATACCCATAAGTTTTGTAAGTTTTTGAGCCTTATAGAGCATAAATTCTTTTTCTTGCTCACTTTAATGATTATGAGTATGTCAACATTGATTTGTTATTCTAGAACTTGCATCGATTATACATGTCGAGACCACACTTTTTGATTTGATTTACAGAGATGATAAAGGCACCTAGGATTTAACCCACTTACTCCATAAAAAGCCTACTTTCATAATTAACCCCTAGTGAACCCCTTTTAATCCTAACAACCCTTTTTATTGACATAACCGCTAATATTAACCCAGAAACCCTTTGTTTTTGTTATCACCATTCCTTTTGACTACCCTTATATCGAGATTTGATTTGATTAGTTGCCGAATTATGAATTTTAGGAATTTATCCCTTATTATGTATTTAGTTTGTTCTTAAAAAAAACGACGAAGTATATTCATTATTAGTTATGTGATTAAACGAGCTTATACATTTATTTAAATTCCAAATATCGAAGAAGAAACTCGTATTATTAGTATTCTTAGTCTTCAATTGATGTAATTATTATTATTAGTTCATTAGTTCTTAGTTAGGTAATTTGTCAATTCTATCTCGATTCTAACCCTCTAATTCAGCCTTATTCTACACCTTAACCCTAGCCCCGTTACAACCCTAACAAAGACCTTTTGATTTGTGTTTCATCTCATTTTTCAGTGGTGGAGATTTGATTTTCATGCAAGTCTATGGGATTAACTTTTCATGTTCGACTTTTGAGTGCCTAAATTTTGAACCTTAAACACTTTGAGTGATTTGAGTGAATCTTTTGTGAGGATGTCAATCCTTGTCGATTTCAAATTAAAGGTAATTATCTAGATGGAGGGAAAACACCTATGTTTTGTGCTACAAAATATATGGCTTATAATGTTTGAATTTTTAGGACGCTTTGAGTTGAATTATCCATGTATAAATTATCTCTGAATTATAATGAGACACTATCAATGGCTATTATGAATTATAGGAAGTTCATTTTAATTGTAAGTTGAGAATTTTGCTTGAGGACAAGCAAAAGCTTAAGTGTGGGGGTATTTGATAAACCGAAATAGTAAAATATTTTAGGCCCACATTTAGTATGCTTTTGGATGAATTATCCCTTGATTTATGTAAAAAGGTGCTCTTAATCCTTTCTTTTCATGTCTTATACTCAGGAAAGCACCCAAGGATAAAAATAACGAGAATCGGGCTCAAAACAGACCAAAACGGACCAAAGCATGAAATCGACACGGCCTGGACTTGGACCCACACTGCTGTGCCATGTCAATCATCTAGAACACGGTCTAACCCCGACTCACATGGCCGTGTCTCATTAAAGAAATCAGAACACAGCCTGGCCACGATTCACATGGGCGTGTGCCATGGCCATGCCTCTGCCGTGAAGAAGAGCAATTTCATTCGGGAAAGGATACTTAGGGAGAAAGAAACGTATTTCAAAAGCCTATAAATACACCCTATGTATGACCTAAGAGGGGGAGCCCAAAGCCATCGTCTAGTGGCGTCGTGCTAGGCCAGAGAAGGTAGATTTGTGGGGATTCACTCAGGGATAGCCAGTTGATCCATCTCAAGAAGCCAGAATTATACTCAAGACGGAGGATCTCCTCTTCAATTCCTACAGGGGGTTTTAGGGATTTCTTATGTTTTGTTTTATCTTTTCTCTTGATATGTTTTCCTTTATTGTTATGAACTAAACCCTTCGGATACCCGAAGGGGATGAAACCTATGATGAATCTTGTTATTGTTTTCTGAATTATATGATAAATACTTAGATTGTTCTTAATTATGTGAGCTTAATCCAAATTTAATGTGCTTAGGTGGAGGAGGAATAGACCCTGCCTAAGAGTAGATCCAACATAATTAAGCGGAGTTGATCGCACGCCTAGAGATAGGGTGACGAGATTTTACCGGATCAGGGTGAAACATAATACGGGAATCCATAGATCGATTTACTGCTATTCTAGGGGGTTATTATAAGAGAACGAGAGTTCCACTAATTAACCTAGGGTTAGACGTTATTCACCTCGAGAGAGGGTTTAATATACGTTAGGGAGTCTTACGGATCAAACTAAGTGAATAAATCGTATGGTTCAGTGTTAGATAACAAGTGAAGTCTAGGTGGATTCTTCCTAGGGTATCTCCTAAATCAACTGAGTTTTTCCCAAGTTATTTTCCAAATTCATTCTTCTTTGTCTTAGAGTCTTTAGTTTAGTAGTTAATTAATTTAGATTAGATAAAAAATCTCTCTTTATTTTTAGGCTAGATAATAAAAAGAAAGTTAGTATTAGTACTTTTAGTTCCTTTGGGTTCGATAATCCGGTCTTGCCTAAGCTATACTACTGTCCGATAGGTGCACTTGCCTCAATCGTTGTCAGAGTTAGTTTCCAGGTTCGATCATTCTTTTTATAAATTTTAAAGCTCTGATTCACAGCGATCATGCTCCACGACCTCGGCCAAAACCATTTCCCCCTCTGATCAGACCACGACCCCTCGGCGACTGTTGTCCACCTCTTTCTGGCTGCACATAACCCTGGCTTACCGTTCGTGCCCTAGCTAACTCTTACGGACAATTCCTTATTAGATGATCCTTAGATCCACATTTGAAGCTTCCTCTATCTCTTTCCCAACACTCCCCCGAATGTGATTTCCCACACTGAGCACACTGTCGAGACTGACCAATAACCGGCATCACAACTCGACCCGACCCATCAAACCTAGGCCTCTTCTGAAAACCCCCAGATGATCCCGACGACCCAACACTCCTCTTATTTTTGCCCCTATCTCTATCCCTATTTTGCCTCTCAGTCCACTTTACCTCTTCGGCTATTTTAGCTTTTTCAACCAGAATGGCAAAGTCTCTCTCTCGCTGCGGAGCTATCAATACTCTCAACTAGTCTCACAACCCATCTTCAAACCGTACGCAACGCTCATAATCAGTCGCAACTATCCCTCGGGCGTAACGGCTCAAGCGCAGAAATTCCGCTTCATACTTAGCCATAGATTTACCCCCTTGAACCAGATTCAGGAATGCTTTCCTCTGAGCATCCACATAGCTTTCCCCAACATATTTTCCCTGAAATGTTATTTTGAAGAAATCCCAATTAATTCGGTCCGCTGGAGTACCCTCTCTTACCGTGAGCCACCACTGATATGCCTCATCCCGGAGCAGAGACACCGCCCCTTTCAATTTCTCCTCTGCCGTGCAGTCTATATCATCCATAATCCACTCAACTGCCTCTAGCCAATATTCAGCTGCATTTGGTGCCACACCAGAGATGCCCCTAAACATTTCAGCTCCGTTTGCTCGAAGTCGCTCAGGAATAGATTTTCGAGATACGGACCCAGTGCTTGCCCCAGCAATTCACTCCAGCACACGCAACATCGCTTGAGACAAAGCATCATCCCCACCAGTTTTATCTTGAGATCCCGTTTCTGCCAGGGGTGATGCTGGCGCTTCACCTTCAGGCTCAAATCTTGCTTCCGAGAACTCAGCTTCAACACCGCGGCCTCTACCACGGCCGTGTGTACCACGTCCACATCCTCTAGCACTGATATCTATCGTATTGTCTTAATCTGATTACAAATTTTATGAATTAGCATTTCTTTCACTGTTTATCAACGAGTAGTCTTATGAAAATAGAGTTTAGAGGTAGTTCTTCGCAGAACCTACGTATACCTAAAGGTTTCAATCTCTAGAGTTGCGTTTCTTAATTCTAGCATTCATGGCATAACATAATTACTTCATGCAAATCACCCAATTCAGTCAGAAAACTTACCGTACGGACTTGGTGCCGGAGACTCGGGTGCCATGCTTCCGAAAAACATGTACATATATATATTTCCTTTCTAAACCATTTTTAAACCAATTTTGGAAAATGTTTTAAACCCAAAACCCATAGCCGAGTTTTGCAATCCGGCTCTGATACCATAGTTGTAACACCCCAAACCCGGCCCAAACACTACGACCGGATCTGGTATGTCACATAAAAGATTCTTATGAAAAAACTTCGTGATCGTCTGAAAATTTTGCAAACTCTTTTCTAAAACTTCCAGTTCAGTAGTTCATTTTATAAATGTTGGAATTAGCCCAAATCTTGCGTTTAGGTGACGTTTGGAAACACTTGATGTTGCCTTAAGTTAACTTAAGGTTGATGTCTAGTTTTGTTTGAAAATTTGTTTGTTAAGTTGTGAGAAAAGCTTTCGTTCGCTTTTTATAAAGAAAACGTCTTACCGACTAAATTATAATTATTGTGTTAAAAGTCTAAACCAAAAGTAAACCAGAAATTATTAGCGGCCTTATTACAAAACACAACCCTCAAATTAGAAAAAAATAATAAATAAAAGCAAATTTTAGTTTTTAATAGAACCCGTGCATGGCCACCTCGAAGTCCTCTCCGGCCCAAATCCACTGAACTAAGAATCACCTGCAAAAGTTAAACAGAAGGGGTGAGTCATGAAGACTCACTGTGCAATTACCCCACATACCAATACTGGGCCTAAGCCCCCATATATCAATCGGCCAAAGCCCAAACACTATAACATACCAGATAAGCAATGCGATAACCCAGCCCAACCTAGTGTTCCAACCTCAACACTCCGCTCCAAATGTCCATCCTATGCACTCCTGTGGGGATTTCTACAATCGACCCTCTATCCGCTACACTTCTCTTTGGCAGCCATGCTGACAGTCATGCTGCTCAAAGTCGATATGATGTGGCCTAGCCACTGAATCAATGTGACCAAGTCACCGATATACATATATGGCACCGAGCCATCAAATTAGTGTGACAAAGTCACCGATATACACTTCCCCTTAACATCATCAACATTTCCCCAATCCCATGCACATGCAATCATAGTGAAATGAATACCTCATATAATAGCATACTTAGGATGTTTAAAGCACATGCATAATCATGCTAACGATAATATTTATAAGGCGTAATCGGAGAATAACTAACCTGGTATTTTGATTTTACCCTCCAAGGGTAACTCAGTAACCATTACCGAGTTTTCGGCTTTCAAACAATACATATACTTTTTATAACAACAAAAGAAGATGTGGGAATTACACACCTGTAAACGCGAAGGGCAATACTCTCGATATTGTCGATACTTTCACTAGAAGAAGCAATCGTAATCTGCCTATCCCAAGCAGATGTCGGTTCCCTACCACAACCCGGTGAAAAGTCTCGTACCGCCGATACCACATGCTTTTTAAACTTAGGGACAGGGACTACGAGTCCAACCCCCTCCTTCACTTGACTGGCATTCGTATCCATGAAAGGATCTTCATCAGGAAACTAGGTTAAGACAAAGAGAAAGACAGAAAGAATAGGTACCCAAATCGAAGAAGTTTCTTACCTTGATCACCAGAATCCGAATGATAGAAGACTTGGCCTAAGAAACCGAATGAGTTCCTATATGGCACCAGTATTAGAATCGGTTCTCAAAATAGAACAAAAGAAGTGGCCTTTTGGCCAAACAAATCGATAAAGAACTCCTTACTACCCATTCGGCCAACCATCATACTTACCAGCAACTTCCCCAAACGCAGGCTAACGAAGAAGAGAAGATGAGAGTGAGATTCTCTACATTCGGCCAAAGTCCCAAAAGCAACGAGTTAGAATCTTCGATTTAACCAAACCAATAAGAAAAGAGAAAAGAACGAATGGAAGAAAAAAGAGAAAGAAGGCTCCTTACCGAAAGTAAGAGTATGCCGATTGAAGAGACTATATTCGGCTATTATCAAACACAAGAAGGAGAAGAAATGAAAGAGGTGTTTCGGTTATGAAGAAGAAACAAGTAACAAATGGTGGAAAGGAAATGAGGGCACCATGTTCGGTTGAAGAGAAAAATATGAGAGGAGGAAGAAAACCAAAGAAAAGAGAATACCAAAAGAGGGTTGAAGTTTCGGTTTTACTACCTTCACACAATGACCGAAAAAAATAAAAGAAAAAGAGGAAAACTAAAATGTTCCTAAAGACTTTTGGCACCTAATCAATCAAAGGCTACGGTTCATTTTCAGCTCCCCACCTCCACAATGCCGAATTTTACCAACCAATACGCCCCTAGTCGAAACTCAACTCCACCAATTCCCCAAATTCGGCCAACCCCACAACCAACATCACACCCCACGATTTCCTCCTACTTTTCCTCTCCATCATCCATTTGATTTGGTTTGACCCATTCAAACTCCACCAACACCTCATGGCCACCCATTCAAACACTTTGACTCCTTCAACACTCACCCTTGAAGAGTCCATGCCGAAATCTACTACTCTCATCCTGACGCCAAAAAGAAACTCCCAAAATGCAAGTTGTGCAACTCGAACCTGTTCCCTTCTCCTCCAAGCTCCCCTTGAGGCGTCATCCCCCCTTGCTTCCTAGGCGTCACTATGCCACTACACCACACCCCTTTTTTGTGTCCTCAAACACACACAAATACACATAAGACCTACCTCTACAAGCTTCCCCCCTAAAGTGCCCTAAAATAAAAATTCAACCAAGGCTCCGGCTCGAACCTGAGCCTTCCTAGGACCCCAAACACATCCAAATAGCAAGCAAAGCAAGCCAACACACAAAAACATGAAATGCAGAACCCCCCAACTTGGGATGTTACAAATATGCTAAATGAAGAGCACACTAAGGTCCCTTAATGGCATGCCACTAATATCCTAGTAGTTCTAAATTTTGTCTACTTGGGGCATTAAAATAGAATTTAGTTCAAATTTCTCATAATAAATATATGTCTCAAAAAATATTTCACATTTTCCCTATTTCACAATTCAGTCCTTAATAAATAAACCACATGTATAATACCGTTTTCACACATATATTTCTTTCACAACATCATTAGTATTCAAACAATTATATCATCTCATATTCTTCACCTACACTTTTCTTTATATATTTCATAATTTCACAATTTAATCATTTGTTTAATATTTATATGTTTATTTTACATTTCTATCATAAATAATTTCTATACTAAAATTATAAACATTTAACGAAAATAAATTTAAATCATTGTAGTACTTACAATAAAATAGTTGAGATGATGTATTTTCTCCTCTTCTCACTCCTTGGCCTTCTCTTTCCCATTTTCTTCAATTTGATCTTTTCTTTTTTTTTTCTTTTTCTTCAATTTCATAACAACATATAAAATTTATAAGTTAAAACTAAAATCAAATAACTTTTCTATGCTAAATTATGAAAATAAACATGTATGACATGATAATTTCTTCATCTATTACCTTAACTCCTTGAAAACCCAAAACCCTAACTCTTGTTTTTTCTCTCCTTTAACACATCTATGGGGGTTCTCTGATGAGATTAAGATGCTCACTAGCCTTCTTTATAGTTTTTACAAAAGAAATACCAAAGAAAAAGGAAGGTTTTGAGCTTGGTTTGTTCAACAATGGAGGAAGGATGTAAAGAGAATAAAAACAAAAGATGGATAAAAATAGATATGAAAGTGAAGGTAGGCTTGGTTAAAAGATGATAACTTTTCATTTTTTTCTCTCACTTTCTACACCATTCCATAAAAATATCTCATCATTTTTTTTATTAAAAAGGTCAAATTGCTAATAAGTCCTTAAGCCATCCATCTTTTCACTTTTGCCTTAATCATTATGTCTAAAACTATCTACTTGGCTAATTACCATCTTATCCTTCTTCATCTTTTATAATTCCTTGGATGACTCATAACTATCTTTGAGAAAAATTTCTTCTTAGTCCTCCCTTCCTTTCCACTACTACTATGTGTCTCATAATTTTTATTTATTTATCCTACTTTAGCCACAACAATTTCTCTACTTTTTCAATTTAGTCAATACATCTGTGTAAAATTTTCTTATCTAAGGAGTATTTTTTAATCTCATATCGGGTCTAAATACTTCCTAATTTAATACTCAAAATGTAACACCCCTAACCCGTCTCTGATGTCAGATTAGAGGTACAGAGCATTACTGTATAAATCAAAACAATAATGACAATTAACGATAAATATATAAAACTCATTATGAACTTAACAAACATATACATTTGGGCCTTAAACAGAGCCTTCGGGGCCCTAAAAATAGTTTAGAAACAAATCAGGACTAATTTAAAATAATTTAGGAAATTTGGGAAAAAGTTGAAAACTTTGAAAATAGGGGTCACACGATCGTGTGGCTAGGCCGTGTGACATAGCCCAGACTCAATCTAAACAAGGTCATAATGCCACATCTCAAGCATAAAACATACTCAATTTAGCTACTTAATGACATCAATTATACCCATTCACTTTTAATCATAAACATGCCAAGAAGACCATATGTTATAAGTACTTAAAAGAGATCAAAAGACTTAAACTTGCCAAGCACAATATGTCCATCAAACAAAATATATACCCAAAGACATATACATACCAAATTGACCATTAACTCATTGAAAAACTATCATAATATAAAATCCTATACATGCCATTTATAACCTTGGCCAAAATAACCCAAAAACTATCGAAGTGACTACTGGATAGTGTGATAGATCTCCGACAAGCTTTCAACCGATCAAGCTTCCAATAATTTATAAACAAAAGAAAGTAACTACGTAAGCAACTAGTGCTTAGTAGGCTCGTATAAATTCAAACATAACTTACCCCAATGAAGCTCAATTTATAAAATGTGTATAACATCTTTACCATACTCATAAGCTTAATACAATCCTATAAACACCATCAAACTCACAAATTAGTAAGCTTATGTATAATGCATATAGAAAATCAACCTTTTCACCAATGAATATTCATAAACATTGCATTCATCACATAATCATTTAGTTCTCATCAAATTATTTACATTCATCCAATTTAACTTTCATGAGTATATGAACAATTTTCCATTTGATCACATGCCTTACCATTTACCTTTACTTACCCGTTGAACCATCTAGAATTACATCGGATACTCGGGAATGCTCACACATAGTGTGCCTTTCCATATAACCATAACCTTTCCTTTTTAATAGTACTCACACGAGCTGTGAAATGGGCCTACTCACACGAGCTGTAGGTCAGAATGTTAGCTACACGATGCTGCTCACATGAGCTGTGGTGAATCTGTAACAAATGCAGGACCTTAGCCATCGATAGGACATTCAAGACCAGCACCCGAAACATGAAATCCCTAACGACATGTCATTCGTATCTTAAGAATTCTTAAGGTTCAAACGGGATCATTCCATCCATTAATTACTCAAAACATCGATCTATTTATATATTCAAGTCAATTTGTAACCAATATAATATAACGAATAATCAATCAAGCTATCAACAATAAAATTATAATTCATACGAACTTACCTCGATAACCATGATCGTGAAAGTAGAGTTGGAGATTAATCCAAAGCTTTTGCCTTTCATCGATTTAAGTCTGGTTGTTGTTTATCTTGATCTAAATAGATAATTTCATTCAATTAAGTACTTCAAATAGCTTCAATATTCAATTCAATCAATAATTCACATTATCATAAAAGTACAAATTTACCCCTCATCTTTTAAATTTTTCACAAATTATTCCTTAAGCTCATAACTTGAAATGTAACCATTTTAACCTAAACCCATGTTAACCGATTCTACAAGGGATCTTGCACAGCCCATAATTACCAATGTAACAGCCCGATTTTATGCCTAGTCGGAACAGTGGTTTTAGGACCACAAATTCGACACAGCAAAGTTCATTTTTATTATATTTTTATGGTCTACAGTTTCACGGAATGAATTCGTGAAAATTTCGTTTGAAAATTTTGACGTTTGGGCACTCAATTTAGTCAAAAGGACTAAATTGTAAAAAGTGCAAAGGTTGAGTTCTACATGTTAGAGGTGTCAAATTGCTATTGGATTTTAAATTAGAGGTCCTTATATGATAATTAGACCATTTCTTAAGATAGTGGACAAAAATGGACATAGTGAGATAAAAATTTAAAGTTTGGCAACAAGGGCATTTTGGTCATTTAGTTAATAAAAGAATAAAAAGGGAAAATAAAGCCAAAATTTTGTCCATCTTCTTCAACCTTGGCCGGATTTTACAAGACACCATAGCTAGGGTTTTCTTCAACTTTCAAGCTTGATTGTAAGTACATCCTAGCCCCGTTTTTAATGCTCTTTACGTTTTTGAAGTCGTATTCACCCGATCTTTCTATTTCTACCATTATTTTGAAGTAGGGTTCATGTTTGAAATTTGAACCATGTTAGAAATATGTGTATTTTGATGTCTAATGGTAGAAAATGAAGGTTTGGTGTTAGATAAACAACTTTTACTAAGTGATTTTTGATGAAAATGCTTAAAAGGACCTATTTGTAAAAATTATAAAATATGTAGTAAAAGTGTGTTTTAATGGAAATTGTGGGCTGTTATAGTTATAAAAATGGTTCGGCTAGGCTTTTACATTAAAGAAATTGCACACATTTCATTTTACGAGCCTAGGGGATAAAATGTAAATATGTCAAAGTTTAGGGGCAAAAATGTAATTTTACCATAATGTGATTTTTGGACTGAATTGAGTCATGTGGATAATAAATAAGTTAAATTTGCTATTATAGATCAATAAAAACGAGGTTCGGACCTTGATCGGGGAAAAAATAAGGTTATTGACGATTAGGTCCATTTCTGCTATTTTTGTACCGAGGTAAGTTCGTTTGTAAATAATGCATTGTTATTTTTGCTTTAATTGCTTTATCATTATATTAATTGTGATTTACACTTGAATGAAATCGAAAAAGTTCGACAAACGATAAATCCCGGTTGAACCTTAGGAATAGGTAGGATACAAATGTAACACCCCCAAACCCGGCCCACAAGTCCTGACCGGATCTGGTTATGTCACTGCGGAATGACGGTTAAAAATCTTTATCTTTAGAGTAAAACGTGAAATTTTTGTTAACTTTCGGGAAGTAAGTCCATTAAAATTATTAAATAATATAAGCTTGGTTTGAATTAAAACTTTATTATAATTTATTATAATATAAATCCTTTGTAAAAATATTACTAAATACGATATAACCTTTATCAACTATAAATAGAGTACTTTAATCAAAAGTGGCCCTTATTACATCAAATAAATTCCCAAAATACGGATAATATAAAAATCACTATTAATTAACTAAACAAGTAAAATATCTACTTCTGCATGGCCACCTTTGTATCTACTCCAACCCGGTCCATTACTCACGACTCACCTGCGATGTTTAAAAAGTTGGGTGAGTCATACAGACTCAGTGTGTAATTAAACCACTGATATCCACCCACATGTTAGCCACAAATCAACCCAATTATAAAATGCAGCATGTAAATATAATCATTTAAACATTACCACAATCTGGGCTTGGCCCACAATCAAATCATATCAAATACTGGGCTAGGCCCTTTTCTCATTAATCCACTGATCACTGGGCTTGGCCCATTTCCACGTATGTTCTCAAAACATACAAATCCACAAGTCATATTGGGCTTGGCCCATTTCCATATCAATTCATAACGAAACCATGCAATCATGATACCCAACCCAATCCTAAGGTCCATCCGCTACACACCCCCTTATCCAGCCTACCACACACCAGGGGACTATCGAGTCACCCTCTCCTTTTCCCTCCAAAAAGGCAACCAATGCCATCCACGATGTAGCGTATAGCTAACATCAAACCACGATGGAGCACACAGCAATCCATCAAGCCACGATATGGCATAAAGCCCATATCAATCAAGGTAACCACGCGAACCAAATCGCAAAGATCCACAACGCGACCTCGATCGGCGCTAATCCACGATGTAGCACGGTCGACATCAACCACGTGCACTCAAGTACACCTGTCCTTCTTTCATAAACCCACCCATGCACATGTAACATAATATAATGCGGAGATGATGCATGTGCATGCTATTCACAATCATAGGCATACTCACATATTAAAAATCAATTATCACATATTAGCCAATTTGCTACTAACCTGGTCATCATCATACCCCCTTCAAGGGTATCATTCTCACATTTACCGCACTTGTTAGCAACATATAAAACAGGCAAATATCACGCAAATCCCTAAACAATGGCTAACTACACACCTTATTACTTGGAGTTCTAGACTCTCGATCCTCGACGCTATCGTTTAGTGAGACTACGGCTATTTGCCTAACGTTTTCCGTTGTTGGCCCTCACCCTGGTGGCCAATCTCGTACAGCAGAAACGGATCTCTTCTTGAACTTTGGGATGGGAGCTTTCCCTTGCCCACTTTGGTCGCACTTCGCATCCATCGACGATACTTAATCGTAACCACACGATTAATCACAACAATCAAAACCTACAAATATCGAATCTAGATCACCTATTAACATCCTTACCGAAATATCGAGATCCCGAAGGCTTTCCTTTGCTTCGCCGATTTGCCCTATAACCAAAGTCAACATCGGTCAACACAAGAACATATCTAATGGCCTAAGGCCGAATACCCAAAGGATCACTTACCCACTTACTCGGATCCCGAAACACCAATAGTCTCAAGGAGTTGCCGAAAATCCCTCATTACAAAACCATTAGAATCGGCCTACAACAACAACCCATGAAAAGGCCCTTTTGGCCGAATACTCACCATCACCTTACCTTAGATGATCGAATCCAAGAGACTTCCTCAATGCTTCCTTCTTTCGGCTACACACAAGAGAGCATACTTAATGGCACTATGACATTCGGCCATGTTATAAAACTAAGACCAATCACTTGGTTTTGACGTACCAATATAAGAACTCAAAACCAATTGTTTAGAGTGACGATTACTTACCACTACACTTGAGACGAAATTAAGAGAAAGAGATCGGCAACACCATCCTAGGAGATTCGGCAATGGCTTTAAAGGTAATGAGGTATTCGGCTCTTGAAAACAACAATGGTAAAGAAAAGATGCTTGATGAGGCTTACTAGAGTTTCGGCTATTGCTAGGAAAAGAAAAGAAAAGCAAAGAAATTGAAAAGGAGAGATGGATTTGGCCAAAAGAACGAGTAGAGGAAGAAATGCGTTTTGATGTGAGTAGTGCTTGAGAAGAAAAAAGTGAAGGTGTAGAAGAAAAGGGCTAAAATTTAGCAAAGAAAGCTCACCACCCTTTTTATAATATTCTGCTACTCCCCCAACCTTCATGACCGAAACTACAAGCCCCCAAGGTGTCCTCATTCGGCCACCACCATGCTTCTTATCAAATCCCACTTTCTTCTCTAATTTATCTCTTATCCAACATTCAAAATAAATAAAATAAAAACCACCTTTTATCCAATATCACCTCCTCAAATAAAATACAAAATAAAATAATAACAATCCACTCTTCCAAATTAATCTAAAACAAAAACAAACTTAATCCTTACCTTTTAGAAACCCATGTGCCATCCAACTCTTCTCCACTCAAAGAGCAAAAGAAGGAAAAACCCCACTGCAGCCTCCTGTGTTCGAACACAGGACTGGGAAGCCAAGCAGACTAAGTAGCGCCAGTGCCATTCGGCCACTTTGATTTTATGCAATAAAGCCCCAACATTTATTTTTAAACCCTTCTTATCTCAGCCCATAACCGCACAAAATAAAAATGCCAACATGCGCCTCAGCGCTCGAACTCGCGCCCTTGCTCTCCTCCAGCGCCTAAGTGGCGCATGAGAGCCACTCCACCACCCATCTTTCTTGTCCGAATTCTCACCATATATCTTTAAGGCCTTACAAAGCCCAACGCCCAAAACAAAAAATAAAACGCCACTTTTGTTGCCGCCTAAACTCGAACCCAGGCCCTCAATGGCCCTACTTCCAGCCCCTTAAACAGCGCATAACCACTTTGCCAATGCCTTTCATGTGTCCTATTCTCCCAATTAATTCTTTTAAGGCCTCCCAAAGCCAAGCTCCCCTTTATTACTTAAAAAAAATCCAAAACTTTCCCAAGTCTTCCCGTTTAACCCGAGCGTTCTCAACACCTCCAAAACACAACCACGTATACCCAAAACCTACTAGAACTTAAATTATACCCAACATGCATAGCCCCTAAACCAGGGTGTTACAATTCTACCCTCCTTAAAATAATTTCGTCCTCGAAATTACTTACTACCATGCAATCCTAACTCCCTACTCTACGCCTCCGCTGCGCACTCTGATTTCAATTCATCATACTTCCCAAACGTAGTCTCTAAGTTCTCACTCAAGATCCAAATCATACAGGAAAGAATTACTTACAAACAAGGAGAACAATTAAAGAGTATTCCAAAACAAAGGAGCTTACCCGATATCACATCCTTGGTTGATTTTGACTAGAACCACGACCCTTCGTTGCTCGAGGACAATTCTTAACCAGATGTGCCTTAGATCCACACCGAAAGCATTCTTTACTATTTCCCCAACACTCTCCTGTGTAAGGTCTTCCACATCGGGCACAAGAACGATTCCGATCCGCTGGTACAAGTGCACTTACAGGGTTCTCGGTCCTTGGTCTTTTCTGGGCATTACCCAACGATACTGATGGTCCAACATCTCTCTTATTCTCGCTCCTATTCTTTTCTCGGTTTTCTCTTATAGTCTTCTTAACCTCTTCAGCGATCCGAGCTTTCTCCACCAGAATGGCGAAGTCTCTCTCCCTCTGCGGAGCAATCAAAGATCGGTTCATCTCGCAATCCGTCCTCAAACCGGATGCACCTCTCATAATCGAGTGGCCACAATTCCCTTAGCATACTGGCTTAACCGCACAAATTCCGCTTCGTACTCAGCTATCGACTTACTTCCTTGCACTAGATTTACAAAACGCTTTCCTTTGCGAGTCCAAATAACTGGCTCCTACGTACTTTCCTTCAAACTTAGCCTTAAAGAAGTCCCAATCCAGTCGATCTGCCGGTACACCTTGTTTGACAGTGAGCCACCAACGATAAGCTTCGTCGCCGCGAAAGTAATGAAACAACACCTTTCAGCTTTTCTTCGTTGGTACACCCAAATCGTCCATGATTCTCTCGACTGCTTCTAGCCAATACTCTGCTACGTTCGGAGCTACTCCAGATACTCCTCTAAAGATCTCGGCTCCGTTCGATCTAAGCCTTTCCGATACCGACTTCCGAGTTCCATTTCCTCTACTAACTCCCGCTACTCGCTCTAGCACTCGCAACATGGCCCGCGATGATCGCGTCATCTTCTCCGTCTGATCTTGTTCCTCTCGCGCCACCTTTGTGGCGGCGGCACTTCACTTTCGACCCATGGCCGACCCTACCGGTTCCGATCTCGCCATTCTACCTCTCAAGCGTCCCCTAGAACTCATCTCTATCGTCGTGATTTAACTCGATTAACAAGTTTTATGCATTAGAAATTGTTCCACTTGTTTATCCGCGAACAAATCTTATGAAAAGAATTTCTAGAGGTAGTTCTTTCGATCACACAAATTTTCAGTTCAAGTTCCCTATTCTATTTCAGAATATCACGTTCATCCATAAGGACACATCCATTCATCAACAAAACCACATTCCTTCCTCATTAGAGGCACATTCAGTGGTATCTACCACACACATTCACTATCCAGACATTTCTGCCCGTTTTTACCCCAGGGGTATTTTCGTCATTTTCCTACAAGGGTGTTTTTGGTAATTTTGTAAATCGAGAAAACATCTTTCAAAATCAGATTTAGAGTTTACAAACCAAAGGGGTAAATTTTGGAAATTTTAAAACTAGGGGTTTTAAAACAATAAGGCTAATCCCTTTCGGGTTTTAATAATTGGTTTAGCCTATGAACAAGTCCTCTTGGTTAAGGTGAACCGTAGCTACGCACCAGGTAGGATTCCAGCGAAGAGGAGGTGAGTCACGAGGATCGCTTAAGTACCAGTGCTCTTCCTGATCCACTCCTAGACATGCACACACAAAGTTGCCACACCTTAACTCTCGCGACTTATTTCACGAGTTTGTTTATTAGGCACTTTAAATCTTATGCACGTGTTTGAGTAGACTAGTCCTAGGGTCCAATAGCCCTATCATTCTATTCTACGAGCCCAACTAAGCCCATAACAGTTCATAATAGTAAAGCACTTCAAAAGTCCGAAGTACTTACCTGATGGACTTCGGGTCGGAGGTACAGGTGCCATGCCAGAAAAACCTGAAAAAAAAAATTTCTTAAAAGCCCATATTTTTAAAAAGCCCATTTTGAAAATGTTTTTGGGCCCAAAACCCTCAAAGCCGAGTTTTGAACCGGGCTCTGATACCAAACTGTAACACCCCCAAACCCGGCCCACAAGTCCTGACCGGATCTGGTTATGTCACTGCGGAATGACGGTTAAAAATCTTTATCTTTAGAGTAAAACGTGAAAATTTTGTTAACTTTCGGGAAGTAAGTCCATTAAAATTATTAAATAATATAAGCTTGGTTTGAATTAAAACTTTATTATAATTTATTATAATATAAATCCTTTGTAAAAATATTACTAAATACGATATAACCTTTATCAACTATAAATAGAGTACTTTAATCAAAAGTGGCCCTTATTACATCAAATAAATTCCCAAAATACGGATAATATAAAAATCACTATTAATTAACTAAACAAGTAAAATATCTATACATGAAAATCATCGCATGGCCACCTTTGTATCTACTCCAACCCGGTCCATTACTCACGACTCACCTGCGATGTTTAAAAAGTTGGGTGAGTCATACAGACTCAGTGTGTAATTAAACCACTGATATCCACCCACATGTTAGCCACAAATCAACCCAATTATAAAATGCAGCATGTAAATATAATCATTTAAACATTACCACAATCTGGGCTTGGCCCACAATCAAATCATATCAAATACTGGGCTAGGCCCTTTTCTCATTAATCCACTGATCACTGGGCTTGGCCCATTTCCACGTATGTTCTCAAAACATACAAATCCACAAGTCATATTGGGCTTGGCCCATTTCCATATCAATTCATAACGAAACCATGCAATCATGATACCCAACCCAATCCTAAGGTCCATTCGCTACACACCCCTTATCCGACCTACCACACACCGGGGACTATCGAGTCACCCTCTCCTTTTCCCTCCAAAAAGGCAACCAATGCCATCCACGATGTAGCGTATAGCTAACATCAAACCACGATGGAGCACACAAAGAATCCATCAAGCCACGATATGGCATAAAGCCCATATCAATCAAGGTAACCACGCGAACCAAATCGCAAAGATCCACAACGCGACCTCGATCGGCGCTAATCCACGATGTAGCAAGGTCGACATCAACCACGTACTCAAGTACACCACTGTCCTTCTTTCATAAACCCACCCATGCACATGTAACATAATATAATGCGGAGATGATGCATGTGCATGCTATTCACAATCATAGGCATACTCACATATAAAAATCAATTATCACATATTAGACAATTTGCTACTAACTCGGTCATCATCATACCCCTTCAAGGGTATCATTCTCACATTTTCTCGCACTTGTTAGCAACATATAAAACAGGCAAATATCACGCAAATCCGGAAACAATGGCTAACTACACACCTTATTACTTGGAGTTCTAGACTCTCGATCCTCGACGCTATCGTTTAGTGAGACTACGGCTATTTGCCTAACGCTTTCCGTTGTTGGCCCTCACCCCGTGGCCAATCTCGCATGTGCAAGTAAACGGATCTCTTCTTGAACTTTGGGATGGGAGCTTTCCCTTGCCCACTTTGGTCGCACTCGCATCCATCGACGATACTTAATCGTAACCACACGATTAATCACAAAGAATCAAAACCTACAAATATCGAATCTAGATCACCTATTAACATCCTTACCGAAATATCGAGATCCCGAAGGCTTTCCTTTGCTTCGCAATCGATTTGCCCTATAACCAAAGTCAACATCGGTCAACACAAGAACATATCTAATGGCCTAAGGCCGAATACCCAAAGGATCACTTACCCACTTACTCGGATCCTGAAACACCAATAGTCTCAAGGAGTTGCCGAAAATCCCTGTTACAAAACCATTAGAATCGGCCTACAACAACAACCCATGAAAAGGCCCTTTTGGCCGAATACTCACCATCACCTTACCTTAGATGATCGAATCCAAGAGACTTCCTCAATGCTTCCTTCTTTCGGCTACACACAAGAGAGCATACTTAATGGCACTATGACATTCGGCCATGTTATAAAACTAAGACCAATCACTTGGTTTTGACGTACCAATATAAGAACTCAAAACCAATTGTTTAGAGTGACGATTACTTACCACTACACTTGAGACGAAATTAAGAGAAAGAGATCGGCAACACCATCCTAGGAGATTCGGCAATGGCTTTAAAGGTAATGAGGTATTCGTCTCTTGAAAACAACAATGGTAAAGAAAAGATGCTTGATGAGGCTTACTAGAGTTTCGGCTATTGTTAGGAAAAGAAAAGAAAAGCAAAGAAATTGAAAAGGAGAGATGGATTTGGCCAAAAGAACGAGTAGAGGAAGAAATGCGTTTTTGATGTGAGTAGTGCTTGAGAAGAAAAAAAAAGTGAAGGTGTAGAAGAAAAGGGCTAAAATTTAGCAAAAGAAAGCTCACCACCCTTTTTATAATATTCGGCTACTCCCCCCAACCTTCATGACCGAAACTACAAGCCCCCAAGGTGTCCCTCATTCGGCCACCACCATGCTTCTTATCAAATCCCACTTTCTTCTCTAATTTATCTCTTATCCAACATTCAAAATAAATAAAATAAAAACCACCTTTTATCCAATATCACCTCCTCAAATAAAATACAAAATAAAATAATAACAATCCACTCTTCCAAATTAAATCTAAAACAAAAACAAACTTAATCCTTACCTTTTTAGAAACCCATGTGCCAGTCCAACTCTTCTCCACTCAAAGAAAAAAAAGGAAAAAACCCCACCGCACCTCTCGTGTTCGAACACAGACTCAGGGGAAGCCAAAGCACCAAGTAGCGCCAGCCATTCGGCCACTTTGATTTTTATGCAATAAAGCCCCAACATTTATTTTTAAACCCTTCTTATCTCAGCCCATAACCGCACAAAATAAAAACGCCAACATGCAGCTCCAGGCGCTCGAACCTGCGCCCTTGCTCTCCTCCAACGCCTAAGTGGCGCATGAGAGCCACTCCACCAGCCCATCTTTCTTGTCCGAATTCCTCACCATATATCTTTAAGGCCTTACAAAGCCCAACGCCCAAAACAAAAAATAAAACGCCACTTTTGTTGCCGCCTAAACTCGAACCCAGGCCCTCAATGGCCCTACTTCCACTTCTTAAACAAATAAGATAACCACTTTGCCAATGCCTTTCATGTGTCCTATTCTCCCAATTAATTCTTTTAAGGCCTCCCAAAGCCAAGCTCCCCTTTATTACTTAAAAAAAAATCCAAAACTTTCCCAAGTATTCCCGTTTAACCCGAGCGTTCTCAACACCTCCAAAACACAACCACGTATACCCAAAACCTACTAGAACTTAAATTATACCCAACATGCATAGCCCCTAAACCAGGGTGTTACAACAAATGTCATGACATTAGGGTTAGTTGAGATTACGTGTAAGACCATATCTGGGACATGGCATCGATATGAGATTTCGTGTAAGACCATAGCTGGGCTATTGGCATCGATATGAGATCCCATTGAAGACCATATCTGGGATATGGCTTGGTATAGTACTATGTGTGTGAGATTTCCCGAGTATCCTTTAGTATTCCAAGTGGTTCAACAGGAAACTTAACGACAAAGTTTAAGTTGTGAAAGACTACGGTATGATGTGAAAGATTATGGTAAGTTGCAAGTTGGTATAGGTATGTACATAAAACTCATGCTTAATGAGCTCGATATGTGATGAAACCTCGGATTGGTTCGATTATGAAATTTACAATGACATTTATTCATGTTAAATATATGTTAAAGTGTGTTTATGATGCCGATTATTTGCATAGGAACTTACTAAGCTTTAAAGCTTACTCCCTTTCTTTTTCCCTTGTCTTATAGTGTCACCAAGCCAGCTCAGGAATCGAAGACGGCCAGAGATCCATTCACACTATCAAATTATCGTTTTGGGTACCTATGAATTCAATATTTTGAGTTATGGCATGTATAGGGACTTGGTCTTTTTTGTTATGTGTCATAGTTGATTTGGCCAAAAGTGTTGGCTTATGTTAGTTGATAAATCATTTTGTAAATGACCATTGAAATTTGCTAATATTGGTAAAGTATATATGCATATGATGATGTCTTTCATGCATGTGGATTTTGCATGGTTTGAGATGATAAGTTTGAGATGTTGTATGTGATAGAAAATGGCATGTGAATGATATATTGATATCTTGTTTGTGGTTGAATTGGTTGTATGAATATGCTTGGATTGGTGCTATGTTTTGTCGTATAGGTTGGTGCATGGAAGGGTGGCAAAAAGGCTTGGTAAATAGCCTTATATTTTTCCATACGGGTAGACACACGGGCGTGTGTCTAGGCCGTGTGTGACACACGGTCTACCCCACGGGCATGTGTTTCGGCTGTGTGTCCCCTGCACCTTAATTGTTGCAAAACAGAATGCTAAGAAATGAGCATACGGGCAGAGACACGGGCGTGTGTCTCAGCCGTGTGGACGGCATGGCCTTGAACACGGGCGTGTGCCCTGGTCGTGTGAAGGCTGCACCTATTTTATGAAAAATTATAAAAATTTAATCGATCACACGGCCTAAGCACACGGGTGTGTGACTTGGCCATGTGACCTCAATTTGATGATGACGTCATAAACAGAATGCTCCCTAATTTGAACACAGCTTGAAGCACGGGCGTGTCATAGGGTCACACGGGTGTGTCCCGAACTCACACGGACGTATGACCCCTTTTTCATGAAAAATTTTCTAAGTTTTCTAAAAGTTTCCAAAGTTCTCGGTTTAGTCCCGAACCACTTCCAACGCATGTTTTGGGCCTCGTAGTCTCGTTTTAGGGACGATATGAATGTTTTTGAAAAGTTTTAAATTTGAGTGGAAATTCATGTCTCGGTTTTGAAGGTTTACTTGTGAATAAGTTCGGTAATGCCTCAAACCCTATTTCGGCATCGGATACGGGTAAGGGGTGTTACAACCAACATTTCACATTAAAACCAATGGATTTTGCACTTTCAACAATTTAATCCCTAATACTAAATTCATCAAAAATCACTTAACAAAGCAAGTTTGTTTAACAACCAAGATTAATAATCTATCAATTTACATCAAAACACATTCAAACTCAACTATGGCAAGTCCCTCAACCTTTAACAATTTTGCAAATTAACCCCCGAGCTAAGTAGATTAAACTAAAACGAGCTCAAAAACATAAAAATCACTAAAAACGAGACTTGAATATACACCATGCAAGGTAAACCACCATGACTAAAAGCTTCTCCCCTCTCTCTAATGGATAAATGATTTTGAAGTGGAAAAATGAGGAAGATGATCACATTTACTTAGTTTGTTTTTGTTTTAGTTATTAACTTGCTATTTTATCCCTTTTAAAAGTACATAATTACAATAAAACCTATCCATAAACATCCACTAACATATAATATGGTATAATTACCATTTAAACCCATTAATTTAGCTTACCATAGCCATTTAACCCTTTTTACAAATAGAATCCCACTTTTGGAACTTTTACGATTTAATCCCCTTTTTATCTAATTAACAATTTAAACTTCAAAATTTTTTAACGAAAATTTAATACTACCTTTAATTAACCCTATAAAAATTAAATAAATATTAAAATAATAAATCACTTGTTAGAGTCGTGGTCTCAAAACCACTGTTTCCCACACCACTGAATTTGGGCTGTTACATAAAATTCCTATTTGTTCTATTTCAAGAATTCTCCTCTAATTCCTGACTCGATCCGTCATTGTACCTAACTTCGAGTTAAAACGCGGATGTTATTATCACGACACCAAAGCATGGGAATCACGATACTCCTAACAGACTCGGAATTAAGGCAACACATAGTGGTATTGCGATATCCTCCTTGGGTATCGTATTATCCATGTGACAAGGAACACCCTATTTCAAGACTGATGATAATATTGCAATATCCAATCCTGGGTATAGCGATATCACTGTCGTGAGGGGACAAAAAATGAAGCCAGGGGTAATGTTTGTCCAACCGAAGCACCAATTAGGGGAGGCCCATTCAAGGGAATTTTGGTCAACAACTTGGGTCAGAAATTGATGCTAAACTAGCCAAAATTGGCTGAGGAGAGATGAGGATGCATTGTTTTTAGTTTTTCTTTAGTTTCTTTAGTTTTCTCTTAGGGTTTTCTTCTCCATTTTCTAGGGTTTCATTTTTTCATCCTTAGTGTAGTGTTTATTTTTTTTGCACTTTATTATTGTTCTTATTGTTCTTCTTGTTAGTTAAGTTAGTTATTATTGTAACTAAGGTTTATTTGCACTTTTAGTCCATTTCTTTGCTTGTAATGACATTTTAACCTTTAACTTAATGTATTTCAGTTTCTTTTAGTTTCATTTGTTAAAGACTTTACCTTTTATGTTTCTTAATCTTCATTTTACCATTGAATGCCCATCTTTATTTTTCTTTCAAGTTTTATAGCTTAAAAATCTAATCTTTCATCTTTTTCTTAAAGCTTTATGTTCTTGGTTGTTATGTTTCGTTCTTTTACGTTTGTTAGCTTAGTTTTTAACAAAAATAACTAAAATCCTAATGGGATTCGTTAATGGAGAGGTGGTAAGCTAATTTTTGGTCAAGAGAATAAATTGCAACAAATTGGACTAAATTGAATGAACATAAAAACTTAGGATTAACACCCCGAAGGGAAGATTTAGGAAAGTGAAACCAAGAGGTAATCTTGTTGAGTATCAATTCTTTAGTCCTAGGTTAGCCAACGAGATCGAGAGATAAACTAGACTAATTTGTCTAATTTGGTAAAGTTGAGACCGAAAGGTGAAATAGGACCACTTTAGGAATTTAAACAATTTAGAACCTTAATTAAATTATTAGTGAACCACATCAAAGTCAACCAACCACTGTTTTTTAGTTATTTGTGAATTTCATAAATTTGCACTCTTTACGACTTAGTCTTTCAGGTAGCTAATAGATAATTAGATTAATCACTCTTCACTTTATGATTTGTCGTAATATAACTTTTAGTGATTTTTTTTAGACTCCTTCTTTTGCATGCTCGTAGCTAGGAATTTCCCAATCGCCTCCTCCCTTGGGTTTGACCTCATGGAATACTTCGTGTTCCATCAGAATTATAAATATTACAATTGACACTGTACGCTTGCAGTTAAAACTGAAACATCCCTCACCCGTATTCAATGCCGAAATAGGGTTACAGAGCATTACCGGACTTACAACACATTTAAAACGTACTTTTATCATACAATTAATCAATACAAACAATCATCATTCAATCTCAATCAATATGTCCCTATTATGAGCCTACGAGGCCTTAAACATGCTTTAAGAGTGGTTCGAGACTAAACCGATAACTTAAGAAACTTTCATAAACTTTGAAATTTTTTCTCAAAACAGGAGACATACGCCCGTGTGGCCAGGCCGTGTGACACTAGACACACTCGTGTCACAGGCCGTATGGACATTCGAAATGGGAGCATGATAAACCGCAATAGAAACATATTTTAAGCCCACATTTAGCTTGCTTTTGGATGATTTAAGCCTTGAATTATGTAATTTGGTGCTCTTAATCCTTTGTTTTCATGTTTTATACTCAGGAAAGCACCAGAGAATGAAAAGAACAAGAAACGGGCTTAAAATAGACCAAATGGGCCAAATCACGAAATCGAAACAACCTGGCCCAAGACCACACGGCTGTGCCTCATTGATGGACAAGAACACGGCCTGACCACGACTTACACGGGCGTGTGCCAAGGGCGTGTCCCTACCGTGGCAAAGAGAAATTCTATTCGGATTAGGATACTTAGAGGCAAAGTAACACATTCCGATGCCTATATAAACACCCTAAGTATAACCTAAGAAGAGGAGCCCAAGGTCATTGTCAAGGCGTCAAATAGGCCAAAGAGGCGATTTGTGGGATACTCGAAGAAAGCCAGTTGATTCATCTCAAGAAGCCGGAGTCATACTCAAGAAGGAGGATCTTCTCTTCAATTCCTTCAGGGGGTTTTAGGGTTTTTCTTATGTTTTGTTTTATCTTTTCTTCTGATATATTTTCTTTTATCATTATGAACTAAACCCTCAGATACCTGAGGGGGATGAAACCTAAGATGAATCTTGTTATTGTTTTCTGAACTATATGATAAATACTTGATTTGTTCTTAATTATGTGTTCTTAATTCTTGTTTTGATATTTCCGGGATATTAATTCAAGTTTGATGTGCTTAGGTGGAGGAGCAAAAGTCCCTGCCTAAGAGTAGATCTAGCATAATTAAGCGGAGTTGATCGCACGCCTAGACATAGGGTGACGAGATTTTGCCGGATTAGGGTGAA
Source organism: Gossypium sturtianum (assembly GCA_025698515.1). NCBI lineage: Eukaryota > Viridiplantae > Streptophyta > Magnoliopsida > Malvales > Malvaceae > Gossypium > Gossypium sturtianum. The sequence goes on along the minus strand of CM046945.1, from coordinate 58,575,080 downwards.
ACCTAATATGGGAGTCCATAGATCGAGTTAATGCAATTCTAGGGGTTTTAATTAGAAAGAGATTTCAATTAATCAACCTAGGGTTAGACGTTAGTAGCCTCGACGGAGGTATTAATATAACTTAGGGAATCCTACGGAACAAGTCAAGTGAATAAATCGTCTGGTTCAGTGTTAGATAACAAGTGAAGTCTAGGTGGATTCTTCCTCGGGTAATTGGTTTTTTTCCCACAAGTATTTCCCCAAATTCATTCTTCTTTGTCTTAGAGTCTTTAGCTTAATAGTTAGTTAATTTAGATTAAACGACAATTCCCTTTATTTTAGGCTAGATAATAAAAAGAAAGTTAGTATTAGTACTTTTAGTTCCTTTGGGTTCGACAATCCGGTCTTGCCTTAACTATACTACTGTTCGATAGGTGTGCTTGCCTCAAATCGTTGTCATAGTTAGTTTCCAGGTTCGATCATTCTTTATATAAATTTTAAAACTTTGACAAATCACAGCGATCAAGTTTTGGCGCCGTTGCCGGGGAACTAAAATATTAAGAAAGCTCAATTTTTATTACTTTAGTCATTTTTTTATTTTTTGCAATTTACTTTTATTTCTTATTTTGCTTTTAACTTTGCTAATTTTCTTTCTTTTGTTCCTTTCAGGTACCTCTAGTTTATGACTAGAAGGAACCCGACAGGACCTCTACTTTACGACAGTGAAATTGAAAGCACAGTTCGCAGAAATCGTAGAGAAATAAGGCGAAGCTTAAACTACATAGAAGAAGAGCAAAATGACGAAGTTAATACTATCGAAGAGATGGCTGAGAACAATCCGCCACCTCTAGAGATAGCCGACAATCATGCTCCTCGAACTATGTATGATTATGCTAAACCTAGTTTAACAGGAACTGAGTCAAGTATTTTTAGACTCGCTATTGCCGCAAAATAATTTTAAATCAAAACCTAACACAATTCGGATGATACAAAGAATTTGTTCAGTTTGATGGTTTGCGTGGATGAAGATCCAAATAATCACTTGGCAAATTTCCTAGAATTTTGTGGCACTTTCAAAATAAATGGCGCATCGACGATGCCATCCGCCTTCAATTATTTCCTTCTCTTTGAGGAATAAAGCCAAACAAAGGGTTGCATTCTCTTCCACGAGGGGTCAATCACTACATGGGATCAAATGACCAAAAATTTTTATTGAAATATTTTCCGCCGGCCAAAATGGCCAAGTTAAGGAATGATATCTCTTCTTTTGTGCAGATGGATTTAGAGACACTTTACGATGCATGGGAGAGATACAAGGATTTGTTGAGAAGGTGCCCACACCATGGATTACCCTTGTGGCTACATGTCCAAACTTTTTACAACGGTGTGAACCCCTCAACAAGGTAATTAATCGATTCAGCCGCCGGTGGAACTTTGAATAACAAAACTCCTGAAGCGGCCTATGACTTTATAGAAGAGATGTCATTGAATAACTACTAGTGGCAAGTTACAAGGACAAGGCCAACAAAAGCAAACGGAGTTTTCAACCTCGACGCAGTAACCATGCTATCAAATTAGGTAGAGGTGCTAAATAAAAAGATTGATGGTTTGTGTTCTTCGCAGGTACATTCGGTCATGTAGTGCGACGCAAGTGGAGGCGTGGTGAATCCTGAGTACCCACCCTACCATCCGGGCACAGAGAGTGAACATATGAACTATATGGGTAACAAATTTAGATCTAACAATAACCCTTATAGTAATACTTATAATCCAGGTTGGAGGAACCACCCCAATTTTTTATGGGGTGGTCAAGGAAATCAAAGACAACAACCCCCTCCAAATTTTCAAAATCAGCCCCACCCACAGGAAGAGAAGCTGAACCTTGAGGAGATGCTGACAAAATTCATAGCAGTTTCAGAAACTCGTCTCCAGAATATAGAAACAAAACTTGAAAAATAGCAAGCATCGACACAGGAGCTCAAAGATCAAATTGGGCAACTTACTAAGTTAGTTTCTGAAATACGACCAGAAAGTTTACCAAGGGAAAAAGAGAAGGTAAAGGCATTGATGCTAAGAAGTGGAAAGGAGTTAGTCGAAATAAAGAAAAAGATAACACATGGAACCGATGAGGCAAATGCAACCCCGATCCGTAAACCGATCCTATATTCAGCAAAGTTGAAGAAAGACCGTTTAGACGCACAATATGATAAATTTCTTGAACTTTTCAAACAGTTGCATATTAACTTACCTTTTGTTGAAGCTATTTCGCAGATGCCAACATATGCAAAAATTTTAAAGGAGCTTCTAACAAATAAGAGGAAGTTCGAAGAAATTTCAACAGTGGAACTTAATGAAGAATGTTCAGCTATCATCCAAAACAAGCTACCAACTAAATTAAAAGATCTAGGAAGTTTCACTATTCCCTATTTAATTGGTAGTTTGAACATAGAAAAAGCATTAGCTGATCTAGGTGCCAGTATTAATTTAATGCCTTATAGAATGTTTAAGCAACTTGGTCTAGGGGAACCTAAACCCACTAGGATGAGTATTCAGTTAGCTGACAGATCTGTTAAATATCTTAGGGGAATTATCGAAGATATTCTGGTAAAAGTTGATAAGTTTATATTTCCTGTTTATTTTGTTGTGCTTGACATGAATGAGGATGTAGAGGTGCCTTTAATTTTGGGGCAACCCTTTTTAGCCACTACTAGGGCTGTCATTGATGTTGGTGATGGTAAACTTACGCTAAGGGTAGGCAATGAGGAAATTATTTTTCAAATATATGATGCTATGCGATACTCTAGAGAACAAGATGATTCTTGTTACTTAGTTGATGCCACTGATCACGCTATTCAAGAGTCTTTGCAGGAAATCATGCACAATGACACGATGGAATTGTGTCTTACACAAGGTGAGGGGATAGATAACGATATCGATTAACTGAATCCTAATACATCCTCCTCTAGACAGAAAAAAATAGAGGGTATTGAAATCAACGACGAACTAAAACAAAAACCCTCTATTGATGAGCCACCAAAATTGGAATTAAAACAGTTGCAAAAACACTTAGAATATGCATTTCTGGGATAATTCTACGCACAATAAATCATCTCCTCGTAACTAGAACCCAAAGAGAAAGAAGAGTTGCTAAAGGTACTAAGGGAACATAAAAGAGCCATAGCTTGGAAAATGTCTGACATTAAAGGAATAAGCCCATCATTTTGCACCCACAAAATTTTAATGGAAGATGAATATAAATCGTGTGTGCAACCTCAGAGATGATTGAACCCCAATATGAAAGAAGTTGTCAAGGCCGAGGTAATTAAACTTCTAGATGCAGGAATAATTTATCCTATTTTTGACAAGACTTGGGTAAGTCCTGCGGTAGTTCCAAAAAAGGAGGCATGATCATTGTAGCCAACGAAAAGAATGAATTGATTCCTATAAGAACAACCACAGGTTGAGAGTCTCAGATTGAATATAGAAAGTCAATGATGCCACCGTAAAAGATCACTTCCTTTGCCCTTTATTGACCGGATGTTAGAAAGATTATCCGGGCATATGTACTATCGCTTCTTGACTGGACTCTCCCGCTACTTCCAAATTCCAATAGCCCTCGAAGATCAAGAAAAGACAACATTTACATGTCCATACGATGACGCTTGCTTATCGTAGAATGCCTTTTGGATTATGTAATGCTCCTGCTACTTTTCAAATACGCATGCTAGCCATCTTTGACGAACTTGTGGAAGACATTATGAAGGTATTCATGGACGATTTTCAAGATTCAAGAATTCCTTTCATCTCTGCCTTAAAAATTTAAAACGAGTTATAATGAGATGTAAGGAAACGAACCTTGTTTTAAATTGGGAAAAATGTCACTTTATGGTTCATGAGGGGATTGTGCTAGGACATAAAATTTCTAGTAAAGGGATTGAGGTGGATAAAGCGAAAGTGGAAACCATAGAAAAATTACCTCCTCCTAGTTCAGTCAAGGCCATTAGAAGCTTTTTAGGACATGCAGGATTTTATAGAAGATTCATTAAAGATTTCTCTAAAATAGATAAGCCTTTGACAAAATTACTAGAAAAAGATGTACCTTTCAACTTTGATCAGGAATGTTTAGATGCCTTTAATATCCTCAAAGATAAATTAATAAATGCTCCAATTATAATTACACCTGATTGGAATTTACCTTTTGAACTAATGTGTGATGCGAGTGATTTTGCAAAGAGGTGCGCTTTAGGACAAATGAAGAGACAAGCACTTTCACCGATCTATTATGCCAAAGAAGACATTAATGCCAAAATTGACAAGAAAAAATTACACCACCACGTAAAAGAATTGCTAGTTTGTGGTTTTCGATTTGATAAATTTAGACAATATTTGATATTATCTAAAGTAGTCGTTTACATCGACCATTCAACCCTTCGTTATCTTTTGACCAAATCCGATGCAAAACCCCGACTCATAAGATGGATTCTTCTTTTTTTACAGAATTTGATTTGGAAATTCAAGATAAGAAGGAGCTGAAAATATTACAATGAGATCATCTCTCCAGCTTGAAAATCCACATATCAAAGAACTAGATGATAGTGAGATAAACGACTCCTTTCCCGAAGAACAACTCTTTTCTATAACCAACTCTGAGGTACCTTGGTTTGCAGATATTCCAAATTAGTTAGTCGCTAACATCTTACCAAAAAGGTTAACACATCATCAAAAGAAGCGATTCTTTGCTGATACGAAGAACTATTTTTGGGAGGACCCCCTTTCTTTTCCGTATATGCGCAGATCAAGTAATTCGGAGATGCGTTACAAAGGCGTATAAAGCAAAATCCTAGAACATTGCCATTCAGACCTTCAGGAGAGGACATTTTAACGGGAGTAAGACAAAGACACAAAACGCTCGAATCGTGTTTTTATTGGCCGACTCATTTAAAGACGCCAATGTATATGTCGCCGTGTGATAAATGCCAAAGAATAGATAATATCTCTAAACGCGATGAAATGCCTCAAACATATATGTTGTCATGTGAAATATTCGACGTATGGGGTATTGACTTTATGGGTCCATTCCCTAGTTCATTTGGAAATAAATACATCTTAGTAGCAGTAGATTACATGTCAAAATGGGTAGAAGCCCAAGCTTTACCTACTAACGATGCTAGAGCTGTAGTAAGATTTCTTAAGAAACTCTTCTCTCGTTTTGGAACACCCAGAGCGATTATTAGTGATAGGGGTACTCACTTTTGTAATACTCAATTTGATAAATTTTTAAAAAAATATGGAGTACACCACAGGACAGCTACCCCTTATCACCCTCAAACCAGTGGGCAAGTGGAAGTGGCAAATCGAGAGCTTAAATGGATCTTAGAGAAAATAGTTGAATCAAACATGAAAGATTGGGCATTAAAAGTAGATGATGCTTTATGGGCCTATAGAACAGCGTTTAAAACTCCCCTAGGAACATCCCCTTACAAGCTTGTCTACGAAAAAAGTTTTCATCTACCTTTCGAGTTAGAACACAAAGCTTTTTGGGCTATAAAATTCTTAAATTACGATCTTAAAACTGCAGGTGAGAAAAGGATGATGCAGATGAACGAGCTAGATGAATGGCGAGCTAATGCCTATGAAAATTCATGACTATATAAGGAGGCAAAAAAACGACGACATGATGCTCGTTTAAAACAATCAAAGCAATTCGAAGTAGGAGACTTGGTCCTGCTGTATAACTCAAGGCTCAAACTGTTTCCTCGAAAGCTGAAATCAAGGTGGTCAGGCCCATTTGTGATCAAAACTATTTTTCCTTACGGCACAGTCGAGGTAACCCATCCAACTTATAGGACATTCAAGGTAAATGGTCATCGACTGAAACTTTATAATGGTGAAGATTTCAAGGAATTGAGAGAGGAGCTTCAACTCCGTGAACCTTCATTTAGAAGTGAAAACAGGGTGAGTCTAGCTTAAGACTATAAACGAGCACTTCTGGGGAGGCAACCCGAGCACTAACTCCACTAACGTCCATATTTTTGAATTTTAGCACCTAAATGAAAACTAACCAATTTATCAAGCGCAGGATTTTCACACCACACGGCATTGCACACGGCCGTGGCCATGGCCGTGTGGAGACCACAAATTGATACATGGGCGTGGCGGAGATTGTGCAGAAACAGGATAAAAAGTTTCCCAAGACACGGGCCCCTATTAAACAACACGGTCGTGTGACTCAGCCGTGGACGAACTTTCCAAAAAAGCACGGGCTACAATAAAAATACACGACCGTGCTGTTCGATCATGGTCGTACTGATTAAGAGACACAGGCGTGCAACACAACCGTGCATCCAAACCGTGGTGAACACTGAGTAACTGACACGGGAATAAGCCACGCCCGTGCCCCAGGACCGTGGACGATACTGACTTACGAGCACAGGCGCATGACCAAGGAACACGGGCATGGGCAACATCTCAAACGCGCCCAAATTTAAAAATTGCAAAAAACACGGGCTGAACAAAAGAGACACGGGCGTGGTACCTGCCCGTGCCCCCTTCCCCTATTTAAAGAAAATAGTCCCCGTTCTCCCCAAAACTTTTCCCAAACTCCCAACCCTAGCCATTTCCCTCAAAATCCTCTACCCCACTCCGGCCACCATCAAAGAAACCCCCAACTCTTGAATTCCCCTATCATTTATCCCCCTCCCTCTTTCACATATACATAAAAAAACCAGTACACGCCCGTGCCATCCGGATACACGCCCATACACAGACACGACACAGCCGTGTACCCCATTTTTCTCCACAGCACACGCCCGTGTATCACCATTCAGCGCCCGTGCTCCTCCCAACTGCGCCATTTCTCTCCAATCACTACACCGGTTACCCCTATTTTTACATTTCTTAGAACTATTTTATCATTAGAATATTTTTAAGTTGCTATCTAGTTTATTATTATTGCTTAGGATTAGTTATATTCACTATTAGATTGATTAGTCATCCTTGTTTAATATTTATGCAAAATGTTAGACTATTCCTGTTGAGATTACATTTTCCTTGATATATCTTTGACATTGTGGGATTCTTAACTGTTATGAGACGTTTCTTGGCTAGAACCGCTACTTGAATCGTTAAATATATGTTATTTCTAGGAACACAATGTCATCATCCCGAAATAAGAAAACCGCAGTTCCGAGTTCCAAAAAATGAAAGGGACCTGGTTCATCATCCGCCAGCGCATCGGCCAAAGTGAGACATCCATTCCTACGGTTCCCCCCTGGAGCCCAAGACGAAATTTTCCAAACTCTAGATGTACACCATATCCATGTTGAAGAAGCGAAAGGATCCTAGCACAGTCTTCCCCTGTGGGAGACCGATCTACATAAGTTCATGCCGGCCGCTTCATCCACTCGACAAGCCAAGGATATTTGAGGCCATTTAGTTTTTAATTTTCTTTTTTTGTCTCATTTATTTTCCTTCTCTTTATCTTCCTTGTCCTTAAATAAATAATTAGTTTATTTTGAATTTTTCTTAGTATTTCTTGGCTATTTCTTCACGGGCTACCCAATTTCTTCATCTAGCGCAGTAATAGTGGGCAGCCCCCATGCCACCACCAGAGACGCCTCCTCCAACTTATCTTTCACCTCCGAATCAAGTTTCCACACCTCCAACTCAAGGAATCCATCCAAGTTCAGGAAGTTTCATCTCTCCCTATCTTTTATAAATTTCTTTCTATCTTTGTACATTGAGGGCAATGTACATCTTAAGTGTGGGGGGGTAAAACTTAAAAGTGCCAAACTTTTTGCATTATTCTCTAATCCTTAATTATATCTTGTTCTTAAATAATTTTTCTCATATTATGATTAGAATGAAATTTCCTATGATTTATGATTTTTATTGATATATTTTAGATTAATTCATTGATAATTGTGCATTGATGATTAAATTTTAAGATACTAGAGAGTCAAGCATGATAAGTCTATTTTTTAGAATAAAAAAAAATTTTAGGTTGTCAACCTGAATTTTAATATTACTTTGGAGTTTGAAATTTACGAGGTTGACATCAAAAACCCATAATTTTCTCTTGTGAGATTTTGAGCCCTTAGAGCATATATTCTTTTTCTTGCTCACTTTATTGATTATGAGTGTGTCAACATTGATTTGTTATTCTAGAACTTGCATCGATTATACATGTCGAGACCACGCCTTTGATTTGATATACAGAGATGATAAAAGCACTTAGGTTTTAACCCACTTACTCCACTAAAAGCCTACCCTCACAATTAACCCCCAGTGAACCCATTTTGATCCAACCAACCCTTTTTATTGACTCACCCACTAATTTTAAACCAAAACCCTTTGTATTTGTTATCACCATTCTTCTTGACTACCCTTTTTGTCGAGATTTGATTTTGAGCAGTTGCCTAACTATGTTCTATATTTCAGTTGTTTAAGTACTTTCTTATTATTTGTAAATATTTAATGATTTATTCTTAAAAAAAACGACGAAGTATATTCATTATTAGTTTTATTAGTCTTATAATTAGGTGAGCTTACATATTTAAATTCCACATCTTGAAGAAAAATCTCGTATTATTAGTATTACAAGTTTATGTAATTATTAAGGATTAGCTCATTTTTCTAGTTAGGTAATTTGTCAGGTCAATCTCGATTCTAACCCTCTAATTCAGCCTTTATCCACACCTTTAACCCAAGCCTCGTTACAACCCTGTTAAAGACCTTATGATTTGTGTATCATCTCATATTATAGTGGTGGAGATTTGATTTTCATGCAAGCCTATGGGATTAACTTTTCATGTTTGAGTTATGAGTGCTTTTTCTTGAACCTTTAACACCTCGAGTGATTTGAGTGAATCTTTTGCGAGGATGTCAATCCTTATCAATTTTGAATCAGAGGTAATTATTTAGATGAGGGGAAACACCTATGTTTTCATGTTACAAAATGTATGACTTAGATTGTTTGAATCTTTAGGACTCTTTGAGTTGAATTATCCATGTATGAATTATCTATGAATTATGATGAAACATTATTGATGAATATTCTGAATCGAGGAAGTTTGTGTTAATTGTGAGTTGAGAATTTTGCTTGAGGATAAGCAAAAGCTTAAGTGTGGCGGTATTTGATAAACCACAATAGTAACATATTTTAAGCCCACATTTAGCATGCTTTTGGATGATTTAAGCCTTGAATTATGTAATTTGGTGCTCTTAATCCTTTGTTTTCATGTTTTATACTCAGGAAAGCACCAGAGAATGAAAAGAACGAGAAACGGGCTTAAAACGGACCAAATGGGCCAAATCACGAAATCGACATGGCCTGGCCTAAGACCACACGACCGTGCCTCATTGATGGACAAGAACACGGCCTGACCACGACTTACACGGGCGTGTGCCAAGGGCGTGTCCCTGCCGTGGCAAAGAGAAATTCTATTCGGATTAGGATACTTAGAGGCGAAGTAACACATTCCGAAGCCTATATAAACACCCTAAGTATGACCTAAGAAGAGGAGCCCAAGGCTGTTGTCAGGGGGCATCTAGCTAGGACAAAGAGGGCAGATTTGTGGGAATTTACTCGAAGAAAGCCAGTTGATTCATCTCAAGAAGCCAGAGTCATACTCAAGACGGGGGATCTCTCTTTAATTCCTTCAGGGGGTTTTAGGGTTTTTCTTATGTTTTGTTTTATCTTTTCTTCTGAGATGTTTTCTTTTATCATTATGAACTAAACCCTCAGATACCTGAGGGGGATGAAACCTAAGATGAATCTTGTTATTGTTTTCTGAACTATACGATAAATACTTAATTTGTTCTTAATTATGTGTTCTTAATTCTTGTTTTGATATTTCCGGGATATTAATTCAAGTTTGATGTGCTTAGGTGTAGGAGCAAAAGTCCCCGCCTAAGAGTAGATCTAGCATAATTAAGCGGAGTTGATCGCACGCCTAGACATAGGGTGACGAGATTTTGCCGGATTAGGGTGAAACCTAATATGGGAGTCCATAGATTGAGTTAATGCAATTCTAGGGGTTTTAATTAGAAAGAGATTCCAATTAATCAACCTAGGGTTAGACGTTAGTAGCCTCGACGGAGGTATTAATATAACTTAAGGAATCCTACGAAACAAGTCAAGTGAATAAATTGTCTGGTTTAGTGTTAGATAACAAGTGAAGTCTAGGTGGATTCTTCCTCGGGTATTGTCTTAATCAATTGGTTTTTTTTCCCACAAGTATTTCCCCAAATTCATTCTTCTTTGTCTTAGAGTCTTTAGCTTAATAGTTAGTTAATTTAGATTAAACGACAATTCCCTTTATTTTAGGCTAGGTAATTAAAAGAAAGTTAGTATTAGTACTTTGAGTTCCTTTGGGTTCGACAATCCGGTCTTGCCTTAACTATACTACTGTTCGATAGGTATGCTTGCCTCAAATCATTTTCATAGTTAGTTTCCAGGTGTGAACATTCTTTATATAAATTTTAAAACTTTGACAAATCACTGCGATCAGAGCACATGGTCGTGTCTCAGCCCGTGTCCGACTCCATGTAACTCTCTAACTTGGGTCACACGGCCAACACACACGCCTGTGTGACTAGCCCGTATGCCCTAAAAATGGCCATACACACCCGTGTGCCAGACCGTGTACTAGGCCGTGTCAAACCTATAGGGTACACTGACTTATGCCACACGGCCAAGTCACACGCCCGTGTGTGAGGCCGTGTGGAGCATACTGACTTGATTTCTAAAACCACAACAGGGGACACACGGCCGTGTAACATAACCGTGTGTCACACACGGCTGAGACACACGCCCGTTTGTCTGCCTGTGTGGACAAAAATAGGCTATTTACCAAGCCATTTTGCCACCCAAATTTGCATGTACCTAAACAATCCAAATGGTACCAACTCAAGATACAAATATGCAACCAAAAAACATCAACAGTTGTTCAAATCATACCATTTCTTTACCATTAATACAAATCACAAATATACTACAATTTACATCTAATTTCATACCTAATTCACATATATAATTCAATTAACTAAACCTTTACCAGCCTACATCATTTTCCAGTAATTCACAAGCATGATACCATTTCCACAAACCTCATAATATAAGTTATTCACATATTCATCCATGAACTCAAAATATCAACCATATATGCACATATAAGCACATAACCAAATTCACCAAACTAAGCCAAATCTCATGGCTATATTTACAAACCATTACAAATGACCAAAATCATTATCAACTCATATTCAAAATGACTCAAAATACCTATACATGCGATATACTTAAAATACCAAAGTTCAAAGGTACCAAGTGATACGTGGTAGTGTGAAACGATCTCTGACGATCCCCGAATCTGAGCTAGCTTCGTTATCACTATAAAACACGGGAAAATACACAAAGTAAGCTATAAAGCTTAGTAAGCTCGTATGAAATAAACTTAATGCAGTCACATAAACAATATTCAATAATTTGGATACATCAATATGTAACTTACATTAGCTAACAAACCTTTCAAATACTCGTTCACAAGACAATATAATTTCATCCTCATTTCTTCGATTCAATGCTAAAATAGTTTATACACATACCTGCACCATCCTGTACAGATCTCATACACATTCTCGTCTTACATTTGCCCATTGAACCTTTCGGAATAGAAGTCGGATACTCAAGGATCTCACACGATAAGTACCTATACCCTGGCCCATAGCCAAATCAAGGTAACTTATCTCTAAAGTTTTAATATCATGTCCCGAAGCCAAAATCAGTCGATATGCATGGCCCGAAGCCAAATCGGTATATCTTGCACCTGAAGTGCTAACTCATGGCCCGAATCCAACATCAAAGTATCCCTAATGACATGTCACTAGCATCCTAAACTATTCCTAAGGTTCAACCAGGATTTCGAATGTAGAACCGTCGTCGAATCACTATCGTTCATATCCACAGTCTCGTATTTGCAATTCATGGAATATCAAAGCATATAAAGTACATTTTTATTGAAATTTATCACATACAAACTTACCTCAGATGTGTAAACGACGAAATGAGGCGATTAGTCGATAACTTTATCTTTTCCCCGATCCAAGTCTGTATTTCTCCTATCTTGATCTTAATAGACAATGGGAGCTTGGCCGAATGGAAGCCATAAGTATGGCTTTTTCTTTTTCCAAATTCAGCTAATGGAAGAAGATGAGTATAAATTATGAATTTTGTTTTGTTTATTTAACCTTTATTATCCAAATTACAAGTTTAACCTTAATGAACATTTACTATTTCAAATTTACCAAGCCACTATCATCCACTATCATAATAATGGTCTAATTACCACTTAAGGACCTTAAATTTAAGGTTCTATAGCTATTAGACACCTTTAGCTATTAGAACTCAAGTTTTACGCTTTACGTGATTTAGTCCTTTTTATCAAATTAACCATTCAAACGATAAAATTCTTTGACGAAATTTTCACACCAACATAATATCATACTGTAAACATTAAAATAATAATAAAATAAATATTTTGATCTCAAATTTGTGGTCTCAAAACCACTATTTTGATTTGACTAAAAACGGGCTGTTACAAAAACCGCTCCTAAAAATAGTTTTTTTTCCAAAATTGTTCATTTTTACACCTGATCGTGTACGTTAGAGTCTTAAAAATTCATATACAGAATGATCGAGCCTGGAAACTAACTGTGACAACGATTGAGGCAAGTGCACCTATCGAACAGTAGTATAGCTTAGTGGCAAGACCGGATTGTCGAACCCAAAGGAACCAGAAGTACTAATACTGACTCTCTTTCTATGATTTAGCCTAAGAAACAAGGGAGTTTATTGTTTAATCTAAAATTAACTAACTACTAAGCTAAAGATGCTAAGACAAAGAGAACGAACTTGGGAAAACACTCGTGAGAAAAACCAATTGATTAAGACGATACCTAAGGAAGAATCCACCTAGACTTCACTTGTTATCTAACTCTGAACCAGACGATTTATTCACTTGACTTGATCCGTAGGATTCCCTAATTTATATTAATACCTCTCTCGAGGCTACTAGCGTCTAACCCTAGGTTGATTAATTGAAATCTCTTTCTAATTAAAACCCCTAGAATTGCATTAACTCGATCTATGGACTCCCATATTAGGTTTGGCCCTAATTCGCATTTTTGTCACCCTATCTCTCGGGCGCGAGCAACTCTCTCGCTAATTATGCTAGATCTACTCTTAGGCAGGGACTTTTGCTCCTCCACCTAAGCACATCAATACTTGAATCAATATCCCAAAAATATCAAAACAAGAATTAAGAACACATAATTAAGAACAAATCAAGTATTTATCATATAGTTCAGCAAACGATAACAAGATTCATCTTAGGTTTCATCCCCCTCAGGTATTTGAGGGTTTAGTTCATAATCATAAAAGAATACATCTCAGAAGAAAAGATAAAACAAAACATAAGAAAAACCCTAAAACTCCCTGAAGGAATTTAAGAGAAGATCCTCCGTCTTGAGTATGATTTCGGCTTCTTGAGATGAATCAACTAGCTTTCTTCGAGTAAATCCCAGGATTCTGACCTCTCTGGATTGGCTCCTTGGCCTAGCTGGACGCCCCCGACAGAAGGCTTCTGTCGAATCCCTTTTTAGGTCATACTTAGGGTGTTTATATAGACTTTGGAATGTGTTTCTTCGCCTCTAAGTATCCTAATTTGAGTGAAATTCCTCTTTGTCACGGCAGGGACACGCCCTTGGCACACGCCTGTGTGAATCGTGGCCAGGCCGTGTTCGAGTCTATAAATGAGGCACGACCGTGTGGATTTGGCCTAGGCCGTGTCGATTTCTTTCTTTGGCCTATTTGGTCTGTTTTAAGCCCGTTTTCCGTTCTTTTCATCCTCCTATGCTCTCCTGAGTATAAAACATGAAATTAAAGGATTAAGAGCACCAAATTACATAATTCAAGGGATAAATCATCCAAAAGTATTCTAAATGTGGGCTTTAAAATATGTTACTATTACAGTTTATCAAATACCCCCACACTTAAGCTTTTGCTTATCCTCAAGCAAAATTCTCAACTCACAATTAAAACGAACTTCCTCGATTCATAATATTCATCAATAATGTTTCATCATAATTCAAAGATAATTCACACATGGATAATTCAACTCAAAGAGTCCTAAAGATTCAAACAATCTAAGTCATACATTTTGTAGCATGAAAACATAGGTGTTTCCCATCATCTAAATAATTACCTCTGATTCAAAATTGACAAGGATTGACATCCTTACTAAAGATTCACTCAAATCACTCGAGGTGTTTAAGGTTCAGGAAAAAACACTTATAAGTCAAACATGAAAAGTTAATCCCATAGGCTTGCATGAAAATCAAATCTCCACCACTATAATATGAGATGATACACAAATCAAAAGGTCTTTAACAGGGTTGTAACAGGGCTTGGGTTAAAGGTGTGGATAAAGGCTAAATTAGAGGGTTAGAATCAAGATTAACCTGACAAATTACCTAACTAGAAACAACAATCTGATAGTAAATAATTACATCAATTGAAAACTCATAATACTAATAATAACACGAGCTTCTTCTAAAGATGTGAATTTAACTGTTTTAAGCTCATAGAACATAGAACTAATAATGAATATACTTCGTTCATTTTTTTTGTTTGTTTTTTTGTTTTTTTTAAAGAACAAACCAAGTAATAATAAGATAGAATTTAACAACTGATAAAGAAAATAGTTAAGTAATCGATCAAATCAAATCTCGATATAGAGGTAGTCAAGAAGAATGGTAATAACAAATACAAAGGGTTTGGGGTTAATATTAGTGGGTGAGTCAATAAAAAGGGTTGTTAGGATCAAAGGGGTTCACTAGGGGTTAATTCTGATGGTAGGCTTTTTATGGAGTAAGTGGGTTAAATCTTAGGTGCCTTTATCATCTCTGTATATCAAATCAAAGGTGTGGTCTCGACATGCATAATCGATGCAAGTTTTAGAATAACAAACCAATGTTGACACACTCACAATCAATAAAGTGAGCAAGAAAAAGAATATATGCTCTATAAGGCTCAAAATCTCACAAAAATTATGTGTTTTTCATGTCAACCTCGTAAATTTCAAACTTCAAAGTAATATTCAAATTTAGGTAGACAACCTAAAAAAATTTTTAATTTCTGAAAAATAGACTTAAAATGCTTGATTCCCTAGTATCTTAAAGTTTAAATCATCAACGCACAATTAACTATGACTTAATCCAAAAAATATCAATAAAAATCATAAATCAGGGGAAATTTCATTCTAATAGTAATATGAGAAAATTACTTAAGAAACAAGATATAATTCAGGATTTGAGAATAATGAAAAAAGTTAGGCACTTTTAAGATTCACCCCCACACTTAAGATGTACATTGCCCTCAATGTACAAAGATGTATAAAAGCATTATAGTAAGAAGATCAAAAGATAGGGATAGAAGTGAAACTTCTTGAATTTTGGATGGAATCCTTGGAGGATGTTTCATGACGAATGTGATGACTAGGTATAAGTGATGTTTTCATTCCTTGAGTGGTATATTTAATCTATTTAATCTGCGAAGTCATCAATTAAATTTTAGGGAGTGGATGTTGTTATGGAAACTTTAGAGTTAGACATCCAGTGATAAAGTGAAATCAATAATACTAATGAAACTTTCAAGTCTTTAGACAGTAAACTAAAATAGAAGCAAAATAAAAACGAAAATAAAAGTAGAAATAGAGATAGAAATAAAAATAAGAATAAAAATAAAAATAAAAGGACTCAGAGGTCCTCTGCATCAGCTGGGTCGCAAGGTGGTGGTGGCGATGAGATATGAAGGTACTGACATATCTGGTGGAGGGTGGTGTCAATATGGTCTAAACGCTGGAAGCATTGCTACTCAAATCGTGTTAGGCGCTCAAATATGTTCGAAATAGATGCTGCTGCATGGAATGGGCGATGACTCGGTGGTGGGGCTTCTTGTGGTGGGGGGACATCATCAGGAATGTCCTCAGGGTCCTCTTCACCTGTGATAGGTGCTAGCCGATATTGGGGAGGATCGGTCTCACATCGACGTTGAATCATCCTCATGTGTAGCATCGTCTGGATGCCCTGTGGGGACATCTGACCTATCAGTGTGAGTGAGGAGATCTGTGCGTCTGTGTTGAGGAGCTTGAAATATCGAGCCAAGTGTGTGATGTAGGGACCCATAGATATGACTCCCCTCCTATGTTGCTCCGTCTGATGTTGAATGGCGTGAGCTATGAAATAGGCTAGGTCGAAAACGTGCCCATTCGCCATGCACCATAGGAAGTAAGCGTCATGAGTGTTGATGACGCCAGTGCTCTCTCGTCTACCTGTCAGTGTATGAGCTAAAATAGCGTGTACGTACCTTAGGGATGGGGCGAGAGCCGTCGCCTTGGAGCGACTTGGGTCATAAGAGGCGTTGTTAGGGGCTATGTTGTACCAATATCTCGTGGGAGTGTTATGGATATGGCGATGAAGCTCGGAGAGATCATTATCCTCCATGAATTCGTCAGTATAGAGTCCCAATGCGGCCCTGAATTGCGGTACATTCAGTTCTCGTATAATGCCTCCGAGACGAAATTGGATCGTACCGGGGTCGTCGTGCTGCGTCATTACCGTCTGAAGATGGAAAGTGGAACAGAGCTCCAAAGTGAGCTCTAGATATGTGGGCTCGATGATATTGAAGAATTGGCCCCAAGGATCGGTAGTCAGGAGAGCTCGTACGTCATCGGCTAGTTGGACCTGCTCCAAAGCGGTCCAATCAACACATCTCCCTGTACCGAGAGGTCGCGCGCTGAGTATCTTATAAAGGTCCTCTTGGGCTTCTGGAGGAAATCGTAAGAATGGGTGTCGCACTTCGATGATGCGCTGGCTGATGACGAACCGGGTCCCTTTCATTTTTTTGAAATGGGAACGGCAGTTTTTCGGCTGCGTGGAGGAGTCATTATTTTCCTAAAAATAGGAAGTATTCAAAAGAAAGCATTCAAATATTGTTTGCAGCCAAGACGTATATTTTCCTATCTTAATGCCCAAGTAATATAAATTGTTCGCTAAACGGAGTGATAAGCTAACAATCTAGAACTAATTAAGAAATAGAAATAAATATTGAATATCTAATAGAAATTTCAATGATCAAAGGTAAAGAAAAAATAAGTAGAATAGGAAAAAAAAAGGTGACCGGTGGGGCTGTTGAGGCTGTGGTCGGCGTACGGGTGTGGAGGATGGCTACACGGGCATATGCTGCAAATAAAAGAGGGAACATGACAGAGTCGCAATTTTGGGTGGGCGTGTGTTCCGTCGGCACGGGCATGGTCTGGTTTGTACGTGAAGACGAGGGGAATATGGGGTAGGAAGGGTCAAGGAAGGAAAAGATTTTGCTGGTGGCTGGAGTGGGGTAGTGTTTTTGGAGAAAAACGGCTAGGGTTTGTGATTTGGGGGGGACCTTGGGGAAGACGAGTGTTGGGTGCTTTAAATAGGGGTGGGAGACACAGGCAGGGGCCACGCCCGTGTTCCCTTTATTCAACTCTTATTTTTCGAGAATTTTAAATTTAGGCGCGTTAATGCAGTGTCACACGCCCGTGTCAATTTTTTCTATGCCTGTGCTTCGTAAGTCAGTGTCGTCCACGGTCCTAAGGCACGGGCGTGTCTTATGCCCATGTTTGGTTACTCAGTGTTCACCACTGGTTGGATGCACGGGCGTGTCGCACGCCCATGTCGATTACTCAGTATCGGCCGCGGTTGAGCCGCACGGCCATATCTTTTAGTCGGAGCCCGTGTCTTGGGAAAATTTTTTATCCTGTTTCTACACGGTCGCCGCCACGCCCATGTACTCAGTCGTGGTGTCCACACGGCCACGGCCACGGCCGTGTGTAAGGCCGTGTGGTACGTAAACCCTGTGCTTAGTAAACTGGTTAGTTTTTAGTTAGGCGCTAAAAATTGAAAATATAATCATTAGTGAAGTTAGTGCTCGGGTTGCCTCCTGAGAAGCGCTCGTTTAAAGTCTTAAGCTAGACTTCCCCTATTTTCATTTTTAAAATGAAGGTTCACGGAGCCGAAGCTCCTCTCTCATATCCCTGAAATCGTCTCCATTATAAATTTTCAGTTGCTAACCATTTACCTTGAATCTGCCATGAGTTGGATGAGTTACCTCGACTGTACCGTAGGGAAAGATAGTTTTGATTATGAATGGACCTGACCATCTTGATTTTTGCTTCCCAGGAAACAATTTGAGCCTTGAATTGTATAGCAGAACTAAGTCTCCTACTTTGAATTGCTTTGACTGCTTTAAACGAGCATCATAGCGTCACTTTGTCCCCTCCTTATATAATCGTGAGTTCTCATAGGCCTCAGCTCGCCATTCATCTAGCTTGTTTAACTGCATCATCCTCTTCTCACTTGCGGTTTTAAGATCATAATTCAAGAATTTTATAGCCCAGAAAGCTTTTTGTTCTAACTCAAATGGTAAATGACAACTCTTCCCATAGACAAGTTTGTATGGGGATGTTCCTATGGGAGTCTTAAATGCTGTTCTATAGGCCCATAACGCATCGTCTACTTTTAATGCCCAATCTTTCCTATTTGATTCTACCGTTTTCTCTAGAATACGCTTAAGTTCTCGATTTGCTACTTCCGCTTGTCCACTGGTTTGAGGGTGATAAGGGGTAGATGTTCTGTGGTGTACTCCATATTTTTTCAAGACCTTGTCAAATTGCGTATTGCAAAAATGAGTACCCCTATCACTAATAATTGCTCTGGGTGTTCCAAATCGAGAGAAAAGTTTTTTGAGAAATTTCACCACTATTCTGGCATCATTAGTGGGTAAAGCCTGGGCTTCTACCCATTTTGACATATAGTCTACTGCTACTAGGATGTATTTATTCCCAAATGAGCTAGGGAATGGGCCCATAAAATCAATACCCCATACATCAAAAATTTCACATGATAGCATGTATGTTTGAGGCATTTCATCACGTTTAGAAATATTACCTGTTCTTTGGCATCTGTCGCATGAAGCAACATACCTGTTGGCGTCTTTGAACAAGGTTGGCCAATAAAAACCTGATTCGAGCATTTTATGTGTTGTCTTAATCCCGCTGTAATGTCCTCCTGAAGGTCTTGAATGGCAATGTTCTAGGATTTTGCTTGCTTCTACTTTTGTAATGCATCTCCGAATTACTTGATCTGCACATATACGGAAAAGAAAAGGATCCTCCCAAAAATAGTTTTTAACATTAGTAAAGAATCGCTTCTTTTGATGATGTGTTAACCTTTTTGGAAGAATGTTAGCAGCTAAATAATTCGCAATATCTGCAAACCAAGGTACCTCGGAGTTAGATATAGTGAATAGTTATTCTTCGAGAAACGAGTCGTTTATCTCACTCTCATCTAGTTCTTTGATATGTGGATTTTCAAGCCTAGAAAGATGATCTGCTGCAAGATTTTTAGCTCCCTTCTTATCTCGTATTTCCAAATCAAATTCCTGCAAGAGTAAGATCCATCATATGAGTCGAGGTTTTACATCAGATTTAGTTAAAAGATAACGAAGAGCTGAATGGTCAGTGTAAACGACAACTTTAGATAATATCAAATACTGTCTAAATTTGTCAAATGCAAAAACTATAGCTAGCAATTCTTTTTCTGTGGTGGTGTAGTTTTCCTGTGCGGGCGTCAATGTTCTGCTAGCATAATAAATTGGTTGAAAGTGCTTGTCTCTTCACTGTCCCAAAACTGCACCAACTGTAAAATCACTCGCATCACACATTAGTTCAAAGGGTAAATTCCAATCAGGTGCAATTATGATTGGAGCATTTGTTAGTTTATCTTTGAGGATATTAAATGCATCTAAACATTCCTGATCAAAATTGAAAGGTACATCTTTTTTCTAGTAATTTCGTTAAAGGCTTAGCTATTTTAGAAAAATCTTTAATAAATCTTCTATAAAATCCAGCATGTCCTAAGAAGCTTCTAATAGCCTTTACTGAACTAGGGGGAGGTAATTTTTCTATGGTTTCAACTTCTGCTTTATCTACCTCAATCCCTTTACTAGAAATTTTATGTCCTAACACAATCCCCTCTCGAACCATAAAGTGACATTTTTCCCAATTTAAAACAAGGTTCGTTTCCTCACATCGCATTAGAACTCGTTTTAAATTTTTAAGGCAAAGATGGAAAGAATTACCGAATACCGAAAAGTCATCCATAAATACCTCCATAATGTCTTCCACAAGTTCATCAAAGATGGCTAGCATGCAGCGTTGAAAAGTAGCAGGAGCATTACATAATCCAAAAGGCATTCTACGATAAGCAAACGTACCGTATGGACATGTAAATGTTGTCTTTTCTTGATCCTCAGGGGCTATCGGGATTTGGAAGTAGCCGGAGAGTCCGTATAGGAAGCAGTAGTACATATGCCCAGATAATCTTTCTAACATCTAATCAATAAATGGCAAAGGAAAGTGATCTTTTCTGGTGGCGTCATTCAACTTTCTATAGTCAATACAGACTCTCCAACCTGTGACTGTTCTGGTAGGAATTAATTCATTCTTTTCGTTGGCTACAACAGTCATGCCTCCTTTCTTTGGAACAACCTACACAGACTTACCCAAGTGTCATTGTAAATAGGATAAATTATTCCAAAGATCTAGAAGTTTAATTACCTCACTTTAACAACTTCTTTAACGTTGGGATTCAATCGTCTTTGAGGTTGCACACATGGTTTATACTCATCTTCCATTAAAATTTTGTGGGTGCAAAACGATGGGCTTATTCTTTTAATGTTAGAAATTTTCCAGTGCTATGGCTCTTTTATGTTCCCTTAGTACCTGTAGCAACTCGTCTTTCTCTCTTGGTTCCAGTTCTGAAGATATAATTACTTGTAGCGTAGAGTTATCCCCTAGGAATGCATATTCCAATTGTTTTGGCAACTGTTTTAAATCTAATTTAGGTGGCTCATCAATAGAGGGTTTTTGTTTTAGTTCGTCGTTGATTTCAATACCCTCTTCTTTCATCTGTCTAGAGGAAGATGTATTAGAATTCAATTCATTGATATCATCATCTACCCCCTCACCTTGTGTTAGACACAGTTCCATCGTGTCGTTATGTATGATTTCCTGCAAAGAATCTTGAATAATGTGATCAGTGGCATCAATAAAATAACAGGAATCATCTTGTTCTCTAGAATATCGCATAGCATCGTAAATTTGAAAAATAATTTCCTCGTCGCCTACCCTTAGCGCAAGTTTACCATCACTGACATGAATAACGGCCCTAGCAAAGTAGCTAAAAGGGACGCCCCAAAATTAAAGGTACCTCAACATCCTCATTCATGTCAAGCACAACAAAATCAACAGGAATATAAATTTATCAACTTTTACCTAATATCTTCGATAATTCCCTAGGATATTTAATGATCCGTCATCTAACTAAATACTCATCCTAGTGGGTTTAGGTTCCCGAGACCAAGTTGCTTAAACATTTTATAAGGTATTAAATTAATATCGCACCTAGATCACCTAGTGCTTTCTCTACGCTCAAACTACCAATTAAACAGGAATAGTGAAACTTCCCGGATCTTTCAATTTGGTTGGTAGCTTGTTTTGGATGATGGTGAACATTCTTCATTGAGTTCCACTCGTTGATATCTCTTCAAACTTCCTTTTATTTGTTAGAAGCTCTTTTAGGAATTTTATGCGACGCTTTCGGATCTGCATGAAATAGCTTCAACAAAAGGTAAATTAATATGTATCTGCTTAAAAAGTTCAAGAAATTTACCATTGTGCGCTAAGCGGTCTTTCTTCAACTTTGTCGGATATGGGATCGATGGCTTAAATTCTTCACGTGCCGGTGTTACTTTCTCGATTTCCTCATTTTTTTCTTTATTAGTTTCTTGTGGCATCTTCTTTTCTGTTTCAACCAATTCCTTACCACTCCTTAATGTTACTGCCTTCACTTGCTCTTGTGGTTGTTCTGATATGATCTTGGCAAGTTGTCCTAACTGGTTCTTGGTTCCTTGAATCGATGCTTGTTGATTTTTAAGTATTGTCTCGATGTTTTGAAAGCGGGTTTCTGACACTGCTATGAATTTTGTCAGCATCTCCTCAAGGTTCGGCTTCTTTTCCTGTGGGTAAGGCTGTTGTTGGAAGTTTTGAGGGGGTTGTTGTCTCTGGTTTCCTTGACCATCCCATGAAAAATGGGGATGGCTCCTCCAACCTGGATTATAAGTATTGCTATAAGGGTTAGTCTGAGGTCTAGAATTATTACCCATATAGTTTATCTGTCCGTTTTCCATGCCATGGTTGTAGGATGGATATTCTGTATTGCCCATTCCTCCTACATTCATATTGCACTGCATAACTGAATGTACCTGCAAAGAATTACACAAACCATCAATCTTTTTGTTTATCATCTCTACCTGATTTGATAGCATGGTCACTGGGTCGAGGTTAAAAACACTAGCAGCTTTTGTTGGCCTTGTCTCGTGACTTGCCACCGATAATTATTCGGTGACATCTCTTTAATAAACTCGTAGGCGACCTCGTGTGTTTTGTTATTCAAGGTTCACGGCCGTCAATCAATCAATCAACTCGGTTGAAGGATTTACACCGTTATAAAAGGTTTGGACTTGTAGCCACAATGGTAATCCATGGTGTGGGCACCTTCTCAATAGATCTTTGTATCTCTCCCATGCATCATAAAGTGTCTCAAAATCCATCTGCACAAAAGAAGAGATATCATTCCTTAACTTAGCCGTTTTAGCCGGCGAAAAATATTTTAATAAAAAATTTTCGGTCATTTGATCCCATGTAGTGATTGACCCTCGTGGAAGAGAATGCAACCACTGTTTGGCTTTATTCCTCAAAGAAAAGGGAAATAACTGAAGACGAATGGCATCATCAGAAACACCATTTATTTTGAACGTATCGCAAAATTCTAGGAAATTTGCCAAGTGATTGTTTGGATCTTCATCCTGCAAACCATCAAATTGAACAAATTGTTGTATCATTTGAATTGTGTTAGGTTTCAGTTCAAAATTATTTTCAGCAATAGTAGGTCTAACAATACTTGATTCAGTACCAACTAAACTAGGCTTAGCATAATCATACATAGTACGAGGAGCATGATTCTCGGCCACCTCTGGAGGTAGCGGATTATTCTCAGCCATCTCTTCGGTAGTATTGTTCTCGTCTTCTTGCTCTTCTTCTATGTAAGTTAAGCTTCGCCTTATTTCTCTACGATTTATACGAACGGTTCCTTCAATATCACTGTCGTAAATTAAGGGTCATGTCGGGTTCATTCTAGTCATAAACTAGAGGTACCTGCAAGGAACAAAGAAAGAGAAAAATTAGCAAAAATGAAAATAAAAGTAAATTGCAAAAATAAAAAAATGGCTAAAGTAATAAAAGTTGAGCGTTATTAATGTTTTAGTTCCCCGGCAACGGCACCAAAAACTTGATCGTATACGTCAGAGTCTTAAAAATTTATATACAGAATGATCGAGCCTGGAAACTAACTGTGACAATGATTGAGGCAAGTGCACCTATCGAACAGTAGTATAGCTTAGTGGCAAGACCGGATTGTCGAACCCAAAGAAACCAGAAGTACTAATACTGACTCTCTCTATTATTTAGCCTAAGAAACAAGGGAGTTTGTTGTTTAATCTAAAATTAACTAACTACTAAGCTAAATATGCTAAGACAAAGAGAATGGACTTAGGAAAACACTCGTGAGAAAAACCAATTGATTAAGACGATACCCAAGGAAGAATCCACCTAGACTTCACTTGTTATCTAACTCTGAACCAGATGATTTATTCACTTGACTTGATCCGTAGGATTCCCTAATTTATATTAATACCTCTTTCGAGGCTACTAACGTCTAACCCTAGGTTGATTAATTGAAATCACTTTCTAATTAAAACCCCTAGAATTGCATTAACTCGATCTATGGACTCCCATATTAGGTTTGACCCTAATCCGGTAGATTTTCATCACCCTATCTCTAGGCACGTGAGCAACTCCGCTTAATTTTGCTAGATCTACTCTTAGGCACGGACTTTTTCTCCTCCACCTAAGCACATCAATACTTGAATCAATATCCCGGAAATATCAAAACAAGAATTAAGAACACATAATTAAGAACAAATCAAGTATTTATCATATAGTTCAGCAAACGATAACAAGATTCATCTTAGGTTTCATCCCCCTTAGGTATCTGAGGGTTTAGTTCATAATCATAAAAGAATACATCTCAGAAGAAAAGATAAAACAAAACATAAGAAAAACCCTAAAACTCCCTGAAGGAATTGAAGAGAAGATCCTCTGTCTTGAGTATGATTTCGGCTTCTTGAGATGAATCAACTGGCTTTCTTCGAGTAAATCCCACGATTCTGACCTCTCCGGCTTGGCTCCTTGGCCTAACTGGACGCCCCCGACAGAAGGCTTCTGACGACTCCCTTTTTAGGTTATACTTAGGGTGTTTATATAGACATTGGAATGTGTTTCTTCGCCTCTAAGTATCCTAATTTGAGTGAAATTCCTCTTTGTCACGGCAGGGACACGCCCTTGGCACACGCCCGTGTGAATCGTGGCTAGGCCGTGTTCGAGTCTATCAATGAGGCACGGCCGTGTGGATTTGGCCCAGGCCGTGTCGACTTCTTTCTTTGGCCCATTTGGCCCGTTTTAAGCCCGTTTTCTGTTCTTTTCATCCTCCTATGCTCTCCTGAGTATAAAACATGAAATTAAAGGATTAAGAGCACCAAATTACATAATTCAAGGGATAAATCATCCAAAAGTATGCTAAATGTGTGCTTTAAAATATGTTACTATTACGGTTTATCAACACCCACGCGTGATAGCAGTCAGCCGGTTGATTTTGCGATGAGGAAATGTGGTCTCGGGACGAAGGCTCTATTTTTTGTAAAAATTAGGTCATTTGGTACCTGTTTCATGTCATCCTTTCACATTTGGTTTATATTTCACGACTTTTTCCTGCACAAACACTTACCAAACATATGCCAAAACATAACATTTAACCAAATCCAATAATCCATTCCAATATAGCTTCTAATTGACATCAAAACATACTAATTCCATGTGTTCAAACTCAATCTATTCAACCATACCTTTTGTGACGCCCTGATACCCAAGTCAGAAACTGAGACTGGATACGAGACATTACTATACTTGAACTTAAGTAAACATGTACTTACGGGCTGTAAAATTTTGTTTCAAAACAGAAACTTCTCTTTCTTAATCAAAACATACGTTTCATGGGCCTACGAGGCCTTAAACACCTATCCGGAAACTTTCGGAACTCAATCGGGAAATTTTCCTCGAAACAGGGGTCACATGCCCATGTGACTTGGGATACGCCCGTGTACCCCTAAGACATGCCCGTGTCTTCCACCTGTGGTCGACACTGACTAATTTCACACGGCCTTGACACGCCCGTGGCTTTGGCCCATGTGCTAAACTTTGGCATTCTGACTTATCCACACGGTCCATACACACACCCGTGTACTTCAACCGTGTGGCAATTCAAATTACAAGTGCAAGGTGCAGACTTCACACGGCCAGGGCACACGCCCGTGTGCTAACCGTGTGTCACACACGGCCTAAACAAACGGCCGTGTGATTAGCCCGTGGTCTATTCTCGACTTAAAACACTAATGTGTAGGGACACACGCCAGACACACACGCCCGTGTGTCTATCCGTGTGGGCACCTAGAGGCTATTTTCCAAGCCAATTGCCACCCTGAGATCAAAATCAATCCAATACTCAATTCACTAACTTAAGTATTACATCTAACATGAACAAGGATGCATACTTCATTGATAAATAAAAACATACATACTTAATCATTCATGACCCATCTCTTTGGCCATATACAAAAAGAATACTAAGCTTGATAGCCAACACTTTGGCTAATTTTAAAACATAACTCAAAATGAAATGCTTCCTATACATGCCATACTTAATATAAACAACTTGGCTATACCAAAATAGCGATTGATAGTGTGCTCCGAGCTCCGATGACGATGATCCACGAGATTAGCTTGGCGGGACTACATGGAAAGAAAAAATTAAAGACGTAAGCATTTCACTTAGTAAGTTTGCATGTAATGCATATAACAACGTATATATATATATACTTAACATACTCATTCATCATAAGCAAAGGCATTGCTAAGTTCACATGCTTGAGCTTACTTACTCTTAATGATTCTTACACTTATCATGGTACTTACTAGTCTCGTGCTTGTAAGGTAAACAAGGTACCTGTATCACTTAATCATATAGGTTAGCATACTTTGTTAAGGTAAGCATAATCTTACTTCATCATTCATAACATGAATAATACTCTTAGTTAAATTTGACTAGCAGACTTTGATGATAGCTTTACTTGCTTAACTTTCTTGCTTTCTCATTTATTCTTTACTCTTTTGCCTGATGAATTACTATGAATAACCGAGGATACTAAATCTCATCTCACATATATCTCGATGCCAAAGCCATATCCTAGATATGGTCTTACATGGGATCTCTCAACTTGGTATCGATGCCATGTCTTGACATGGACTTACACGAAGTCTTCCTTGTGTGTTCCCTTGGGAACTTACCATTGCCATGTCTTGACATGGTCTTACTTGGTATCTTTACTCATGAACAGGTCAATGCCGAGCCTTGGCTTGGACTTACATGAAGTCTTCCTTGTTACTCACCAATTGCCATGCCTTGGCTTGGACTTACATGGGATCTCTATCTCATGATAGCTTTTCAATGCCAAGACTTGTCTTGGACTTACATGACATCTTTACTTGGAGACTCACCAATGCCATGCCTTGGCTTGGGCTTATATGGGTCTTCATCTCATAATAACTCTTCAATGCCAAGACTTGTCTTGGTCTTACATGATAACTTGCTTGATTGCCGATGCCATGCCTTGGCTTGGTCTTATACGGACTTTCTTGTCTCATGTGATAGATCGAGTATCCTAAGTAATTCAACTTCAATCAGGACTTTCTCATGCTTAATCTCATTGATTTCTTTGTTTAACATAGCATCAAAAATCTCATGGAATTAAGATATATTCTACATCATACTAAGCAATTCAATGATATTAATCATAAAGCTTAGAAATCATGCAAACTTACCTCAATGTACAAAATGTATGTAGAAATGCAATTTAGTCCTCGACTTTGTTCTTGCCTCGGTTTCGATCCGGGCTTCGTTTTTCTTGATTAGCAAGATTCGAAAATTGAAGAACCCTAGCTATGGAGTCTCTCAAATTTTCAGCACAAGGAAGAAGAAGATGAATAAGATTTTTATCATCTTTTCCCACTTTAATCATTTAATTGATAAATGACCAAAATGCCCTTCTCTTTAAAAAATCACAATTTACTAACTCATGTCCATTTTTGTCCAAAAATTATAATTTGGGAAAATTGCTATTTAAGGACTTCTAATTAATAATCCAAAGCTATTTTATACAAAAAGCTTCTAGAATCTCATATTTTGCAACTTTTGCAATTTAGTCCTAATGGACCCCTTTAATAGAAATTTTCACAAAATTTCTACATAGAACTTTCATACTATCATGAAAACATCTCTTAAACCTTAAAAACTCAATTTTTACTAACTCAGATTTGTGGTCTCGCACCACTATTCTGATTAGGCCCTAAATCGGGCTGTTACACCTTTAACCATTTAATACAGTCATTTTATCATACCATTTCATACTCAAATTTGTCATTCAAGTACCGTATATACAACTTATCATAATACCAAAACATACACAAGTATATATATGAAGATTAGCCTTCCCAAAATCAAACATTTACTAAAGTTAAACCAAAGTTAACATATCAAACAACTATGTACATGCCACATAACTGGACTTAAAAACGATTGAAAAACTACCGAATTACAGGGAAGGGGAAAACAACAGGGTAAGCATTGAATGCTTAGTAAGTTCATATGAAATTTAATTAACTTACCTTGACATTACAACAATTAGCAATTAATTCACATTGGTATATAATATGACATCCTTTGGCAACCTTATACTTTCATATGCAATTCAACCAATAGGTTAGCTCATATGTATAACACGAACTTATAACTCAAACCATCTATATGTACCACAATACCATCTTATATCATATACTATTCAATCCATATTCAATGTGCAAACATAATCAATTCAATTCATGTTCAAACATTGCATCATTTTGTTTCCATTTAATTATCATTTTCTCTCCCGATAGAACCTTAGTAAACCAAAGTCAGGTACATAAAACTAGGGGTGAGCGTTTGATCGAATCGAATGAAAAAAATTTGAGTTAATCGAGTTGACGAATCTTATTTTATCATCCTAACTCGATTTGAAATTTTCTTGAATCGAGTCAAGTGAGATGGAATTCAAATCGAATCAAATATATTTGTTCAATTTAAATTTTAAGAAATGACTTTGGGTCCTTGTAACCATTGTCACCCATCGTAATCAAATTTGCCTACCGTAATCAAATTTGTTATTAAGTTTCATCTCCTCATAATTTATTTATTACTCTTTTATATACAAGTTAGCTTTTTTGCTTGCTTAGTTGTTTTAATTATCTTCTGGTTTTTTTCACTATATATTTTGTAACACCCCTTACCCGTATTCGAAGCCAAAACAGAATATGAGGCATTACCGGGCATAAACACAAGCAATCATACAAAAACGAGACGTGATTACAAGGCCCAAAACATGCTTTGGAAGCGGTTCGGGACTAAACCAAGAACTTTAGAAAGTTTTACGACACTTAGAAAATATTTGCTAAAACAGGGGTCACACACCCGTGTGGGTTCGGGACACGCCCGTGCTACAGGCCGTGTTCAAAATAGGGAACTCTCTGACTTTGCTACACGGCTGTGCCACATGCCCATGTGCTAGGCCGTGTGGTCGATTTAATTTTCATAATTTTTCATAAAATAGGTGCAGACTTCACACGGCTGGGGTCCACGCCCGTGTCCAAGGCCGTGTAGCACACACGGCTGAGACACATGCCCGTGTCTCTGCCCATGTGCTATATTATGGACATTCTGTTTTGCATCAATTAAGGTGCAGGGACACACGCCGGGATCAGGTGTCACACACACCGCCTAG
Organism: Gossypium sturtianum; assembly: GCA_025698515.1. NCBI lineage: Eukaryota > Viridiplantae > Streptophyta > Magnoliopsida > Malvales > Malvaceae > Gossypium > Gossypium sturtianum. The sequence continues at coordinate 58,545,895 of CM046945.1, read as the reverse complement.
ACACACGCCTGTGTGTGTCTGCCCGTGTGGACAAAAACAAGGCTATTTACCAAGCCATTTTGTCACCCTTCCATGCACATACCTACACAACAAAACATAGCAACAATCCAAACACATACACTCAACCAAATCAGCCATATCATTCACATGCTATTTTCTATCACATACAACATCACATACTTGTCAACTCAAACCATGCAAATTCTCACATCCATGAAAGACATCATCATATGCATATATAACTAAACCAACATTAGCCAATTCAAATGGCCACTTACAAAATGAATTATCCACCATACTTAACACTTAAGAATTTGGACATACATTAACATCATACATGCGCCAATTGAACATCCTTAGCCATTCCAATGGCTAAGTCACAAAATATTACTTACAAGCCTTCATCTAAGCCAAGTAGCTTATACATGCCATTATACCAAAATGAATCATTTAGCTATACCAAAAAGGAGATTTGTGGATAGTGTGATCTTACTCCGAACGAATCCTCCAACCTTCGTGAGCCTTACGAGCACTATAAAACAAGGAAACGTAAAACGGGGTAAGCATTTTCATGCTTAGTAAGTTCGCGTAATAGAAAGAAACTTACCGGTTATGATTATTCAAATAAGCATATATATATGCATTCATTCCATCAATATTTTGACAAGTTACCTAAACACATTCACTGATTAAACAAGTTAGTCATACACATCATGAAGTTATCAAACCAACATAGATGAGCTCACCATAGTATAAACTTTCATATCATTTCACTATTCCATTTTTCAAGATTTCTTTTCATTGAACTATTGTAATTTCGATGGATACTCGGGTAGTATACTCGAGGTATACATGTCAATCGTTTGTCAATTCACATCCAAAGTGCTCCTCAAGCACATATTCATAGAGCACACTCTCAAGCCACATTTATATAACAGGATTACCAGTCCAGGCTTAATCCCGTCTTTAACATTCGCTCCCGAAAGCTTATTCAGGATTACCAGTCCAGGCTAAATCCTTTCGATAATGTTAGCTCTAATGAGCCTACTATGGATTACCCGTCTGGGCTAAATCCATTTCATAACATTTACTCAAGAGAGTGCAGCTCAGGATTACCTGTCCGGGCTAAATCCTTTCTATATCATTTTGTTCATTTCAAGGAAATTATTATAATCCATCGAAATACAATGCTCAACCGGGACAATGACATTTTATTCGTGTTTATCATATTGTGATTATTTCATAGGGTATATCATCACATATATATTATCTCAATTACACAATTCAATTAAAACATAATAACATACCAAATTAAATTACACGAACTTACCTTGAGAATGGTTCATATTTGAAACTCAACTAATCCGAGACTTTTCGTTTTCCTCGATCTAGTTCCGTAATCGGTTGTTCCGGGTCTATATAAGCAAATTTGACTATCAATTCATCATTTTACACATACATTTACATTAATTTGCATCCTAGACAAAATTACTATTTTGTCCTTAACTTTTTGACATTTTACATTTTAGTCCCTAGGCTCGTAAAATGAAATATGTTCAATTTCTTGGTAACCCAAGCCTAGCCGAACCATTTTCATGCTTGTAGCAGTCCACCTTTTCCATTAAATCAGATTTTTACTACCCATTTTATAACTTTTTTACAATTAGGTCCTTTTTATGCATTTTCATCAAAAATCACATAGTAAAAGTTGTTTATCACACATCAAACATGCACAATCTACCATTAAACATCAAAATACACATATTTCTAATATGGGTCAAACCCTAGACATCAACCACATCTTAAATTAATGGTAGAAATAGGTAGTTCGGATGATAACGACTTCAAAAATGTAAAGAGCATTAAAAATGGGGCTAGGATGTACTTACAATCAAGCTTGAAAGTTGAACAAACCCTAGCTATGGTGACCTTCAAATTTTCGGCACAAGGTAGGAGAAGATGAACAGATTTTGCTTTCATTTTGCTTATTAATTCATTTAATTACTAAATGACCAAAATGCCCTTTTTGCCAAACTTTAAAATTTCACCTAATCATGACCATTTTTGTCCATAAACTTAACTAATGGTCTAATTATCATATAAGGACCTCTAATTTAAAATCTCATAGCAATTGGGCGCCTTTAACATCTAGAATTTAAGTTTTGCACTTTTTACAATTTAGTCCTTAAAACTAAATTGAGTGCCCAAACGTCAAAATTTTCGAACAAGATTTTCACAGAATAGTTCCATAAAATTGTAGACCATAAAAATATAATAGAAACAAATTTTACTGTGTTGGATTTATGGTCCCGAAACCACTGTTCCGACTAGACCTAAAATCGGGCTGTTACATATTTTGAAATTAAAAAAATATATTACATATAAAAAATGTGATTTTTTTAATAAAAGTTATCTTAAAGATAAAATGTGAAATTGATTCCAACATAAAATTTTAACACGAATATTTGATGACATCATTAATAATTTAATTTTAACAAAAATTTATAAAGATTTAATATGATTAAAAAATTCAATAATATAAATAATACAAAATGTGAAATTTGATTTAATAATATAAATAATAGATATAAATAAAATTATTACTATTTAGGTTTAGAGATTTTTTTGATGATTTTTTATTTAGGGGTAAAGGATGAAAAGTAAAAATTTAGGGGGAAAATAAAAAGTTTTAAGGGTTGAGGGAGTAAATTTTGGGGGGAAAGTAAATGGGGGAAAAATATTCAAAAAAAAATTTAGGTGGGAAAATGGGTTTGGGTAGATGTGGGGTAGGATGGGAGGGGGTAAAAGTTTTGGGGGGAAAGTAAAAAAACTTTGGGGGTTTGGGGCAAAAATGTAAAATATTATAGTTTGGTATTCGATTTATTCGAATTCAAAAATTAAACTTGATTTGAACTCGAAATTCGAAAAAAAATTGAGTTGACTCGAATAACTTGGTTCGTTTAACTCGAAATTCGATTTTTTTTCAATTTTATCAAGTTGATTCGTGTTTTGCTCACCCCTACATGGGACTATAGTGCTCACACAAGCTAACAATGATAAAAGTTGCTCACACAAGCTGACATTGTGAATGTGCTCACACAAGCTGACATTATGAATCAAGAATCCACAACAAATGTTGGATCTCAAATAACCATGTAAATCCCTGATCATTTTTATATTTGACCCTAATGGCATGCCATACGTATCCTAGTCCTTTACTAAGTTCACAGGGGCATTATTATTGTATTCGTATCAATTTAATCCTTGTAACAATATATACATATTATATCAATCATGTAAACCTTTCATATCCATTCGGTATCTCGTACCTATTTGTAGTTGCCATATAGTTCACACTTTACAATTTAGTTCATTAGATGCCAAAATCAATCAATTCACATTTTTAAAAAAATTAACAAGCAAAACAATTACAATTCAATTATAACATGAACAAATCAGTAAGTCCTATATGAACTTACCTGGAAAAACAACAGTGTACAATCTTTAAGGACTAATCAACAATTTCACCTTTTCCTTGGTTATCCTCGTTTTGATTCAATTCTCGATCTATATAATAATTCAATTCAATTTATCAATTTCAAATATCTTATAATATCCTATTATATGCATGTATCAGTTCAATTTCATTATTTGAATGTCCCCTAAAGTTTTACATTTAATTCAATTTAGTCTCTAAAACTGAAATTGCCATAACTTTCAAATTTGAGATTCGATTTCAAAAATGATATCAATTACATCCTTTTAAGACTCTCTACTATCTATAATTATAGAAATTTTACATAAAATTTGAAATTTATACACTTTAGTCCCTATGTTCAAAAACTAGCAATTAAACTTTACAAACTAGTCCCTTTTCACTTCTAAGCTTGAAATATAACAATTTAATACCAATTTCTTTAAGAAATCATCAATGAAAACTTTTAGAAACTTTAACAGTTTTGTAAATTGGTACATAGGCTAGCTAAATCAAGTTCCCATGTCCTCAAAAACATAAAAATGACAAGAAAAGAACTTAAAATTGCTTACCAATTAGGGACCAATTGTAAAAGCTTGAAAAAGTCTTCTCCCTTAGGTTATTCTTTGATGTTTCGGTGAGGAAGTAGGAAAAATAAAAGATGATAACATAATTTTCACTTATATACTTTAATTAACTTATAATTAATCTTAATTAACTTAATTAACCTTTAATTAATTAAGTTTAAATATAATTAACAAAGTTGATGGCTTACAACTAGCCTCCACCACCGTTTGACCAATTTAAAATGGAAAAATTGCTCAATTGGTCCTTTGATTAATTAAAAATTCAAAAAAATAGATTTTTACAACTTTTACAATTTAGTTCTTATACCTTAATTAACTATCAATTTGACAAAATTAAAGGACCAAACTTTAATAAACTTTGATGCCAACATCGTAAATATTATTACATAATAATGTTTATGGACTCGAATATCAAAAATGGGATTCCAAAACCGTCGTTTTTGACACCACTAAAAAACTAGCTGTTACTTTTTTTTGTTGAGTATTGTAGGTATTTGTTAGGAGTCTTGTTTTTTTTTTTTTTTGTTACGAGATGGTGTTGTCTCATTTTTGGTGTGTGATTTTGTGTTGATTATTTGGATTTTGGTGTCTCTTTTGAGAGTATTTGAGTGTATGATGTGGTGTGTTACCGATTATTTTTTGACTTTTGTTTTACTAACCTTTTGGTTAGGCTACTTAGTAAAATTATATTTTGTCTGAGCAAATAAAAAATAAAATCGTGGAAGAGATTTTTCTCAAAAGACATTTGGTCATGAAAAGTGGAGATAGAAATGGTAGTGGCTGGGAATCCAATTTCTTAACTATAGTTAAAAGATATGTTTTCATGAAAATAGTATGCTTAATCAGGTGTACAATTTCTGATATTTCTAAGAAATCTGTTTGAGCATGCTTATGATTTTCCACTCTCCCAATCATTCGATGTTGATACTAAGGCTCCGTTTATTTGCCATGAAATCATTTTCCGGAAAAGCTTTTCAGCCTTTTCCAGTGTTTGTTTGGCTGAAAAGAATTTCCTAATGTAAAATGAATTACAAAACACGGGAAATGAGGCCTTTAATTTGGGAAAATGTCTTACTGTTTTTATTTCGGTAAGATATTTTCAGGAAAAGAAGCCAAGAACTCTCAACACATGATCTTCCCTTTCCCTTCCCCTTCCCCTTCCCCTTCCCCTTCCCCTTCCCCTATCCTTGACACCTCGATCTTCTGCTTGCCGTCAGCCAATAATGATTCTCAACACCAGACGCCGGTGTTCATCTTTAATTTTCCTCATCTTCACCTTTTGTTGTCAAAATGGTTACTGCACCACCAGTCGAAATATATACTTGGAGTCACCCTCCCCATCTGCATCCATCTTTTCCATTTCACTGAAAATTAAACCCTAGAATTTTGATTTGAATCACTCCGAGACAGCCAAGGTGATAATCTTAACTTGTTTTAATCTTCTTCTTCTTTTTGTTCTTTTTAACTTGTTTAGATTTTTTTAGATTTGTTTAGATTTGTTTCACTTCGAAAGGCTCACTTAATCTATTTTAATCCTTCTTTGATTCTTTTTGTTGTTTTATTTTGTCGTGAATTTGATTCGAATTGAAGTTTGCATTCTTTTTTCAGTGTTTGTGTGTTTGTTATTATAGATTATAGATTTGAGAAAAACCTTTTTGTTGTGGTTAGTACTACGATACAAGTTTGGATGAAGAAAATTTCAGTTTAGGTCTTTTACTAATTGCAGTGTTTTGAAATTAGAATTGCTAGTTGCTTAAGACTTTGCATTTCTGTGAGGAGCAATGTTCAATGCTTGACTATCTCGTGGATGTTGATAACGAAAATTTATGGTTCTATAATTTGTAAACTGAGAGGCTTCTATTATTGTGTGTTTTAAGGGGCCAGATTGATGGCCTTGAGCTTATAGCCTCTGAGAATTTTACATCCCGTGCTGTGATAGAGGCAGTCGGGTCATGCCTCACAAACAAGTATTCCGAAGGACTACCTGGTAAAAGGTATATACTATGAATAATTGACCAAAGTGAAATGAGATTTAATTCTATTTTTGGTTTTGATTTAATTGATTGCAGCCAATGATCTTTTTGTTTATTGCAGGTACTATGGTGGCAATGAGTACATTGATGAACTTGAAATACTTTGCCAGAAGAGGGCTTTGGCGCATTTCATTTGGATGAAAAGAAGTGGGGCATTAATGTTCAACCGTTGTTTGGTTCTCCGACAAACTTTGAGGTTTATACAGCTATTCTTAATCCACATGATCGAATAATGGTAATATTCTTCTGCCTGTTTTAGCTACCGTAAATTAGTGTTTTTCTGCTAGATGATACTCAAATCAATGGTTTCTTAATATAACTGGTATAGGGTCTGGACATACCTCATGGAGGACATTTGTCACATGGATTTATGACTCCTAAAAGACGAGTATCTGGCACATCAATCTATTTTGAGTCAATGCCTTATCGACTTGATGAATCCACAGATTATTCCTCATTGTTTGACTTACTGAGTTTTAGTGGTTGGTATGTTTGCTTGGTGGTTGATTCAATCTGATAGAAATATGGAACAGGCCTTGTTGATTATAAAAAAGAAAAAGAAAATCTATTTTTACTCCAAAATATGTGATGAGTTACCGATGCTTTGGTGGTTAATTTATTTCACAGTGATTTCAATATCCTTTCAGTGTCTTATTGTAATGCCCCAAAATTATCTATTGATGTTTCTGTTATTATTTGACAAAAATATATGTCTGCTTCAGTGGATATGTGTTCTGGGAGTGTATGAGAAGTCTTGGGTTCAAGCCTTGACTTGAGCAAATTTTTTGTTTTTATGAATAAATTCCTCTCTAATCAGTAGGCTTAAGTTTAAATGTTGGTAAGATATATCAGAATGGGCCTACTGGTCTGGTGGTTAAGTGGAGTGTTGGTGTGTTGGAGGTCTTGTATTCGATTCCCTGGGATGGCAAGGGATAGTATTTTTGCTACAAAATTCGGCTAAAGTTTGAGTTTTACTGAAAATCTGAGTAGTGGGGAGTTGGTGGAGAGAATTAAGGGAATTTGAGTTAGGGTTTACCAGAAAATCTAATTCTGATTACTCTGTTTTCTTTTTTTAAAATTCGGCTGTTCCCCTTCCTTTTCCTCTCCACCTTACTGCCGAATTTCCCCTCTTTTTACTGTTTACAATCGTTTTCTTTTTGTCGCTTGGTCTCTGGAATCCACCGCTTAGGTTTTCTTTTTGCGTTTTTGGTAAGTATAGTGGTAAATTATTGTTTTGGAATTATGAGTCATTGTTTACTAGGTTTCGTTTGGTGCTTAAGAGGTAATCAAGGGGATGGTAGATTCCAATTGACGCTGTGATTGTGGAAAAAATCGGGGTTGCTCAAGCGAGGTAAGGTTGTCGATAGTTTTGGGAATTGACTGTTGTAAGTAATTCAGATTAAGTGATTGAGATTGAGTTTCTAATTGTCGAATATAGGTTCTGGAGTGCTCGGGAGTGATTAAACGTCGAAAACAAACCACTTGTGTACCTGAAACACTGAAAACGCGTCTCGGAAAAAAGTCAAAAAAGCTCTTTGTCGACGCCACACGGGAGTGTGATAGCCCGTGTGGTAGGTCGTGTGACGATACATGGCCGTGTGATCGATGAACCAGGCCGTGAGCGTATGACACGACTGTGTGATGGCCGACGAGGCCGTGTACGAGACACGGGCTCGACCAATTAGGCCGTGTGGGCCACACGGTCGTGTAGGCCCACATGGGTGAACCACACGGGCGTGTGGGATGATGGGCCAGGCCGTGTTATCCACACGACCAAGGTGAAATTGGGTAGTGGGGGCCACACGGGCGTGTGGGCCCACACGGGCAGACAACATGGGCGTGTGAGCCCATTTTCACTGATTTATTGCTAATGTTGCACGGGTCACTCAAGATGACTGTGAACCTACTGTAGCATCGGTAAGATTACCTAGACCCCTAACTGAATGACTGTTATATCCATACTTGATATGTATATATATATGACTGTATATTGAGCATGCTGTTTGTACTGTACTGCATATATGTGATATACCATGATTGGGCATGACATAACTGTATGATGCATTGCATGGGGATGGGTTGATATTGATTGGAGGAAGTGTACTGAAAGGCTTTGAGCCTAATTTACTGGCAGCACAGCTGCAAATTACTGTCTAGTGCCGCATTCGGTACTATTTGGAGTGTAGGGATGGGTGGATTGATTATATTCCCACATGGAATGTAGGGTTGGACGGAGATAGAGTGTACAGGCTGGTTGTGTAGGATTTTCTGATCGCATATCTGTTACTGTTATTGTACTGTGATGGGCTAAGGCCCTAATGCTTACTGTTACTGAAATGGGCTAAGGCCCAAACTGATACTGATACTGATATTGAAAAGGGCTTAGGCTCAAACTGAGATTATCTGTTATTGCCTGTTTGTTTGCATGGGGATTACACACTGAGTTTACGTAAACTCACCCCTTCTGTTTAATCTGTACAGGTAATCCCCAGACATAGGCAGATCGGTGCGGTAGAGGACTCAGCGGTGGCCACACGACTCATTTTTGCTATTTGATACTTATTTACGATTTTAAGTTTATTTTGGGGTATTTTTCTGTAATAATGGCCTCTATGGATTTTTACCTAAAATTTGGATTTTATACTGTCTTCGGTTTATATCTGCTAGAAGTAGGTAAAACTCGAGTTTTCAAAAGAGATAAATGTTTTCTCAAAGTATCACGCACACGCAAACTATTTTAAAAGCTTCTGCAATAAGTGACATTTTGAAAATTAATATCGTTTTGAAAGAGAATACTTTTGTGATAATGAAATACGTTTTAAAAATGAACGACGCATCCTAAAATTAACATAAGATTTTGTTATGAGGCTAATTCGGAAAGAGGTTTTTACAACGACTCATTTATTTCCAAAACATTTCCATGTGACATCGCCAAGATTTGGCCACAACGTCTAGGCCGGGTTTGGGGTGTTACATTTAATTGTATTAGAGCCAGGTTGTAAAATTCGACTGTGGATTTGGGTTTTAAATTTTGGGGTTTTTAAAGAACTGGTTTCTGATAGTTGAAATATTTTTTACTGGATGTGTGGTACACCGAGTCTTCGACAATCGATCCATAGAAGTTCTCTCAAATCGCTATGTGAAATCAAGTATATGTTTTTGATCGAATCTGTTATAGGTAGTATATACCGAGACTACTATAGATAGATCAGATCAAAACACTCAAGTTAGTGTATACCGATCATCAGAGTAAAACCGATAGACACCGAGTAGACACTGTGATGTACGAAACAAACCTTACACTTCTGATACTGTTTCACATAAGATATCTGTTAATAATTATTGAAACTATAAACTGATACATAAAACTGTTAATACAGATAAACGCGCTTAGACAATGAGCACAAGAGGTACTCACGGACGAGGTATAAGAGGCCGTGGTAGAGGCCGTAGAGGTACTCGAGCTGGGTCCTCGTCATTTGGTAACATACCAAATCTAGACACTAGCGAGACACCGGTGTCGCCTATTACTGAAACTGGATCTAGGTCTCATGATCGTGAGGTTAGGGACGACGCACTGTCCCAAGCCATGTTACGGATCTTAGAGAGGGTCGCTGGGCCCAATACTGGAGCTGGAGACTGAGGGTCGGTTACGGAACAACTCCGGTCTAATAGAGCCGTGCTCTTCATGGGTATTACTGGAGTTGCCCCTAATGTGGCTGAATACTGGATTGAGGCCACAGAGAGGATTATGGACGACCTGGATTGCACCTCTAAGCAAAAATTAAAAGGTGATGTATCGCTGCTACGAGATGAGGCATATCAGTAGTGGCTCACTGTTAAGGAGGGCACTCAGCCCGATCGACTGACCTGGGAGTTCTTTAAGACGGTGTTTTAGGGAAAGTATTTGGGTGGCGACTGGGTACGAGCGATGTGTTCGCTTTGAGGATGGCCTCAGGAATAATCTGAGGGTTCTGATAGCTCCACAGAGGGAGCGAGACTTTATTGTACTGGTTGATAAGGCGAAGATTGCCGAGGAAGTGAAGCACACTGAGCACCAAAACAGAGAGAGAGACAGGAATAAGAGGGATTCAGAGCTCTCGAGTTCTGTTCAGAGGCTTAAGAAAAATGCCAGTGTTGATGGGCCGACCAGAGTTGGGTCTCTTATTGCTGCTACTAGAAAGCCGCCGTGTACTGACTGTGGTATATGCCATTAGGGAGAGTGTTGAAAAAGGACTGGAGCATGCTTGAGGTGTAGGTCTTTGGAGCACCGTATTAGGGATTGTCCATGGAGGTCCGATCAGATGCAAGCTTCTTACATGGGTACTGCACCACCACCGACGGTAGTTCAGCAGCCACCGAGAGGCCGTGGTCAGGCCAGAGGTCGGAATGGTCTGGGCCGTGGTCAGAGAGCACCGGACAAAGGTGCTGGTCATATTGAGGTGAGGCAGCCGGCTCTAGCGTATGCTGCACATCACCGAGAGGATGAAGATGCTTCGAACGTCATCATGGGTACGTTCTTTATCTATAATGTACCTTATACTACACTGATAGATATAGGATCTACTCACTCCAATATAGCTTGTACTAAAACTGAAAACTTGGGTATCTTGGTTGAGAGCACTACGAGTGAAGTGACTGTACTGAGTCCACTGGGATAATCAGTAAGGGTAAATAAGTTGTTTAGAGATGTTCCTCTAGAGGTCCAAGGGGCTATTTTTTTGGCTAATCTGATGGAACTGCCTTTTGGAGAATTTGATCTAATATTGGGAATAGATTGGTTAGTTAAACACTGAGTGAGCTTAGATTGTGCCACAAAAAGGGTTGTACTGAAAACTGAGGGGGACAGTGAGGTAGTCGTAATTGGGGAACGTCGAAACTACTTATCGAATGTGATTTCTGCATTGAGGGCTAAAAAGTTGGTTCGTAAGGGATGTGAGGCGATCCGCCTACATCGTTGTTTCGGTTCTGGGATTCTTCGATTAAAGGATATAAGGATGGTTAAGGACTTTTCGAACATTTTTCTTGAGGAGCTGCCTGGGTTACCTCCGAATCGTGAAGTAGAGTTTGGGATTGAGCTCCTTTCTGGTACAGCTTCGGTGTCCATCGCCCCTTATAGAATGGCACCTAAGGAGCTTATGGATCTTAAGGCTCAAATTCAAGAGCTATTGGATTGTTGGTTCATCTGCCCTAGTGTGTCTCCCTGGGGAGCACCGGTTCTGTTTATGAAAAAAAAAAGGATGGATCCATGCGTATATGTATCGACTACCGTCAATTGAACAAGCTGACCATCAAGAATAAGTACCCTCTACCGAGAATAGATGATCTATTCGACCAGTTCCGAAGGGCTTCAGTTTTTTTTAAGATTGATCTACGATCAGGGTATCACCAGTTGAGAGTTAAAGAGGCTGGCGTGCATAAGACATCATTTAGGACTCGCTATGGCCATTACGAGTTCCTAGTGATGCCATTTGGACTGATGAATGCACCAGAAGCTTTCATGGATCTAATGAACCGAGTGTTCCATCCCTATCTGGATTAGTTCGTAGTGGTATTTATTAACGACATACTGGTGTATTTGAGAACTGAGGATGAGCACGATGAACATCTCAGAGTGGTTCTGCAAATTCTACGAGAGAAACAACTATACGCCAAGTTCAGTAAATGTGAGTTCTAGTTACGTGAAGTAACGTTTTTAGGACATGTGGTTTCTGCTGAGGGGATTAGGGTCGATCCTCGAAAGATAGAGGCGATATTGGAATGGAAACAGCCTAAGACTGTATTTGAGATTTGCAATTTTCTGGGACTGGCAGGATATTATCGATGATTTGTAGAGCGGTTTTCACTGATAGCCGCACCCTTGACTAAGCTACTACGTAAGGGTGTGCCGTTTAACTGGACTGACGCGCAGCAAGAGAGCATTGAGAAGCTCAAGACTGTTGTAACATCCCGATTTAGGGCCAAGTCAGAATAGTGGTGCGAGACCACAAATCCGAGGTATATGAATGAGTTTTTTAGGTTTAAGCTATGTATGCATACTAGTGTGAAAGTTTCATGAAGCAATTTTGTGAAATTGCGGTTGAATTGTCCAAAAGGACTAAATTGTAAAAGTTGCAAAATGTGAGATTCTAGAAGCTATTTGTGTGAAATAGCTTTAGAATATTAATTAGAGGTCCTTAAATAGAAATTTTCCCAATTTCTAATTTTTGGACAAATTTGGGCATGGATGAGTTAAAATAGAAAGTTTATCAAAAAGGGCATTTTGGTCATTTAACAATTAAGTGATTAAAATAGGAGAAAAGATGACAAAATTCATTCATCTTCTTCTCCAAGGCTGGCAAAAATTTGAGAGAGCCATTGTTAGGGTTCTTCAAAAATTTCAAGCTTGCTAGTAAGAGCATCTAGCCTCGTTTTTTTATATTCTTTGTATTTTTGAAGTCCTTGTTGCATGAGTAAGTTATTTTTAGCTATTTGATGAGCTATGATGGATGTTCAAAAATGTGGCCATGTATGACATGCATGTATTTTGATGTTTTATTGAAGATTATGAAAGCTTGATGTAGTAGAAACATCTTTTGCTAAATGAGTTTCCATAGAAAATGCATGTATGGACTAGTTTGTAAAAATCTTGAGTTTGGTCATACATGTGTGATGTAGTGAAAATTGATGATTGCTTTAGTTGAGTAAGTCTTTCAGCTAAGCATGAAAGGCTAGGAAGTTGAATAAAAATCACTTTACGAACCTTGGGGGCAATAGTGTAATTATGAGAAAGATTTAAGGCAAAAGAGTAATTTTGCCAAAGTATGAGATGTGGGTCAATTTGGTCAATGTGTGTATTGAATAAGCTGATTTATTCATTATAGATCAAGAAAGACAAAGCCCGGATCGAAACTGAGGCGAGAGCAAAGTGGTGGACTAAATTGCACGTTTCTATACTTTTGAGTATCGAGATAAGTCTATGCATAAACAATGCATTCATACTTACAATTTGTTAATGCTAGCTAGTGTATAGCATGGTTGAGAATGATTGAGAACCTATGTGGTTCAAGTGAAATGAATGATTAAGTAAGTAGATTTGTGAATGTGTTGTAATAATGCTAAATGGTGGGCTAAGTGCGATACCATCCTAATGCATATTGACGATGAGCTGGCTATGCGCGATGCTATCGTTAGGTATATTATCTAGTGGGCTATGTACGAAACCACTATGAATACCTTGTTGGTAGGCTAAGTGCGATACTACCTTATTAATTGATTGTGGTGGGCTTAGTGAGGAACCACTGAGAGATTTGATGTGTGGACGTGATAGTGAGTAGCATAGCTGTGTGGATGTATTATTGAGAAATAATGATGTGTTGTATATTGTGTAAATGTGATACTGAATGCAGGGGTGCATGTCAATGGTTATGAGTAAGTGACTCATGATGTGTTGGAAATGTGGTAAGGGATAGAAAGAGTAAGCATAGTTGTACATTATATGTTAGTATAATGCTAATTGTTGTTTAGCTTATACTATGTTGCTTAATTGTTTATGTGTAAACTTACTAAGCTCAAAGCTTACTCTCTTTCTTTTCCCTTGTCTTATAGAGCAAAAGTGTTGAATCGAGATGCGAGGATCAATTGGAAGATCTCCCAAACTATCAGCACACTCTGGTACATTAGACTCAATGTTTTGTATATGGCATGTATAGGGGCTAGACAAGTTAGTGAATTTTGTTGTATATGGCTATGATGTGTTGCCTTTAGATGGATAATCTATTTTGTATAATGTCATAGTTTTTGGCACTTTATTATATGAAAAGATGTAGTTATCTATGTGAGATTGTAAGATTTTGAGTTGATTGTGGATGTGTTGAATGAGTGCATATTGTGTATGCTAGAAGGGTGAAAATAACTTGGCAAATAGCTTTGTTCTTGTCCATGTGGGTAGACACATGGTCGTATGTCTAGGCCATGTGTGACACACGGTCAGCCCATGGGCGCGTGACTTGGCCGTGTGTCTCCTTCATGTTAGTATTTTAAATCAGAATAGACCACGGACTAGTCACACGGGCGTGTGCCTAGAATGTGTGTGTTAATCAGTGTTGGCCACGGGCTAGCTACACGGGCGTGTGTCTAGACTCTAGGCTGTGTTAAGGTAGTCAGTGTGCACCACGGGTGGAGAGCACGGGCGTGTGCCCTAACCATGGGGCATTGGCAGAATGCTTGAGTTTTCATGCACGGGTAGTGACCATGGGCGTGTGTGACATCCACGAGCGTTGATAAACCGTAAAAGTAACATATTTAATCCCACATTTAGCATACTTTTGGATGATTTATCCCTTGATTTATGTAAAAAGGTGCTCTTAATCCTTTCTTTTCAAGTTTTATACTCAGGAAAGCAGTGGAGGATGGAAAGAACGAGAAACGGGCTCTAAATGGACCAAATTGGGCCAAAGTGAAAATCGACACGGCCTGGACTTGAGCCAACACGGCCGTGTCTCCTAGCTAGACTAGAACACAGCCTGATCACGATTTACATGGGCGTGTCACCTTATTAAAGTCCGAACACGGCCTAAAGATGATTCACACGGGCGTGTGCCATGGCCGTGTCCCTGTCATGGAAAAGAGCAATTTCACTCGAAAAAGGATACTTAGGGGCAAAGAAACCTATTTCAAAAGCCTATATAAACACCCTAAGTATAACCTAGAGGGGGCGGTGAGCTAGGCCAAGGAGCTGAGCCGAAAAGGTCAGATTTGTGGGAAACACTCGAAGATAGCCAGTTAATCCATCTCAAGAAGCTGGAATTCTACTTAAGATGGCGGATCTCTCCTTCAATTCCTTCAGGGGGTTTTAGGGATTTCTTATGTTTTGTTTTATCTTTTCTTCTGAGATGTTTTCTTTTATTATTATGAACTAAACCCTTCAGATACCTGAAGGGGATGAAATTTAGATGAATCTTGTTATCGTTCGTTGAACTATATGATAAATATTTGACTTGTTCTTAATTATGTGTTCATAATTCTTGTGTTAATATTTCCAGGATATTGATTCAGGTTTGATGTGCTTAGGTGGAGGAGCAAAAGTCCCTGCTTAAGAGTAGATCTAGCATAATTAAGCAGAGTTGATCGCGCGCATAGAGATAGGGTGACGAGATTTTTCCGGATTAGGGTGAAACCTAATATGGGAGTCCATAGATCGAGTTAATGCAATTCTAGGGGTTTTAATTAGAAAGAGATTTCAATTAATCAACCTAGGTTAGGTGTTATTTGCTTCGAGAGAGGGTTTAATATACATTAGGGAGTCTTACGGATCAAGTCAAGTGAATAAATCGTGCAGTTCGAGTTAGATAACAAGTGAAGTCTAGGTGGATTCTTCCTAAGGGTATCGTCTTAATCAACTGAGTTTTTCCAACAGTATTCCCCCAATTCATTCTTTTTGTCTTCGCGTCTTTAGCTTAGTAGTTAGTTAAATTTAGATTAAATAACAACTTCACTTATTTTAGGCTAGATAATAAAAAGAAAGTTAGTATTAGTACTTTTGGTTCCTTTGGGTTCGACAATCCGGTCTTGCCTAAGCTATACTCTTGCTCAATAGGTGCGCTTGCCTCAAATCGTTGTCATAGTTAGTTTCGTGTTCGATCATTCTCATTATAAATTTAAAACTCAAATCACAAATGATCAAGTTTCTCAAGCGCTGCTGTTTGCCGGGGAACTAAAATATTAAGAAAGCTCTATTTTTATTACTTTAGCCATTATTTTCCGCAATTTTATTTTTATTTTGTTTTTAACTTTGCTAAATTTTTCTTTCTTTCTTTTCCTAGCAGGAACCTCTAGTTTATGACTAGAAGGAACCCGAGAGGACCATTAGTGTACGACAGTGATATTGAAGCTACCGCTCGCAGGAATCGTAGAGAAATCAGGCGAGCCCTAAATTACACAGAAAAAGAGCAAGAAGGCGAATCCAATCCTCTTTCAAGGGATGGACGAGAATAATCCACCACCACAAGATGTGGCAAAAATAATGCTCAGCGTACTATGAATGATTATGTTAAACCTCATTTAACAGAGCGAATCAAGTATTGTTAGGCTCTGCTATAGTCGCTAATAATTTTGAATTAAACCTAACACTATACAAATGATTCAACAATTTGTTCAATTTGATGGTTTACAGGACGAAGACCCAAATACTCATATAGCTAATTTTTTAGAGTTCAGTTATACCTTCAAAATAAATGGCGTTTCTGATGATGCCATCCGTCTTCTGCTTATTTCCCTTTTCATTAAGGAATAAAGCTAAACAGTGGTTGAACTCGTTACCACGAGGGTCAATCACTACATGGGATCAAATGACCGAAAAATTTTTATTAAAATATTTTCCACCGGCCAAAACGGCCAAATTAAGGAATGATATCTCTTCTTTTGTGCAGATGGATTTAGAAACATTATACGACGCATGGGAGAGATACAAGGATCTCTTGAGAAGGTGTCCGCACCATGGTTTACCGTTGTGGCTCCAAGTCCAAACTTTCTATAACGGTGTAAACCCCTCAACGAGGCAACTAATTGATTCAGCTGCCGGTGGAACCCTGAACAACAGAACTCCTGAAGTAGCCTACAAGTTTATTGAAGAGATATCACTGACTAACTATTAGTGGCAGGTAACAAGGACAAAACCAACAAAATCAGCAGGAGTTTTCAACCTCGACGCAATAACCATGCTATCAACACAGGTAGAGATGATGAATAAAAAGCTTGATAGTTTGTGTTCTTCGCAGGTACATCCAAAGAATGCAATGCGACGCAAGTGGAACTGTGGCGAATCCTGGAGTACCCACCCTACCAACCGGCACGAAAGCTAAACAGATGAACTATATAGGTAATAATTTCATATCTAATAATAACTCTTATAGTAATACTTATAATCCAGGTTGGAGGAACCACCCAAATTTTTCATGGGGAGGTCAAGGAAATCAAGGAATTCAAAGACAACAACCTCCTCAAAATTTCCAAAATCAGCCTTATCCATAGGAAAAGAGGCCGAACCTTGAAGAGATGCTGACAAAATTCATGGCAGCCACAAATATCCGTCTCCAAGACACTGAAACCACCCTTAAGAATCAACAAGCATCGATCAAAGGGATCGAGAATCAAGTCGGGGAACTTACTAAGTCAGTTGGACAACTTACTAAGATGGTTTCTGAAATTTGATCAGAGATTTTTTCTAAAGGAACAAAACAGGTAAAAGCGGTTACACTGAGAAGTGGAAAGGAGTTAGGATGAAGGAGTTGAGGATGTAACTCCAGTGCGCAAAGAAAGTAAACCACCAATCCCATACCCAGCAAAGTTGAAGAAAGACCGATTAGATGCCCAATACAGTAAATTTCTTGAACTTTTTAAACAAATACAGATTAACTTACCCTTTGTTGAAGCCATTTCACAGATGCCGGCGTACGCAAATTCTTAAAAGAACTCCTGACGGATAAAAGGAAGCTTGAAGAAATATCAACAGTGGAGCTTAATGAAGAATGTTCAGCCATCCTCCAAAACAAGTTACCAACCAAATTAAAAGACCTGTGAAGTTTTACTATTCCTGTTTAATTGGTAGTTTAAATATTAAGAAAGCATTAGCTGATCTAGGTGCCAGTATTAATTTAATGCCTTATAAAATGTTTAAACAACTAGATCTGGGGGAACCAAAACCCACTAGGATGAGTATTTAGTTAGCTGATAGATCTATTAAATATCCTAGAGGAGTTATCGAAGACGTCTTGGTAAAAATTGATAAATTTATTTTCCCTGTTGATTTTGTTGTGCTTGACATGGATGAGGATATTGAAGTTCCTTTAATTTTAGGGCGCCCTTTTTTAGCTACTGCTAGGGCTGTTATCGATGTAGGTGATGGTAAACTTGCACTAAGGATAGGCGAGGAGGAAATTATTTTTCAAATTTATGACGCCATGCGATATTCTAGAGAACAAGATGCTTCCTGTTATTTTGTTGATACCACTGATCATATCATTCAAAACTCATTACAGGAAATTATACATGATGACACGATGGAACTGTGCCTGACTCAAGAAGAGGGGGAAGAAGATGAAGTTGACGAGCTGAATTTGAATACATCTTCATCTAGACATAGGAAAGAAGAGAACATTAAAGTCAATGATGAACTAAAACAAAAACCCTCCATTGATGAGCCGCCCAATTTAGAATTAAAACAATTCTTAAAACACCTAGAGTATGCATTCCTGGGGACAATTCTACGCTACCTGTAATTATCTCTTCGAATTAGAACCCAAGGAAAAATAGGAGTTGATACAGTACTAAGAGAACATAAAAGAGCCATAGCTTGGAAAATCTCTCGACATTAAGGAATAAGCCCATCGTTTTGCACCCACAAAATTTTAATGGAAGAGGAATACAAGCCATGTGTGCAACCTCAAAGACGATTGAATCCCAACGTAAAAGAAGTTGTGAAAGTGAGGTAATTAAACTTCTAGATGCTTTGGAATAATTTATCCTATTTCGACAAAGAATTGGGTAAGTCCTGCAGCGTGTTGTTTCAAAGAAAGGAGGCATGACGGTGGTAGCCAACGAAAAGAATGAACTAATTCCCACCGAGCGACTCACACAGTTGGAGAGTTTGCATTGATTACAGGAAGCTAAACGACGCCACTAGAAAAGATCACTTTCCTTTAACCTTCATTGATCAAATTTTAGAAAGGTTATCTGGGCATATGTACTATTGCTTCCTAGATGGACTTTCCGGTTATTTCCAAATCCCAATAGCACCTGAAGATGAAGAGAAAACAACATTCACATGCCCATACGGTACGTTTGCTTATCATAGAATGCCTTTTGGATTATGTAATGCTCCTGCTACTTTTCAGCGTTGCATGTTGGCAATCTTTGACGAACTTGTGGAAGACATTATAGAGGTATTTATGGATGATTTTTCGGTATTCGGTAATTCTTTCCATCTTTGCCTTAAAAATTTAAAACGAGTTCTAATGAGATGTGAAGAAACAAACCTTGTTTTAAATTGGGAAAAATGTTACTTTATGGTACAAGAGGGAATTGTATTGGGACATAAAATCTCTAGTAAAGGAATCGAGGTAGATAAAGAAAAAGTCGAAACCATAGAAAAATTACCTCTTCCTAGTTCAGTTAAGGCTATTAGAAGCTTTTTAGGACATGCAGGATTTTATAAAAGATTTATTAAAGATTTTTCTAAAATAGCTAAGCCTCTAACGAAATTGCTAGAAAAAGATGTACCGTTTAATTTCAATCAGGAATGTTTAGATGCATTTAATATCCTTAAAGAGAAGTTAATAAATGCCCCAATTATGATTGTCCCCGATTGGAAACTTCCTTTTGAACTAATGTGTGATGCAAATGATTTTGCAAAGAGGTGCGATTTTAGGACAAATGAAGAGACAAGCACTTCCACCAATCTATTACGCCAAAGAAGACATTAATGTACCACAAGTAAATTATACCACCACCGAAAAAGAATTACTAGTCGTGGTCTTTGCATTTGATAAATTCGCACAATATTTAGTATTATCTAAAGTTGTCGCTTACAATCGACCACTCCGCTCTTCGTTATCTTTTAACTAAACTCGATGCAAAACCTCGACTCATAAGATGGATTTTACTTTTACAGGAATTTGATTTGGAAATACAGGATAAGAAGGGAGCTGAAAACCTTGCAGCAGATCACCTCTCCAGGCTTGAGAACCCACATATCGAAGAGCTCGACGAAAGAGAGATAAATGACTCGTTCCCTTAAGAATAACTCTTTTCTATAAGCAACTTCAAGGTACCATGGTTTGCAGATATTGCGAATTATTTAGCGACTAACATCTTACCTAAAAGGTTAACACATCATCAAAAGAAACGATTCTTTGCTGATGCAAAAAACTATTTTTGGGAAGATCCTTTTCTTTTTCGCATATGTGCAGATCAAGTAATTCGGAGATGCGTTACAAGGGCGGAAGCAAGCAAAATACTGGAACATTGCCATTCAGGACCTTCAGGAGGACACTACAGTGGCATTAAGACAGCACATAAAATACTCGAATCAGGTTTTTATCGGCCCTACTCTATTCAAAGATGCCAATAGGTATGTCGCTTCGTGTGATAAATGCCAAAGAACAGGTAATGCTTCTAAACGTGATGAAATGCCTCAAATATATATACTATCATGTGAAATATTTGATGTATGGGGTATTGATTTTATGGGTCCATTCCCTAGTTCATTTCGGAATAAATACATCCTAGTGGCAATTGATTACATGTCAAAATGGGTGGAAGCTGAAGCTTTACCTACCAATGATGCTAGAGTAGTAGTTAAGTTTCTCAAGAAACTATTCTCTCGATTTGGAACACCTAGAGCTATCATTAGTGATAGGGGCACTCATTTCTGTAATACTTAATTTGACAAAGTCTTAAAAAAATATGGAGTACACCACAGGATAGCTACCCCATATCACCCTCAAACCAGTGGGCAAGTTGAAGTAGCAAACCGAGAACTTAAACGCATCCTAGAAAAAACGGTTGAATCAAACAGAAAAGATTGGGCAATAATAGTAGATGACGCTTTATGGGCCTATAGAACAGCCTTCAAAACCCCTTTAGGAACATCCCCATACAAACTTGTCTACGGGAAATGCTGTCATCTACCATTCGAGTTAGAACACAAAGCTTTTTGGGCTATAAATTTTTTAAATTACGATCTTAAAGTTGCAGGAAATAAAATAATGATGCAGATGAATGAGCTAAACGAATGGAGAGCTGATGCCTACGAGAACTCGAAGCTATACAAAGAGGCAACAAAGCGACGCCATGATGCTCGTCTAAAGAAATCGAAACAATTCGAAGTAGGGGACTTGGTCCTGCTATACAACTCAAGGCTTAAATTGTTTCCTGGGAAACTGAAATCAAGATGGTCAGGCCCATTCATGATTAAAATAATCTTTCCCTATGGCACAATAGAGGTAACTCATCCCACTCAAGGCACATTCAAGGTAAATGGTCACCGACTCAAAATCTATAATGGTGAAAATTTTAGGGATATGAGAGATGAGCTTCAGCTCCGTGAACTTTCTTCTAGAAATGAAAATAGGATAAGTCTAGCTTAAGACTTTAAACAAGCGCTTCTCGGGAGGCAACCCGAGCACTAACTCTATTTTTTTATATCATTTTCTTTTCACTTTTATTTCTCATCTGAAGTAACTAACTATAAACTAACCAAAGGCCAATTTCCAAACCACACGGCCTTACACACGACCGTGGCCGTGGCCGTGTGAAGGTACAAGATCTCTGTACTGACAATGGCAGAAGAGGTACAAGTCAGAAAGAATCAAATTTTTAGAATCACGGACTCCAACCACCACCTCACGAGCAAGACCGAAATGCCACGCCGGCGATGCGCGTGCGTGACAACACTGACTTATCACAAACGGGCATGGAAATCTGTAAAATGGGTGTGGGAGACATGAACGATGCTCAACACGGCCGTGCGATGTGGCCGTGGTCGACACTGGTAGTTTACACACGGGCGTGGCAACCAGAACATTGGCGTGGGAGAAACGATACGATGCATAACCCGGCCGTGCGAGGCGGCCGTGTGAATCAACACACCCATGGTACACGGGCGTGGGAATGTACCTGACTTGAGAATTCTATTTAAACCACCCACCCTCCTCTTCTCACCCATTCACCCATTTTAGTTTTTCTTTTCTTTCTCAACCCTCTCCCTACTTTTCTTCCCCAATACATTCCCAAAACCCTTGAGCTACACCAAATGCCGAAGAAGCGGAAGGAATCAAGCACAGTCTTCTCTGGGAGACCGATCTATATAAGTTCATGCCGACCGCTTCAATCATTCGACAAGCCAAGAATCTTTGAGACCATTTATCTTTTCTTTTACTTTTATCTTCTCCTTTATTTTCCTTCTCTTTGACTAGCTTATGCTTAATTTAGTTTATTTTAATTTAGTGTCTTAGTGTCAGGTTCTTCAGGCTGCTTGGGAATCACGCCACTTCCGCCACCGCCACAGACCTCCATGACCTTAGAGGTCACACCCACCTCGCGAACCATCCAACAATAAGGACCCTCACCCATCCATCTTTTCTTTTAATTTTATTCTACTTTCTGCTTTCTTTCTCTTTATCTTTCTTGTCTTTAATTATATATTTAGTTTATTTTAAATGTGTCTTAATAATTCTGGCTAATCCTCCATGAGCTATCCAATTTCTTCATCTAGCACAGACTGCGTCAGAATCACACAACAAAAGACGACACCTCCAACGCAAGGATTTCGCCCATCATTCAGAGGAGTTCCACTTCCTCCATATCTTTTGAATTTATACTTAATTGTCTATATATATATCTTTGTACATTGAGGGCAATGTACATCTTAAGTGTGGGGGTGAACAACCTAAAAGGTGCCTAACTTTTTTCCATTATTCTCAAATTTCTGAAATTAGGTGCCAAACTTTTTGCATTGTTCTCAAATCCCTGAATTATGCCTTGTCTTAAAGTAAATTTCTCATATTATCATTAGAATGAAATTTCCATGATTTATGATCTTTATTGATATGTTTTAAATTAAGTCATTGATAATTGTGCATTGATAATTAAATTCTAAGATACTAGAGAATCAAGCATGATAAGTCTATTTTTCGGTATTAAAAAATTTTCTAGGTCATTAACCTGAATTTGAATATTACTTTGAAATTTGAAATTTACAAGGTTGATATAAAAAATACCCATAATTTTTGTGAGATTTTGAGCCTTATAAGAGCATATATCCTTTTTCTTTCTCACTTTTTGATTATGAGTGTGTCAACATTGATTTGTTATTCTAGAACTTGCATCGATTATACATGTTGAGAACACATCTTTGATTTGATATACAGAAATGATAAAGGCACCTAGGATTTAACCCACTTACTCCATAAAAAGCCTACATTCATAATTAACCCCTAGTGAACCCCTTTGATCCTAACAACCCTATTTATTGACTTACCCGCTAATATTAACCCAAAACCCTTTTTATTTGTTATCACCATCCTTTTTTACTACCCTTTTTTGTCGAGATTTGATTTTGAGCAGTTGCCTAACTATGTTTTATATTTCAGTTGTTAAAATACTTTCTTATTATTTTAAATATTTGATGACTTGTTCTTAAAAAAATCGAAGTATATTCAGTATTAGTATGATGAAAAGTGAGCTTATACAATTAAAGTCTATTTATTGAAGAAGAAGCTCGTATTATTAGTTTCAAAGTTTCAATTCATGTAATTATTTTTCAGTTCATTGTTTCTAGTTACGTAATTTGTCAATTCAATCTCGATTCTAACTCTCTAATTCAGCCTTTATCCACACCTTTAACCTAAGCCCCATTATAACCCTGTTAAAGACCTTTTGATTTGTGCATCATCTCATATTACAGTGGTGGAGATTTGATTTTCATGCAAGCCTATGGGATTAACTTTTTAGGTTTGACATTTGAGTGCTTAATTCTGAACCTTAAACACTTCGAGTGATTTGAGTGAATATTTTGTGAGGATGTCAATCCTTGTAGGTTTTGGATCAGAGGTAATTATTTAGATGAAGGGAAACACCTATGTTTTGTGCTACAAATGTATGAATTATATTGTTTGAATCTTTAGGACTCTTTGAGTTAAATTATCCATGTATAAATTATCTATGAATTATGATGAGACATTGTTGATAGGAATATTGAATCATGGAAAGTTCGTTTTAATTGAAAGTTGAGAATTTTACTTGAGGACAAGCAAAAGCTGAAGTGTGGGGTATGTGATAAACCGTAAAAGTAACATATTTTAATCCCACATTTAGCATACTTTTGGATGATTTATCCCTTGATTTATGTAAAAAGGTGCTCTTAATCCTTTCTTTTCAAGTTTTATACTCAGGAAAGCACCGGAGGATGGAAAGAACGAGAAATGGGCTCTAAACGGACCAAATTGGGCCAAAGTGAAAATCGACACGGCCTGGACTTGAGCAAACACGACCGTGTCTCCTTACTAGACTAGAACACGGCCTGATCACGATTTACACGGGCGTGTCACCTCATTAAAGTCCAAACACGGCCTAAAGACGATTCACACGGGCGTGTGCCATGGTCGTGTCCCTGTCGTGGAAAAGAGCAATTTCACTCAGAAAAGGATACTTAAGGGCAAAGAAACCTATTTCAAAAGCCTATATAAACACCCTAAGTATAACCTAGAGGGAGGCGGTGAGCTAGGCCAAGGAGCCGAGCCGAAAAGGTCAGATTTGTGGGAAACACTCGAAGATAGCCAGTTGATCCATCTCAAGAAGCCGGAATTCTACTCAAGACGGCGGATCTCTCCTTCAATTCCTTCAGGGGGTTTTAGGGATTTCTTATGTTTTGTTTTATCTTTTCTTCTGAGATGTTTTCTTTTATTGTTATGAACTAAACCCTTCAGATACCTGAAGTGGATGAAATTTAGATGAATCTTATTATCGTTTGCTGAACTATATGATAAATATTTGACTTATTCTTAATTATGTGTTCTTAATTCTTGAGTTAATATTTTTGGGATATTGATTCAAGTTTGATGTGCTTAAGTAGAGGAGCAAAAGTCCCTGCTTAAGAGTAGATCTAGCATAATTAAGCGGAGTTGATCGCGCGCCTAGAGATAAGGTGACGAGATTTTGCCGAATTAGGGTGAAACCTAATATGGGAGTCCATAGATCGAGTTAATGCAATTCTAGGGGTTTTAATTAGAAAGAGATTTCAATTAATCAACCTAGGGTTAGACGTTATTCGCTTCGAGAGAGGGTTTAATATACATTAGGGAGTCTTACGGATCAAGTCAAGTGAATAAATCATCTGATTCAGAGTTAGATAACAAGTGAAGTCTAGGTGGATTCTTCCTAAGGGTATCGTCTTAATCAACTGAGTTTTTCCAACGATATTCCCCTAATTCATTCTTTTTGTCTTCGCGTCTTTAGCTTAGTAGTTAGTTAAATTTAGATTAAATAACAACTTCACTTATTTTAGGCTAGATAATAAAAAGAAAGTTAGTATTAGTACTTTTGGTTCCTTTGGGTTCGACAATCCGGTCTTGCCTAAGCTATACTACTGTTCGATAGGTGCACTTGCCTCAAATCGTTGTCATAGTTAGTTTCCAGGTTCGATCATTCTCATTATAAATTTAAAACTCTGAAATCACAGCGATCAGGCGTGCCAAATCTTACACGGGTGTGTGAGCCCTGTATAGATGGAAAAATTTTAAGATTGTAAGAGTTTTCGATATGGTCTCAAGAGCCCTCGTGTGTTTGAGAGAGGCCTCGTAAGTCGGGATTGAGGTTGTTGTGATGGCCGAAGAGAGTGGTCATGTTGTGCCTAAGTGGCGATCTTGAGGATTTTAACTCGGTAACGCCTCGTGCCCGGTTCTGGCATTGAATATGGGTAAGGGGTGTTACATTTAGTGGTATTAGAGCTATGGTTTTGTCGGTTCTAGGACTACCGTAGCGGGTGTAAGAGTCTAGCTATACATGCCATAAGTGTACAATGATAGTGTGGTGGCTTCTGATGATTTTAAATCTTGTTTTATATAGAATATGGATTCCGATCCATTGACTGCTGATGAAGCAGCTAGTAATGCGCCGACTCCTGCGCAAGGAACCGTGCATGTTCAAAGTGGACCCGAGGCTAGGGGTCAAGGGGAAGGGGCACGGGAAGCCTT
Organism: Gossypium sturtianum; assembly: GCA_025698515.1. Taxonomy (NCBI): domain Eukaryota; kingdom Viridiplantae; phylum Streptophyta; class Magnoliopsida; order Malvales; family Malvaceae; genus Gossypium; species Gossypium sturtianum. The sequence continues at coordinate 58,520,070 of CM046945.1, read as the reverse complement.
TCTCTAGATGATGAGCAATTGGTACTCGGATTATGTTCGAGCGAACCCTAATGCTCAACCTTCTCCTCCTATACCTCAACCAATTCCTAAGGCTCCTCAAGGTATTGATGTAGTGAGGATATCGAAACCCCCGGTAGATAAGATTAGAAAACACGGGGCTAAGGAGTTTAGAGCTAAAGTTGATGATGACCCTGAGAGGGCAGAGTTCTGGTTAGAGAACTCAATGAGAGTGTTTGAGGAACTCTCTTGTACTTCTGAAGAGAGCTTGAAGTGTGTCGTATCCTTGCTGAGGGACTCGGCATACCATTGGTGGAAGACGTTGACGTCAGTAGTCCCGAGGGAGCAGGTGACGTGGGACTTCTTTCTGGAAGAGTTCCGGAAGAAGTATATAAGCCAGAGGTTTACTGATCGGAAAAGGAAAGAATTCCTTGAGTTGAAGCAAAGAAGAATGTCAGTAGCGGAATATGAGCGTGAGTTTGTTAGGCTTAGCAAATACGCTCAAGAATGTGTGTCGACAGAGACCATATTGTGTAAGAGGTTCGAAGACGGACTGAATGAGGACATCAAACTCCTAGTGGGTATTTTGGAGTTAAAAGAATTTGTGGTGTTGGTCGAAAGGGCAAGTAAGGCCGAAGAGTTGAGTACAGAAAAGAAAGAGCTGTGAGTGAAGCCCGAGATGCTAGAAAGAGGCCGATGGGCAAGTCGTATCAAGCCCAGTCAAAAAGGTCCAAGGAAGTGAGTCCTAGGACGACAGCAGCAGTGGGTTATTCGCATCGAGACTTGGGCAATACTCATTCGGGTTTGAGAGTCCAAGCGACCTCGATGGAAAGTGTGGGCAATCCAAAGAACAAACCGGAGTGTCCAAGTTGTGGTAGATATCACACCGGGGAGTGTTGGGGTAACAGTCGAAACTGTTATAAGTGTGGCTCCCCCAACCATTTTATCCAAAATTGCCCCGAGAGGGATGATAAGGAAGAAAAGCTAGAGATGAGATCCAATGATGTGTCTGTAAGGGGTAGACCACCAAGGAACCCGAGAGGCGGGAATAGTGGTAGAGGTGCATCTAGAGACTCTGCTGTGAGACCAGAGGGTCGAGCACCTGCGAGGACGTATGCCATTCGCACTCGCGAAGAGGCATCCTCCCCTGATGTAATAATGGGTACTTTTTCTCTCTTTAACACCCTTGTTATTGCTTTAATAGATCCAGGGTCTACTCATTCTTATATTTGCATGAGATTGGCATGTAGTTTGAGTATGACTGTTGAGTCTACGGACTTTGTGGTTAAGGTGTCAAACCCGTTAGGTAAGCATGTGTTAGTGGACAAGGTGTGTAAGAATTGTCCTTTGATGATTGAGAGTCATTGCTTTCCGGCAAACCTAATGTTGTTGCTGTTTGATGAGTTTGATTTAATCCTAGGCATGGATTGGTTGACTACCCATAGTGTCTTAGTGAACTGTGGTAGTAAGTTTATTGTTTTGAAATGTGAGAGTGGAGATGTGGTTCGGGTTGAATCAGATGGATCGGATAGTCTACCAGTGATGATTTCTTCCTTAGTGGCTGATAAATGCTTGAGAAAAGGGTATGAGTCCTATCTTTCTTTTGTGTTGAATACTCGAGAGGTTGGAGTAGAGTTTGAAACAGTGCCAGTGGTATGTGAGTATCTGGATGTATTCCCGTAAGAGTTACCCGGATTACCTCTAGTAAGAGAGGTTGAGTTTGGGATTGAGTTAGTTCTGGGAACGGCACCTATTTCGATTGCTCCGTATAGGATGGCACCTTTAGAGTTGAAAGAACTGAAGGTTCAATTGCAAGATTTGACAGATAAGGGTTTTGTAAGACCGAGCTACTCACCGTGGGGTGCTCCGGTATTGTTTGTGAAGAAGAAAAATGGGTTTATGAGGTTGTGTATAGACTATAGACAGCTTAACAAAGTGACGGTTAAGAATAAGTATCCTTTACCAAGGATTGATGATCTTTTTGATCAACTGAAGGGAGCTACAGTGTTCTCCAAGATTGACCTGAGGTATGGTTATTATCAGTTGAGAGTGAAAGAGCAGGATGTGTTGAAAACTGCATTTCGGACAAGGTATGGCCATTATGAGTTTTTGGTTATGCCATTTGGTTTGACGAATGCACCAACGATTTTTATGGATCTGATGAACCGTGTTTTCAGACCATATGTGGACAAGTTTGTAGTTGTCTTCATTGACGACATATTGATCTATTCTCGGGATGAGAACGATCATGAAGAACATTTGAGAATTGTCTTGCAAACTTTAAGAGATAAGCAGTTGTACGCTAAGTTTAGCAAGAGTGAGTTTTGGCTCCATGAGGTCAGATTCCTAGGACACATTGTGTCGAGTGATGGTGTTAGAGTTGACCCGAGTAAGATATCGGCTGTTGTGGATTGGAAACCGCCAAGGAACGTGTCAGAAATCAGAAGTTTCTTGGGATTAGCAGGATATTACAGACATTTCGTAAAAGGGTTCTCTATGATTGCTACCTCGATGATGAAACTATTGCACAAGGATGTCAAGTTTGAATGGACTGAGACATGTCAACAGAGTTTTGAGAGACTGAAGACATTATTGACTGAGGCGCCGGTTTTGGTTCAACCAGAATCGGGGAAAGAGTTTTTGGTTTACAGTGACGCGTCGTTTAATGGTCTCGGTTGCGTGTTGATGCAAGAGGGTAAGGTAGTCGCTTACGCCTCGAGACAGTTGAAACCGCACGAGAAAAATTATCCGACTCATGATTTAGAGTTGGCTGCGATTGTTTTCGCGTTAAAGATTTGGCGACATTACTTATATGGTGAGAAGTGCCGAATCTTTACGGATCACAAGAGTTTGAGATATTTGATGGATCAGAAGGATCTGAATTTGCAACAAAGATGGTGGCTTGAGTTGTTGAAAGACTATGAGTTAGTCATTGGTTACCACCCGGGAAAAGCGAATGTGGTTGCGGATGCCCTGAGTAGGAAATCCTTGTATGCTCTAAGAGTTATGAGGACGAGTTTGGCATTGTCTGATGATGGTGCTATTCTAGCAGAGTTGAGAGCTAAGCCACTATTTTTTCAACAGATATGTGAGGCTCAGAGAAATGACAGTGAGATGTCAGCTAAGAGAGATAAGCGTGAATCAGAAAGTGATGCCGATTTTCGAGTGGGCTCGAATGGTTGTTTGTTGTACTGTGATAGAATTTGTGTACCTAGAGATGAGGAGTTAATCCAAAAGGTTTTGATGAGGCCCGCAGTGGATGTTTGTTAGTACATCCGGCAGTACGATTTAAAATGTATAATGACTTGAAGAAGTCTTATTGGTGGTCGGGTATGAAAAGAGATATTTCAGAGTTCGTGACAAAGTGTCTGATTTGTCAACAAGTGAAAGTTGAGCATCAAGTGCCTTCGGGATTGCTTCAGCCAGTGTTGGTACCCGAATGGAAGTGGGATCTGGTTACCATGGATTTTGTGACAGGGTTACTGATGACTCCGAAAAAGAGAGATACTGTGTGGGTTGTTGTGGATAGACTAACGAAGTCGGCTCACTTTATTCCAGTACGTGTTAATTATTCACTGGATAAGTTAGCTGAGTTGTATGTTGCAGAGATAGTGAGGTTACATGGTGTACTTGTGTCCATAATATCAGATAGGGATCCGAGGTTCACTTCGAGGGTTTGGAAGAGGTTGCAAGAGGCTTTGGGAACAAAGTTGAATTTCAGTACTGCGTTCCATCCGCAAACCGATGGTCAGTCTGAAAGAGTGATTCAAGTTCTCGAAGATATGCTCATGTCTTGTGTGTTAGAATTCGAGGGTAGTTGGGAGAGATATCTACCTTTAGTCGAATTTGCTTACAACAACAGTTATCAATCAAGTATACGGATGGCTCCGTATGAGGCCTTGTATGGTCGTAAATGTCGGACTCATTTGTATTGGATCGAGCTTAGTGAGAAGCGGATCCATGGAGTCGATCTTGTGAAAGAGACTGAGGAGAAAGTGAAAATAATCCGTAATAGTCTGAAAGTTGCTTCGGACCAACAGAAGTCGTACGCGGACCTGAAAAGAAAAGAAATTGAGTTTGAAGTGGGCGACAAAGTGTTTTTGAAAGTGTCCCCATGGAAGAAGATTATGAGATTTGGACAAAAAGGAAAATTGAGTCCAAGATTCAAAGGGCCGTATGAGATTACAGACAGAGTTGGGCCTGTAGCATACCGGTTGGCTTTGCCGGTAGAGTTGGAAAAGATTTATAATGTGTTCCATGTGTCGATGTTGCGACGGTATCGCTCCGATCCTTCACATGTGATTCCTTCGACGAAAATTGAGATAAGACCGGATATGTCTTATGATGAAAAGCCGATTAAGATCTTGGCTCGAGAAGTGAAACAGTTGAGAAATAAGAGCATAGCACTAGTGAAATTGTTATGGCAGAAAAACGGTGTGGAAGAGGTTACGTGGGAAACGGAAGAAGCTATGAGAGAGCAACATCCAAACCTCTTTACTAGTAAGATTTTCGGGGGCAAAAATCTCTAAAGGGGGGAGAGTTGTAATATCCCGATTTAGGGCCTAGTCAGAATAGTGGTGCGAGACCATGAATCCGAGGTATATGAATGAGTTTTTGAGGATTATGCTATGTATGCATGCTAGTGCGAAAGTTTCATGAAGTAATTCTGTGAAATTGCGGTTGAATTGTCCAAAAGGACTAAATTGCAAAAGTTGCAAAATGTGAGATTCTAGAAGCTATTTGTGTGAAATAGCTTTAGAATATTAATTAGAGGTCCTTAAATAGCAATTTTCCCAATTTCTAATTTTTGGACAAATTTGGGCATGGATGAGTTAAAATAGAAAGTTTATCAAAAAGGGCATTTTGGTCATTTAACAATTAAGTGATTAAAATAGGGGAAAAGATGACAAAATTCATTCATCTTCTTCTCCAAGGCTGCCAAAAATTTGAGAGAGCCATTGTTAGGGTTCTTCAAAAATTTCAAGCTTGCTAGTAAGTGCATCTAGCCTCGTTTTTTATATTCTTTGTATTTTTGAAGTCCTTGTTGCATGAGTAAGCTATTTTTAGCTATTTGATGAGCTATGATGGATGTTCAAAAATGTGGCCATGTATGACATGCATGTATTTTGATGTTTTATGGAAGATTATGAAAGCTTGATGTAGTAGAAACATCTTTTGCTGAATGAGTTTCCATAGAAAATGCATGTAGGGACTAGTTTGTAAAAATCTTGAGTTTGGTCATACATGTGTGATGTAGTGAAAATTGATGATTGCTTTAGTTGAGTAAGTTTTTCGGCTAAGCATGAAAGGCTAGGAAGTTGAATAAAAATCACTTTACGAGCCTTGGGGGCAATAGTGTAATTATGAGAAAGATTTAGGGCAAAAGAGTAATTTTGCCAAAGTATGAGATATGGGTCAATTTGGTTAATGTGTGTATTGAATAAGCTGATTTTATTCATTATAGATCAAGAAAGACAAAGCCCGGATCGAACCAGAGGCAATAGCAAAGTGGTGGACTAAATTGCACGTTTCTATACTTTTGAGTATCGAGGTAAGTCTATGCATAAACAATGCATTCATACTTACAATTTGTTAATGCTAGCTAGTGTATAGCATGGTTGAGAATGATTGAGAACCTATGTGGTTCAAGTGAAATGAATGATTAAGTAAGTAGATTTGTGAATGTGTTGTAATAATGCTAAATGGTGGGCTAAGTGCGATACCATCCTAATGCATATTGACGATGAGCTGGCTATGTGCGATGCTATCGTTAGGTAGATTATCTAGTGGGCTATATACGAAACCACTATGAATACCTTGTTGGTAGGCTAAGTGCGATACTACCTTATTAATTGATTGTGGTGGGCTTAGTGCGGAACCACCGAGAGATTTGCTGTGTGGATGTGATAGTGAGTAGCATAGCTGTGTGGATGTTTATTGAGAAATAATGATGTGTTGTATATTGTGTAAATGTGATATTGAATGCAGGGGTGCATGTCAATGGTTATGAGTAAGTGACTCATGATGTGTTGGAAATATGGTAAGGGATAGAAAGAGTAAGCATAGTTGTACATTATATGTTAGTATAATGCTAATTGTTGTTTAGCTTATACTATGTTGCTTAATTGTTTATGTGTAAACTTACTAAGCTCAAAGCTTACTCTCTTTCTTTTCCCTTGTCTTATAGAGCAAAAGTGTTGAATCGAGATACAAGGATCAATTGGAAGATCGCCCAAACTATCAGCACACTCTGGTACATTAGACTCAATGTTTTGTATATGGCATGTATAGGGGCTAGACAAGTTAGTGAATTTTTTTGTATATGGCTATGATGTGTTGGCCTTTAGATTGATAATTTATTTTGTATAATGCCATAGTTGTTGGCACTTTATTATATGAAAAGATGTAGTTATCTATGTGAGATTGTAAGATTTTGAGTTGATTGTGGATGTGTTGAATGAGTGCATATTGTGTATGCTAGAAGGGTGAAAAGAACTTGGCAAATAGCTTTGTTGTTGTCCATGTGGGTAGACACACGGGCGTGTGTCTAGGCCATGTGTGACACACGATCAGCCCATGGGCGTGTGACTTGGCCGTGTGTCTCCTGCATGTTAGTATTTTAAATCAGAATAGACCACGGACTAGTCACACGGGCGTGTGCCTAGAACGTGTGTGTTAATCAGTGTTGGTCACGGGCTAGCTACATGGGCGTGTGTCTAGACTCTAGGCCGTGTTAAGGTAGTCAGTGTGCACCACGGGTGGAGAGCACGGGCGTGTGCCCTAACCCTGGGGCATTGGCAGAATGCTTGAGTTTTCATGCACGGGTAGTGACCATGGGCGTGTGTGACATCCACGGGCGTGCCAAATCTTACACGGGCGTGTGAGCCCTGTATAGATGGAAAAATTTTAAGATCGTAAGAGTTTTTGATATGGTCTCAAGAGCCCTCGTGTGTTTGAGAGAGGCCTCGTAAGTCGAGATTGAGGTTGTTGTGATGCCCGAAGAGAGTGGTCATGTTGTGCCTAAGTGGCGATCTTGAGGATTTTAACTCGGTAACGCCTCGTGCCTGGTTCCGGCATTGAATACGGGTAAGGGGTGTTACAACTGTACTAATGGAGGCCCCTATTCTGATACAGCCAGAGTCTGGAAAAGAGTTTACTGTCTACAGCGATGCATCACAAGTCAATTTGGGGTGTGTGTTGATGCAAGAGGGTAAGGTGGTAGCGTATGCATCTCGTCAGCTTAAGGCTCATGAGGCAAATTATCCGACGCATGACTTGGAGTTGGCCGCCGTGGTATTTGCACTGAAAATCTGGAGGCATTACCTGTACGGTGAGAAGTGTATCATTTACACTGATCACAAGAGCCTCAAGTACCTCCTCACTCAGAAGGAGCTGAACCTTAGGCAGCGTAGGTAGATTGAACTGCTTAAGGACTACGAGTGTACAATTGAATACCATCCTGGTAAGGCCAATGTGGTGGCCGACGCGCTGAGCTGTAGGGTTATGACTGATCTGAGGGCAATGTTTGCTCGCCTCAGTTTATTTGATGATGGTAGTCTGTTAGCTGAACTTCAAGTTAAACCGACGTGGATAGAGCAAATTAAGAGTAAACAGATGGAGGATGAGTCGTTGGATCTTCGTTTCCGACAGATTGTGAGTGGGAATATTATGGATTTTGGATTGAATAGCGAAGGGTACTACTCGCCTGCGTGGAGAATCGTATGCAGAAGGATACTGAGTTGAGGCAGGCTATACTGCAAGAGGGGCATAGTAGCCCTTATGCTATGCATCCTGGCGGAAACAAGAAGTATCGAGACCTTCGTGAGTTATATTGGTGGTCAAGTCTTAAGCGAGAGATTACAGACTTTGTGGGTAAATGTCTGACATGTCAGCAGGTTAAGGCTGAGCACCAGTTACCTTCGGGGTTGCTTCAGCCAGTTAAGATTCCACTTTGGAAGTGGGAGCGAGTGACTATGGACTTCGTTAGTGGGTTACCCCTCACACCCGCTAAGAAGGATTCTGTTTGGGTCATCGTGGATCGATTGACCAAGTCCACTCACTTCATACCGGTTTGATAAACCGTAAAAGTAACATATTCTAAGCCCACATTTAGTATGCTTTTGGATGATTTAAGCCCCAAATTATGTAAAAAGGTGCTCTTAATCCTTTCTTTTCATGTTTTATACTCAGGAAAGCACCCGATGACGAAAAGAACGAGAAACGGGCTTAAAACGGACCAAATTGGGCCAAGCCATGAAATCAGCACGGCTTGGACTTCAAGCCACACGGCCATGCCACCATTCCTACTAGAACACGGCCTTACCACGACTTACACGGCCGTGCCTCATTCAACAGTGTCGAACACGGGCGTGTGCCATGGTCGTGCCTCTGCCGTGGAGAAGAGTAATTTCATTCGAGAAAGGATACTTAGGGAGAAAGAAACGTGTTTCAAAAGCCTATAAATACACCCTAGGTACCAGCTGCAAGGGGGGCGGAGAGCTAGGCCAAGAAGCCAAGCCGAAAAGGTTAGATTTGTGGGAATCACTCGAAGATAGCCAGTTGATCCATCTCAAGAAGCCGGAATTCTACTCAAGACGGAGGATCTCCTCTTCAATTCCTTCAGGGGGTTTTAGGGATTTCTTATGTTTTGTTTTATCTTTTCTCTTGAGATGTTGTCTTTTATTATTATGAACTAAACCTTCGGATACCCGAAGGGGATGAAACCTATGATGAATCTTGTTATTTGATTATTTGAATTATATGATAATAACTTAGTTTGTTCTTAATTGTGTGAACTTAATCCAAATCTAATGTGCTTAGGTGGAGGAGGAATAGACCCTGCCTAAGAGTAGATCCAACATAATTAAGCGGAGTTGATCGCACGCCTAGAGATAGGGTGACGAGATTTTGCCGGATTAGGGTGAAACCTAATATGGGAGTCCACAGATTGATTTACTGCTATTCTAGGGGGTTATTATAAGCGAACGAGAGTTCTACAAATTAACCTAGGGTTAGACGTTATTCGCCTTGAGAGAGGGTTTAATATACGTTAGGGAGTCTCACGGATCAAACTAAGTAAATAAATCATATGGTTCAAGGTTAAATAATAAGTGAAGTCTAGGTGGATTTTTCCTAAGGGTATCGTTTGAGTCAACTGAGTTTTCCCAAAAGTTATTTCCCGAATTCATTCTTTTTGTCTTTGCGTCTTAGCTTAGTAAGTAGATTAGTTTTAGTTTAAACAATCATCACTTTATATTAAGGCTAAATAATAAAAAGACGGTGAGTATTAGTACTTTTAGTTCCTTTGGGTTCGACAATCCAGTCTTGCCTAAACTATACTACTGTTCGATAGGTGCACTTGCCTTTAATCGTTGTCAGAGTTAGTTTCCAGGTTCGATCATTCTTTTATAAATTTTAAAACTCTGATTTATAGCGATCAAGTTTTTGGCGCCGTTGTCGGGGAACTAAAATATTAAGAAAACTCTATTTTTATTACTTTAGCCATTATTTTTATTCTTATTTTTCGCAATTTATTTTTATTTTTAAATTTGCTAAACTTTCTTTCTTTATTTTCCTAGCAGGTACCTCTAGTTTATGACTAGAAGGAACCCGAGAGGACCTTTAGAATACGGCAGTGATATTGAAGCTACCGCTCGAAGAAATTGCAGAGAAACTAGGCGAGCCCTAAATTACCAAGGAGAGCGAGAAGACAGATCCAATCCTACTGAAGGGATGGATGAAAATAATCTTTCACCACAAGATGTGGGAGAAAATAATGCTCCTCGTACTATGTTTGATTATGCTAAACCTCATTTAACAGGAGCCGAATCTAGTATTGTTAGGCCTGCTATAGCTGCTAATAATTTTGAATTAAAGCCTAACACTATACAAATGATTCAACAATTTGTTCAATTTGATGGTTTACAGGACGAAGATCTAAACGCTCATATAGCTAATTTTTTAGAGTTCTGTGATACCTTCAAAATAAATGGCGTTTCGATGATGCCATACGTCTTCTATTATTTCCTTTTCATTAAAGAATAAAGCTAAATATTGGTTAAACTTCGTTACCACGAGGGTCAATCACTACATGGGAACAAATGACTGAAAATTTTTTATTAAAATATTTCCCACCGGCCAAAACGGCCAAATTACGTAATGATATCTCTTCTTTTATGCAGATGGAATTAGAGACATTATATGTAATATCCCGGGTTAGGGGCTATTTTGTTGTTGCATGAAATTGCATGTGTTGGTGTGCTGTGTTGCTGTTTGTGTAGTTTCGGGGCTTAATTGTAGGCTAGGAGTGTGCCTGAGTAGGTAGGAAAATTTTTGTGTTTTAGGCCTAAGTCAGGGGAGCTGATGGAGCTGGGGTATAAGAGTTTTATTTGGTGTTTTGTTGAACAAAAAGTGAGCTGGCAAAGTGGCAAGCATGCGTTACTTGGGGAGCTAGGTGTGGCGTCAACTGCATGGGGTGGAGGTCTAGTGTTCGAGCTGCAAAGACCTCACATTTTGGCTTCATTTTGGACGGCATAGGAGGGAAGAGTTGGATGAAGTTTAAATTCCTCCTTTGACTTGGTCTTCACTTTCAAATGAAAGGTGGAGAGTGATGGTAGGAGTAAGACTTGGTAAACTCATTTGAAATGAGTGGTTGGGAGCTATTGGGGGGATTTAGCCGAATTTGGGGGAGTGTGGAGTGGGGGAAGTGGACGGCATGGTATGGTGTTGGAGGGGCCGAAATGCATTTGGCATTTTGGGTGTGTTCGGTCACTTTTTGTCAAAGAAATTCGTACATTTTCTTCTTTTGAAACCGAGAGTTCAAGGGCATTCAACCTGAATTTGCCTGCTTTTCTCTTAAGTTTTCTTGGTAGCCGAATATCCCCTCTTCATGTTCTTTTTCTTTTTCATTTGTGTAAACCGAATGGTATTTTCTCTTCTCCATAATTCTTTCGTTGACTTAAAAACATTGATAGCCTAAAACTAATACCTTTTCTTATCATATTTTCGTCTCTTTTCTCTTAATACACTAGTGCCGAATTCACATTGCTCTCTTAGCCGAATTTCCATTTATTTTCTCCCATTTCTTGAAGCACTTGAGCCGAATATCTCTTCAACCATTGACCGATTTCTTTCTTCTCTTAAACCACATCTATTTCTTTTATTATTTTCTTTTCTAGTTTGTAGCCGAATCCTCCCTTGGTGATTGCCGAAATTTCCTTCTAGCTTGTGTTTTCATTTTGGCCGAATCTCTCCTCTCCGTTGTAGCTCTCTTGGCCGAATATCAATGAAGGGTGGATCTTGGTTGGTTGTTCAATCCTTGAACAAGGGTCATTGGAGTGTGGAAGCAAGCAAGAGGAACTGTTACTTTTCAGTTGGTTGATTGGTAAGTGGAGGGTAAGTGATTGGTGTTAGTATTGTTAGTTCAATCTTTTGTTTCCGATCAAGTCAAAGGTGATTAGGGATTAATTATTTGTCTTATAGGGTGCCGATTGTTGGAAGGAGAACCTTTGTGGTTCGGGTTTGATAAGAAATCAAACCATTAGCAAGGTAAGGGTTCGATATTAACCCCTTTGGTTAATTGTTGTTGGCCGAATGTTATAGATGCCTAACCCCTATGTTTGGCCGATTTTAGGAGCAAGTCACTCGGGGGGACCTAGATCGTTTCGTTGGGATTTTTAGACTCGTGTATACCAGGTGTGTAAACTAACACACTGATACCTAGTAATGTTATTAATAAACCTGTTTGCCTGTTAAAAACTATACCAGTATGACGGATAATTGGATACCCAAACGGGGTATGTGTACGTATCCGGGTAAGTCTAATTTATTACAAGTTCTATTATGGATACCTTGGGTATTATGATCTATGATATGTATGCTATGAGATGTAATGCTAGACATGTTGGCATGATATGCATGACTTGTATGATATGCATGATCACATGAGTTGGTATGATGATAGGTGATATGAGTGGAGGGGGGTGTGATATTTTGTGTTGTGAGCACCAAAGTGTTTTGGTAACACACTTTGTGACTTTGGGTCACCGTGAGGTTTGGCACCTCCAGAGGTTTGGCACCTCATTGCGACTCGTCCTGTGGTTTGACACCACCGTGGGTTGGCCCCACTTTGAGATATGGGATCGTCTCGCTGGAGTGGGTATCACACGATGGGTTGGCCCCATCATTCGATTATTGTGACTACGGTCACCAGTGGTTTGGTACCACATTTGTGTCTTTGGGACACCAGAGGTTGGGCACCTCATTGCGACTCGTCCCTGTGGTTGACACCACCGTGGGTTGGCCCCACATGAGATATGGGATCGTCTGCTAGTGATTGGGTATCACACGATGGGTTGGCCCCATCATTGGATTTGTGACTTCGGTCACCAGTGCTTTGGTAGCACAAACGTGTCTTTGGGACACCAAAGGGTTTGGCACCACATTGACGGATATTGTGTCTTTGGGACACCAGTGTTTTGGTAACACATTGTGACCGTATGTCACCAGTGGTTTGGCACCACCAAAGTGGTTTGGTACCACATGGGGTAGAAAAGGAGATACTGGATGGTTAGGATCGGGTTGCATTAATTATGTTGCTATGTATGATGTGTGTTAGCATGTTGTTTCATCGGGAGCGGGATTTATGCACCGAGTCATTCGACTCACCCTCTCCTTTGACATTTCAGTGACCCGTGAGACGCGGACATGGAGCCTGGGTGGACTCGGGGTGCACATGCCAGGCTTTAATAAAAGTTTTGCTCGGACTATTCACTTTGGGTACTTTAGCTTATTTATTTTTATTTGAGATTTAATTTGGATTTGTAAAAGGCCTTTAAATTATGTTTTATGATGGTTATGTTTTAATTAGATTCTCAACCTGCTTAACAAATAACTTGGTATGAAATTTTACTAAAAATTTGGTAAGATAATGTTTCCAAAAACTATAACGCAATGTGTTTTAAACTATACCCTCGGGTATCTCACTATGCTTTGCTATAAAGTGAACTCAAATGAGCTTCAAACCAAACTCGATATTCTACTAAGTCAAAAATGTTTCAAAATAGCACTAAGAAACTATTGGATATGCTAAATGAAATCAACTCGTTTTTAACTATATACTTTGGATTTTCAAAAACGTGTTCCCCGTAACATACCAGATTCGGACGTGGTGTCCTGTCCGGGTTTGGGGTGTTACATTATACGATGCATGGGAGAGATATAAGGATCTCTTGAGAAGGTGTCCACACCATGGTTTACCCTTGTGGCTCCAAGTCCAAACTTTCTATAACGGTGTAAACCCCTCAACGAGGCAACTAGTCGACTCACCACGGGGTGGAACCTGAATAATAGAACTCCCGAGGCAACCTCTACGAGTTTATTGAAGAGATGTCATTTGAATAACTATCGGTGGCAAGTTACAAGAATAAGGCCAACAAAAACAGCATGAGAGTTTACAACCTCGATGCAATAACCATGTTTGTTAAATCGGTAGAATTGATGAATAAGAAGATTGATAGTTTGTGTTCTTCGCAGGTACATCCAGTCATGCAGTACGACGCAAGTGGAACTGTGGCGAATCCTGAGTACCCACCCTACCAACCGGGCACAGAAAGCGAACAGATGAACTATATAGGTAATAATTTCATATCTAATAATAACTCTTATAGTAATACTTATAATCCAGGTTGGAGGAACCACCCAAATTTATCGTGGGGAGGACAAGGAAATCAAGGAAATCAAAGACAACAACCTCCTCAAAATTTCCAAAAATGCCTATCCACAAGAAAAGAAGCCGAGTCTTGAAGAGACGTTGAACAAATTCATAGCATCCACAGAAGCCCGTCTCTAAAAAAATGAGGTAACACTCGACACCCAACAAACATCGATCAAAAAGATCGAGAACCAAGTTGGAGGACTTACAAAGGCAATCGGGGAAATTACCCAGTCAGTCGGAGAAATTGCAAAGCTATTATCCGAACGACCGCAAGGGCGTCTACCGAGTAATACTGAAATTAATCCAAATGAGCAAATCCAAGCCATAACAGCTCAAGAAAGCGAAGAAGTAGACGAACCCAGTCCAACACAAGGAAACGAGGTAGAAAAAGGCAAAGTTGAGGTAACACAAGACAAGCCAAAACCGGTAATCAAGGAGTACCAACCTCGTGTACCTTACCCTGAGGCATTAAGAAGAGACGATCTGAGGAAGAACAGTTCGGTAAGTTTCTTAAACTCTTAAAGAAATTACATATTAACTTACCATTACTTGAAGCTCATCGCAGATGCGATTCTAGGAAATTTTAAAAGAGCTTCGACAAACAAATGAGAATTTAGACGAGTCGTCACATGTGGAACTTAATGCAAAGTACTCAAAGCAATTCTCCAAAATAGGCTACCACAAAAGCTAAAAGATCCAGGAGTTTTACAATTCCATGTTTAATTGGTAGACTAACTGCTGATAATGCGTTAGCTGATTTAGGGGCAAGCATAAATGTCATGCCTTATAAATTGTTTAAACAATTAGGTCTAGAGAAATCAAACAAACTAGGATGAGCATTCAATTAGGTGATAAAAAAGCTGTTAGAATTCCTAGAGGTATTATCGAAGATGTTCTTGTGAAAATCGATGATTCGTTTTCCCATGAGACTTTGTTGTCTTAGACATGGATGAGGATAATTCGATCCCCCTAATCTTAGGAAGACCCTTTTTAGCAACTGCCAGGACTAAAATTGATGTTGATGCAGGAGAACTCATACTTTGTGTAGGTATTGAGACAGTCACCATCAAGGCTCTCGACTCGGCTAGAACATCGAGTAATCAAGGTGAGAACGTAAATTCTACTAATAACCATTCGGTTAACCCTTATTTTTAGGAAGCACCACCAAAGAATACAACTGAACCCGATCCTAAACCCCATGTCGATAAAGAAATAACTCATAAAGATCGAGGGATTCAGTTCGATGATCTAGACGAGTGGAAGACACACTTCAAGGAAAAATCAGGGATACACGACGAAGAACCGGAACCACACGAGATAAAACCGAAGGAGCCCCCAAAAGAGCTAATAGGAATAACAAATCACTTCAAAATAGGGGACCAAGTACTGTTAGATCAGGTAAATCCTCGAATATCTCCTCCGGACCCTGGCACAAACAAAGAAATATCTCTTAGGGTAACCAGTGTTTTCCCACACGGAACAGTCGAGGTAAGTAATCCTACTTTTGGTACTTTTACTATAAACGCATCTGGACTTAATTTTTTTCACGAGGATATAGATAATAACATGAGGAAGGACTTCCAACTCCTCAAACCACCCTGAAGATGCAAACAAGAAGAGAGTCTAGCTTAAGACTATAAACGAGCGCTTCTCGGGAGGCAACCCGAGCACTAATACTAGTATTTTTTTATATATTCAGTTTATCTTAATTTTCCTTGTTATCTTCCTTTTTAGCAACTAACAACCAACTAACCAAGTGTAGAATTCCAGGCCACACGGCCTTACACACGGCCGTGGCCGTGGCCATGTGGGTACTTCGACGTTTTGAACTAACAGAGAAGAGAAGGTACATGTCAGGGAAAAATAGATTTTTAGAACCACGGACCCAACTACTACCCCACAGGCACTGACAAAGTGGCACGGCCATGCTTTACGGCCGTGTGAGGCTACTGACTTGCCAACCACAGGCTAAACATGCCCGTTCCGGATAACCGTGCCAATATACTGACTTGTCGAACACAGGCTAGACACGAACGTGGGGAACCAACACGCCCTAGAGCACGGCCGTGCGAGGCGGCCGTGTGAATCGACACACCCTCAACCCACGGGCGTGGGAAACTGCCAGATCTGAAAGTGTATTTAAACACCATACCCTTTTCCTTTCTCTTCTTAACCCACTTTCTTTCTTTCTTCTCCTTTCTTTTTCTTTCTTTCTTTATTTCTTTCTTTTCTCCCTCTTTCTTTTTCCTTTTTCCTAATAAATCTTTAGACTCTTGAGCCACAACAATATCATATCCATGGCAAGGAAGCGTAAAAGGCCAATCACAGTCTCCTCAAAGGAGACCGATTCACATGAGTTCATGCCAGTGACTTCATCCAAACAAAAGCCAAGGGTCTTTGAGACCAATTATCTGTTCTTTTATTTTTATCTTCTCCTTTATTTTCCTTATCTTTACTTCTATTCTACTTAATTTAGCTTATTTTATCTTAATTTCTTAATTTTAGGTTCTAAAGGCTGCTTGGGAATCACGCCACCACAACCACCATAACCTCAGCCTTAGAAATCACACCCAACAATAAGGACCTCCCAGTCCATTCATCTTTTCTTTTAATTTTAGTTTTCTTCTTAGTCTCCTTCTCTTTATCTTCCTTGTCCTTAATTTTATATTTAGTTTACTTTAATTATGTCTTAATGATCCCTGGCTAATTCTCCACGAGCCTCCCAATTTCTTCATCTAGCGCAGTTCGTCATCCAGACGGCCCATCACCACCACCAAAGGCACAATCTCCTCTCAAGGAATCATCCGAAAAATCAGGAAGTTTTCACTTATCCCCATATCTGGTGATTTTATTACAAGGTTATTATATATTTTTGTACATTGAGGGCAATGTACATCTTAAGTGTGGGGGGTGAACAATCTAAAAATATACCTAACTTAAATCCCTGAATTTAGTCTTGTTTGAAAGTAATTTACTCATATTACTAATTAGGATGGAATTTCTGATGATTTATGATTTTTATTGATATGTTTTAGATTAAGTCATTGATAATTGTGCATTGATAATTAAATTCTAAGAATACCAGAGAATCAAGCATGATAAGTCTATTTTTCAGAAATTAAAAATTTGGTAGGTTGTCAAACTGAGTTTAAATATTACCTTGAAGTTTAAAATTTACGAGGTTGACATCAAAACACCCATAATTTTTGTGAGTTTTTGAGCCTTATAGAGCATATTTTCTTTTTCTTGCTCACTTTATTGATTATGAGTATGTCAACACTGATTTGTTATTCTAGAACTTGCATCGATTATACATGTCGAGACCACATCTTTTTGATTTGATATACAGAGATGATAAAGGCACCTAGGATTTAACCCACTTACTCCATAAAAAGCCTACCTTCATAATTAACCCCTAGTGAACTCCTTTTAATCCTAATAACCCTTTTTACTGATGTAACCGCTAATATTAACCCAGAAACCCCTTGTTTTTGTTATCACCATTCCTTTTGACTACCCTTATATCGAGATTTGATTTGATTAGTTTCCTAATTATGAATTTTAGTAGTTTATCCTTTATTATGTATTTAGTTTGTTCTTAAAAAAACGAAGTATATTCATTATTAGTTATGTGATTAAACGAGCTTATACATTTAAAATCCAAATATCGAAAAAAGAAGCTCGTATTATTAGTATTATTAGTTTTCAATTGATGTAATTATTATTATTAGTTCATTAGTTCTTAGTTAGGTAATTTGTCAATTCGATCTCGATTCTAACCCTCTAATTTAGCCTTATTCCACACCTTAACCCTAGCCTCGTTACAACCCTAACAAAGACCTTTTGATTTGTGTTTCATCTCATATTTCAGTGGTGGAGATTTGATTTTCATGCAAGCCTATGGGATTAACTCTTCATGTTTGACTTTTGAGTGCCTAATCGTGAACCTTAAACACTTTGAGTGATTTGAGTGAATCTTTTGTAAGGATATCAATCCTTGGCAATTTCAAATTAAAGGTAATTATCTAGATAAGGGGAGAAGCCTATGTTTTCGAGCTACAAAATTTATGACTTATACTGTTTGAATTTTTAGGACACTTTGAATTGAATTATCCATGTATAAATTATCTATGAATTATGATGAGACACTATCAATGACTATTATGAATTGAGGAAAGTTCGTTTTAATTGTAAGTTGAGAATTTTGCTTGAGGACAAGCAAAAGCTTAAGTGTGGGGGTATTTGATAAACCGTAAAAGTAACATATTCTAAGCCCATATTTAGTATGCTTTTGGATGATTTAAGCCCCAATTTATGTAAAAAGGTGCTCTTATTCCTTTCTTTTCATGTCTTATACTCAAGAAAGCACCCGATGACGAAAAGAATGAGAAACGGGCTTAAAACGAACCAAATTGGGCCAAGCCACGAAATCAGCACGGCCTGAATTTCAAGCCACACGGCCGTGCCACCATTCCTACTAGAACACGGCCTTACCACAACTTACACGGCCATGCCTCATTCAACAGTGTCGAACACGACCTGGCCACGATTTACACGGGCGTGTGCCATGGCCGTGCCTCTGCCGTGGAGAAGAGTAATTTCATTCGGGAAAGGATACTTAGGGAGAAAGAAATGTGTTTCAAAAGCTTATAAATACACCCTAGGTACCAATTGCAAGGGGGGCGGAGAGCTAGGCCAAGAAGCCAAGCCGAAAAGGTCAGATTTGTGGGAATCACTCGAAGATAGCCAGTTGATCCATCTCAAGAAGCCGGAATTCTACTCAAGATGGAGGATCTCCTCTTCAATTCCTTCAGGGGGTTTTAGGGATTTCTTATGTTTTGTTTTATCTTTTCTCTTGAGATGTTGTCTTTTATTATTATGAACTAAACCTTCGGATACTCGAAGGGGATGAAACCTATGATGAATCTTGTTATTTGATTATTTGAATTATATGATAATAACTTAGTTTGTTCTTAATTGTGTGAACTTAATCCAAATCTAATGTGCTTAGGTGGAGGAAGAATAGACCCTGCCTAAGAGTAGATCCAACATAATTAAGCGGAGTTGATCGCACGTCTAGAGATAGGGTGATGAGATTTTGCCGGATTAGGGTGAAACCTAATATGGGAGTCCACAGATCGATTTACTGCTATTCTAGGGGGTTATTATAAGCGAACGAGAGTTCCACTAATTAACCTAGGGTTAGACGTTATTCGCCTCGAGAGAGGGTTTAATATACGTTAGGGAGTCTCACGGATCAAACTAAGTAAATAAATCATATGGTTCAAGGTTAAATAACAAGTGGAGTCTAGGTGGATTTTTCCTAAGGGTATCGTTTGAGTCAACTGAGTTTTCCCAAAAGTTATTTCCTGAATTCATTCTTTTTGTCTTTGCGTCTTAGCTTAGTAAGTAGATTAGTTTTAGTTTAAACAATCATCACTTTATATTAAGGCTAAATAATAAAAAGACGGTGAGTATTAGTACTTTTAGTTCCTTTGGGTTCGACAATTCGGTCTTGCCTAAACTATTCTACTGTTTGATAGGTGCACTTGCCTTTAATCGTTGTCAGAGTTAGTTTCCAGGTTCGACCATTCTTTTATAAATTTTAAAACTCTGATTTACAGCGATCACGGTTCGGACTGACTACTCTCTGTAGAAGCTGGCTAAACTGTATGTGTCTGAGATAGTGAGACTGCATGGGGTACCGGTTTCAATAATATCTGATAGGGATCCTCGTTTCACGTCTTGGTTCTGGAAGAAGCTACATGAAGCTCTGGATACAAGGTTGGACTTCTGTAATACGTTCCATCCTCAAACAGATGTTCAATCTGAGAGGGTGATTTAGATACTGGATGACATGTTAAGGAGTTGTGTAATTGACTTGCGAGGCAGTTGGGAGGATTACCTGCCGCTAGCAGAGTTTGCTTATAACAACAACTATCAGTCTAGTATTCAGATGGCACCTTACGAGGCACTATATGGTCGTAGGTGTCGCACACCTTCATGTTGGACTGAGCTGGGCGAGCGGCGTGTTCTGGGTCCTGAACTGGTTTCTGATACCGAGGATAAAGTTAGACTGATTCGAGATCGACTGAAAATGACAGCTGATAGGCAGAAGTCCTACGCAGACCTGAAGCGACGTGAAATTGAGTATTCTGTGGGAGACTTCGTTTTCCTTAAGGTCTCGCCATGGAAGAAGGTACTGAGATTTGGTCGCAAAGGTAAGTTGAGCCCTAGGTTTATTAGGCCTTACTGTATTCTGAAGCGAGTAGGACCAGTTGCCTACCAGTTGAAGTTACCTCCGGAGTTGGATCGGATTCACGATATTTTCCATGTCTCAATGTTGAGATGTTACCGCTCTGACCCCACGCATATTGTTCCGGTTGAGGAGATCGAGGTTAGGCCAGCTCTAACCTTTGAGGAGGAGCTAGTTCAGATATTGGATCGCGACGTAAAGGTTTTAAGGAAGAAGTCTATCCCACTAGTTAAGGTTCTGTGGCGTAATCATAGCACTAAGGAGGCCACGTGGGAGCCTGAGGATGCGATGCGTCAACAATATCCTCATCTGTTCTAATCAGGTAAAATTTCGAGGCCGAAATTTTCTTTAAGGGGGGTAGAGTTGTAACGCCCCAAAATTATCTATTGATGTTTCTGTTATTATTTGACAAAAATATCTGTCTGCTTCAGTGGCTATGTGTTCTGGGAGTGTCTGAGAAGTTTTGGGTTCAAGCCTTGACTTGAGCAAAATTTTTGTTTTTATGAATAAATTCCTATCTCTAATCAGTAGGCTTAAGTTTAAATGTTGAAAAGATATATCAGAATGGGCCTGCTGGTCTGGTGGTTAAGTGGAGTGTTGGTGTGTTAGAGGTCTTGTGTTCGATTCTCTGGGACGGCAAGGGATAGTATTTTTGCTACAAAATTCGGCTAAAGTTTGAGTTTTACTGAAAATCTGAGTAGTGGGGAGTTGGTGGAGAGAATTAAGGGAATTTGAGTTAGGGTTTACCAGAAAATCTAATTCTGATTACTCTGCTTTCTTTTTTCAAAATTCGACTGTCCCCCTTCCTTTTCCTCTCCACCTTACTGTCAAATTTCCCCTCTTTTTACTATTTACAATCATTTTCTTTTTGTCGCTTGGTCTCTGCAATCCACCGCTTAGGTTCCCTTTTCGCGTTTTTGGTAAGTATAGTGGTGAATTATTGTTTTGGAATTATGAATCATTGTTTACTGGGTTTCTTTGGTGCTTAAGAGGTAATCAAGGGGCTGGTAGATTCCAATTGACACTGTGATTGTGGAAAAAACCGGGGTTGCTCAAGCGAGGTAAGGTTGTCGATAGTTTTGGGAATTGATTATTGTAAGTAATTCAGATTAAGTGACTGAGATTGAGTTTCTAATTGTCGAATATAGGTTCTGGAGTGCTCGGGAGTGATTAAGCGTCGAAAATGAACCAGGTGTGTACCCGAAACATTAAAAAAGCGTCTCGATGAAAAGCCGAAAAAGCTCTATGTCGACGCCTCACGGGCGTGTGGTAGCTCGTGTGGTAGGCCGTGTGACGATACATGGCCATGTGATCGACGAACCAGGCCATGCGCGCATGACACGACCGTGTGATGGCTGGCGAGGCCGTGTACAAGACACGGGCTCAACTAATTGGCCCGTGTGGGCCACACAGGCGTGTGGGATGTTGGGCCAGGCCGTGTTATCCACACGGCCAAGGCCAAATTGGGCTGTGGGGGCCACACGAGCGTATGGGCCCACACGGACAGACAACATGGGCGTGTGAGCCCATTTTCACAGATTTATTGCTAAGGTTGCATGGGTCGCCCGAGACGACTGTGAACCTATTGTTGGGTCGGTAAGATTACCTAGACTCCTAATTGAATGGCTGTTATATCCATACTTGATATGTATAAATATATATGACTGTATATTGAGCATGCTATTTGTATTGTACTGTATATATGTGATATACCATGATTGGGCATGACATAACTGTATGATGCATTGCATGGGGATGGGTTGATATTGATTGGAGGAAGTGTACTGAAAGGCTTCAAGCCTAATTTACTGACAGCACAACTGCAAATTACTGTCTAGTGCCGCATTCGGTACTATTTGGAGTGTAGGGATGGGTGGGTTGATTATATCCTCACATGGAGTGTAGGTTTGGACGGAGATGGAGTGTAGAGTCTGGTTGGGTAGGATTTTCTGATTGCATATCTGTTGCTGTTACTGTACTGTGATGGGCTAAGGCCCTAATGCTTATTGTTACTGAAATGGGCTAAGGCCCAAACTGATACCGATACTGATATTGAAAAGGGCTTAGGCCCAAACTAAGATTATCTGTTATTGTCTGTTTGTTTGCATGGGAATTACACACTGAGTTTACATAAACTCACCCCTTCTATTTAATATGTACAGGTAATCCCCATACATAGGTGGATCGGTGCGGCAGAGGACTCAACGGTGGCCACACGACTCCTTTTTGCTATTTGATACTTATTTATAATTTTAAGTTTATTTTGGGGTATTTTTCTGTAATAATGGCCTCTATGGATTTTTACCTAAAATTTGGATTTTATACTGTCTTCGGTTTATATATGCTAGAAGTAGGTAAGACTCGGGTTTTCAAAAGAGATAAATGTTTTATCAAAATACCACGCACACGCAAACTATTTTAAAAGCTTCCGCGATAAGTGACGTTTTGAAAATTAATATCGTTTTGAAAGAGAATACTTTTGTGATAATGAACTACATTTTGAAAATGAACGATGCATCCTGGAATTAACATAAGAATTTGTTATGAGGCTAATTCGAAAAGAGGTTTTTACGACAACTCATTTATTTCCAAAACACTGCCATGTGACATCGCCAAGATTCGGCCATAACGTCTAGGCCGGGTTTGGGGTGTTACACTTATGGAGCACTTTTTCTAGTTTATAGGAAAATTTTTAAATTTGATGTATGGTATTGTTTCACCTTCATCTTACGTATGATTGCTACTTCTTTTTCCTCTGGTATGACATTGACTAACAACATGATTTTTGATGATGTCATTGATGCTAATCCCCCTTTCCTGAAAAAAAAAATAATCGATGCTAATTGTGCTGCAAATGCTACTGAACACAAATATAGTGATTCTATTTAAATTATGATCTAACTGGACATTGATTAATGTATTACTTCAAGTCCAAAACTATTGATTTGGTTCTTACACACAAGTTATAAATTTGCTCTTTCAAATTGCATATTCCATCGCTGAGGTTGACATAGTAAAAATTTGTCGTTGAAGAATTGTTGGGTTCGATGAAACCTTGGTTAGTATGTCCGGATTAATTGAAGGTCTTCCAGATGTCGCTGCCCTTAGATGCCTAGCACGAGTTCCCTTCTACCTATATCCTAAGTTGGAGCTTGTTTCCGTTCATGGAGAGCGCCATTCGTGGCTCTGAGCTGCTCAAAGCTCGACAGAGGTTGGCTCAAGAGAGGAACTTCTTTGTGTGTGTGCATACGATCCTTGTTTCTAGTATAATTTGGATAATATTATTAATTTCTAGTATTAATTGTGGTTTGGAAGCTAATTTATAATTATTCAATCCTTGTTTTTTATTTTTTTTATAACACAATTAGAAATAAATTATTTGACTTTAGTTGTTTTCAATTTATGACGGTTAATATTCTAGCTTAATAATTGAGAATTATTATATATTTAATTTGATTTATTTATTTTTAAATAAATCATTGCAATATATGTAAAAATAATTTAAAATATAAATTTATTAATATATATATATAATAAACTCAATTAAACAATGAAAAGATAATAAATTCTTAAATATATATTTGTTTAATTTAAAACAGCTTTTATGAAATATTTTTAGGAAATCTGCCAAACAATAGAAAATATTTTATACAGATTCATCCAAACACCAGAAAAGTAAATCATTTCCAGAAAAGTAAATCATTTTCCAGAAATTATTTTCTGGAAAATATTTTACTGGCAAACAAACGGAGCCTAAGTTTTTTACGCATATGGTTCCAATGTACATTTTCAAGATTGCTTTCCATAGCATAGGAAAGTTGATTTGATTTTCCACAATACTGATAGTCCTTTTAGAAAAAGGGGAAAATTTTTAAATTGAAAAAGGAATTTTAATAAAGATTAAATTGAAAATTTGTGAAACATGGACTAAAAGTGTAAATTTACTATTTTAGAAAAACGGTAAAATTTTAAGAAATATTTTCTTATGAATATGCTTGGATATGAATTGAAATTAAGATATGGACTAGATTAAAAAGTGGTGAAAAGTATAGGGATTAAAGTGTCAAATTTATCAATTTGATCCTAAATCTAAAATTTTAACAAATTTAGTCTTCAATGTTTACAAAATTTGTCATTTAGTTCTAATTCTAAAAGATTTAATAAATTTAACCCTAAACATTTATAAAAAAATTCAATTTAATTCTAATTCTAAAAAAATTAAAAAGGGAAAAAAACATTTAAAAAATTCATTTTTTGATAAAAAATATAATAAGGTGATTTAAAAAAGTCATTTTGCCCTTTTCAAAATTTTTAGAATCAGAATTAAATTGACAAATTTTTAAATACTTATGGCTAAAGTTATTGAAATTTTTGGAGTTACAATTAAGGCTACGTTTGTTTTACTGAAAATGATTTTTGGAAAATAATTTCTGAGAAATAACTTATTTTTCTGGAAAAGCTAATATTTTTTGGTGTTTGAATGAATCTGTGTAAAATATTGTCTGTTGTTTAGCAAATTTTTCTAAAAATATTTCATAAAAGTTGTTTTCAATGAAATAAATATACATTTGAGATTTTCTTCTCTTTCATTATTTAATTGATTTTACTTTTTATCTATAAGTTTATATTTTACATTTTTCTTTGTAAAATAAACACGGCATAAATATATTTGTTATAAAATATTATAGTGCATTTTTCTTTTAATAATCAAAATTTATTTTATAATAAAAAAATATTTTGTAATAATCAATGTCATATATATACTTAATAATGAATAATACTTAATAAAACTTAATTTGAATTACATATATTACATATATGAGAGTACAGATTGACACATTAGAGTTGTAAGAGATAAAAGAAGCTAAGCATTATTTAAATAAATACTAATATTTATATAATTAAAATACTCATATTTTTATACTAGGTTTAAATATGTCATAAGACCTTGTACTCTTTGTAAATTTGAAATTTAGCCCATGTACTTTTATTTTTGGGTTAGTCCTAATTTTTAGATATCAAAATTCAAGTTTAGCTGTTAGCATTATTAAAAATATTTTGTTAAATTCATGTTCATTATAATGCCATTTTTTTGTTACATGAATATTGATTATTTTTTATTTAAAAATGTGACATCAACAAAATTGAAAGGCAAATAACAATCTTAACAATTGGACTTGATTTTCAAATCTGAAAAGTAGAGGGACTAAATTTTTGAAAATAAAAGTACAAGGACTAGACTTATGACATATTTTAACCTTTATACTAAAAAATATTTTTTATTAATATATTTATAATTGTAATAAATATTTATTATTAAATTATTAATATTGAATATTTTTCAAGAATATTATTTAAAATTATTATTTTTAAAATTTATTATTAAAATAAAATTGAAATATTAAATAATTTATTAAAATAATAAATTATATTAATAATTTATTATATGATTAGATATAGATAACTAAATATGTATGTTTAATAATATTGAAAATTATAATATTTTATATTAATATTTTATTAATTTTAAATATTTTTAAAAATAAAAATAAAAAATTATTATCAATATAATAATATTAAGCTTTACTTAAGTTAATTTTTATATAAAAATAAAATCACCTATAAATGAGCTCAAAATGGTAAGTCATTTTATAGAAAAATGACTTATTTTCTATTGACCTATAAGTTATTTTCCGTTGACAAAAATGTTATCCATGAAACAAACACAGAAAAATGCAGAAAACATTTTCCGAAAGCCATTTCAGTTAAACAAACGGAGCCTAAATGACAAATTTTGTAAACATTAATGGCTAAATTTGTTGAATTTTTAAATTTAGGATCAAATTGATAAAATATGTAAACATTGGAGGACTAGAATTGTTATTAGACCAATAAAAAGGCTCATGTTAGCTTCTCGTTACATATTAACCGTGGGTGACTAAAATTTTAAAAATTAAAAACATTGATGATGGAATTAAAAAATTTAAAGTTGAATGACCAAAATAAAACATACCAAAAAGTTGGGTAATCAAATATTTTACCCTTAAATAAAAAAAGAAAAAAAAAGCCCACCAATTGTTTTTCTTTTCTTGAAGTCATGGTTCTACAATATTAATAGTTACAATCAAAATTTTTTTGATACAATATTATGGATAAGGAATGACGGTAACATGGTTTGAATTCTTACTAAATGAGTGTCTGACAAAAGCTTTAATTATAATAATTAATTCAATTCAACTATAGTAATTAGCCCGCATATTTCACAATATTAATAACAGAGTCAAAATCTTATTTAACATGTCACACGATTGTTGAGTAAGAGAGAAAATTGGTGAAAATAAATGACATGGAACATGACACACCTTGATACGTGCACAGGTGTGGTGAAATTTATTAAATTTCATTTACCGAAGCTAACAATTTTCAAGTTTGGAAAATCAGTTGACTTGTGACTACTTTTTGGATGAGACCTAGGCATTTCTGGGTTGAGATTTCTTCATAGCGTTTAAATCATATTGGATTCGATTTTTAGGCTTAATTTTTATTACATATGAGTCCAATATTGTATTTATTAGGTATTATTATTTATTTATTTTGAATGGCATAATATCAAAAATAGCCCCTGTAACATCCTGAATTAATGGGTCTTTGCGTTTAATATGTTGTTATGCTTAATGTGTTAATTGGAGTGTTTATGGGGTTCAGATTGGGCTCAGGGTTGGGCCGAGGCCTTAATCAAATTTTCTGTTTGGACACTCTAGTGGTAAGCCAGTGAGGATAGGGCTTAAAAGATGTTATCTATGATTATAAGACACAGATGGGCTTGTGGCCCAGTGCCAAAGTCGCGCCACTTAGAGAGCAGGGAGGTGGCGTCAGCTGAGGAGGCCAAAGTTCGAGTCGCATGAAGCCTAATTTTTCTTATTTAATTTTAATTATTTTCAGCATTAAAGGGGAGAGCAAGTTGGACGGCAATGGGGCTTGGAAATAGGGGGGATTAAATGTTTGGATAATATAGATAATATGGCTGCTAATGGGGCAGATAAAGGGAGGAAGAGGTGGTGTGATCTAGGCTTCTTTTAGAGATGTGATTAGATAAAGATAAGGGAGGAAATTTAGGATTTATCTGCTGGTCACAGTGGTGGCCGAAATTCCAACACTGAGGGGGAGGAGGAATCGGTTCTGGTATGTTCAAGGGGTGCCGAAATTTTCCTTGATTAATAGCTTAGTTTTGGTTTTAAAAGGGGCATTTTTGGTTTTTAGGTAGTAGGTGCCGAAATTTGGTTTAAGTAGGGGGGATATCTCTTTAATTCCGGCATTTGGGTCCTATTTGTTTTTCTTCTTTCCTCTCATCTCCACTTTTATGCAAAAGCCGAAATTCCATTGTTCTTTTCTCTGTTTCCCTCTACAAGCTGAAACCTCACAGTTCCTCTCTATATCTTTTTTTTTTTATCTCCGCTAGAGCCGAATCTCTTCACTTCAATTCTCTTCTCCACTCTTTCCTACTAACCGAATACCTTGTCCACTCTTTTCTCCTTACCGATTTCTTTCTTCTATCGTGCTAAGTGCCGGGATCTCTAGGGGTTAGTCGAATCTGTTGGTGTTAAGGTAAGTGCCGAATTCTCTCTTCGTTTTTTTCTCTTCCGGTTTTTGGAGGCTAAAGCCGAAAGGCTAGCTGGCGTGATAGGATTATCCTTGGAGTAATGTTTTGATTGTTCTCGTGTTTTCATTTTAGGGCGACACATCGGGAATCAAAGTAGATCGTCTAGATCTAAAAGCCGAAAACCGCTAGTCTCTAAACTCCATCTCTTTCGGGATTTCTAGGTAAGGGATCTCTGCACTATGAATGTACATTCGTGTTGGTATTCGATTCAATGTTTTAATCCGGTTTGTTGACTAAGATCTGTTCCATGGATACAAACGCTAGTCAAACGGAAGAGGGAATTGGACCCGTAAATCCAATCCCTAAGTTTAAGAAACGAGCAGTGTCAGCAGTTCGGGATTGGCCGCCAGGTTGTGGACCGACTTCGGAACAAAACCTTAGACAGTTAGCAGTCGTATCGGCTTCTGATAGTGTCGACATAGAAGGTCTCGTCTTGACCGGTAATCAGTGTGTAGATCTCTATCACACTAATTAATCTGTACTATATATGTTATGGGCTAAAAGGTCGGGAAAAGGTGTATGGATAGTCGTATTACCCAAAAAGGGTAGGCAAAGGATGCAGTGCACGTAACCATAGAAACTTCTCTATGTGTGTATCGATGTATGTAAAAACACGTGATCTTTTAGGTAGTATCTTGTTTTGATTTTGCATGGATGTATGCATGGGATAGGGTTAATACGATGAAAGGGAAGAGCATGTTAATAGGTCACTTGGTGATCGGTGGTTAAACCACGAATCTGTAAAATTTAGGTCACAATAGTGATCGGTGGCTAAGCCACGTTAAATTTATTCTGATGGTTAGGAATAGGCGGCATGACCGTCGATATGGTGTGTAGCGGTTGGTGGGTTTATTGTAGAAATCCCCAAGGTGTGTTAGCTGATGCGGGCTGGTGTGTAGAGGATGGATTTCTAGGTTGGGTTGGGCCATGTTGCATGTAAATATTCTGTTGCCATTGTGTATGGGCCAAGGCCCATAATGTGTTTAATGGGCCTAAAGCCTTTTATGTGTTTTCGGGATTTGCACACTTTGAGTCTTGGTGACTCACCCCCTTTAATTTCCCGACTTTTTAGATGAGCGAGAGATCGTGGACATGGGGGAGCCGAGGCGGACTCGAAGGGCCATCAAGTTTTTTTTATTTTCATAAACTATTTTCGATTTTCCTTTAAGTTTTAATTTTGGGACTATTTATGTAATAAGGCCCCATGGCTTAGGTTATCGCTTTATATTTGTTAATGTTTACAGTCTAAAAATTTATGTTCAAGGACTTAAGTCATAAAAAGTAATAAAATGGGTTTTCCAAACATGTTCAATGGAAAAGCAAAGGTTTTCATCAAATATCTTATTTTTAACAAATGCCTAAATAAAGAAACTGAGATTTCCAAAAACCATCAAAGCAAAGTTTTTAACAATAAACCCCGTAGCATACCAGATCTGGTCGTAGCGTTTGGGCCGGGTTTGGGGTGTTACAGCCCCTAATGTTTGGTTGTTTGGTCACTTTGGCCCTTAACGTTTTTTTGGATCAGTTTCACACCTAACTTTTTTTTTGTCAAATTGACCTATTTTTAATAGAGATGGTGACGTGGCTGTTAGGTGACTAACGACGTTGTTTTGGAAAAAATTTTACTCCACCTAAGCACCAAATGTATGTAAATGCTGACGTGGCATTATTTTGTCTTATATGTCACGTCAGCAAATGAATTTAAAATTAAAAATAAAAAATAAAAAACCCCTAAACACACACGAACACAATTAAATTAATGTAAGAGCTCCTAAATGAAGAACCCTATATCTTGAATCCTCTCATTCTCCACTAAAATTCTACAGAAATCGAAGCTTGAAATATAGTGGGTTAGTAAAAGAATCGAAAATATTGTCTGAAAAAAGTGGTTGGAAGCCATCAATGGAAAAGTTGCCTTATTTGAAGCTGGTTTCTTCATCACAAGGGGAGTTCATTTATGATGGAGAGAAAATATGTTTCTGTAACAAGTTAGCTCCAAGAGAGACTTCGTGGAGCGATTTAAACCCAGGTAGAAGGTATTCTGGTTGCTCAGATTTTCGGGTAAGCATATATTTAGCCAATTTGTTTTTGGGTTCATAAGAAATTGGGGATTTTTTTTAGTTTGTTTGATTTTTGTGTCGGCTGGACTAAATTGGTGCTACAATTCGTCGTAGCATTAGATTCTTGAGTGAATTTTAGGTTTTATATAATAAAAAGTCAAACTTTTTTGTGTGAATTGTAGGTTGGTGGATATAGATTTTTAAGTGGTATGATGATAAGTTGTGTAATAGGGCAAATGCAGTAATACGTGAATTACATGATAGCGAAAGGAAACTTGAAAAAGAGAATACGAGACTTAGGAAGCAGATTATGAAGTGTAGAAGTGTTGAGATGTTTGAGAGTAGTAGTAGAAGCAGTAATGTTGAGATGTCTGATAGTGGAAGTGTGCAAAATATGGGCAATGACAACCAAACAAAAGAGGTCAACCATGATGTTGTGGATCACATTGAATTAAACATAAAGATTAAGAGCTTGAAGCAAAAATGTAAATCACTCAAGAAAGAGAGAGTTTTATGAGAAAATGTTTATTTGCAATGTATTATTTATGTGTCACTGATAAACCGTAATAATAACATATTTTAAACCCACATTTAGCATACTTTTGGATGATTTATCCCTTGAATTGTGTAATTTGGTGCTCTTAATCCTTTAATTTCATGTTTTATACTCAGGAGAGCACCGGAGGATGAAAAGAACGAGAAACGGGCCTAAAACAGAGTAAATGGGCCATCTCACGAAATCGACACGGCCTGGGCCCAAGACCACACGGCCGTGCTCCTTCATCAGGTTCGAACACGGCCTGGCCACGATTCACACGGGCGTGTGCCATGGGCGTGTCCCTGACGTGACAAAGAAGAATTCTATTCGAATTAAGGTACTTAGAGGCAAAGAAAGCCATTCCAAAAGCCTATATAAACACCCTAGAGGCCAACCTTCAGGGGGGGCGTCTAGCTAGGCCAAGGAGCCGAGCCAGAGAGGTCAGAATTGTGGAATTTACTCGAAGAAAGCCAGTTGATTCATCTCAAGAAGCCGAAGTCATACTCAAGACGGAGGACCTTCTCTTTAATTCCTTCAGGGGGTTTTAGGGTTTTTCTTATTCTTTGTTTTATCCTTTCTTTTGAGATGTATTCTTTTATAATTATGAACTAAACCCTCAGATACCTGAGGGGGATGAAACCTAAGACGGATCTTGTTATCGTTTGCTGAACTATATGATAAATACTTGATTTGTTCTTAATTATGTGTTCTTAATTCTTGCTTTGATATTCCAGGATATTGATTCAAGTACTGATGTGCTTAGGTGGTGGAGCAAAAGTCCCTGCCTAAGAGTAGATCTAGCATAGTTAAGCGGAGTTGCTCACGCGCCTAGACATAGGGTGACGAAATTTTGCCGGATTAGGGTGAAACCTAATATAGGAGTCCATAGTTCGAGTTAATGCAATTCTAGGGGTTTTAATTAGAAAGAGATTTGAATTAATCAACCTAGGGTTAGACGTTAGTCGCCTCGAGAGAGGGATTAATATACATTAGGGAATCCTATAGATCAAGTCAAGTGAATAAATCGTCTGGTTCAGAGTTAGATAACAAGTGAAGTCTAGGTGGATTCTTCCTCGGGTATTGTCTTAGTCAATTGGTTTTTCTCACGAGTATTTTCCCAAATTCGTTCTCTTTGTTTTAGCATCTTTAGCTTAGTAGTTAGTTAATTTTAGATTAAACAACAAATTCCCTTGTTTCTTAGGCTAAATAATAGAAAGAGAGTCAGTATTAGTACTTCTGGTTCCTTTGGGTTCGACAATCCGGTCTTGCCACTAAGCTATACTAATGTTCGATAGGTGCACTTGCCTCAATCGCCGTCATAGTTAGTTTCCAGGCTCGATCATTCTTTATATAAATTTTTAAGACTCTGACGTTAACGATCAGTCACATTATTTAGGAATGTTATAATTTGAAAAGTATGATGTCATTTCTTGTGTTTTGTATATCTAGTACCTTCAAAATTTGTTGTTGACATAAATTGTCACATTCGAATTGGTGTTTGTAGCTAATTTGAGGGAAGTATAATGAAAGGTCTACGAGCAAAAGGAACAAAAGAATGTTTGTTGAAAAAAGAAGTTGCATGTACTAAAATGTTGGATATTTGACATTGTATGTCATGTTCAAAATAATAACTAACAAAATGACCCTAGATCCACATAGTAGCTTATAGCAGTAATGGTATACCACATCAAATTGTTACATATACCATCATTATTATACCAACTTCAAGCAAGTCCTAGAAGCCTGAAATACAAAAAAAAAAAAAAAAAAAAAAAAAAAACTATCACATGTAATATGGAAAACAAAAAATATGTTAAGCAACTATTTCAACAAACAAACAAAATGTTTAGTCAGAATACCATCTCAATTCATTTCTTCATCTTCTTTGTTGCAGTGGATTCTTGTGTGCTGATAGGTTCCTATCATACCATCCTTTTTTGGCTTCTAGTTATTGTACTCGTACCAGACTGAGACAATAAAAAATCACAACCCCAAATTAGATTTAAATATTTTGGAACTTGACAATGAAAAATTGTTTACGATATACCTATGATCCAGTTGTGTTAGGTTGAAGGCATGATCTTTTATTGTGACCCTCACCACCACATGTTCTGCATCTCATAATTAGACCAGCCCTATTGAGTTGTCTAGGCTTCACTTTTTCAGTTCATTTTTTGCCTTCCTTTTATTCTTCTTTGGCCTACCAGGCATTGTTTTCTCAACTGGTGGAAGCATGGGCTCAATACCAAATTTTCTCCACTCATGTGACCCATTTATGGGTTGTAAAGCATATGCATATGCTTTCATATATGTCTCATTCTGGTAGTACCTATGTAAGTAGTCATCAGGATCTTGTTCAAGATGCCATATAGCAGAGCAGGAATGGGGACAAAGGATCCCAGATAATTCTCAGCTTCAACAACTGTATGTTTTATCCTCTACATTTACTATGTACTGTTTTCTGCCTTTCTTAACTTCACACCTATTTTTCCCATCCCAAATCATCTTCCAATCAACATCTTCCCTTTTGTTGTCATTAAATTTCTTCTTTATCAGTGGACCATAATTGTATTTCCAGTATGCATTGCTTCCTCTTGTCTACTATTCTAGTCATTATTTGAACTCTGATTTCCTCCAACATGGTTATTATGCTCTTGAATCTAGACTCCACGATGCTAGATTTAAATGCTTTACAGAGGTTATTATCAACATTATCTGACACCAGTGCAACCCCTAGAAGGCCTTGGTCCAAGATTTCAAATTCTTAGAGAACAATTCCTTTGCAACACCTTCATCAATCTTATACAATTCTTCTTTGTTTTGTTCCCACTTCCTCTCTATTGTAGACTTCACAATTTTCCAAAAAGCAAATTCAAATGCCTTTGCTTTCTTCCTACTACATCAGTTTGATAAGACACGCCTAGCACAATTTTTATGTTTCACTTTAGGCAGAATATCATTAATGGCTATCTCAAGACCCTGCAAATTAATTTACAAAACATAAGTAAAACAGCAGTAATAAATTTATGCAAAATAAATAGCATAAGTAATAAAATGGTGCAAAATAAATAGCATTATTTATCTTTTGCTGGTCACTGATGATGGTATACCCAAAACCATCTTCTATTCTTAAGTTTGTTGTCAAAAGACTAAGAAACCATGACCAAGAATTAGTGCATTCCCCTTCAACAATAGCCCAGGCAACTGGGTACATCTGATTATTTTCATCTCTCCCAACAGCAGATAACATCTCACCCTTAAATGGACCTTTTAAGAAGCAGCCATCCAAACCTAGTATAGGTTTGCACCCTTCTTTCCAACCTCTTTTCAGTGCTTCAAAATATACATAAAACCTCTTGAAATGTGGTAGTGATTCAGACATGACTCTATTCACTGCCATCTTTATAGTACTTCTAAGATTCTTTAGTCTCAACTCATCAGCATAATCCCATAGCATAGCGGATTCCTCTACAAAGTTTCCTGCCAACTTATCCTTCACCATTTTCTTGGCCCTTCTACACCTTGTAATATTAACATTTACATGCATTTCTGAAGCTACCCTTCTTTGTATCTCCCTTAGCTTCATTTCTGAGTGGTCCCTAATGGTAGCTTCAAAATGATTTGTAATTACTTTTACATTAACCATTTTGTTTCTAAAACTAACACAACAGATGTGCTCATCATGAAAACTTTTCACTTGCATGCATCTGGACATGTTACTGTAACTTGCAAATATTCTCCATTTACACTTTTTAGATACAATACATTGAACTCTAACCCTATTTGGTTTATTCTTGATTATTTTAAGTTCCCTTCTACAACACATTGAGTACTTACAAATCGTGGATTTGAATTGCTCACCATCCCAATAAAAAAGTGTGCACTTGCTAATTTTGGATTGTATGTGGGGAACCTACTTCTTCTTCTACAAGTATCAGTATTGTCATCATCATCTGACCCAAGTATGCTCCTATGATCATCACTACCAAAATATTAAGTCTCATTTCCTTCTTCTTCCCTATCAACTCTATCATCTAGTCCTTCACTCTCGACTTCTTCAGGGACTTCAGCCTTAAACTGCTCTCCAGAGCTTTCACTTTCAGTCTCATCAAGTATTGTTTTCTTAGCTTTCCCACTGGTTTCCCCCTCCACTCCCCTCACCTTTTTCCTAGCTTCTTGAAGCTCTTCCTCATCATCACCATCTGAAAAGTACATCACCTTCATCAAATAAACATTCTCATCCTCTGAATCACTATCACTTTCATCCTCAACCCCCTCCTCACCATCTTCTTCAACACTACTATTTAAACCTCCATCACTCTCTTCTAACCCTTCAATAGATGCATCTAAACCATCAACACCTTTAACCTCACCACCCTTACCACCTTGACTGCCAACAACCTCAACACCCTCCCCACCTAAACTTTCACCACCCTCACTCCCAGCAACCTCAACACCCTCCTCATTTAAACCTTCAACACCCTCACCACCTTTACTGCCAGCAACCTCAACACCTTCATTATCATCACCAGCACCTTCCACAATTGCTACAGTTAACATTAAATCATCATTAGTAAAAAATAGCAGTGTCAATCTCATGCTCTACATACAAGTCTATCTCCTTATGCTTAACCTAATAGTTCAACATGTCTATAGTGCTACTATCATTCCACATAACCCTAAGGTTATCCTACAAAGTCCTACTGCCAGGTAAGTGGAAATAAATTAGTTGCACCGTATTAAACCCTAACCATTTTCTAACTATTTTACAAAACTCAAAATACAATATCGTATCTAGATCCTCTTTAAGCCTCACCATCTCACCACCTGAATACCTAACATGGGGATCACGCACAAATTTACCCCCAACATAAAAGTTTATGTAGTATTCTTCCTCTATAGAAATCTGCAGTTTAAACAATAAAAAAACATATTACAAAAGTTAGAAATCAGTAAGATTCCATACTAGCAGACAAACAAAGTGTAGCAAAAAAAGGTATAGACAAACAAAATATTAAATATTATAAACAATATAAAATGCATATAAAGTTAAATGATTTAATAATTATATAATCAAATATGATAAAGTTTATATACCTATAATAACATAACAACAACAAAAGATAGAGGGACCACTTCAATAAGTTCAACTCTTGAATTATGCTTAAAACTATTGCCCCCACCAACCAACATTATAACCCCCACCTAAAATTCGTGCACTGAACCAAAAAGTATAATGAAACATGCAGATTTGTCAAATAAAACAATCAAAAAGTCATTTTTTTTGGGTTTTGGGTTTATTGAGGGATTTAGATTTTGTTAGTAGCCAAAAACTAAACCAATGTCTCAAAAACCTAAACCAATGTCCCAAAAATCGAAAAGAAAACTAAAAAATCTCCAAAATTGAAAAACCTTAAACAAAAGCCCCCCAAATCAAAATACCCTAAAAATCCCCAAAATTAAAACCCTTAACCGAAAATCCCCAAATTCGACAACCTAAACAAAAATCTCCAAACTTAAAAACCCTAAACATAAATCGAAATAACAAAAATAATGTTTTCAAAGTGAATTTTTTTTAAAAACATACCCCACTATATCCTCCAAAATCAAATGTGATTCTGCAACAACCTTTGGTAATCTTCTTTCGCACAATTTTCTTACTTTCTCAAGTTAGGGTTCACTGCTTGCTCTCTATCTCTCTCTCTTTTGATTAACTAATTCAAGAGTTTTTTTTTTTTTATGGATCGGGCTTTTTTTTTTTGAATATCTAATTCTTTTTTTTGAATTATTTTTATTTTTAATTAGGTGTCAAATGCGTTGGCGCCTAGGTGGAGTAATTTTTTTTTCCAAATCAGCACTGTTAGTCACCTAACGGCCACGAAAGTATCTCCGTTAAAAACATGCCAATTTGACAAAAAAAATCTTAGGTGTGAAAATGATCCAAAAAAAACATTAAGGGCCAAAGTAACCAAACAACAAAACGTTAGGGGCTATTTTTGATATTATGCCATTTTGAATTTTGGATATGTTTTAAGTATTTTAAGTTATTTAGGGGTTTTATGTTTATTAGTCAAACAAGAAAGTCTCATTTAAAACTACTTGTTTAGATTAATTAGAGTTTCGATATAGTTGAGAGTTTTATCTAAATTACTTAGTTAGCCTATATAAAGGCCTCTTCATTATTCATTAAAAAGACAATTTTTTTCATTAATAAAGTTTCAACTTTGGGAGTTAGTTTTTTGTGCAAGAGTTCTTTCTTGTGATTTTTAGAAGTAGTTTTCTTCTCGATTTGCTTTAACGAGTCGTGAGAATTCATTCTTCATCCTTCAAGTTGCTAAGAAATTATTTCTTAGAGGGTTGATTAGAACCATTAATTGAGCTTGTTGGGGTTTATATCTCAAAGGGTTCAATTGGACACTTATTTATCTATTCATCATATCCATCGGTTTATTCGATCCATCATTTACTATTTATTCTATCATTTCTTTGTATAGTTATTATTTGAATATTTATTCTTTATTCTTAAATTTCTTATTTTAATTATTTTCTTTGTTATTTTTTTCTAAATTTGTTTGATTTTTTCTTTTCAGATCAGATTCGAATTTTTTTTCTCGAATCGAACAATTTGAATATAATCTTCTTCCACTTGCTCCTTTATCACACCTTAATCAATCAATTATGAATATATTTTTGGTAAATAAAGTCTCAAAATAATTACAACATTATTTCATCATCATCATGCATAAACCTACTATCAAGTTGTAATAGATCAACAATCGCTTCCAAAGGTTCTTGGAAAAGTATCGGAGCATAAGGGAACACTTTCATCTTGCCATCCAACGAATGTGCAGTTGCATTGACTTCTCTTGGAATATTTTTAATAATCACCCTCCACTGCCTTCTACAAAGTTCTTGAATTCTCGAAATTAAGTCATTATATAATTGCCCACAAGACCTGTCTAAGATGACTTTCACAGCTTGTGCACAATCTGTTTCAACCATAATATTAGCCCAACTATTATCCCATGCCAAACGGAATCCATCATAGATAGCCCAAAGTTCAGCCTGCACAACACTACATTTGTAAATGTTTCTCCCAGCTCCTCCACGCCATGAACCAAAATCATCTCTAGCCACAGAAGTTGCTGAAGTTTCCCCCGAAACAGGATCCCTTGCTCCATCTGTGTTTAACTTTATGAACCCCACTGAATAGGATTCCAAACTTAATCTCGTCTTTGCTTCATAATACCACACATAGATAATACAAGTTGATAATTGATGGAACTCGCCCAACACCACGCCAAATAAAGAATGTGAGAGCTATTTGAACCTACCCCTTGAAACACCCACAAGTTCCTCTGCTTCCATAGATTCCATCAAATAATTCCGAAGAAAGACTGCCATTCAACTTCTGTAAAAACCAACCCATACTTATTTGTTAAATTTAAAGAGATCCACTCTACTAATGGAACAAAAAGAAATTCCCCTTAAATCCTTGAAGGGACTACATGCCTCCACACTTCTCGCGTGCTGGCACAGTCTCGTAGAACATGAATAATAGATTCTTCAATATGCCTACAACTTGCACAAGTAGGATCTCCAACAAATCCTCTCCTACAACGTTCGGTATTGGTCATCAACCTCTACTTAAGAACCAACCAAAGAAAGTGTCTTACTCTTTGGGGTCATGTGAAGGACCAGACGAGCTTCCATTTGTTATTTTATGGATTAAGAGAATCATGTGTAAGAAATTGATAAGAGGATTTGATAGCAAGCTTACCATGGTCAGACCATCTAGAGATTAACTCATCATTTTCGACTAAATGGCATGGAGGTGGAACGACCGCAATATAGGACAAGATGCTACTATCCACAAAAAAGCTAAGAAAATTCCAATCCCAACTGCAATCAGTTAATGAAATCTCTCTTAAGGTTGTATTCAAATCAATAATCTTCGTATTATGAAAGAAATTGATTAATGGCCCAATCTTTGGGACCCAATTATCAATCCAAACCTTTATAAGACTACCATCTCCCGCTGACCAAGCAAGGTTTTGATTAAGGACTGCCCAAACTTTGGATAAGGATATCCAAACAAAAGAACATGATCTCCTCAAAATATCTTTAGAGCAAACCTCCATAATTTTATATTTGGCTCTAAGGATCTTAATCCACAAAGCTTGCTTATCAGTGAGAAGATTAAATCCTAGCTTAAGCAAAAAAAGATTCATTTTGTTCCTTAAGATTCTGAATGCCGAGGTCTCCATTGTTGTGAGGTTGACAGCAATCTGGCAAATTAACCAACGACATCCCTTGCCTTCCTGTGTCTTTTCCCCAAATGAAATATCGTGCAATTTTTTCAATTTTGGCACAAATACTAACTAGGATTTTAACAGTTTGCATAAAATAGTTGGATATCACCATAAGAACCGAATGTGCCAGAGTAACTCTCCTTGCCATGGATAATATTTTAGCATTCCAACTATCTAACTTCCTCCTGGTTTTATCTACAAAAAACTTGAATGTGCTAGTTGTAACCTTTCGATGTAATAAGGGCATACCCAAATAAGAGCCCAAGTCATTTGTCTCAGTGAAGCCCATGATACTACAAATGTCATCTTTTTCAATAGGCCGAGTATTTTTAGAGAAGAATACTTTTGTCTTGCTAGCATTCACTTTGTGACCCGAAGCCGTTCCAAAAATATCAAGAACTTTCCTCACCAACCATGCCTGATTCACATCCTCTTCCTCAAACAAGAAAAAGTCATCAGCAAAGAACAGATACAAT
This sequence comes from Gossypium sturtianum, assembly GCA_025698515.1. Taxonomy (NCBI): domain Eukaryota; kingdom Viridiplantae; phylum Streptophyta; class Magnoliopsida; order Malvales; family Malvaceae; genus Gossypium; species Gossypium sturtianum. Next base: position 58,481,057 of record CM046945.1, on the reverse strand, counting down.
AAAGATGGGCCATTTTTTGTAATTGATATAGGCCTCCAAGAAGTATCCTTAAATTCTTTATGAGTGAGCTGGCCCAATCTTTCCATGCATAGGGCAAACAGATATGGGGAAAGAGGACACCCTTGACAGATTCCTCTCATTGTCCTAAACCCCTCCGAAGGCTTTCGTTCCAAACAATCTGCATAGATACAGTAGAAAGGCATTCCATAATGATCATAGAAAAAGAGGAAGGGATACCTACATCCACTAATGTGTCTTCGATAAAGTCTCATCTCAATTTGTCATAAGCCTTTTCTAGGTCCACCTTGATTTCTATCCACCCTTTTCTACCCCTCTTTGTCCTCATTGAGTGAAAGACATCTTGGGCAATAATAATATTGTTAGTAATTTGCCTCCCTACAACAAAATTGACTTGGTTCTCAGCAATAAGTCTAGAAAACACAGGCTTAAATTGGTTAGCAATAATCTTTGTAACAATCTTATACGAAACATTATAAAGGCTGATAGGGCAAAATTGGGGAATGGATTCTGAACTTTTGACTTTAGGGATCAAGACCAACAAGGTTTTATTAACATTACAATCAATCGAACCACCTACAAATATCCCTTGAATTCAAGAACACACATCTTGGCCAACAATCTCCCACTAGTTCTGGTAGAACAAGGCATGAAAACCATCCGATCTCGGGGCCTTCAATGAACCCATACTAAAAAAGGCGTTACGAATCTCATCAACAATTACAACCCTAGCTATATCCTCCAATTCCTTCGTGCCTATCCTTGGAAATACCCTACGCACTGGAAACAAAACATGCCTTCGGTCATTCAGACAATAGAGTGATTTAAAAAATGAAATCGCTTCCCGTTGAAGAACCTCATCATCAAAACACCAATCACCCTCAATCTTTAACGTAGATATTTTATTAAAGTTACACCTCCTCAAAGTCTTAGTGTGAAAATAATCAGTATTTCGGTCACCATGTTGAATCCACTATGTTCTAGATTTCTGTCGCTAAAACGATTCTTCTTCATCTAGGTCATTTTAATACTCAATTCTCAACTTCAATTCTAGCTCCAAAAGAAATCTTGAACACTTTCTATCAAGCGCAGCTTGTACTTTTTTAATACGACGGGTTAGAGCTTGCTTCTTTCTACCAATTTGCCCATAAACTTCTTTATTCCATTCCGATGCTCCACGGAAAGGTTACCAATACAGACAGAAATCTCATGTCCACATTTCCAATTCTCACAAACAAAATTGCTGAATGATGGATGTTGCACCCAAGAGGCCAGGAAGCAAAAAGGCCTAATTGGTCTATTAACCATAGAAGGAGCCTTTGAAAGCAAAAGCGGTCCGTGATCTGATTTCAAATAAGAGAGGTGAAAAACCAAAACATCCGGGAAAATTCAAAACAAATCAAAGTTACTAATAGCCCAGTCCAGTCTCTAAAACGTAGACCCCTGTCTCCAACTAAATTTAAGCCCCTTAAATCCAGGATCTTTGATACCATTCACCTGTATAAAATCCTAGAACAATTTACACCCTAAGGACACCGAACGACCACCCCCCATTTCTCATCCAATGATAAGTAGGCATTAAAGTCACCCACCAATAACCAAGGCTCATTAACAGAATGAGCAATTAAATTCAAACAGTTCCACAAATCTCTAAAATTTTGCTTTTCCAGGCTGAAGGTCATAAAGACATCCTAAACCTCTATTTCCTTTTTAATGTAACTGTGAATAAATTAGGGATTATTGTAACACCCCTAACCCGAGACCGTCACTGAATCAGGGTTAAGAGGCATTACCTAACAATTCAGAACATTCAATATCATTCCACATCCAAACATAACAATTCACATTCATATAGTCCCTTAAATAGGTCAATGAGACCTTAAACATGCGTTAGAAAGGGGTCAGAACTAAACCAAATACATACGAAAATTTTTGAAATTCAAACATTTTTCTAAGTTATAGAGGTCACACGCCCGTGTGGGTAGGCCGTGTGCCTCACACAGCCTCGGACACGCCCATGTGTCTAAGCCGTGGCAAAACAGGGCATACCTACTGGCTTGTCCACACGGCCTGAGACACGCCCGTGTGCCTCACCCGTGGTCGACACGGTCTTGCACCACACGGCCAGTCACACGCCCGTGTGTCCAGCCCGTGGTTGAGCTTGACTTGTTTCAATTTGCAAACTCGAAAGACACGATCGAGCCACACGCCCGTGTGCTCAACCGTGTGGGCAATTATAGGCCATTTTCAAGGCCAAATTGCCATCCACACTTTGAAATCACCTACAAGCTTCAAATCTCATGCATTTATACCTCAATTGGCAACCAAAACATACCAATATATGCACAAAATAATCATCATCTATATCATCTAGTTCCATACTCAATATAATCTCAAATAAGTCCATCCAAAGTATCAAATTCACATCTCAAAACATATAAATCAAGCATCATATAATCCATACCATAAGTTCACATTTAAACCACAATTCTCATCAACCAATTCAAGCATGAAATATTCCATTTCCATCCTCACTACTTCATACCACATTCATCATTTTCATAGCCTACATATAAAAAGCTTATATCATTCAACTTCCAAGCCATATCACATGGCAAGGTTCAAACATCCCATAATCACTAGCCTATACATGCCATATATCAAATATATACAATTTCCAAATTACCAAAATAGTTAGCCGATAGTGTGATTGAGTCGCTGACGATCCCCAAATCCGAGCTAGCTTTACTGACACTATAAAATAGAGAAATACATCACACAGTAAGCTCTAAAGCTTAGTAAGTTCGTAATATAATACATATTACTCAAAAATACAATATCAATACATAAATAAATCATCACTTAGATAGATTCACAACTAAACACATTATCATCCTCAACCATATACTCATACATACATCTATTTAACCATAACCATTATTATCAACCACATAGGTTCGAAACATACCTTTGCCAACACTTAGTTAACAAATGTTCTTGCTATTCAATGCTCGATACCATAATTTATTCAATGTTCACTATCTCTTCAGTTCAATCGCACACTTAGTGCCCCAATTCATAGCCGAAGCTTGATTAACATCACACACTTAGTGCCATAATATAAAACCAAACTTAAATCGGTATCGCACACACAATGCCAATTAAAAAGCCGAAGCTTCTATTATTTCGCACACACAGTGCTAACCATTTCGGTCTCATTTCCAAATACGCACACTTAGTGCCACCTAACTCGATTCCACACATAGAATTACTAATCCAAAATCACATAACTATTTATTTCATAGCATTTAAGCATAATTTAAGAACACGTATTATATCCGAACTTACCTCGGACGTCGAAATACCGAAACTAGCCGATCAATCGAGTACTTTGTCTTTGCCTCGATCTCGATCCGAATCTCTCCTTTCTTGGTCTATACATATTCAAATTTAACTCATTCAATCACCAATTCATTCAATTTAGTCCAAACACACATATTTAGGGCATTTTACAAAATAGCCCTCACATTTTCACATTTCGACACTTTAGTCCCTATTTCATATAATCATCAAATATACAAAATTTCATTCCACCCATGCCTAGCCGAATTCTCCCTATGTCCATATAAGCCCACACATTTCATTTATCTCACATTTTAGTCCCTCAAAATATTATTTTCACAATTTAGTCCAAATTACTCAATTTCACCAAAAACTCAAAGACAAAACATGTTAATCTTTCACATATCTTTCATATTCCATCATCAACTATCACAAAGCTCAAACATTCATCAATGGAATATCTCAAAATCACCATCAATTTCTAAAATTAAAGCATGGGCTAGCTAGAACACTAAGCAACGATCACAAAAACGTAGAAATTATCAAAAACCGAACAAAAATCACATACCAATTGAAGCTTCTCTTGACCGAACCCTAAATAGCCATGAAAGTTCTCTTTTTCTTCTTAATATTCGGTGGAAAGATGAACAAAAATGACTTACATTTTGTTTTTTTTTTAATTTATTAACATTAATATAAATTTTACCATTTCACCCTTACTTTAAAACATTATAATTCATTCATTTAATGGCCATTTATGTCCATCTCCACTACCAAAGGGCTAATTACCACATAAGGACTTCCAATTTAATAAGCCATGCCAAATAGACACTTCAACAATCAGCACACAACTTTTACATTTTATGCGATTAAGTCTTTTTTCATAATTTGACACACAAACGATAAAATTTTCACACGAAATTTTCACACATACTCAATCACATATTATAAACACCAAAAATAATATTAAAATATTTTTTTCCAACCTCAGATTTGTGGTCCCGAAACCACTGTTCTGACTAGGGTCTAAACTAGGCTGTTACAATTATTATTCAATACCTAAATATGAATTCCACTCCTCCAACAGACCCAAACTCTCCCAAAAAAGCCCCGAGCTTCAGCTCTATGAAATGAATCAAAACCAAGCTTGGCAATAATTTTGTTCGCCTTAGGACCACTAACCCAAGTTTCAAGGAAAACTGCTATCTCAACTTCATGTTCCACAGAATAATCATTAACCACCTTAATATATTTGGGACCTGCACAACCTTGGCTGTTCCAAACAAAAAGCTTAAGCAATAACATAAACAAAAGTGATAAGAAAAAAAATCCCCACATCATGTAGTGGCTATAATCCATCTGTTACCTGCTTACTACCATCCCCCGCCTCGGAAGTGGAATTGGTAACCACTCTTTCAATATCATCAACAATACGACTCATTGCCTCCGAAATGGGCAAACACCCAGACCCTCGACTTTTAAATTTACTGCTCTTACCCCTTAAAGGAATAGGAAATCTTTTACCACGTTTGGGTCCCCCCTCTATTTGAATAGACATCCCAGAGTCGCTCCCCGACACCACCTCCAGCTTATTATTAGTATTCCTTTCATTATTCAGTAGGTTAGGGTCTTGATTATCGACAAAAATCACAGTCGAACGTTTATACATATTGAGCATAGTTTTCAAAGGCCTCTCCACCATCAAATTAGAACCCCCACTTATTTTTGGTGAATGGCGTTGTGCAATGGGTGTTTCTTGTGAAGAGTTAATAGCTACCAATTGGGTGATAGACCCCGAATTATCTATAGGAAATTAGTCCATCTAGATGTGACCCATTCCATCTGATAATTCCAAGGCTCCTATGGGCCCACCAGACGCATTAGACAAAATGCCAATGACCAGGCCATTCATGTTAACAGACCGAGGCTATTTAACCATATCACGCGGCCCAACTTCGATGCCATTTCCACGATCCAAGATAGAGTTATCAACACCCAAAAGATTATCATAAATAGCTAATCATTTTCCATTTGATTTAGCATTAAATTCGGACATAATATTCTGCACAATATCTATCTCCTTGTCCCTTAAATTAAGCAAAGCAGTAAATCGATATCTCTTAGGGTTTGTACTTTCCTTAACAACCTTGTCAGTGCCCTTACTCTGATCAGTCCTCCTTGTCAACCGGTCAACTAACATCCAAGGGCCAAATTCCTCAACTTCTTCATGGTTGACCTTATAACCACTAGACTGTGCACCTAAGTTCAAGGCAACATTTTCACCTCCTAGTTTTTCCTAGACATGCAAAGTTGGGCATGATTCTTTTATATGACCATAGTGGCCACATAAAAAAGTAGACGTTAGAAAGAGATTCACACTCGACCATCCACTTTAATTCTCAAAACTAATGGTTTATTCAGGTCAACCATAACAGCCAATCGAACAAACCTACCCCATAGGGCGCTCACTGTGTTATCATCCAAGTTGATGAATCTACCCACCATCTCCCTAATGGATTTGATAACACTTTTCCTACACATAAACCCTGAGATACCTGGAAATCGAATCTAAATGACAACACTCGACGGGAACGGTTAGCTTGTGGAAAAGTATTTAGACCAAGGTTGTACAGTAAGATAATGTCCAAACACTATCCACGGACCTTCAGTAAGTTCCCATACATAGTCATCTTCCTCATATAGTTTGAAAAAAAGTAATCGTTTTCAATATCCATAATCGTTATAGGGGTTAACAGTTTCCACAAGTTATAGATCTTATTTTAGAGTGCACGATAGCCAATTTTCATGCCTAGAAGTTTCACTACAACTGTCCTTGACATACTCTTATATAAAATCTGATGAACGTGATCAGAAGATCTAATCAACGGAATGCCATCCTCTGTTCCAACAGTCACATCACCCTCAAACAGCTAAACATCATCCACATCTATTTCTAGAACCTTTTTCCTCGACGATCTCTTGGATCCAATCAGCATGTCTTTAAAGGAGATACTAGCACCTTGATCATTTTCCTTCCTCACTGGTTGCTCCTGTAGATCTTCCCCGCGAGAATCGCATTGCATTTTCATACCATCTGTTTCTCCAATATTAAGCTTTTTGATTTTTTTTGGGGTTAACAATGATGATGTAATAAGCCCTCTTTAAGTTCTTAATTCCAGCAACCTGGTGTGAAAAATTTCCCCCTCTATCAATTATGAATATTAAATACTTGTCTTGAAGGCTTAAAAATTTGAATTTCATATTTGTTATCTTCATTTATATTTGACAACTTATGAAAGACGTTACAAATTAGGGTAAATTACACCAACAGTCACTCAACTTTAGGTTAGCTAACAAAATAGTCACCTAGGTTTCATTTCAGTCACCCAACTTTTGAAAACTAACAAAACAGTCACTAACGTTATAAAAAAGTGACAAAACAGTCACTGACTAACAGTTTTCGTTAGTGTCTTAACAGAATCGCTGATGTGGCAAGTTAACTAGCTGATGTGGCCAGTTAACTTGGCGCGTTGGATGAAGAAATTGAAAAAATCCCTAAAAAAAACCCTTTAACAGAGAAGAAGAAGAAGAAGAAGAAGAAGAAGAAGAAGAAGAAGCAGCAGAAGAAGAATAGACTGTAAAAAAAAAGTCTTATTTGCCTAATTTGGCGGGGTCTGATTCTTTGCCATTGAAACTCCATGTCTTTGCTCTTCTTCTTCTTCTTATTGGCTCTCATTTTCTTACCGCTCTGACCATTTGCATTAAACACAATCAACAACAATACAGTTCCTACCATGAAATACAAACAAAAAGAAACTAAATTGGAATTTATCTAAATGATTCAAAGCAGCTTACCTACCATAGCGTGCCAAAAAGTTAGTTCTATGATAAGCAATGGTGAGATTATAGTGAAGGAAAGTAAAGCCACGATCAGCACCAGCAGGACGCCATTTCTTCACATCATTGGACACACGTTTCAAAGTACAAAACAAAGATACAAACATGTTTCTGTTTAAGGAATCACCAATAAACCCTGCACTATTGAATATTGATTAAGGCCTAATTTTCTTTAAATTAACTAACTTTGAGACAGAGAGATAGGGGAAGTACCAATGTTGGTATCTCTATAAGTGTGAGGAAACTGGAGGGGATCGAACGGTGGGAGATCACAGTTACGAGGCTTCCATCGCCACTTAATGATGTCTCTACCGTTGGATTTTTTGTTCAAAATGCAATTCCATCCTTTGAATATCTCTTTGCAGCTACTGTCGTATCGATCAAATCTCGCATTTGGGTCGTAAACCCACGACCCATTAGAGTAATCGCATGAAGAATCACCGGTTGCAAATGGGTCTGATCGGATGGTGGGATTTGCGTCGGTGAGTTTAAAACGGAGGAACTGGGGATGAGTTGTGGAAGAGGAAATGGAGGCTTTTCTGGAAATAGAGAGAAGAAGAAAGAAAGAGATGAAACAAATAAGAGACAACAAAGGGAAAAGAGATGAAAGCTTCTTTGTTGCTGCCATGGAGGTCTTTGTTAACCATTAAACACTGCTTAAATGAGCTAAGCGGATAACCCCGAGGGAAAAAACATATGCGAGATCTAACTTGAAGGTAAAAAACAGAGTAATGGGTGTTATATGACGTGCTGAATTTGAGTATTTTCATGTGACTGCTTTGACTCGAAAGCCAAACACTAGTTTCAATTCAAGGTTATATCTTTTTCACTTTCCTTTCAAATTTCTTAGCTTGTTTGGTTGCTGAGGAAAAAAAAACCAATTCTCTTTCTTTTATCATTTCATGATAGCTCTCTCAACAGCGGCAAAGATTCTAATATATGGTTTCTTCTAATTCGCAACAAAAAGATGCATGGCTATCCTTCCGTTAGAATGGCGGAAGGTTACAGAGTTACAAAGGAAGAAAGCCAAAAAGAAGAAGAAGAAGAGCAAAGACATGGAGTTTCAATGGCAAAGAATTAGACCCCGCCAAATTGGGCAAATAAGACTCTCTTTTTTTTTTTACAGTCTATTCTTCTTCTGCTGCTTCTTCTTCTTCTTCTTCTCTGTTAAAGGGTTTTTTTTAGGGTTTTTTTATTTCAATTTCTTCATCCAACGTGGCAAGTTAACTGGCCACATCAGCGGTTCTGTTAAGACACTAACATAAACTGTTAGTCAGTGACTGTTTTGTCACTTTTTTATAACGTTAGTGACTATTTTGTTATTTTTCAAAAGTTGGGTGACTGAAATGAAACCTAGGTGACTATTTTGTTAGCTACCCTAAAGTTGAGTGACTGTTGGTGTAATTTACCCTACAAATTATTATGAATTGTCAAACATGTGAACTCCACAAATTAAAGCAAGTAGATTTTAAAACACAGTTAGCTATAAAAAAAATTGTGGTGAAATAAATCTAGTTTAATACTAAATTTGATTTGTAAAGATTTATTTATATAGTAATTAAATTTTTTGTGCACATTCATAGTATGGGTTTAAACATTTTCATCCCTTTCTTTTTCCCCCAATATTGTAATAAGTCGATGGGGTTTTGGCTTGTTAGCAAAGGCGAAAGCCTGAGTACTCAATTTTGAAACCCACTCATAAGAAACCCATCATATGTAATTATATGAGTGGGTTTCGATGTCCCACCATGTGCTGATACCATGTATGGATTTTAGTCAGAGTTAGTTGGCTTTGTTAGGATTTTTACAAATCTTAATCTGTTCGTATTGTAATAATTTAATTGTAAGTTGTTCAACCATTTTTGTACCCAATAATATTGTAATAGTTTGATTTTATTGATTAGAGATCTATTTTTATATTTGTACTTTAACTATAACATTAATGTAATTTTTTTAAATATATATTATAATAAATACTTAATCTTATTCTTGTATAGTAAATAAATTATCCACTTGATATTTCCTACCACGTTGGTACCTTTTTATAAAAAAAATTAATGTGGCAATAAAAACTTAACAAAAACTTGTCTTGTGTCTAAAATGCCACGTCAAAACCAAATCATAATAAAATGAAAATTTCAAAACAAACCATAAAACTACAAAGTTCTAAAGAAAAATTTAAAAAGATCAGTTGATTCCATGTAAGAATATCAAAAGTTGAGAAATTATATTTTAAAATAAAAAAATATATATATATTTGAAATTATCATGCGAAATATTTTTTTAAAAAAAGTTTATAAAGTTTTGGGTACCTCCCATTCTTCCTGAACACTTTGTGCCATAAAGACAGTATCGTCACAATGTCATCAAAGACAACATTCACATTAAATCCAATTTTATTAATATTTTCAACTTCTCATGCTAAACATCCAAACTGTAACCTAATTTAGGACTAAATTGAACTTTACTAGAGATGCAATCATGCATTGAAAGACTCACTCCAAACACTCCTTTTAACTATAAATACAAGATCAGAGAAGACACAAAATCAAGCAAATAACCATACTTTGCTCAAACATCATCTCAACTCAGATAAACTCTAATTCTTAGTAACTCTTTGGCACCATCTATTATATAAATCACCACCATTATTTACCCAACATAATCATTATAACAATCGGTTTATTCCCTCAACCAGATTGATAGGAATTAAGTTCCGTAAGGCGTTTAAAAATACTAACTTCGACACTCACTCTACTATTTTTAGTTTTAGTCATCTTCCTTCAAAAGTTAAAAAGGAAAATAAATAACTCAAACATCAATAAATGGAATCATAGTAATTGATGATAAGTGCATGTGCATTGGTAATTAATATATAACCTTAACTTCACCTACAATCCATACAAGTGAAGAACGTGCAGAAACTTCAACCCCGCCGATCCCTACGACCTTTATCATTGAAATCGAGGATCCTATATTTGAAGCTCCAACATCCACACCACTTTGTGTAATCTAATATGAGGAAGAGAAATCCAGCAGCTACGGCGACGGTGTTCCTAGCTCTTATCATCGCTTTTTTGTTTGTATTTGAGATCAATCTGTCGTGCATTTTTAGATTGAGTTCAGCTCCTACTCAAGGTCAGTACAGCTTTATAATCAAACCTTTACTTTCACTCCTCTTCTTTCATGCCTTGTATACCTTCCCCTTATATTCAACTCTGAATCCTTAGATATTATCTTCACTGTTGGAATTGATTATCAATATTGTCCCTGTATTTTTATCATTATTTACGTTATCATTAGTGGTGAAAAACATACTTGCCTTGATCATCAACTTTTTATTATCATGGAGACTCAAATAATCAAGTGTTTATGTCTCTTTTTTTTTGTTTTTGTTCATCTCAAAATCATCAATAGTATATAAAATGAGGAAAATTAACAAAATATATTCCAATAAAATACACTAACAAGAGTTTGGCTTTTTTCTCAAATTATGAAAAATGTGGAATGAAGTTAGACAAAAAAAACACATATTCCTCCTTTTTTTTTCAAGGTAAAATAAGGAGGCTGACTTTTGGTGAACAACGCCGTGGAATAGCGAAACAAGTGATCAGTTGCGACCGTTCTCATAAAGAATATGATCTCTGCTCAATCACCGGCGCAACTGTTGTGGACCCCGTCACCTCCACGTTCTTTCTCGTGGACCCTACCGTATCGGGCCCAGGATCCATCGTAGAAAAAATCAAGCCCTATCCAAGGAAATGGGAGAATTTTCCAATGCAAAGAATCAAAGAACTAACTATCACTTCAGGCCCATCAGGCCCAGAATGTGAGGTCCAACATAATTCCCCGGCCATTGTATTCAGTGCGGGAGGGTACACGGGAAACGTTTTCCATGATTTCAATGACGGGTTCATCCCACTCTTCATCACCATCAATTCCATCTACAAAAACCAAGATGTCGTCCTTGTGGTCTCAAAGGCTCGTGATTGGTGGCTAAACAGGTACAAGAATCTGCTCCATGTATTCAGCTCGCACCCAATAGTAACCCTTGACAATGATACTTCCACTCACTGTTTCCCTTCCGCCACTCTAGGCCTCCTGTCGTATGGTTTCATGGCATTAATGCCAAACTCATCACAAACATTACTTCATTTCCGTGGCCTCCTAGACAAGGCATTTGGTCATCATGGCCAATACTCCATCTTTAACCCTCCTCCAAAGTCCGACTCTCCACCTCGGCTTGTGTTTATGAGTCGATCAAAAGGCATTGGACGGGAAATTTTGAATCAAGATGAAGCCGTGAAAGTAGCAAAAGAGATTGGATTCGACGTCATTTTGTTTGAGCCAACGGGAAAGATTTCTTTGCAACAAGCTTATGGATTGATAAATTCAAGTCATGCAATGGTTGGTATGCACGGCGCGGCTCTAACACACTCATTGTTTCTCCGACCGGGGTCGGCGTTCATGCAAGTAATGCCGTTAGGGATTGATTGGGTGGGGAAGATGTGCTTCGGAGAACCAGCTAGGGCAATAGGGATACAGTACATTGAATATAAGATTAAGGTGGAAGAGAGTAGCTTGGTGGAGAAGTACGACAAGAATGATATGGTGATTAAAGACCCGGCTAGTTTTCAAGGGAGAAATTGGTCATCCGATGTTATGAACATATATTTGAAGGAACAAAATGTTAAACTCGATTTAGTTAGGTTTAGGGATTATTTAGTGGAAACTTATAGCAAAGCAAAGACATTCATGGAAACAATGGGATAGTCCTATTTAATCATTACATTCTAATATATAATTCAATAATTAAAAGTATATTTATGAGTGAAATTTTAATTATTTTGAAAAAAAAAATATATTAATTAAAATTTGCAGTAAAGTTTTAAAAATATATAATTTCCAAAAATTTAAGAATTCTAAGTCTCTGATTAAACAAGTAATTTAATTTTTATATGTACATTTTAATTCTTGAAATAATTTATTTTCGAGTATAGGATGCTTATTTTTATTTCTAAAAAGTTTTTACCGTTTGATAAATATACTTTTATCATCATATATAGTATATAATTTCATGTTATATACGTTATAAATAAATTATAAAATATAAAAAAAATTATTTTATTGATTAAAAACAAATTGAGAAGAAACTTTTGGATAAAATAAAGGAGGTTTCCTGGCTTTTTATCATGGTTTGAGAAAGAATTTTGGGAAAATGTCATCTCATGTTTTCAAGTTAGACTTAATTTGGTTTTACTTATTATTCTTGCTAGGGTAGACAATAGGAATGGCTTGTATAAGATAAAAACTTTTAGAGATGAGCAATTTCAGTTAAGAACTCAAGGGTAAATTTTAAGGTATTGATAGCACATTCCCTTCTTAAACTTAGGATTATCCTTGATTAAAAGTTGATTTAGATGGTTCGACTAGCCAAGTAGGATCTTAAAGTTGATGTTTCTAGATGGGTGTTTTCTAGGAGGGTACGAGATTTAACCAGGAGCAAGTTACCAGTAAGTATCACTATGAATTTAAGGGGTTATATGACTATGCCAATGCTTTAAGGATTGCTGATAGGGAAGGTAGTATAGATTTAATGGTTGAGAGACCAACTCCTAATCATAAACCCTAGGTTTAAGAGATTTTATGCTTTTTAAGGAGTTATGTAGACCTTTTGTGTTTTTAAATGAGTGTTCCCTCAAGAGGAAGTTAAAAGGTGAGTTGTTAATTGTTGTGGGCTGGATGCTAACAATCAAATGTACCCAATTGCTTGGGCATTGGTTGAAAGTGAAACCAAACATTCTTGGGGATGGTTTCTGGATAATTTGAAGAAAGATCTTCATATGGCTACTAGCGACAAATTTACCATAATGAGTGACATGCAGAAGGCTGGCTGAAAGTGACCATATTTTTTTATACAATTTTATTCTAAATTATTTATTAGAGCTGTTATCTTTTAGGTTGGGCATTAACTATCTTTTTTATGCAAATGCAAGGCTTAATTAAGCTGTCCAATTTGTACTTCTAGAGGTTAAGCATGGATTTTGTGCTAGGCACTGGTTTTCTATTTGGAAAAGCATGCATAAGTCTTCAGGCCTCCACAAACTCTTTCGGAGCTGTAGCAATGCAACATCTAGAGTTGAGTTTAGGAAAAAGGCAACTGCACTAGGTGAGGTCAAATGTAAGGTTTTGTTGGATGTTTTGAAGAAAAAGCCCTATAGGCTAGAGTAAGGCATTTTTTAGTACTAGATCACCATGTGATTCTATTGATGACAACATAGCTGAGGCCCTCAATGCTAGATTCATTTAGGTTAGACATTTGTCCACTATTTCCATGTTTGATAAAATTAGACATAATGTAATGGAAATAAATGTAAAAAAAAAAAAAAAAAAAAAACATAACTAGATGTCTTTAACATGATGTCTACTAAACTAATTAATAAATTGACCAAGATAAGTGCACCTATCAAATAATCGTATAGTTATGACGAGCACAGATATTGTTCCCTTAAGGACTACAATTTCTAGTAACTATCACATTTCTATTATTTAACCTAATAATTCAAAGGATTTATTAAAAATAAATTAAACTATCTAAATTAACTAATGAATGTGCTGAAGAATTGAATATACAAAAACAATTAAGTATCAACCAAGTGACAAAACAATACCTAAGTAAGAATCCACCTAGATTTCATTTATAATTCTCAATCTAATTTATACAATTTATTTTCTTAGCTCTTTTATCCGTAGAAATCCTTAATTTATGTTACTAATTCTAAGTTGATTAATTGAAATTTCTTTCTAATTAAAACCCCTATTATTGCATTAGTTCGCTCTATGAATCCCCCTATTAGATTTGACTCTAATCTGGTAGATTTATTTAGTCATATTTCTAGGATTGCATGCAACTCCATTCAGTTATATAAGATCTAATCACAATGAGTGTTTATTCAACCTCAGACTTATACACATCAAACATGAATTAACACTTTAGAATTATTAACCCAAAAATAATAAAGCATTCATAATTGAAAACAAAGATACTAAGATTTTATTGCATAAAAATAGAAATCAAACAATAGAATTCATCCTAGGGTTTATCATCCCTAAGTATTAAGAGAACTAGTTCATAATGGCAAAAGTAAACACCAAAAATACAATATAACCACTAGAATAACATAAATCCATGATAACTCCCTTGAAAATCAACTTGGACTCCTTAATCTTGGTGGAAAATGCTTGGAAATTGGCTTCAATGGTGTTCTCAAGGTAATTTTGTGCTCTCCTTTTGTGGTTGCCTTCTTTCCTTCTTATTTTTTCTATTTATATCCTTTTAAAGTGCTAAAAAAACTAAAAATCGTAACTTGCAACCTTTAGCTCAAATAGTTCCCGAGATTGACACACTCTGGACACACAGTTGTATGAATCCATATGGCCTTGTGGATTGTCTGTGTGAAAATCTGCTACATGTGCACAGCTTCCGGAAAGCTCCATAGTTCTAATTTTCACCCGTTTTTCACTCATATTGCTCCCAAACGCCTTATTAAGCACCAAAATATGAATATATAGGATTAGTAGTATATGATTCACAATTAATGCCACATAATCACCCAAAAATGTACTAAGAATGAGGATAAAATATGTTACTTTTGACACTAATCAAAACTCAAGACCCTAAACCCTTAAATCCGAAAGTTTTTCATATTTATTTATAATAGTCACTATTAATGTTTAATTATGTTAAAATAGTTTTTACTATATCTGGAGAAGAAAATGAGAGAATTTATAACATTGGAACAGGGTGACATGACTGTCGCTGAATACGAACATGAATTTGTCCAACTCAGCAAATATACTCGAGAATTGGTGTCCATTGAGGTCGATATGCGCACCCAATTCAAGTGGAGTTTAAATGAAGACATTCAATTGCTTGTTGGGATTTAGAATTGAAAGAATTTGTAGTCCTGTCTGAACGAGCACAAAAATGGAAGAGATATGTAATGAAAAGAAGAAAGTTGAATCGAAGCTTTGAGATACCGAAAAAAAGAGTATGACTAGATCATTTTCGACTCCACCACCGGAGAAGTCCAAAGAAGTTCACAATCATTTCACTTCTCCATCAAGGTTTTCTAAGAGAGACAGGTCAAGATCAAGTAATTTGAGACCCTAGACTACTCCAACAGCTAGTGTTGATAGTGTTCGCAACGTGAATAGACCAGTATGTGATCATTGTAGAGGAAACCACGGGGTAAAATATCGAATAAAAAGCGGGGCTTGTATCATATGTGGATCCAAAGAACACTAGAGGTGAGATTGTCCAAACCGATTAGACCGAGGCAAAGAACAAAGTGTAAATCATGTAGTCGCTCCTCAGAGAGGTAGATGACCGAGAAATAGTGGTAACGCAGGAGCCAGCCATGTTGGGACTAAAGATACGACTGTCAAATCTGAAACTCGAGCACCTACCAGGGCTTACGCTATTCAATCCCTGATGTCATCGTTGGTATTTTTTCTCTTTTTGATGTTACAGTACATGCATTAATTGACCTTGGGTCATCACATTCATATATATGCACTACTTTAGTAACTAAAATGTAACACCCCTCACCCGTATTCAATGCCGAAATAGGGTTACGAAGCATTACCGAACTATTTACACAAATACGCATACAATTCTCATACACTTTTCCATTTCACATAAAAACCATTCAAAATAATTCACATTGTTCCTAATACGAGCCTACGAGGCCCAAAACATGCATTGGGAGTGGTTAGGGACTAAACCGATAACTTAAGAAACTTTTAGAAAACTTAGAAAAATTTTCAAAATACAGGGGACACACGCCCATGACACAGGCCGTGTGGACATTCAAAATGGGATCACATGGCCGCGTCCCAGCCCATGTCTGACCCCGTGTAACTCTTTGACTCGGGTCACACGGCCAACAGACACGCTCGTGTGGCTAGCCCGTGTGCCCTTCAAAATGGCCTCACACGCCCGTGTGCCAGGCCGTGTGCTAGGTCGTGCCAAACCTGTAGGGTATACTGACTTATGCCACATGGCCAAGTCACACGCCTATGTGCTGGGCCGTGTGGAGCATACTGACTTGATTTCTAATTCAATACTAGGGGACACACGGCCGTGTAACCTGACTGTGTGTCACACACGGCTGAGACACACGCCCGTGTCTCTGCCCGTGTGGACAAAAATAGGCTATTTACCAAGCCATCTTGGCACCCAAATTTGCATACACCTACATAAAACCAAATGGCACAAAAACATGGCATAAATAGGCATTCAAACCAACCTCAACCAAGCCTATCTCATGCTATTTCCATACCAAAAACTATAATGCTCATAACATCATAAATTGCTTACGCAAAACATGCCAATCACATACACAATTTTACCTAAATGATTTACTTTATACATACATTATAATGCCATAAAACCATAAGCATATCAACTTCTAATTGCAACCATTTGTCACTCATAATACTAATTCACAACAAGCATATAAATTGGCAATTATCAACCACACAACCAAAGGCCATTTGCACCAATATATACATATCCAAATATATCAAAATCAGCCAACTCTCATGGCTATACACAAAACCAAACTCTTAACATTTACAAGCCAATCCAAATGGCTAAATTTATTACCAAACTATATAACAAAATGACCAAAGCTCCTATACATGCCATATAACCAAAATATAAACTCAAAAGTACCAAAGTGATAGCTGGATAGTGTGATGAGGTCTCCGACGATTCCCAAATTTAAGCTAGCTTCGAAAACACTATAAAACACGGAAAATAAACAAAGTAAGCTATAAAGCTTAGTAAGCTCGTATGCTAAATAAGTAAAACTTTCCAGCCAATAATTCAATAACATAAACATCATATAATACAATTTAAAATTTAATCATAACTTAAAATATGTATTCAATCTAAAGGTTTAACTCAATTTCCACCAACTTCTTCAATTCGATGATTGTATAATTTACGTACATACATGTACAAGCTCTTATCGATCTCATATTCATTCACATCTTTAATATACCCATTGAACCATTCGAAATACTATCAGATACTCGGGAATCTTGCACCCTAAGTGCCACATATATAGCCGAAGCTATCTCAATCTCGTATCACATATAATGCTCACTCTCGACCTATTAACGGGTCTGCTCACACAAGCTGACGGTCATGACGGCTTCTACGGTCTTTGCTCACACAAGCTGACGAGAATCCGCAACACATGCCTGATAACTCAGCCACCGGTAGAACGTACGGACCAGCACCCAAATCACATAACCCCTAATGACATGTCATTTGTATCATAATCTATTCCTAAGGTTCAACCGGGATTTCCCATTTGCCAAATCTTCGTCGAACAAATCGACAAGGTCATATTCACAAATAATTCAATAATAAAGCATTTAAAACACAATTATATTAATTCTTATTAACATAAGAACTTACCTCAATTGCAACAACGACGAAATAAGTCGATTAGTCTAACACTTTATTTTTCCCCCGATCTAAATCCGAATTTCGCTTTTCTTAATCTAAATATAATCAAAATTAACTTATTTAATTATCACTCTATTCAATTTAGTCCAAAATGCACATTAAGGCAACTTAACATTTTTTCCCCTAATACTTCAACATTTTTACAATTTAGTCATTATCTCATAAAAATACAAATTCACGCAATTCAACCTATACGCATGCTAGCCAAATTTCAATTAAGTCTCTAGTAGCCCATATTTTTTTTCCGTTTACTTCACAATTTAACCACAAAATTTCAACATTTCTCAATCAAATCCCTAAATGACAATTTTGTCAAAAATCACTTAACAAATGTTGTTTATCTAACAACAAGCATACATTTTCTATCATCAAACATCAAAATACTCAGATATTCATCAATGGAAAAACCCTATACCTTTAACAGTTTTGCAAATTAGTCCCTAGGCTAGCTAGATCAAGCTACAACGATCTCAAAAACATAGAAATCAATAAAAGCCGAGTCGAAAATGACTTACATGCACAAGAAGACTTGGTCAAACCTTGAAACACAAAAATGGAGTTTCTTCCTTATTATTTTTGGTGGAAAAATTAACTAAGGAAGATGATAGCTTTTTTTTAATTATTTTACTTAATTTATGTTATTAAATTACATTTTTTACCTTGGCTATTAGCATTAAAAATCCTTTAATCATGTGTCCATCTTTTTCCACTAACTTTATAAATGGGCTAATTGCCACTTAAGGACCTTTACTTTAAGGTTTCATAGCTATTAGACACCTTTAGCTATTAGAATACCACTTTTACTCTTTACGCGATTTAGTCCTTTTTATCAAATTGAACATTCAAATGATAACATTTCTTAACGAAATTTTCACACAATCATACTATCATACTGTAGACATTAAAATAATAATAAAATAAATATTTTGACCTCAGATTTGTGGTCCCAAAACCACTGTTCCGATTTGACTAAAAATGGGTTGTTACAACTCTCCTCCCTTAGGAATTTTCGTCCCCGAAAATCTTACCAGAAAAGAGGTTAGGGAATTGTTTTCTCATAGATTCCTCAGGTTCCCACGTAGCTTCTTCGACACCATGCCGTTGCCACAAAACTTTCACCAAAGCTATGTTTTTGTTTCTTAACTCTTTAATCTCTCGAGCTAGAATTCTGATCGGTTCTTCGCTATACGTCATATCAGACTGAATTTCAATCTCTGACGTAGAAATTATGTGTGACGGATCTGATCTATATCGACGCAACATCGAAACATGAAATACATTGTGAATCTTTTCTAATGCTGAAGGTAAATCTAGTCGATATGCCACTGGCCCTATTCTCTCGATAATTTCATACGGCCCGATAAATCGCGGACTCAATTTGCATTTGCAACCAAATCGAAGAATCTTTTTCCACGGAGATACCTTCAAAAATACTCTATCGTCGATTTGAAATTCAATGTCTTTATGTTTCAAATCCGCATACGATTTCTGTCGATCTGAAGCTGCTTTTAAAATGTCATGGATTACTTTCACTTTCTCTTCGGTCTCTCTGATCAAATCAACCCCTTGAATCTTTTTCTGAACTAAGTTCGGTCCAATACAAAGGAGTTCGACATTTGTGACCATACAATGCTTCATACGGTGCCATCTTTATGCTCGATTCAAAACTATTGTTATACGCGAATTTAACTAACGGTAAATATTTCTCCCAGTTGCCTTCAAACTCTAAAACACAACAACGAAGCATATCTTCGAGAATCTGAATTACTCTCTCAGACTGACCGTCGGTTTTCGGATGAAATGTAGTACTAAAGTGCAACCGCATACCTAAAGCTTCTTGCAATTTCTTCCAAAATCTCAATGTAAACCTCAGATCTCTATCCAAAATAATAGAAACTGGCACCCCGTGCAATCTAACGATCTCAGAGATGTACTGTAACAGCCCGTTTTTAGTCAAATTAGAATAGTAATTTTGGGACCACAAATCTAAGGTCAAAATAATTATTTTATTATTATTTTAATGTTTAAAACATGATAATATGAATGTGTGAAATTTTCGTTAAGAAATTTTATCGTTTGAATGCTTGATTCGATAAAAAAGACTAAATCACGTAAAGTGTAAAACTTGTGTTCTATTAGTTAAAGGTGTCTAATAGCTATGGAATATTAAAGTAAAGGTCCTTAAGTATTAATTATCTCATTTATAAGGTTAGTGGACATTCTTGGACATCTTTTAAGTAAATTGTAATATTTTAAGTTAAGGTTAAAAAGGTAAATGACTAATTAAGTTTAAATTAAATAAAACAAAGCATTTCATCATCTTCATCCATCTTCCACCACTGAAAATAAAGAGCAAAAGACACCATTTTTAGGGCTTGAACATTTGGCAAGCTTTCTCTTAGCATGTAAGTGATTTTTGACCCAGTTTTTAATGATTTCTACGTTTTTGAGATCGTTGCAGCTTAGTCTAGCTAGCCCAGAGATTAATTTGCAAAACTGTTAAAGGTTTAGGGTTTTTCCATTGATGAATGTTGGTGTGTTTTGATGTTTAATGGTAGAAAATGCATGGTTGTTGTTAGATAAACAACATTTGTTAAGTGATTTTTAGTGAAATGTTTAATTAGGGATTAAATTGTGAAATGTGTAAATTTGGTGGTTAAATTATGAAAAATATGAAAAATATGGGCTGCTAGGGACTTAATTGAAATTCGGCTAGCATGGATTTTGGTTGAATTGCATGAATTTGTAATTTTATGAAATAAGGACTAAATTGTAAAAATGTTGAAATATTAGGGGAAAAAGTGTAAAGTTGCCTTAATGTGTATTTTGGACTAAATTGAATAGAGTGATTATTAAATAAGTTAATTTTGATTATATTTAGATCAACAAAGATGAAATGCGAATTTAGATCGGGGAAAGAATAAGGTTTTGGACTAATCGACTTATTTCACCGTTTTTGCATTCGAGGTAAGTTCGTATGTAATAAGCTTTTTTAAAATTGTATTTTATATGCTTTGATATTCCATAAACTGTGAATACGACTCTACGGACATGTTCGACGACAATTCGACAAGTTTGAAATCCCGGTTGAACCTTAGGAATAGATTAGGATACGAATGACATGTCATTAGGGGTTATTATCATTTTGGGTGCTGGTCCGTACATCCTACCAGTGGCTGAGTTATCTAGCATGTGTTGCGGATTCTCGTCAGCTTGTGTGAGCAGCACCGTATAGCTATGTCATGACTGTCAGCTTGTGTGAGCAGACCCGTTGATAGCTCGAGAGTGAGCATTATTGAGATATGATATTGAGATAGCTTCGGCTATGTATTGGCACTTCGGTGCAAGATTTTATTGAGATAGCTTCGGCTATATATATTGGCACTTAGGGTGCGAGATTCCCGAGTATCCTGTATTATTCCAAATGGTTCAACGGGTATATCGAAGATATGAAATGGTGAAAAATAGATACGTATCAGTACAGGTATGTACAGAAACTATATAAGCATCGAATCTATGAAAATTGTAAGTTCATGGTTAATTATGTGATTGAATACATGTTATCATTGTACTTAAATGTTTTGTAGTGTGTTATGTTCATATTATTGAATGATAATTGAATGGTGAGCTTTGCTTATTATTTCATACAAGCTTACTAAGCTTTATAGCTTAGTTTGTTTAATTTTTCTGTGTTTTATAGTAAAATCAAGCTAGCTCGGATTCGGGGATCGTCGGAGACTTCATCACACTATCCTACTATCACTTTGGTACCTTTGAACTTAAGTAATTTGAATATATGGCATGTATAGGAACTTTGGTCATTTTGATTATAATTTGATAAAGAAGTTAACTATTTGAATTGGCTTGTAAATGTCTAAAGTTTGGTTTTGTATATAGACATGAGAGTTGGCTTATTTTGGTATAGTTGATCATATATGTATATGTACACATGGTTTGTGTTATGTGTTGGATGATGGTCATGTGATGCTTGTTGATAATAGGTATTATGGATAGCATATGGTTGAGTTATAAATATTGGTATGCTAGTGAATTTAGGCTAGTAATGCATATTTAGAAAATGACCATATTGATCAATTGAAAAGGTGATTTTTGGTATGAAATTGAATGGCAGATTTTGAGATTATATGCCTTATATTTGTTAGCATTGAAATGGTTGTAAATGATGCTTGGTTGAGGTTGATAGAATGCCTATTTATGTCTTGTTTTGGTGCCATTTGATTTGGTGTAGGTGTATACAAATTTGGGTGGCAAAATGGCTTGGTAAATAGTCAATTTTTGTCCATACGGGCAGAGACACGGGCATGTGTCTCAGCTGTGTCTGACACACAGTCAGGTTGCACGGCCGTATGTCCCCTGGTGTTGAAATAGAAATCAAGTCAGTATGCTCCACACGGCCCAGCACACGGGCATGTGACTTGGCCGTGTGGCATAGGTCAGTATACCCTACAGGTTCGGCATGGCCTAGTACACGGCCTGGCACACGGGCGTGAGTGACCATTTTTAGGGCACACGGGCTAGCCACACGGGTGTATGTGTTGGCCATGTAACCCAAGTCAAAGAGTTACACGGGGTTGGACACGGGCTGGGACACAGCCATGTGATCTCATTTCGAATGTCCACACGGCCTGTGACACAGGTGTGTCTTTGGCCGTGTGAGACACACGACCGGGCCACATAGGCGTGTGTCCCCTGAAATTTGAAAAATTTTCTAAGTCTCGTAAAAGTTCCTAGGTTATTGGTTTAGTTTCGAACCATTTCTAAAACATGTTTAGGGTCGTATTAGGGACAATGTGATTAAGTTTAAATGATGATTATATGAAATTTTAAAATGTATGTGAAATTATTGTTTAATTATTTTATAGGACTGGTAATGCTCCATAACCCTATTTTGACGTTGAATACGGGTGAGGGGTGTTACATTTATTGGTATCAGAGCTACGATTTAGTCGATTCTCAGACTAACGTAGCGTATGTGAGAGTCTAGCTATACATGCCATATATAACATGTGATAGTGTGATATCTCCTAACAGTTTTAAATTGTGCTTTCATATAGTAAATGGATCTCAATTGAGCTGTAGCTAATGATGTTGATAGTAATGCGCCTGCCTTCATTCACGGAGTAGCGTAATCAGAATCGAGACCCGCATCGGGTAGCCAAGGAGGAGAGGCTATAGAAGCCTTTTTCCAAATGATGAATAAGTGGTTCACGAAATTTGTTCAAACAAATCCAGCTGCTCATCAACCTCCACCCCCACCTAATCCCCAACCGGTTCCCGTAGCTCCTCAAGGTGTGGAACTTCTACGACTAAATAAGCTGCCAGTTGATAAGATTCAAAAATATAGGGCCGAAGAGTTTAGAGCTACTGTTGATGATGATCCTAAGAGAGCCGAGTTTTGGCTTGAAAACACTATCATTGTATTTGACGAACTTTCTTGCACACCGGCTGAGTGTTTAAAATATGTCGTATCATTACTGAGGGACACGACGTATCAGTGGTGGAATATTTTAGTATCAGTGGTGCCGAGAGAAAGGGTCACTTGGGAATTCTTTTAAGCTGAGTTCAGAAAGAAATACATCAGTCAACGGTTCATTGATCAAAAACGCAAAGAGTTTCTAGAGTTGAAATAGGGTCGTATGTCTGTGACCGAATACGAGCGAGAGTTTATAAGACTTAGTAAATATGCTCGAGAGTGTGTTTCAACTGAGGCCGTTATGTGTAAAAGATTCGAAGATGGGTTGAACAAGGATATCAGATTACTAGTCGAGATTCTAGAATTGAAAGAATTTGTGGTGCTAGTTGATAGAGCTTGTAAAGCCGAAGAACTTGGCAAGGAAAAGAAAAAAATAGATTTTGAAGTTAGAGATTCAAGAAAAAGATCGATGAATAAGCCATATCAATCTTCATCAAAGAAATCAAGAGATTCGTATACTCGTTCAAATACTTCAATCGGATATCCAAACAGAGATCGTGGAAAGCAATGCTCAAGTCCTAAAGCTCAAACTACATCAGTATCGAGTGTTGGCAGCGTGAGAAATAATAAGCCTGAGTGTTAACAGTGTGGTCGACGACATTTTGGTGAGTGCTGGATGAATAATAGAGGCTATTTTAAATGTGGCTCATAAGATCATTTCATTAGAGATTGCCTTGAGTTAGCCGAGAAAGATAAGTTCCAGAATGCAAGACCGAGCAACACAACTAATAGAGGGAGGCCACCTAGAAATGCAGGGAATATGACTAGTAGTAGAGGAATGAAAAATGACTCCGCTGTGAGATCCGAGGCCAGAGCACCTGCTAGAGCTTACACTATTCACGCTCGCAAATATGCATCGTCACCCGATGTTCTTACCAGTACATTTTCTCTTTATGACACTAATGCTATTGCATTGATTGATCCTTGATCGACTCATTCATATATTTGTATGAATTTGGTGTCTAGTAAGAGTTTGCCTGTTGAGTCTACCGAGTTTGTGGTTAAAGTGTCGAACCCCTTAGGCAAATATGTTCTAGTTGATAAAGTTTGCAAGAACTATCCTTTGATGACTCGGGGTTATTGTTTTCTGGAAAATTTGATGTTATTACCATTTGATGAGTTCGATGTAATTCCGGTTATGGATTGGTTGATGCTACATGATGCTGTTGTGAATTGTAGATGAAAGACTATTGAATTGAAATGTCAGAATAGTGAAATCATTTGAATTGAATCAGGTGAGTCGAGTGAATTGCCTGTTGTAATTTCGTCTATGTCAGCTCAGAGATGTGTGAGAAAAGGTTGCGAAGCTTATCTTGCTTATGTTTTAGATACAAAAGTGTCTGAATTGAAAATTGAATCAATGCCAGTTGTCTGTGAGTATCCGGATGTGTTTCCAGAAGAGTTATCGGGTTACCACCGATCAGAGAGGTCGAGTTTTCTATTGAATTAGTACCAGGATCATCACCAATATCTATAGCTCCGTACAAAATGGCTTCGACAGAATTAAAAGAATTGAAAGCTCAGTTGCAAGAGTTAACGGATAGAGGTTTTGCACAACCTAGTTTTTCGCCCTGGGGTGCACCAGTGTTGTTCGTAAAGAATAAAGATGGATCAATGAGACTTTGTATTGATTATCGTCAACTCAACAAGGTTACGATAAAGAACAAGTATCATTTACCGAGAATCGATGATTTGTTTGATCAATTGAAAGGGGCAACAGTATTCTCGAAGATTGATTTGAGATCTAGCTACTATCAGTTGCGAGTAAGGATTCGGATGTGCCGAAAACTGCATTCAGAACGAGGTACGGGCATTATGAATTTCTTGTTATGCCTTTTGGATTAACTAATGCTTCTGTCGTTTTTATAGACTTGATGAATTGAATTTTTAGACCGTATTTAGACAGATTTATGGTTTTATTCATTGACGACATTCTGATCTATTCACGAGATGAGTCTGAGCATGCTGAGCATTTGAGAATTATGCTACAAACTTTGAGAGATAAGCAACTACTCACTAAATTCAGCAAATGTGAGTTTTGGCTCTGAGAGGTCAGATTTTTGGGACATATTGTTTCAGCGGAAGGTATACGAGTTGATCCGAGCAATATTTCAGCAGTTGTTGACTGGAAACCACCAAGAAATGTGTCTGAGTTAGAAGCTTTCTAGGGTTAGTTGGTTATTATCGACGTTTTGTAAAAGGATTTTCAATGATTGCTACACCGATGACTAGATTACTACAGAAAGATGTGAAATTTGAATGGTCCGAGAAATGTCAATAGAGTTTCGAACGGTTGAAAGCATTACTAACTGAGGCACCAGTTTTGGTTCAACCTGAGCCAGGTAAAGAGTTTCTGATTTTCAGCGACGCGTCATTGAACGGTTTGGGTTGTGTTTTGATGCTAGAGGGAAAAGTGATAGCTTATGAATCCAAATAGCTAAAACCACATGAAAAGAATTATTCGACGTACGATTTAGAGTTGGCCGCTATTGTGTTTGCATTGAAAATTTGGCGACATCATTTATACAGTGAAAAGTGTCATATCTTTACTGATCATAAAAGTTTGAAGTATATAATGACTCAAAAAGATTTGAATTTGCGACAACGAAGATGGCTCGAGTTGCTGAATGACTATGAGTTAGTGACTGATTACCATCCGGGGAAAGCAAATGTAGTCGCAGATGCTTTGAGTAAAAATATTTTTTTTTGCTTTGAGAGCAATGAATACTCAGATAACCTTGTCTGATGATGGTTCGATTCTAGCATAATTAAAAGCTAAACCGGTATTTCTTCAGCAAATTTGTGAAGCTCAGAAATTTGATAACGAGTTACAAGCTAAAAGAGTACAGTGTGAGTCAAATAGTGATTCAAACTATCAGATCAGATCCGATGATTGTTTAATGTTCCAAAACAGAATTTACGTACCAAAGAATTCCGAGCTCATTCAGAAAATTCTACATGAAGCACATAGTGGTTGTTTATCTGTTCATCCGTGGAGTACTAAAATGTACAATGATTTGAAACAGTTGTATTGGTGGTCGAGCATGAAACGAGACATTTCAGAGTTTGTGTCAAGATGTTTGCTTTGTCAACAAGTTAAAGCCGAACATCAAGTGCCATCGGGATTACTACAGCCTGTGATGATACCAGAGTGGAAATAGGATAGAGTTACAATGGATTTTGTATCAGGATTACCCCTGTTTCCGAAGAAGAAAGATGCTATCTGGGTTGTTGTGGATCGACTAACGAAATCTGCACATTTCATTCCGGTACGTACAGACTATTTACTTGATAAGTTGGCTGAATTGTACATTTTTGAGATCGTTAGATTGCACGGAGTACTAGTTTCGATTATTTCGGATAGAGATCTGAGGTTTACATCGCGATTTTGGAAGAAGTTGCAAGAAGCTTTGGGCACGAGGTTGAACTTTAGTTCCACATTTCATCCACAAACCGACAGTCAGTCTGAGAGAGTAATTCAAATTTTCGAAGATATGCTTCGTTGTTGTGTTTTAGAATTTAAAGGCAACTGGGAGAGATATTTGTCATTGGTTGAATTCGCGTATAACAACAGTTTTCAATCAAGCATAAAGATGGCACCGTATGAAGCTTTGTCTGGTCGCAAATGCCAAACTCCATTATACTGGACCGAGCTTAGTGAGAAAAAGATTCACGGGGTTGTTTTGGTTAGAGAGACCGAAGATAAAGTGAAAGTAATACGTGATAGTTTGAAAGCAGCTTCAGATAGACAGAAATCGTACATGAATTTGAAACGAAAAGACATTGAATTTCGGATCGGTGACAAAGTATTTCTAAAAGTATCTCCGTGGAAGAAAATCCTTCGTTTTGGTCGCAAAGGCAAATTGAGTCCGCGATTCATCGGGCCATATGAGAATATCGAAAGAAAAGGCCCAGTAGCATATCGACTAGCTTTACCGTCAGAGTTAGAGAAGATCCACAATGTATTTTATGTGTCAATGTTACGTCGATATCGATCAGATCCATCGCATATCATTTCTCTGTCTGATATAGAAATTCAACCTGATATGACATATAACGAAGAACTGATCAGAATTTTAGCTCGAGAGGTTAAAGAATTGAGAAATAAAAGCATAGCTTTGGTGAAATTTTTGTGGCAACGGCACGGTTTCGAAGAGGCTACTTGGGAGCCGAGGAAGCTATGAGAAAACAGTACCCTAACCTCTTTTCTGGTAAGATTTTCGGGGACGAAAATTCCTAAGGGGGGAGAGTTGTAACAGCCCGTTTTTAGTCAAATTGGAACAGTGGTTTTGGGTCCACAAATTTGAAGTCAAAATAATTATTTTATTATTATTTTAATATTTACAGCATGATAATATGATTTTGTGAAATTTTCGTTAAGAAATTTTATCGTTTGAATGCTTGATTCGATAAAAAGGACTAATTCGCGTAAAGTGTAAAACTTGTGTTCTATTAGTTAAAGGTGTCTAATAGCTATGGAATTTTAAAGTAAAGGTCCTTAAGTAGTAATTAGCCCATTTATAAGGTTAGTGGACATTCTTGGACATCTTTTAAGTAAATTGTAATGTTTTAAGTTAAGGTTAAAAAGGTAAATGACTAATTAAGTTTAAATTAAATAAAACTAAGCATTTCATCATCTTCATCCATCTTCCACCATTGAAAATAAAGAGCAAAAGACACCATTTTTAGGGCTTGAACATTCGGCAAGCTTTCTCTTAGCATGTAAGTGATTTTTGACCCGGTTTTTAAAGATTTCTACATTTTTAAGATTGTTGCAGCTTAGTCTAGCTAGCCCATGGATTAATTTGAAAAACTATTAAAGGTTTGGGGTTTTTCCATTGATTAATGTTGGTGTGTTTTGATTTTTAATGGTAGAAAATGCATGGTTGTTGTTAGATAAACAACATTTGTTAAGTGATTTTTAGTGAAATGTTCAATTGTGAAATGTGTAAATTTGGTGGTTAAATTGTGAAATAAATGAAAAATATGGGCTGCTAGGGACTTAATTGAAATTTTGCTAGCATGGGTTTTGTTTGAATTACATGAATTTTTGATTTTATGAAATAAGGACTAAATTGTAAAAATGTTGAAATATTAGGGGAAAAAGTGTAAAGTTGCCTTAATGTGTATTTTGGACTAAATTGAATAGAGTGATTATTAAATAAGTTAATTTTGATTATATTTAGATCAAGAAAGGTGAAATACGGATTTAGATTGGGAAAAGAATAAGGTTTCGGACTAATCGACTTATTTCGCCATTTTTGCATTCGAGGTAAGTTCGTATGTAATAAGCTTTGTTATAATTGTATTTTATATGCTTTGATATTGTATAAACTATGAATATGACTCTACGGACATGTTCGACGACAATTCGGCAAGTTTGAAATCCCGGTTGAACCTTAGGAATAGATTAGGATACGAATGACATGTCATTAGGGGTTATTATCGTTTTCGGTGCTAGTTCGTACGTCCTACCGTTGGTTTAGTTATCTAGCATGTGTTGCGGATTCTCGTCAGCTTGTGTGAGCAGCACCGTATAGTTACGTCATGACCGTCAGCTTGCATAGCAGACCTGTTGATAGCTCGAGAGTGAGCATTATTGAGATATGATATTGAGATAGCTTCGACTATGTATTGGCACTTCGGTGCAAGATTTTATTGAGATAGCTTCAGCTATATATATTGGCACTTAGGGTGCGGGATTCCCAAGTATCCTGTATTATTCCAAATGGTTCAACGGGTATATCGAAGATATGAAATGGTGAGAAATAGATACGTATCAGTTTAGGTATGTACGAAAACTATATAAGCATCGAATCTATGGAAATTATAAGTTCATGGTTAATTATGTGATTGAATACATGTTATCATTGTAATTAAATGTTTTGTAGTATGTTATGTTCATATTGTTGCTTATTATTTCATACGATCTTACTAAGCTTTATAGCGTACTTTGTTTAATTTTTATGTGTTTTATATTGAAATCAAGCTAGCTCGGATTCGAAGATCGTCGGAGACTTCATCACACTATCCTACTATCACTTTGGTACCTTTGAACTTAAGTAATTTGAATATACGGCTTGTATAGGAACTTTGGTCATTTTGGTTATAATTTGATAAAGAAGTTAACTATTTGAATTGGCTTGTAAATGTCTAAAGTTTGGTTTTGTATATAGCCATGGGAGTTGGCTTATTTTGGTATAGTTGATCATATATGTATACGTGCATATGGCTTGTGTGATGTGTTGGATGATTGTCATGTGATGCTTGTTGATAATAGGTATTATGGATAGCAAATGGTTGAGTTATAAATATTGGTATGCTGGTGAATTTAAGCTAGTAATGCATATTTAAAAAATGACCATATTGATCAATTGAAAATGTGATTTTTGGTATGAAATTGAATGACACATTTTGAAATTATATGCCTTATATTTGTTAGCATTGAAATAGAGTAAATAATGCTTGGTTGAGGTTGATAGAATGCCTATTTATGTCTTGTTTTGGTGCCATTTGATTTGGTGTAGGTGTATACAAATTTGGGTGGCAAAATGGCTTGGTAAATAGCCTATTTTTGTCCACACTGGCAGAGACACGGGCGTGTGTCTCAGCCATATGTGGCACACGGTCAGGTTGCACTGCCGTGTGTCCCCTGGTGTTGAAATAGAAATCAAGTCAGTATGCTCCACACGGCCTAGCACACGAGCGTGTGACTTGGCCGTGTGGCATAAGTCAGCATACCCTACAGGTTTGGCACGGCCTGGCACACGGGCGTGTGTGTTGGCCGTGTGACCCAAGTCAAAGAGTTACACGGAGTCGAACACGGGCTGGGACACGGCCATGTGATCTTATTTTGAATGTCCACATGGCCTGTGACACGGGCGTGTCTTTGGCCCTGTGAGACACACGGCCAGGCCACACGGGTGTGTGTCCCCTGAAATTTGAAAAATCTTCTAAGTCTCGTAAAAGTTTCCTAAGTTATCGGTTTAGTTTTGAACCATTTCTAAAGCATGTTTAGGGCCTCGTAGGCTCGTATTAGGGACAATGTGATTGTGTTTACATGATGATTATATGAAATTTTAAAATGTATAGGAAATTATTGTTTAATTGTTTTATAAGTCCAGTAATGCTCTGTAACCCTATTCTGGCGTTGAATACGGGTGAGGGGTGTTACATGCACAATTCAGCCAATCTATCACGAGAAGTCTGTACGTACCGGAATGAAATGTGCCAATTTCGTCAGTCGATCAACGACAACCCAAATAACATCTTTCTTTCTCGAAGAAAAAGGCAATCCCGATATGAAATCTTTCTTCACTAGTTGTAGCAATCCCGAAGGCACCTGATATTCAGCTTTAACTTGCTGACAAACCAAACAACTCGATACAAACTCTGAAATGTCTCGTTTCATGCTCGACCACCGATACAACTACTTCAAATCATTATACATTTTTGTACTTCCCGGATGAACAAATAAACAACCACTGCGTGCTTCGTGTAGAATTTTCTAAATAAGTTCGGGATTTTTTGGTACACAAATTCTACCTCGAAACATTAAACAATCATCAGATCTGATCTGATAGTCTGAATCAGCAGTCGACTTACATTGCACTCTTTTAGCTTGTAATTCATTATCACATTTTTGAGCTTCACAAATTTGCTGAAGAAATACTGGTTTAGCTTTTAACTCTGCTAGAATCGAACCATCATCAGACAAGGTTAGCTGAGTATTCATCGTTCGCAAAGCAAATAAAGATTTTCTACCCAAAGCATCCGCGACTACATTCGCTTTTCTTGGATGATAATCAATCATTAACTCATAGTCTTTCAGCAGCTCTAGCCATCATCGTTGTCGTAAATTCAAATCTTTCTGAGTCATTATATACTTCAAGCTTTTGTGATTAGTAAAGATATGGCACTTTTCACTGTATAAATGATGTCGCCAAATTTTCAATGCGAAAACAATAGCGGCCAACTCTAAATCGTGCGTCAGATAATTCTTTTCATGCGGCTTTAACTGTCTGGAAGCATAAACTATCACTTTTTCCTCTTGCGTCAAAACACAACCCAAACCATTCAATGATGCGTCACTGAAAATCACAAATTCTTTACTCGACTCAAGTTGAACCAAAACTGGTGCATCAGTTAACAATGCTTTCAACTGTTCAAAACTTTGTTGACATTTTTCGGACCACTCGAATTTCACATCTTTCTGTAGCAATCTAGTCATCGGTGTAGCAATCATCGAGAACCCTTTTACAAAACGTCGATAGTAGCCAGTTAATCCCAGAAAGCTTCTAACTTCAGACACATTTCTTGGTGGTTTCCAATCAACAACTGCAGAAATCTTGTTCGGGTCAACTCGTACGCCTTCCGTCGAAACAATGTGTCCCAAAAATCCGACCTCTCAGAGCCAAAACTCGCATTTACTGAATTTAGAAAACAGTTTCTTATCTCTCAAGGTTTGCAGCACAATCCTCAAATGTTCGGCATGCTCAGACTCATCTTGTGAATATATAACAGCCCGATTTAGGGCCTAGTCAGAATAGTGGTTGCGAGACCACAAATCCAAAATAGAAATATGTGTTTTATGATTTTTATGAGGTTTATGATGTGGTTGCATGATTGTTTGAAAATTTTATAAGGAAATTTTATTAATTAGTGAATAATTTGTCCATTAGGACTAAATTGCAAAGATTAGAAAATATGAGATTCTAGAAGATTCAAGTATGAAATAGAATTATAAAAATTATTAGAGGTCCTTACTTAGCAATTAAACCATTATATTTGATAATGGACAAAAATGGGCATGAGAAGGAAAAATCTTAAGAAAAGTCCTTAAGGGCATTTTTTGTCATTTGGTTAATAAAAGAATTAAAAGGGAAAAAGTAGTCAAAATTCATGTCCATCTTCTTCTCCCTTGGCCGAAATTTTCAAGCTCTCCATAGCTAGGGTTTCTTCAACTTTCAAGTTTGATTGTAAGTGTCTCCTAGCCCCATTTTTAATGTTCTTCATATTTTTGAGATCCCCGTAGCTCGATTTAGCTATTTCTAGCTATATTTTGAGCTAGGGTTTATGTTCAAAAATTTACCCAAGTATGACATGCATGTATTTTGATGATTTATGGAAGAATATAAAAGTTTGATGTATGATAAATGATAAACCGTAATAGTAACATATTTTAATCCCACATTTAGCATGCTGGAGAAGGGACCTGAAGAGAGAAAATGGACTCATCCCTTCTTTTTTTTATAACTGAGTATCAAATGATTTTTTTTCAAAAATGTTGCCCTTATATACCGATTAAAAACGGTGTCATTTTTGGGCCGTGCGTTTGGGCATAAGACGGCGTCGTTTAAATCCCTCAACCCGCACGCTGACCCGACCCGGGGAAGGATCCGCGTGCTTTGTGAAAGGGGGATATTTATCGCTTTGATCCTTCCGCTTTTTTATTATTTTATAATTAAGTCCTTTCTATTTTCTAATTTGGCCCTATAATTTATTGCGTTTTCAATTTGGCCCTTATTTGGACGGCGCCGTTTTAGGGTAAAGGCAGAATTGCCCAGTTGGTCCCTCGCTCATGGCGCTCGTTTCAATTTGGTCTTTTTCCTTTTATTTATTCGCTAATCCCCCCCAGATTGCTGTTTTCATTTAAAATTAGTCCTATGCTATTAGTTTTGTTATTAATTTAATTAGTTTTAACATTATAGTCATTATTTTATTACTGTTATTACTTTAAATATTATTATTATTGTATTTATTATGATTTTCCTTATTATTATTATTATTATTATTATTATTATTTAATTTTAATATTATTACAATTATTTTCACTATTATTTTTATATTGCAATTACTATTATTGTATTAATTTTATTTATTATCTCCCTTACTATTAATGTACTATTATTATTACTAATATATTTAATTAATTATGTTTTCGTTATTATCACTTTGCTAATATTTATTTATCTATTGTTTGTGAACACGTTTATCATGTTGTAATTTAATTTCCAATTTTAAATCTTTAACCATTTGTATTGTTACCATAAATATTTTTTGTAGGTAGTATTTATCTATCTATTGATTTACCATTAGCTTTTATTTTTGTTATTATTCCATTTTATTCATTCTTTTCATATTATTTCATATAAATTGTTGGTTTTAAATTTTATTTTATTGTATTTATTTTGGCCTTTATGTTGGTTATTTACATTGTTACCCTTGTTTTCATTCTATCATGTATTGATATTATAATTCATCTTCCATTTTATAAAACCATATTACACTTTATCCAATTTTTAGAAATGAGCAATTACTTCGTGTTCTAAGATTCGAAAGAAGTCGTGCCCTAACTTACTGGGTTCTGATTTTTCTTGTCGAATCTAAAGAACTAATTATCTTTTTAAGTTAAATAAAAACTTATTCTTAGGAATTCGAAAATGTTGTGTCCTAACTCACTGGATGTGACATTTTGTTATCTTGAAATAAGGATTTCCAAATATGTTTCGTATTCGGGAATTTTGAGAAATCGTGCCCTAACGTGTTGGGTTTCGGTTTTTCGTTTGACCCAATAACCGAATATTCTTTTAAGATTTCATTCGTGTTTTCTAAATTTTAAAAATATGGCAATGCTAGTGTTTGGAGGTTTTGAGAAAATCGTGCCCTAACTTACTGGGTTCCGATTCTTCTCGTTAAAACCTAGCAACCGAGTACCCTTTTATCTTTTAAATCAAAATGCATAATATCTTAAATAAAAAATTTAATTTCGAGAATGTAAAACGTTGTGCCCTAACTTACTGAGTACGACATGTTATTTCTTCGAAATAAGAAATTTTGGCATCCAATGTGATTCTATCCAAATGTATCTTAAACAAACGGATCGTAATCTAAAATCTTTTCAAATTTTCGACATTAAGACATTAAGTAATCAACTAGGTACCAATCTTTGGGCGCTACGAAGGTGTTAACCCTTCCTCGTACGTAACCGACCCCCGAACCCATTTTCTCGAGTTTTTATAGACCAAAATACATTTTAATAAATCAAAGTTTTGTTAAAATGATCAATTTCAAGGTGATCCGATCACACCTCAAAATAAGGTCAATGGCGACTCCACTTTCGTTTTTCAAGTCGACATCATTTTTCAAACCTAAAAAAATGGTTTCAACACCCATTGCCAAGGGTCGATGATTTATTTGATCAATTGAAGGGAGCCACTATGTTCTCCAAGATAGACTTGAGGTCCGGTTATTACCAGTTGAGAGTCAAAGACCCAGATGTGCCAAAAACTGCATTTTGGACAAGGTATGGGCACTATGAATTTTTAGTCATGCCTTTCGGTTTAACAAATGCCCCAGCCGTGTTTATGGACTTAATGAACCAAATTTTTCGGCCATACTTAGATAAATTTGTTGTGGTTTTTATTGATGATATACTAATATATTGACGTGATGAGAATGACATGCTGAGCACTTGAGGACGGTTTTATAGATTTTACGAGATAATCAGTTGTATGCCAAGTTTACCAAGAGTGAGTTTTGGCTCAAAGAGGTTGGGTTTTTGGGGCACATTGTCTCGGGAGATGGAATCCGAGTTGACCCGAGCAAGATTTTAGCTATTGTTGATTGGAAGCCGCCAAGAAATGTATCAGAGGTCAGAAGTTTTCTAGGCTTAGCTGGCTATTACCGACGATTGGTCAAGGGATTTTCCATGATAGCGACTCCGATGATGAGGCTATTATAGAAGGATGTAAAGTTTGAATGGACAGAAAAGTGCCAACAGAGTTTCGAGAAACTAAAAGCATTGTTGACTGAGGCTCCGGTTCTAGTGCAACCTGAACCCAGAAAAGAATTTGTAATATATAGTGATGCATCCTTAAATGGATTGGGCTGTGTGCTTATGTAGGAAGGCAAGGTGATACGTATGCCTCTAGACAGTTAAAGCCGCACGAGAAGAATTACCCGACACATGATTTAGAGTTGGCTGCCATTGTGTTTGCATTAAAGATATGGAGACACCATTTGTATGGTGAAAAATGTTGGATATTCACTGATCATAAAAGCTTAAAGTATTTGATGACTCGGAAGGAATTAAACTTAAGGCAGCGAAGATGGTTAGAGCTGAAAAAGGATTATGAGCTAGTCATTGACTACCACCCGGAAAAAGCGAGTGTAGTCACTGATGCTTTAAGTAGGAAGTCTCTACTCGCATTGAGGGCTATGAATACATGGGTGACTTTGTCGGATGATGGTTCCATTCTAGCCGAGTTGAGGGCTAGACCGATGTTCCTCAAAGAGATCTATGAAGCCCAGAAAGATGACAGTGATTTGCAAGCCAAAAGAGCTCAATGCGAGTCGGGTGTTGAGTCTGACTTTCAGATTAATTCTGATGGAGGTTTGACATTCAAAGACAGAGTCTGTGTACCGAGGAATGATGAGCTTATTTGGAAGATTTTACACGAGGTGCATAGCGGATGTCTATCTGTACATAGTACAAAAAATTTATAATGATTTGAAGAAATGATATTGGTGGCCGAGTATGAAGAAAGATATTTTCGAGTTTATATCGAGATGCTTATTTTGCCAGCAAGTGAAGGCTGAACACCAAGTACCATCAGGTTTGCTTCAGCCTATCATGGTTCCTGAGTGGAAATGGGACCGTATTACCATGGACTTTGTGACGGGTTTGCCATTGACACTAAGCAAGAAAGATGACGTATGGGTGGTGGTAGATAGACTTACAAAGTCGGCCCACTTCATACCGGTACGAGTTGATTACTTGCTTGATAAGTTGGCAGACTTGTACATTTCTAAGATTGTAAGGCTTCATAGAGTGCCTTTGTCGATTATATCGGACAGAGATCTGAGATTCACATCCCGATTTTGGAAAAAGTTGCAAGAAGCTTTGGGCACAAAGTTGAGTTTTAGTATGGCTTTTCACCCACAAACTGATGGACAGTCGGAGAGATTAATACAGATACTTATGCTTCGGTGTTGTGTTCTTGAGTTTCAGGGCAGCTGGGAAAAGTATTTACCGTTGGTAGAGTTCGCATACAATAATAGTTATCAGTTGAGTTTGAGAATGGCGCCTTATGAGGCTTTGTATGGGCGTAAGTGCCGAACGCCTTTGTATTGGACTGAACTTAAGGAAAATCAGATTCATGGGGTCGATCTAGTTAGAGAAACTGAAGAGAAAGTAAAAATAATTCGTGATTGTTTAAAAGCTGCTTCTGATAGACAAAAGTCCTATTCAGACTTGAAACGGAAAGAGATCGAGTTTCAAGTTGCTGATAAGGTATTCTTGAAAGTGTCACCATGGAAGAAAGTTCTTAGATTTGGCCGGGAAGGCAAATTGAGTCCGCGTTTTATCGGACCATATGAGATTACTGAGAGGATAGGGCCGATAGCTTATCGATTGGCTTTGCCATCTGAGTTGGAAAAGATACATGATGTGTTTCACATATCCATGTTGCGACGTTACCGATCAGATCCCTCGCATGTGATTACACCGACAGAGGTTGAAATTCAACCCGACATGACTTATGGCGAGGAACCGATTAAGATTCTAGCACGGAAAGTTAAGCAGCTAAGGAATAAAAGTATAGCTCTTGTGAAAGTATTATGAAAAATACATGGGGTAGAACAGGATACATGAGAGCCCGAGGAGGCTATGAGAAACCAGTACCCAAATCTTTTTACCGGTAAGATTTTCGGGGATAAAAATCCCTAAGGGGGAGAATTGTAATAGCACGATTTAGGGCCTAGTTGGAATAGTGGTTGCGAGACCACAAACCCGAAATAGAAATATGTGTTTTATGATTTTTATGAGGTTTATGATGTGGTTGCATGATTGTGTGAAAATTTTATAAGGAAATTTTATTAATTAGTGAATAATTTGTCCATTAGGACTAAATAGCAAAGATTAAAAAATATGAGATTCTAGAAGATTCAAGTATGAAATAGAATTATAAAAATTATTAGAGGTCCTTACTTAGCAATTAAACCATTATATTTGATAATGGACAAAAATTGGCATGGGAAGGAAAAATCTTAAGAAAAGGCCTTAAGGGCATTTTTTGTCATTTGGTTAATAAAAGAATTAAAAGGGAAAAGGAAGTCAAAATTCATGTCCATCTTCTTCTCCCTTGGCCGAAATTTTCAAGCTCTCCATAGCTAGGGTTTCTTCAACTTTCAAGCTTGATTGTAAGTGTCTCCTCGCCCCGTTTTTAATGTTCTTCATATTTTTGAGATCCTCGTAGCTTGATTTAGCTATTTCTAGCTATATTTTGAGCTAGGGTTTATGTTCAAAAATTTACCCATGTATGACATGCATGTATTTTGATGATTTATGGAAGAATATAAAAGTTTGATGTATGATAAATGATAAACCGTAATAGTAACATATTTTAATCCCACATTTAGCATGCTTTTAGATGGTTTATCGCTTGAATTATGGAATTTGGTACTCTTAATCCTTTAATTTCATATTTTATACTCAGGAGAGCATAAGAGGATGAAAAGAACGAGAAATA
Organism: Gossypium sturtianum; assembly: GCA_025698515.1. Classification (NCBI taxonomy): domain Eukaryota; kingdom Viridiplantae; phylum Streptophyta; class Magnoliopsida; order Malvales; family Malvaceae; genus Gossypium; species Gossypium sturtianum. The sequence continues at coordinate 58,443,232 of CM046945.1, read as the reverse complement.
GACCGAAAACGGGCCCAATGGACCAAAGTGAGAAATCGACACGGCCTGGGGTTCCACCACACGGCCGTACCTCCTTAGCAGGCTCGAACACGGCCTACAACTCGACTTACACGGGCGTGTGCCATGGGCGTGTCCCTGCCGTGGAAAAGAAGAATTTTATTCGGATTAGGGTACTTAGAGGCAAAGAAACACATTCCAAAAGCCTATATAAACACTCTAAAGGCCAACCTTTAAGGGGGCGTCTAGCTAGGCCAAGGAGCCAAGCTGGAGAGGTCAAAATCGTGGGATTTACTCGAAGAAAGCCAGTTGATTCATCTCAAGAAGCCGGAGTCATACTCAAGACGGAAGATCTTCTCTTCAATTCCTTCAGGGGGTTTTAGGGTTTTTCTTATGTTTTGTTTTATCTTTTCTTCTGAGATGTATTCTTTTTTTATTATGAACTAAACCCTCAGATACCTGAGGGGGATGAAACCTAAGACGGATCTTGTTATAGTTTTCTGAGCTATATGATAAATACTTGATTTGTTCTTAATTATGTGTTCTTAATTCTTGCTTTGATATTTCAGGATATTTATTCAAGTATTGATGTGCTTAGGTAGAGGAGGAATAGACCACGCAAAGAGTAGGTCTATCATAATTAAGCGGATTTGCTCGCGCGCCTAGAGATAGGGTGATTTAAAATCACGATTAGGTCAAACCTAATATGAGAGTCCATAGATCGAGTTAATGCAATTCTAGGGGTTTTAATTAGAAAGAGATTTCAATTAATCAACCTAGGGTTAGACGTTAGTAGCCTCGAGAGAGGTATTAATATAAATTAGGGAATCCTACGAATCAAGTCAAGTGAATAAATCGTCTGGTTCAGAGTTAGATAACAAGTGAAGTCTAGGTGGATTCTTCCTTGGGTATTGTCTTAATCAATTGGTTTTTCCCACAAGTATTTCCCCAATTCATTCCATTCGTCTTAGCATCTTTAGCTTAGTAGTTAGTTATGTAACACCCCAAACCCGGTCAATACGCCACGACCGAATCTGGTATGTCACTAAGGAAAATATTTTTTGAATGAATCGACTTAACAATTAAATTTTGTGAAAAACTCTTTGAAATTCTTTATTTGTCGAAAATAAGTTAAAACTGAGATTTACTTTGAATTACATAAAACTTTAAAACTTAGTTGATAAATCATAGGATAGAAAACATTTATATCTTTTTAAGAAAATTTGAAATATCACTTTGAAAATCCGTTTGCAATTGAGTATAGAAACTTGAATTTTGGAAATCACTTAATTTGTTGTAAACACTTAACTTGTAATTTTTCTATCGAACTATTCATATTACCCGATGGTAAGATTTTTAAAACCATTGTGAGTTTTTAGTTTAGAAAACTTTGAGCTCAATTATTAGATTAACCAAGTGACATGCTTAAACATGTTTAGAATAAATCTCAAAGCATATAAATAATCCAAAACCATAATTAAAGAGGCCTTATTACAAATTCATAAAATATGAAAACCCAAATTAAAATAAAGTACCCAAATGGAAGTTCATGTAAAACCAAACTTTATTGCATGGCCTCCTCGAGTTCATCCGGCTCCAAATCCGCGATCTCACGATTCACCTGAAAATATAAGGGAGAAGGTGAGTCACCAAGACTCAGTGCATATTCCCTCTCCCGGGTAAATACCACATACTTACACAAATTATAACAAAGCAACATATATGTATAATGCACCCAACCTAGCCATCCATAACTCCTTTTCTACCCCGTGTGGTACCAAACCACTGGTGGTGCCAAACCGCTGGTGTCCAAAGACACAAATGTGATACCAAATCACTGGTGACCGTAGTCACGAATAATCCATCTGTGGGGCCAACCCACGTGTGATACCAAATCACTGGCAGACGATCCCATATCTCAAAAGTGGGGCCAACCCACGGTGGAATTAACCACAGGGACAAGTCGCTATGAGGTGCCAAACCTCTAGTGTCCGAAGACACGAATGTGATACCAAATCACTGGTGGTGCCAAACCACTGTGTCCGAAGACACGAATCATCAAGTTGTGGGGCCAACCCACGTGTGATACCAAATCACCGCGACAATCCCATATCTCAAAAGTGGGGCCAACCCACGATGGAATTAACCACAGGGACAAGTCGCTATGAGGTGCCAAACCTCTGGTGTCCGAAGACACGAATGTGATACCAAATCACTGGTGGTGCCAAACCACTGGTGGTGCCAAACCACTGGTGTCCGAAGACACGAATCATCAATCTTCCCCCTCCTCTCATATTGCCCATACCAATGCAATAGATAAACAAATCATGTCAATAAACTTTGATATGTATCTCATAACAAATATATCATAAATCGTAGATCATGATTTCAATCCACATGTATTAACAACATATTGAAACGGACTTACCCGAATCTTCATTCATACCATCATGGTATCATATCCAGATCTCATCGATTTACCCACTTTCATAATATGATTAGTTATAACACACAAATATACATATATAAACTGTTATAAAGTGTGTAAGATACACACCTTTCACCAAAGCAATAACTAACGTCCGAAGATCCGATCTACCACTAGATCACCTTGTCCTACAATCGGCCAATATTAAGATTATGAACAAAGGCCATTCGGCCATAACACTAAATCCCAGATAATTATCCTTCGAAAAACCAAGTCTTACCTAAACTTACCCAAAACGCGATTGTCAACGAATCGAGACTTAGATTGATTGCTTCCAACGTCCAAAGAGCCTAAAAGAAATCGGTTTCTAAGAATGATTAGAACCTTGCAAACCAATGCCCATAGATTCAGCCTTAGTCCACAAGAAAATAACATAGAGACGAGAAAAGAATTGAAGAAGAAACGGCCAAGAACACTTACCCTTTTCCAAAATCGATTGAAGAAAAATCAAAGAGAGTCTACCCTTGAATATTCGGCCAAAAATAATACTAAAAGGAAGTAGAAAAATTCGGCTATGGTGAAGTGAAAAGAAAAGAGAAATAGAATGGTAATGGATGTTTAAACTTTGAGTGAAAGAAAAAGAAATGGAATTTGAGATGGGTAAAGATTCGGCCAAGAGAGGATGAAAGAAAATGTGATTAAACAAAAGTCAAATGAAGAAAGGAGAGATGTGGGAGAGAGAGGTTCGGCCAAACACTATTTTGCCAAAGAAGAAAAGTGCACAAAAGTTCCAATGTTGTTTCGGTTTCAAGAGAACAATTGAAAGAAGAGAAATGGTATTTGGTTCACACAAAATAAGGCTAAAACCAAAAGCATAAATTGCACCAAAATGCACAATAACATTCGGCCAAAGAGAGTGTTTTTGGAGAGGGAAAACAAAAATGCAAAAAGATGTTCAAAAGGCAAAAATTGACCAACTATTCCCCCCCAAAGCTACTTACAAAATTCGGCCACCCCCTAGACACCCATGTCGTCCACATTCATCCACTAAAGGCCTAGGATTACCTTCCAAAACATCATCCTAAAACCAAGCCTTATGTCTCCCCAACCTTCCATAACCTTTAGATTCTTATCCCCAATTTCAAGCTTTCCTTAAACAAAAATTCAACTTGCCAAAAGATGAAAGTCCAACCTATCATAAACAATGGTTGACCGTCCATAAATGCTAGGATTCAAAAATAAGCCTTCAAAATGCTAAACATGCTACTCGAACCTCTAACCTCAAGCAACCTTTCAAGCTCCTTAACCATCTTGCCACTTACTCCTCTTGTGCTTTAATTAACACTTAAATTAACTTAAGTGCTAAGCTCACTTAATCCACTTCATTAAATAAACCATACTAAAAATTATTCTAGCTTCCTCAATAAAATCAAGCCTTCACAAGACTATGCTAACACACAAAATTCATACCCGAGCCAACACAAATAATACTCAAATTTTGGGATGTTACAATTCTACCCCCTTAAGAAAATTTCGTCCTCGAAATTACCTGATCAAAAGAGTTGAGGATACTGCTGCCTCATTACATCCTCCGGTTCCCACGTAGCTTCCTCCACGCCATGATTCCGCCATAAAACCTTCACTAAAGGAACTGTCTTCCTACGTAAAACTTTCACATCTCGATCTAGGATCTGCACACAGGTTCTTCTTCTATCGTCGATCTGGACTCACCTCTATTTCCTCTATGGCCACAACTTCGATGGATCAGAACGATAGCGTCTAAGCATGGAGACATGGAACACATCGTGAATCGACTCGATTCACTGGCAACTCAAGGCGATAAGCTCTCGGTCCCACTCGTCTCAACACCTTAAACAGCCCAATAAACCTTGGACTTAACTTGCCTTTTCTCCCAAATCTTAACACTTTCTTCCATGGCGAGACCTTGAGTAAAAACTTTGTCACCCACGGCAAACTCTATATCCTCCGCTTGAGATCTCGCATATGACTTCGCCTATCCGGCTTCCTTCGCACGAGCCTGAATCATCTTAACCTTATCCTCGCCTCTCAACCAACTCGGTCCTAACATCCGACGCTCACCCAACTCGGTCCAACATGTAGGCGTCGCGACACCTCCTACCATACAACGCCTCATATGGTGCCATTTTAATGCTTGCTTGGTAACTATTGTTGTATGCGAACTCAGCTAATGGTAAAAACTCTTCCCAGCTGCCTCTGAAATCCAAAACACATCCTCTCAACATATCTTCTAAAATCTGAATAACCCTTTCCGACTGCCCGTCAGACTGTGGATGAAATGTGGTACTGAAATCCAACCGCGTACCCAAAGTTAACCTCTGAAGCGAAAAATCCATCCTTACCGGAATGAAATGAGCTGACTTAGTCAGACGATCCACAATCACTCAAACTGAATCCTTCTTACTAGGCGTAAGAGGTAATCCATCGACAAAGTCCATAGTGATCCTTTCCCACTTCCATCGTGGAATCTTCACCGGTGAAAGTAACCTGGACGGTGGCGATGCTCGCCTTGACCTGCCGACACGTCGGACATTTACCCACAAACTCGCCACCTCACGCTTGGACACTGCCACCAAAACTGCTCTCTTAAATCCCGATACATCTTGCTTTCTCTAGGATACATAGCATATGGGCTGTTATGTGCATCCCGAAGAATCCTTTGCCTTAACTCAACATCCTTCGGCATACAAGCTCTCCCTTTAAAACACAGTACTCCATCACTGGACAAACTATATTCCTCTAAACCTCCGTTCTGAATCTGCAACCTCCGATCATTTAAACCATCATCCTCTAACTGCTTCTCCTTGATTTGCTCTAACCAAGTCGGCTTGACTTGCAGTTCAGCCAAAAGACTCCCATCATCATATAAGATAAGACGAGCAAACATCGATCTTAAATCCGATACAACCTTACGGCTCAACGCGTCTGCTACCACGTTAGCCTTGCCGGGATGATATTTGATCGAACAGTCGTAGTCCTTCAACAACTCGATCCATCTACGCTGCCTCAAGTTCAAGTCCTTCTGAGTCAAAAGGTACTTAAGACTCTTGTGATCCGTGTAGACTATCGACTTCTCTCCATACAAATAGTGTCTCCATATCTTCAAAGGAAAAACCACAACAGCTAATTCCAAGTCATGCATCGGATAATTAACCTCATGTGGTCTCAACTGTCGAGATGCATAAGCCACTACCTTCCCTTCCTGCATCAGCACACATCCCAAACCAGTATGTGATGCATCACAGTAAACCGTGAATTCCTTGCCTGCCTCAGGTTGAATCAAAACCGGAGCTTCAGTCAGAATCTTCTTCAACTTGTCGAAACTTCCTTGCTGCTTCTCGGTCCACACAAATGGAACTCCTTTCCTCAATAACTTGGTCATAGGTGCTGCTATCAAAGAAAATCCTTCTACAAATCTTCGGTAATACCCCGCCAGACCTAGAAAACTCCGAATCTCAGCCACTGACTTAGGCGACTTCCAATCCAACACTGCCTCAATCTTCCGAGGATCCACTCTAATCCCCTCAGCTGATACTACGTGACCCAAGAAAGTCACCTCCCTAAGCCAGAACTCGCACTTACTAAATTTGGCGTACAACTGCTTTTCCCTCAGAATCTGCAACACTACTCGCAAATACGCATCATGCTCCTCCTCTGACTTTGAGTATACCAAAATATCGTCTATAAAAACCACAACAAACTGATCCAAAAACTGCTGGAATACTCGATTCATCATATCCATGAATGCTGCTGGCGCGTTAGTCAACCCAAACGGCATTACTAGAAACTCGTAGTGCCCATACTGAGTGCGAAATGCCGTCTTATGGATATCAGCCTCTTTCACCTTCAGCTGATGATATCCAGACCTTAAATCAATCTTGGAGAAAATCGCTGCCCCCTTAAGCTGATCAAACAAGTCATCTATCCTCGGTAAAGGATACTTGTTTTTGATTGTCAGCTTATTCAACTGGCGGTAGTCTATACACATCCGCATCGTACCATCTTTCTTCTTGACAAAAAGTACCGGCGCTCCCCATGGCGAAACACTTGGTCGAATGAAACCTCGATCCAACAACTCCTGAATCTGAGCCTTTAATTCCATCAGTTCCTTCGGTGCCATCCTATACGGAGCTATAGACACTTTGCGCGCCAAGTTGAATAACAGATCTATACCAAATTCAACTTCACGGTCCGAGGTAGTCCGGAAGTTCTTCAGAAATACGTCAACATATTCCTTTACCGTGCGGACATTCCCCACATTAGACTCCTTAGCCTCCAATACACACACATGGACCACGAATGCCTCACAGCCCTTCCTAACCAACTTCACAGCTTTCAACGCAGATACCACGTTGGATAGATAATCTCTTCTATTACCTATCATGACCACCTCTTCGCCCTCAAGCGACTTCAAAACCATGCGCTTAGCAAATAAGAATCCAAACTTGCTCGGTACTTGGCTAACCACCCATCCCAAGTATCGATCGAACTCCTCAAATGGCAATTCCATCGGATCACTACTGACGCTACCCCTTGGAGTTCTAGGGGTACATCTCTATACAAACTTATTTACTTCTACAGAGTGACTTAGAGGGCTAAATGCGGTCATCCTCCTAGAAGCGATCTCGAAACTAAGCTCATGGTCTCTACTATGTTCACGGCAACATACGAATGTGTCGAACCCACATCTATCAAAGCGTTATATGGTTCACCAAAGATTAAGAACGTCACGGTTATGACGTCCGGTGCGTCGCCCTCCTCTCGACGTCTCATTGCATACACCAAACCAGTCGTCTTGCCTCGGTGTTGCCAGCACCTCACTGATGTTCCTCGACCTCGACCGAACCATTACCTCCTCTACCAATACCACGACTTCTGTGTGGTGGCGGTCCTCATTTCCGAACCGAGCACGACCTTGACCCTCGGGCCGATTCTGGCTAGCTTACGTGGGCGGTCTCACACGATGATCCATCGAGCCACACTCGAAACATCCTTTCCCTCCACCAACATTCACCCCAATGAAATTTCTCACATCGGTTACACCGTGTTGGGTCCCCGATTAGCGATGAATGTGCCTTCCGGACCGATTCGCCCACTTTGCCTAGCCCTCTTTTGAGAATTATCTGATCCCGATGATCCGTAACCTCTCTTATGCTTGTTCCATCGTAACTCGCCTTGCAGATTCCTTGATTCCTTCGGCTATCTTAGCCTTTTCAACCAAAGCAACAAACTCTCGCTCCCGATGTGGAGCAATCAACAATCTCACTCGTCCCTCAAACCATCTTGAATCAAACACATCGCTCGTGCTCGATGCCACAATACCTCCAAAGATACCGGCTCGGTCTTAAAAATTCGCCTCATATTCGACACGGACTTACTACCTTGGATCAAACTCGAAATGCCTTACATCGCACATCAATGTAATTAGACCCAACGTATTTCCGCGATGACGCGCCTTGAAATAATCCCAAGTGAGATCCTCCGCCGCAAAGCACCATTCTGTCTTCGTGAGCCACCACCGATATGACTCATCCCGAAGAAGCGTCACGATCCCTTTCGGCTTTTCCTCAAAGATTCGATCCAAATCATCCATGATTCGCTCCGTCGCCTCTAGCCAATATTCAGCCGCACTAGGAGCCACGCTGAAACACCTCGAAATACCTCGGCTCCATTGGTTCAAGTCGCTCGAGATACGGATTTACGATTCCCGCGCCTCCACCTATTCCAACTACCCTCTCAAGAACTCGCAAATCGCTCGAGACAACTGCGTCATCCCCGCTTGATCCTGTTGCTCAACTCCAACCGCCGGTGGTGGGGTAGTGGTACCTCATTTTTGGATCCTTGACCGACCTCACCGGCTCGCACACGCCCATCCTACCCCGACCGCGTCCACGAATCATACGACCTTGACCACGAGTACTCATGTCTAAAGTCTCGACTTATCTGATTTAAAAGCATTATGCATTAGTCATTATTCCACTTTCTTAAAACAGAGTTTTATGAATAATTTTAAGAAGTTGTTTCGCGAGTACATTCAACCTATAGTTTTGGGTCTCTAAAGTAGTTTCTACTACAATACAGTCATGCCAACATCATCATATCATATCATCAAAATCAACAGTTTGATGTACTTACCAGGGCGGATTGATGTCGGAGACTCGAGGCCATGCCTTTCCAACCATATAATCAAAACATTTTAAAATCCATTCTTTAAAACATTTTGGGCCTCGGGCCCACAGCCGAGCTTTTGAACTTGGCTCTGATACCAATTTGTAACACCTCAAACCCGGTCAATACGCCACGACCGAATTTGGTATGTCACTAAGGAAAATATTTTTTGAATGAATCGACTTAACAATTAAATTTTGTGAAAAACTCTTTGAAATTCTTTATTTGTCGAAAATAAGTTAAAACTGATATTTACTTTGAATTACATAAAACTTTAAAACTTAGTTGATAAATCATAGGATAGAAAACATTTATATCTTTTTAAGAAAATTTGAAATATCACTTTGAAAATCCGTTTGCAATTGAGTATAGAAACTTGAATTTTGGAAATCATTTAATTTGTTGTAAACACTTAACTTGTAATTTTTCTATCGAACTATTCATATTACCCGATGGTAAGATTTTTAAAACCATTGCGAGTTTTTAGTTTAGAAAACTTTGAGCTCAATTATTAGATTAACCAAGTGACATGCTTAAACATGTTTAGAATAAATCTCAAAGCATATAAATAATCCAAAACCATAATTAAAGAGGCCTTATTACAAATCTATAAAATATGAAAACCCAAATTAAAATAAAGTACCCAAATGGAAGTTCATGTAAAACCAAACTTTATTGCATGGCCTCCTCGAGTTCATCCGGCTCCAAATCCGCGATCTCACGATTCACCTGAAAATATAAGGAAGAAGGTGAGTCACCAAGACTCAGTGCATATTCCCTCTCCCGGGTAAATACCACATACTTACACAAATTATAACAAAGCAACATATATGTATAATGCACCCAACCTAGCCATCCATAACTCCTTTTCTACCCCGTGTGGTACCAAACCACTGGTGGTGCCAAACCACTGGTGTCCAAAGACACAAATGTGATACCAAATCACTGGTGACCGTAGTCATGAATAATCCATCTGTGGGGCCAACCCACGTGTGATACCAAATCACTAGCAGACGATCCCATATCTCAAAAGTGGGGCCAACCCACGGTGGAATTAACCACAGGGACAAGTCGCTATGAGGTGCCAAACCTCTGGTGTCCGAAGACACGAATGTGATACCAAATCACTGGTGGTGTCAAACCACTGGTGTCTGAAGACACGAATCATCAAGTTGTGGGGCTAACCCACGTGTGATACCAAATCACTGGCAGACGATCCCATATCTCAAAAGTGGGGCCAACCCACGGTGGAATTAACCACAGGGACAAGTCGCTATGAGGTGCCAAACCTCTGGTGTCCAAAGACACGAATGTGATACCAAATCACTAGTGGTGCCAAACCACTGGTGGTGCCAAACCACTGGTGTCCGAAGACACGAATCATCAATCTTCCCCCTCCTCTCATATTGCCCATACCAATGCAATAGATAAACAAATCATGTCAATAAACTTTGATATGTATCTCATAACAAATATATCATAAATCGTAGATTATGATTTCAATCCACATGTATTAACAACATATTGAAACGGACTTACCCGAATCTTCATTCATACCATCATGGTATCATATCCAGATCTCATCGATTTACCCACTTTCATAATATGATTAGTTATAACACACAAATATATATATATAAACCAAGTTATAAAGTGTGTAAGATACACACCTTTCACCAAAGCAATAACTAACGTCCGAAGATCCGATCTACCACTAGATCACCTTGTCCTACAATCGGCCAATATTAAGATTATGAACAAAGGCCATTCGGCCATAACACTAAATCCCAGATAATTATCCTTCAAAAAACCAAGTCTTACCTAAACTTACCCAAAACGATTGTCAACGAATCGAGACTTAGATTGATTGCTTCCAACGTCCGAAGAGCCTAAAAGAAATCGGTTTCTAAGAATGATTAGAACCTTGCAAACCAATGCCCATAGATTCGGCCTTAGTCCACAAGAAAATAACATAGAGACGAGAAAAGAATTGAAGAAGAAACGGCCAAGAACACTTACCCTTTTCCAAAATCGATTGAAGAAAAATCAAAGAGAGTCTACCCTTGAATATTCGGCCAAAAATAATACTAAAAGGAAGTAGAAAAATTCGGCTATGGTGAAGTGAAAAGAAAAGAGAAATAGAATGGTAATGGATGTTTAAACTTTGAGTGAAAGAAAAGAAATGGAATTTGAGATGGGTAAAGATTCGGCCAAGAGAGGATGAAAAAAATGTGATTAAACAAAAGTCAAATGAAGAAAAGAGAGATGTGGGGAGAGAGGTTCGGCCAAACACTATTTTGCCAAAGAAGAAAAGTGCACAAAAGTTCCAATGTTGTTTCGGTTTCAAGAGAACAATTGAAAGAAGAGAAATGGTATTTGGTTCACACAAAATAAGGCTAAAACCAAAAGCAAAAATTGCACCAAAATGCACAATAACATTCGGCCAAAGAGAGTGTTTTTGGAGAGGGAAAACAAAAATGCAAAAGATGTTCAAAAGGCAAAAATTGACCAACTATTCCCCAAAGCTACTTACAAAATTCGCCACCCCTAGACACCCATGCAGTCCACATTCATCCACTAAAGGCCTAGGATTACCTTCCAAAACATCATCCTAAAACCAAGCCTTATGTCTCCCCAACCTTCCATAACCTTAAGATTCTTATCCCCAATTTCAAGCTTTCCTTAAACAAAAATTCAACTTGCCAAAAGATGAAAGTCCAACCTATCATAAACAATGGTTGACCGTTCATAAATGCTAGGATTCAAAAATAAGCCTTCAAAATGCTAAACATGCTACTCTATCCTCTAACCTCAAGCAACCTTTCAAGCTCCTTAACCATATTGCCACTTACTCCTCTTGTGCTTTAATTAACACTTAAATTAACTTAAGTGCTAAGCTCACTTAATCCACTTCATTAAATAAACCATACTAAAAATTATTCTAGCTTCCTTAATAAAATCAAGCCTTCACAAGACTATGCTAACACACAAAATTCATACCCGAGCCAACACAAATAATACTCAAATTTTGGGATGTTACAAGTTAATTTAAGATTAAACAATAATTCACTTCAATTCTTAGGCTAAATAATATAAAGAAAGTTAGTATTAGTACTTTTGGTGTAACATCCTGATTTAGGGCCTAGTTAGAATAGTGGTGTGAGACCACAAATCCGAAGTTTATGAATGAGTTTTTGAGGTTTATGCTATGTATGCATGCTAGTGTGAAAGTTTCATGAAGCAATTTTGTGAAATTGCGGTTGAATTGTCCAAAAGGACTAAATTGCAAAAGTTGCAAAATGTGAGATTCTAGAAGCTATTTGTGTGAAATAGCTTTAGAATATTAACTAAAGATCCTTAAATAGAAATTTTCCCAATTTCTAATTTTTGGACAAAATTGGGCATGGATGAGTTAAAATAGAAAGTTTATCAAAAAGGGTATTTTGGTCATTTAACAATTAAGTGATTAAAATAGGAGAAAAGATGACAAAATTCATTCATCTTCTTCTCCAAGGCTGCCAAAAATTAAGAGAGCCATTGTTAGGGTTCTTCAAAATTTTCAAGCTTGCTAGTAAGTGTATCTAAGCCCCGTTTTTGATATTCTTTGTATTTTTGAAGTCCTTATTGCATGAGTAAGCTATTTTTAGCTATTTGATGGGCTATGATGGATGTTCAAAAATGTGGCCATGTATGACATGCATGTATTTTGATGTTTTATGGAAGATTATGAAAGCTTGATGTAGTAGAAACATCTTTTGCTAAATGAGTTTCCATAGAAAATGCATGTAGGGACTAGTTTGTAAAAATCTTGAGTTTGGTCATACATGTGTGATGTAGTGAGAATTGATGATTGCTTTAGTTGAGTAAGTGATTCGGCTAAGCATGAAAGGCTAGAAAGTTGAATAAAAATCACTTTACGAGCCTTGGGGCAATTGCGTAAATAGGAGAAAGTTTAAGGGCAAAAGGGTAATTTTGCCAAAGTATGAGATGTGGGTCAATTTAGTCAATGTGTATATTGATGAGTTGAATTATCATTATAGATCTAGAAAGATAAAGCCCGGATCGAAACCGTGGCAAGAGCAAAGTGGTGGACTAAATTACACGTTTCTATACTTTTGAGTATCGAGGTAAGTCTATGTATAAACAATGCATTCATACTTACAATTTGTTAATGCTAGCTAGTGTATAGCATGGTTGAGAATGATTGAGAACCTATGTGGTTCAAGTGGAATGAATGTGATAGATTTTGTGAATGGATGAATGATTGAGTAAATAGATATGTGAATGTGTAGTGATAATGCTAAAAGATGGGCTAAGTGCGATACCATCTTAATGCATAATGACGATGAGCTGGCTATGTGCGATGCTATCATTGGGTATATTGTCTAGTGGGCTATGTGCGAAACCACTACGATTACCTTTATGGTAGGCTAAGTGCGATACTACCTTATTTATTGATTATGGTGGGCTAAGTGCGGAACCACCGAGACATTAGCTGTGTGGATTTGCTGTGTGGATTAGCTGTGTGGATGTATTATCGAGAAATAATGATATGTTGTATATTGTGTAAATGTGATATTGGATGCAGGGGTGCATGTCAATGGTTATGAGTAAGTGACTCATAATGTGTTGGAAATGTGGTAAGGGATAGAAAGAGTAAGCATAGTTGTACATTATATGTTAGTATAATGCTAATTGTTGTTTAGCTTATACTATGGTGCTTAATTGTTTATGTGTAAACTTACTAAGCTCAAAGCTTACTCCCTTTCTTTTCCCTTGTCTTATAGAGCAAAAGTGTTGAATCGAGATACGAGGATCAATTGGAAGATCGCCCACACTATCAGCACACTCTGGTACATGAGACTCAATGTTTTGTATATGGCATGTATAGGGGCTAGACAAGTTAGTGAATTTTGTTGTAAATGGCTATGATGTGTTGGCCTTTAGATGGATAATCTATTTTGTATAATGCCATAGTTGTTGGCACTTTATTATATGAAAAGATGTAGTTATCTATGTGAGATTGTACTTCATATGAGTTGATTATGGAGGTGTTGAATGAGTGCATGTTGTGTATGCTATAAGGGTGAAAAGAACTTGGCATATAGCTTTGTTCTTGTCCATGTGGATAGACACACGAGCGTGTGTCTAGGCCATGTGTGACACGTGGTTAGCCCATGGGCGTGTGACTTGGCCGTGTGTCCCCTGCATGTTAGTATTTTAAATCAGAATAGACCACGGACTAGCCACACAGGCGTGTGCCTAGGGCGTGTGGGTTAATCAGTGTTGGCCACGAGTTAGCCACACGGGCGTGTGTCTAGGCTCTAGGCCGTGTAAGTGAAGTCAGTGTTCACCACGGTTGGAGAGCATGGGCGTGTGTGTCTACACACGGGCGTGCATCATCTTACACGGGCATGTGAGCCCTGTATAAAAGAGAAAAATTTTAAGATCGTAAGAGTTTTCGATATGGTCTCGAGAGCCCTCAAGTGTTTGAGTGAGGTCTCGTAAGTTGAGATTGAGGTTGTTGTGATGGCCAAAGAGAGTGGTCATGTTGAGCCTAAGTGGCGATCTTGAGGATTTTAATATGGTAACGCCTCGTGCCTGGTTCCGGCGTTGAATACGGGTAAGGGGTGTTACATTTAGTTCCTTTGGGTTCAATATTCCGGTCTTGCCATTAAACTATACTACTGTTCGATAGGTGTGCTTGCCTCAATCGTTGTCACAGTTAGTTTCTAGGCTAGATCATTCATTATATAAATTTTAAGACTCTGACATTAACGATCAAGTTTTTGGCGTCGTTGCCGGGGAACCAAAATATTAAGAACGCTCAATTTTTATTACTTTAGCCATTTTTTTTATTTTTGCAATTTACTTTTATTTTATTTTTATTTCAACTTTTCTAATTTTTCTCTTTCTTTGTTCCTTGCAGGTTCCTCTAGTTTATGACTAGAAGGAACCCGACAGGACCCTTAATTTATGACAGCGGTATCGAAGGTACCGCTCGAAGAATTCGTAGAGAAATAAGGCGAAGCTTAAATTAAATAGAAGAAGAGCAAGAGGATGAACTAATAACACGGAAGAGATGGCAGATCACCAGAATAATCCACTCCCTCTTGTGGTTACCGAAAATCCTCCTCCTCGAACTATGTATGATTATGCTAAACCTAATTTAACAGGGATTGAATCAAATATTGTTAGACCTACTATTGCTGCAAATAATTTTGAACTGAAACCTAACACAATTCAAATGATACAGCAATTTGTTCAGTTTGATGGTTTGCAGGATGAAGATCCAAACAATCACTTGGCGAATTTCCTAGAATTTTGCGATACTTTCAAAATAAATGGTGTTTCTGATGATGCCATTCGTCTTCAGTTATTTCCCTTTTCTTTGAGGAATAAAGACAAATAGTGGTTGAATTCTCTTCCACGAGGATCAATCACTACATGGGAGCAAATGATCGAAAAAATTTTATTAAAATATTTTCCGCCGGCTAAAATGGCTAAGTTAAGGAATGATATCTCTTCTTTTGTGCAAATGGATTTAGAGACACTTTATGATGTATGAGAGAGATACAAAGATCTATTGAGAAGGTTCCCACACCATGGATTACCCTTGTGGCTACACGTCCAAACCTTTTACAATGGTGTAAACCCTTCAACCAGGCAGTTAATTGATTCAGCCGCCGGCGGAACGCTGAACAACAAAACTCCTGAAGCGGCCTACGAGTTTATAGAAGAGATGTCACTGAATAACTATCAGTGGCAAGTCACAAGGATAATGCTAACAAAAACAGCCGGAGTTTTCAACCTCGACGCAGTAACCATGCTATCCAATCAGGTCAAACTCTTAAATAAAAAGTTTGATGGTTTGTATAGTTCTTCGTAGGTACATCCAGTTATGCAGTGTGATACGAATGGAGGGTCGAACAATACAGAATATCCACCCTACAACCCGGGCATAGAAAGCGAGCAGATGAACTATATGGGTAATAATTTTAGATCTCAAAATAACCCCTATAGTAACAATTATAATCCAGGTTGGAGGAACCACCCCAATTTTTCATGGGGAGGTCAAGGAAATCAGAGACAGCAACCCCCTCCAAACTTCCAACAACAACCCTACCTACAGGAAAAGAAGCCAAACCTTGAGGAGATGCTGACAAAATTCATAGCGGTGTTAGAAACACGTTTCCAAAACACCGAAAAAAGACTTAAAAATCAACAAGCATCGATTCAAGAGATCAAGAATCAGATAGGACAACTTACCAAGATCATGTCAGAACGACCACAAGGTAGATTGCCAAGCAACACTGAAACTAACCCAAAGGAGCAACTTCAAGCCATAACAGCTCAAGACAATGTAGGGTTAGATGAGCCCGATTTAAGGCAAGAGAAGGTGGTAGAGGAAGGTAAGGTTGAAGTAAATAATGATAAGCCAAAATCGGTAATCAAAGAATACCAACCTCGCATACCATATCCCGAAGCAATGAAGAAGGACAACACAGAGGAACAATTCGGTAAGTTTCTTAAACTTTTAAAGAAATTACATATTAACTTACCCTTTCTTGAAGCTCTCTCACAGATGCTAGATTCGAGGAAATTTTTAAAAGAGCTTCTAACAAACAAACGGAGGTTAGACGAGTCGTCGCATGTGGACCTGAACGCAGTGTGCTCAGCGATTCTACAAAACAAACTACCACGAAAATTAAAAGATCCAGGGAGTTTTACAATTCCGTGCTTAATTGGTAGTTTATCGGTTGATAATGCTTTAGCTGATCTAGGGGCAAGTATAAATGTCATGCCTTATAAAATGTTTAAACAGCTAGGTCTAGGGAAACCCAAACAAACTAGGATGAGCATTCAATTAGCTGATAAAACTATTAGAATTCCTAGGGGTATAGTTGAAGATGTACTTGTAAAAATTGATAAATTTGTATTCCCAGTAGACCTTGTCGTTTTAGACATGGATGAGGACAATACGATCCCTTTAATTTTGGAAAGACCCTTTTTAGCAACTGCTAGAACTAAAATTGATGTTGGTACAGGAGAACTCATACTCCGTGTAGGTGACGAATCAATCAGTCTTCAGGCTCTCGACTCAACCAGGACATCAAGTGATAGAGGTGAGAAAGTAAATTCAATTGATAACCAATTTGTTAAACCTTCATTTCAGGAAGCAGCACGGAACTACACACCCGAGCCCGATCCTATACCTCATAACAACAAGGAAATAATTCATGAGGATCAAAGGCTTCATATTGATGAAGTAGATGAGTGGAAGGCACATTTTAAGGAGAAGCCAAAATCACACGAAGAAAAACCAAGGGAACCTCCAGACAAGCTTATAGGAACGACAAATCACTTCAAAATAGGAGATCATGTATTATTGAATAAGGGAGACCCTCGAATCGCCACATCAGACCTGAATACAAACGAATACATCTCTTTTAAGGTAATCAATGTTTTCCCATACAGAACAATCGAGGTAAGTAACCCTATTTTTGGCACTTTTAAAATAAACGCTACTCGACTTGAACTATATACTAATAATAGGACAGATAGCATGAGGAAGGATGTTCAACTTTTCAAACCACCCTGATTATGCAAATGAGAGGTAAGTCGAGCTTAAGACTTTAAACGAGCGCTTCTCGGGAGGCAACCCGAGCACTAACCCTAATAATTAAGTTTAGTTTTATTTCTTTTCTTTTATTTATATTTAGGCACAAATTTCCATACCACACGGCCTTGCACACGGCCGTGGCCGTGGCCGTGTGGATACTACGGACTCCCGTACTGACATAACAGAGGTAGTACGAGCCAATGACGAAAGATTCCCAGATCACGGACGACTATAAATTGCCACGGCCGTGCGAGATGGTCGTGGCCGACACTAAGGGAAGTCACACGGGCTCCGACTAAAAACTACGGTCGTGCGATACAGCCGTGGTCGACACTGTTTTATCAAACATGGGTGTGGTGACCACGAAACGGCCGTGGGAGAAACGAATGAAGCACAACACGGCCATGCGATACGGCCGTGTGACCCAACACGCCCATGGTACACGGGCGTAGGGTTTTACCAGACATCAAAACTCTATTTAAACCACCCCCTCTTCTCAACTACTCCTCATTCCCCTTCCTCCATACATTTTCAGACCCCCCTTCCATATTCCCCTTCCTTGGCTCTTTTCCAAACTCTAGATGTACACCATATCCATGTCGAAGAAGCAAAAGGATCCTAGCACAGTCTTCCCCTGTGGGAGACCGATCTACATAAGTTCATGCTGACCGCTTCATCCACTCGACAAGCCAAGGATATTTGAGGCCATTTAGTTTTTAATTTTCTTTTTTCGCCGCATTTATTTTCCTTCTCTTTATCTTCCTTGTCCTTAAATAAATAATTAGTTTATTTCAAATTTTTCTTAGTATTTCTTGGCTATTTCTTCATGGGCTACCCAATTTCTTCATCTAGCGCAGTAATAGTGGGCGGGCCCACCACCAGAGACGCCTCCTCCAACTTATCTTTCACCTCCGAATCAAGTTTCCATACCTCCAACTCAAGGAATCCATCCAAATTCAGGAAGTTTCATCTCTCCCTATCTTTTATGAATTCCTATCTATCTTTGTACATTGAGGGCAATGTACATCTTAAGTGTGGGGGGTGAATCTTAAAAGTGCCAAACTTTTTGCATTATTCTCAAATCCTGAATTATGTCTTGTTCTTAAGTAAAATTTCTCAAAAATTTTCTCATATCACTATCAGAATGAAATTGTGCAGTGATGATTTAAATTGTAGGAAACTAGAGAATAAAGCAGGATAAGTCTATTTTTCAGAAGTAAAAATTTTGTTAGGTTGTCTACCCGAATCTAATTATTACTTTGAAGTTTGAAATTTAAAAGGTTGATATCAAAAAGCCCATAATTTTTGTGAGATTTTGAACCTTTTAGAGCATACATTCCTTTTCGTGCTCACTTTATTGATTATGAGTGTGTCAACATTGATCTGTTATTCTAGAACTTGCATCGATTATACATGTCGAGGCCACACCTTTGATTTGATATACTAAGATAATAAAGACACCTAGTATTTAACCCAATTACTCCATAAAAAGCCTACCCTCACAATTAACCCTTAGTGAACCCCTTTGATCCTAACAACCCTCTTATTGACTCACCCATTAATATTAACCCAAAACCCTTTGTATTTGTTATCACCATTTTTTCTTGACTACCCCTATATCGAGATTTGATTTGATCGGTTACTTAACTAGTTTCTTTATATCAGTTGTTAAATTCTATCTTATTATTATTGTATGATTTGTTCTTAAAAAAACGAAGTATATTCATTATTAGTTCTGTGAGCTCAAACTATTAATTTCATTATCTTTAGAAGAAGCTCATTTTATTAGTATTAAGTTTCTGTGATATAATTATTTAGTATTAGTACAACTTTTTAATTAGGTAATTTGTCAATTCAGTCTCGATTATAACCCTCTAATTTAACCTTTATCCATACCTTTACCCCAAGCCCCGTTACAACCCTTTTTAAAGACCTTTTGATTTGTGTATCATCTCATTTTATAGTGGTGGAGATTTGATTTTCATGCAAGCCTATGGGATTAACTTTTCATGTTCGACTTCTGAGTGCTTATTTTTGAACCTTAAACACTTCGAGTGATTTGAGTGAATCTTTAGTGAGGATGTCAACTCTTGTCGATTTTGAATTAGAGGTAATTATTTAGGTAAGGGGAAACACCTATTTTTCGTACAATAAAAACTATGACTTTGATTGTTTGAATCTTTAGGAACCTTCCAGTTAAATTATCAATGTATGAATTATCTATGAATTATGATGAAACATTATTAATGAATATCATGAATTTAGGAAGTTCATTTTAATTGTGAGTTGAGATTTTTGCTTGAGGACAAGCAAAAGCTTAAGTGTGGGGGTATATGATAAACCGTAATAGTAACATATTTTAATCCCACATTTAGCATGCTTTTGGATGGTTTATCCCTTGAATTATGGAATTTGGTGCTCTTAATCCTTTAATTTCATATTTTATACTCAGGAGAGCATAGGAGGATGAAAAGAACGAGAAACGGACCGAAAACGGGCCCAATGGGCCAAAGTGAGAAATCGACACAGCCTGGGGTTCCACCACACGGCTGTGCCTCCTTAGCAGGCTCGAACACGGCCTACAACTCGACTTACACGGGCGTGTGCCATGGGCGTGTCCCTGCCATGGAAAAGAAGAATTTTATTCGGATTAGGGTACTTAGAGGCAAAGAAACACATTCCAAAAGCCTATATAAACACTCTAAAGGCCAACCTTTAAGGGGGGCGTCCAGCTAGGCCAAGGAGCCAAGCCGGAGAGGTCAGAATCGTGGGATTTACTCGAAGAAAGCCAGTTGATTCATCTCAAAAAGCCGGATTCATACTCAAGACAGAAGATCTTCTCTTCAATTCCTTCAGGGGGTTTTAGGGTTTTTCTTATGTTTTGTTTTATCTTTTCTTCTGAGATGTATTCTTTTGTTATTATGAACTAAACCCTCAGATACCTGAGGGGGATGAAACCTAAGACGGATCTTGTTATTGTTTTCTGAGCTATATGATAAATACTTGATTTGTTCTTAATTATATGTTCTTAATTCTTGCTTTGATATTTCAGGATATTGATTCAAGTATTGATGTGCTTAGGTAGATGAGGAATAGACCCTACCTAAGAGTAGATCTAGCATAATTAAGCGGAGTTGCTCGCGCGCCTAGAGATAGGGTGACAAAAATCTGCCGGGTTAGGGTCAAACCTAATATGGGAGTCCATAGATCGAGTTAATGCAATTCTAGGGGTTTTAATTTGAAAGAGATTTCAATTAATCAACCTTGGGTTAGACGTTAGTAGCCTCGAGAGAGGAATTAATATAAATTAGGGAATCCTACGGATCAAGTCAAGTGAATAAATCGTCTGGTTCAGAGTTAGATAACAAGTGAAGTCTAGGTGGATTCTTCCTTGGGTATTGTCTTAATCAATTGGTTTTTCCCACAAGTATTTCCCTAATTCATTCCCTTCGTCTTAGCATCTTTAGCTTAGTAGTTAGTTAATTTTAGATTAAACAATAATTCACTTCAATTCTTAGGCTAAATAATAGAAAGAAAGTTAGTATTAGTACTTTTGGTTCCTTTGGGTTCGATATTCCGGTCTTGCCATTAAACTATACTACTGTTCGATAGGTGCGCTTGCCTAAATCGTTGTCACAGTTAGTTTCTAGGCTAGATCATTCATTATATAAATTTTAAGACTCTGACATTAACGATCAATAAACATCTTTTCCTAAGTGATTTTCATGAAAATTTCATAAAAAGGACTAAATTGTAAAAGTTATGAAAATGGTCATACATGAGTGAAATAGTGGAAATTGAAGGTTGTTGTAGTTTAGAAAAAGATTCGGCTAGGCATAAAATACAAGAAAGTTGAATAAAAATTATTTTACGAGCCTAGGGGCAAAAGTGTAATTACGTGAAAGTTTAGGGGCAAATTTGTAATTTTCTAAAGTATGATTCATGAGTCAATTTAGTCAATGTGAGTATTAAACAAGTGAAATTGTTATTATAGATCAAAAAACACGAAGCTCGGACCGAAACTGAGGCAAGAACAAAGTGTTGAACTAAATTAAACATCTACGCACATTTTGGGTACCGAGGTAAGTTTGTGTGAAATTATAGCTACATAATGTCTTTATATTTTAATTTGCTTGATATTATGAGAAATGAATATTATTTCTATGAAATTGACTAATGATGTCTCGATGAGAATTTGATGAAAATATGTTAAGATGAGGTCCCGGTTGAAGATTCGGAATAACGAGGATACCTATGTCACGACATCAGACAAGGAACGTCCCGTGTAAGACCATGTCTGGGACATGGCATCGGCACCGAATAAGGAAGGTCCCGTATAAGACCATGTCTGGGATATGGCATCGGCACCGAATAAAGAAGGTCCCGTATAAGACCATGTCTGGGACATGGCATCGGCACCGAATAAGGAAGGTCCCATGTAAGACCATGTCTGGGACATGGCCTCGGCATCAAATGAAGATCTCGTGTAAGACCATGTCTGGGACATGGCATCGACATCTATGTACGATCTCGTGTAAGACCATGTCTGGGACATGGCATCGACATCGAGTTAAGAGATCCCGTGTAAGACCATATCTGGGATATGGCATTAGCATCAAGAGGTGATCCCATGTAAGACAATATATGGGATATGGCATTGGCATCGCGATACAAGAATGATGAGATTGATTATCCTCCAGTATTCCAAGTAATTCAACGGGCAAAAGAGTTAAATATGCAAAGATGGCAAGAGCTAAGCTATACATAGATGACGAAGAGTTACATTTATGTTAAGGATGATAATGATACAAGTTTATGTTCATGATAGCATAAGTGCTAAATTATGTGATGAAGTGATACAGGTACCATAAGTAAAATACGAGTTATGAGACCCTAATATGGTATGAAATGGGTAAGCGTAAGTATGAGTAAGTATGCTAAAATACTTGAGAACCCGTTTTGTTATTGTTCTATGAGATGAATGGATTTTACCTTGAGAATTTATGTTGCTATTTTAATTCATGCAAACTTACTGAGCTAATTGCTTACCCCTTCTCTTTTCCCTTTTCCTTGTAGTATTGCCAAGCTAGCTCGGGGATCACAGGTTATCGGAGCTCGGATCACACTATCAACTATTCTTTTGGTATAGTAAAGTTGATTCATTTTGAGTATGGCATGTATAGGTACTTGGTCATTTTGTGCTATGTCATATTTGAAAGCCAAAGTGTTGGCTATTAATGTTATACACTTATTTTGTAAATGGCCATTGGATATTGGCCAATATTTGTCAAGTATCATATTTTTAATGATGATCAGTTTCATGAAGTGAAAGTTCATGCAATTGATGTAGTAAAATGTGAGATGTATGAATGATGATTAGGGATTCTTCCTAGTGTCTTATTGCCATGTTATGTGTTGCTTGAGTTGGCATATATGTGTTTATGTTTCAGGGTAGCAATTGGCTTGGTAAATAGCTTTCTAATTGTCCACACGGGTAGACACACAGGCATGTGTCTAGGCTGTGTGTGGCACACGGCCAACCCCATGGGTGTGTTGTTAGGTCGTGTGTCCTCTGCATCAAATTTGCGAGAATTTGATTCGCCACACGGGCCAGCACACAGGCGTGGGCCTAGGCCATGTGCCCCTTAAGAGGTTGCTGGCGTCATAAACAGAATACCCAAGTTTTCACACACAGGTGAGGACATGGGCATGTCTAGGCCGTGTGAGGGACACGGGCCACAGACACGGGCTTGTGTCCAGCCGTTTGAAAACCCCTGTAGGTTCGAAATAAAAAATAAATTCCACACGAGCTAGGAACATAGTCGTGTTTGACCACACGGCCTGCCCACACGGGCGTGTTCCATTTCACACGGGCGTGTAGTCCTGTTTAAGGCAAAAAATTTCTAAGTGTGCAAAAGTTTCCAGTTTGGTTCTGAACCATTCAGATTGTGTGTTTAAGGCTTCGCAGGCCCATAATAAGGAGGTTATGTATATGAATAAGAAGTTTTAAGTTTGAAACAAAATTTTATAGCTCGATAATGTATGTTCAAGCAAGTTAAGGCCGATAATGCCTCGTATCCTGTCCCGGCGTAGGACACGGGTAAGGGGTTTTACAGAATAGATCAGAATGTCATCAATGATTACCACAACAAATCTGTCTAAATACCGTCCAAAGATTCGATTCATCAAATCCATAAAAACTGTAGGCGCATTAGTTAATCCGAAAGGCATAACAAGAAATTCATAATGCCCGAACCTTGTTCTGAATGCAGTTTTTGGCACATCCGAATCTTTAACTCGCAACTGATAATAGGAAAATATCAAATCAATCTTCGAAAACACAGTTGCTCCTTTCAACTGATCAAACAAATCATCGATTCTCGGCAAAGGATACATATTCTTAATCTTAACCTTGTTAAGCTGATGATAATCAATACACAGTCTCATTGATCCATCTTTCTTCTTTACGAACAACACTGGTGCACCACAGGGCGAAAAACTAGGTCGTGCAAAACCTCTATCTAATAATTCTTGCAACTGAGCTTTCAATTCTTTCAATTCTGTCAGAGCCGTTCTGTACGGAACTATAGATATCGGTGATGTTCCCGGTACTAATTCAATGGAAAACTCAACCCCTTTGATCGGTGGCAACCCCAGTAACTCTTCTGGAAACACATCCGGATACTCGCAGACTACTGGTACTGATTCAATCTTCAATTCAAACACTTTTGTATCAAGTACATAAGCAAGATAAGCTTCGCAACCTTTCCTTACATATCTCTGAGCTGACATTGACGAAATCACAATAGGCAATCCACTCGACTCTTCTGATTCAATTCGAAGGATTTCACTATTCTGACATTTCAATTCAATAGTTTTTCGTCTACAGTTCACAACAGTATCATGTAGAGTCAACCAATCCATACCCAGAATCACATCGAATTCATCAAAGGTAAAAGCATCAAATTTTTCGGAAAATAGTAACTTCGAGTCATCAAAGGACAGTTCTTGCAAACTTTATCAACTAGGACATACTTGCCTAAGGGGTTCGATACTTTAATCACAAATTCAGTAGACTCAACAGGCAAACTCTTACTAGACACTAATTTCATACAGATATATGAATGAGTCGATCCAGGATCAATCAATGCAATTACATTAGTGTCATAGAGAGAAAATGTACTGCTGATAACATCTGGTGACGACGCCTCTTCGCGAGCGCGAATAGCGTAAGCTCTAGCTGGTGCTCTAGCCTCAGATCTCGCAACTGAATCTTTTGTCGCACCTTTACTACTGGTTACATTTCTCGTATTTCTAGGTGGCCTCCCTCTAGTAGCTGTGTTGCTCGGTATTGCATTCTGAAATTTATCTTTCTCGGCTAATTCAAGGCAATATCAAATGAAATGATCTTGCGAGCCACATTTAAAACAACCTCTATTATTCATCCAGCATTTTCCAAAATGTCGTTGTCCACACTGTTGACACTCGGGTTTATTATTTCTTACACTACCGACACTCGATACTGATGTAGCTTGAGCTTTAGGACTCAAGTATTGCTTTCCACGATCTCTATTTGGATACCCGGTTGAAGCATTCGAACGAATATACGAATCCCGTGATTTCTTTGACGAGGAGTGATATGGTTTACTCATCGACCTCTTCCTCGAATCTCTAGCTTCAAATTCAACTTTTCTCTTTTCTTTGCAAAGTTCCTCGGCTTTACAAGCTCTGTTGACTAGCACCACAAATTCTTTCAACTTTAAAATCCCGACTAGCAATCCGATATCTTCGTTCAATCCATCTTCAAATTATTTACACATAATTGCCTCAGTTGAAACACATTCTTGAGCATATTTATTGAGTCTCACAAATTTTCGCTCATACTCGGTCATAGACATTCGACCCTGTTTCAGCTCCAGAAACTCTTTGCGCTTTTGGTCGATAAACCGCTGACTGATGTATTTCTTTCTGAACTCGGTTTGGAAGAATTCCCAGGTGACCCTTTCTCTCGGTACCACAGATACTAAAGTATTCTACCACTGATACGCAGTGTCTTTCAGAAGTGAAATGGCACATTTCACACATTCAGCTGGTGTACAAGAAAGTTCATCAAATACTCTGATAGTATTCTCAAGCCAAAACTCGGCTCTCTCGGGATCGTCGTCAACTGTAGCTCTGAACTCTTCAGCCCCGTATTTTCGGATCTTATCAACAGGCGGCTTATTCAATTGTAGAGGTTCCAAACCTTGAGGAGCTACGAGAACTGGTTTGGGATTAGGTGGGGGTAGAGGTTGTTGAGCAGTCAGATTTGTTCGAACAAACTCCGTAAACCACTCGTTCATCATTTAGAAGAAGGCTTCTTTGGCCACTCCTCCCTGACTACCCGATACGGGCCTCGACTCAGATTGCGCTACTCCGTGGACGGAGGCTGGCGCATTACTTTCAACATCATCAGCTACAGCTCGATTGGGATCCATTTACTATACGAAAACACGATTTAAAACCGTCAGGAGATATCACACTATCACAGGTTATACATAGCATGTATAGCTAGACTCTCACAAACGATACGTTAGTCCAAGAATTGACTAAACCATAGCTTTGATACCAATAAATGTAACACCCCTCACTCGTATTCAACGCTGAAATAGGGTTACGAAGCATTACCGAACTATTTACACAAATACGCATATAATTCTCATACACTTTTCCATTTCACATAAAAACCATTCAAAACAATTCATATTGTCCCTAATACGAGCGTACGAGGCCCAAAACAAGCATTAGGAGTGGTTAGGGACTAAACCAATAACTTAAGAAACTTTCAGAAAATTTAGAAAATTTTTCAAAATACAGGGGACACACACCCGTGTGTCTCACACGGCCAAAGACACGCCCATGTCACAGGCCGTGTGGACATTCGAAATGGGATAACATGGTCGTGTCCCAGCCCATGTCCGACCCCGTGTAACTCTCTAACTTGGGTCACACGGCCAACACACACGCCTGTGTGGCTAGCCCGTGTGCCCTTCGAAATGGCCTCACATGCCCATGTGCCAGGCCGTGTGCTAGGCCGTGCCAAACCTGTAGGGTATACTGACTTATGCTACACGGCCAAGTCACACGTCCGTGTGCTGGGCCGTGTGGAGCATACTGACTTGATTTCTAATTCAACACCAGAGGACACACTAGTAGTGTAACTCCGATCAGTGTGTCACACACTGCAGCCGAGACACACGCTCGTGTCTCTACCCGTGTGGACAAAAATAGGCTATTTACCAAGCCATCTTGCCACCTAAATTTGCATACACCTACATAAAACCAAATGGCACAAAAACATGGCATAAATAAGCATTCAAACCAACCTCAACCAAGTCTATCTCATGCTATTTCCATGCCAAAAACTATAATGCTCATAACATCATAAATTGCTTATGCAAAACATGCCAATCACATACACAATTTTACCTAAATGATTTACTTTATATATACATTATAATGCCATAAAACCATAAGCATATCAACTTCTAATTGCAACCATTTGACACTCATAATACCAATTCACAACAAGCATATAAATGGCAATTATCAACCACACAACCAAAGGCCATTTGCACCAATATATATATCTCCAAATATATCAAAATAAGCCAATTCTCATGGCTATACACAAAACCAAACTCTTAACATTTACAAGCCAATCCAAATGGCTAAATTCATTACCAAACTATATACCAAATGACCAAAGCTCCTATACATGCCATATAACCAAAATATAAACTCAAAAGTACCAAAGTGATAGCTTGATAGTGTGATGAGGTCTCCGACAATTCCCAAATTCGAGCTAGCTTCGAAAACACTATAAAACACGGAAAATAAACAAAGTAAGCTATAAAGCTTAGTGTATGCTAAATAAGTAAAAATTTCCAACCAATAATTTAATAACATAAACATCATGTAATACAATTTAAAATTTAATCATAACTTAACATATGTATTCAATCCAAAGGTTTAACTCAATTTCCACCAACTTCTTCAATTCGATGATTGTATAATTTACGTACATACCTGTACAAGCTCTTATCGATCTCATATTTATTCACATCTTTCATATACCCGTTGAACCATTCAGAATACTATCGGATACTCAGGAATCTCGCACCCTAAGTGCCACATATATAGCCGAAGCTATCTCAATCTCGTATCACATATAATGCTCACTCTCCAGCTATCAACGGGTCTGCTCACACAAGCTGACGGTCATGATGAAGCTACATGGTGCTGCTCACACAAGCTGACGAGAATCCGTAACACATGCCGAATAACTCAGCCACCGGTAGAACGTACGGACCAGCACCCAAATCACATAACCCCTAATGACATGTCATTTGTATCCTCATATATTTCTAAGGTTCAACCGGGATTTCACATTTGCCAATCCGCAAGGTCATATTCACAAATAATTCAATAATAAAGCATTTAAAACAACAATTATACTAATGCTTATTAACATACGAACTTACCTCAATTGCAAAAACGGCAAAATAAGTCGATTAGTCCAACACTTTGTTTTTCCCTGATCTAAATCTGAATTTCGCTTTTCTTGATCTAAATATAATCAAAATTAACTTATTTAATTATCACTCTATTCAATTTAGTCCAAAATGCACATTAAGGCAACTTTACATTTTTTCCCCTAATACTTCAACATTTTTACAATTTTGTCATTATCTCATAAAAATACAATTTCATGCAATTCAACCTATACCCATGCTAGCCGAATTTCAATTAAGTCCCTAACAGCCCATATTTTTTTCATTTACTTCACAATTTAACCACAAAATTTTAACATTTCTTAATTAAATCCCTAAATGACAATTTTGTCAAAAATTACTTAACAAATGTTGTTTATCTAACAACAAGCATACATTTTCTATCATCAAACATCAAAATACTCATATATTCATCAATGGAAAAACCCTACACCTTTAACAGTTTTGCAAATTAGTCCCTGGGCTAGCTAGATTAAGCTGCAACGATCTCAAAAACATAGAAATCAATAAAAAACGAGTCGAAAATGATTTACATGCACAAAAAGACTTGGCCAGACCTTGAAACACAAAAATGGAGTTTCTTCCTTCTTATTTTCGGTGGACAAATTAACTAAGGAAGATGATAGCTTTGTTTTTTAATTATTTTACTTAATTTATGTTATTAAATTACATTTTAAACCTTGGCTATTAGCATTAAAAATCCTTTAATCATGTGTCCATCTTTGTCCACTAACTTCATAAACGGGCTAATTACCACTTAAGGACCTTTACTTTAAGGTTCCATAGCTATTAGACACCTTTAGCTATTAGAACACCACTTTTACACTTTACGCGATTTAGTCTTTTTTTATCAAATTGAACATTCAAATGATAAAATTTCTTAACAAAATTTTCACACAATAATACTATTATGCTTTAGACATTAAAATAATAATAAAATAAATATTTTGACCTCAGATTTGTGGTCCCAAAACCACTGTTCTGATTTGACTAAAAACGGGTTGTTACTAAAATGAACATACTAGTAGAGTCGACTGAATATGACGTTAGAGTAACGTGTATAGGCGGTGTTTCAACACCAATCGATTGGCCAAAGACTGTGTCATATAAAGGGTTTCTAGCTTCTTCAATTAGGCGGTGTTTCAACACCAATCGATTCTTGGCGGATGTCATTTTCTCCATGAGTACCTCTTGCAACACATTATTTGTAAGACACAACTGAATTGCAGATAGAGTCTTCTCATTAAGCTCATCCCAATCAAACTGATCTAAACTCGCCGAATTTTTCCCTATGACGACCTTCTTTGGGTTTTTCTAAACCAGAATTGCTGTCATCTGAACTTGCCATAATTTGAAATTTGTGCCCCCGTCCAACTTCTCAATATTGAATTTTGTTGTTATCATCTCTGAACATGTCGATTGCGAAATTTGAATCAAGCTTTGATACCAGTTTATTGGGATTAACTCGTATAAACAACGAACAAAAAGAAATAAAAAAGATCGAACACAAATATTTATATGGAAAAACTCCTCTACAATGAAGAAGACAAAAAACCACGGGAAAATGAGACTTCACTAATGAGAAAGTAATCTGAAAAGTACAAGATGGAGATAATAAAAAATAAACTCTAAATCTCGGATACAAAGCCCTCAGACTAAAACACAAAAAATTTCTTAAAGCTCTATTTGAGCTATTTCTTAATTGTGTTATGTTGTATGTTTTTGCATTAACTTTTCTAGGGTTACTGAGGCCCTTTTATAGGCCAAATTCGAAGGTCAAATATGATTAAATCATCATAGATTAATCAGAGTTCAACTGGGAAGAACAATAAGAGTTTAACTAGAGGAAGAAACCTGGTTTATGTGGGAACACGTCGGCTCTTCCTTGTTGCAGCGTCAACTCTATTTCGTCCGAAAATACGAGGCACACTCCACAAATTATGTGATGAACTTTAAAGCTTGATTTGTTTTTATATATACATGTAATTGAATATTAATCAAGAATTATGTGTCAGGCTTCTTAATTAGGCTTTGATGTCACATTTTTATTTGTTTGAGTTGCTTCAGCAACAGATGTGGCATCCTACATTCAGATTTGCCGTCAAAGTCGAGTACGGGGTGTCACATCTCTACATGAGGAGTTAAAGCATATGGCATTGGCATAATGAAGCTAAAATGAAATGTGCTTACAGGAGACAAATACTCCGCATACGAGTTACCAACAATCCCTATTGGTATGCAAAAGTTGAGCTCTAAGGAACTTACAAAAGAATGCCTCCCTAAAGATGATTGCAGTGTCCTTGGATAAAAGCTTTCAAATAACGACGTGAAATCATTAAACAATCATGTTGTTGGACTTTCTAATTCATATTGCTAATTAACATTATAGGAAATATTTACAGGAAACCTTAACGAACACGGACCATTTGCCTCTACATAAATCTCTATTGCATATTCCTAGTTGAGCAATGTGCATTAATCATAATTTCGATATAACTGTCATTAAACTCAATTGCAATATATTTGATTAGATTTAATGACATCGAAAATTTATATTTAAGTTAGATAATGTCCTCCAACTTGAACTTCAGACTTTCTACTATAAGTTTTTTACATAAGTTTATCTAATTTAATGCTCTTTTTGAAAGCCAAACTTATTTAAATATATTCATCATTTTAGTGTTGCGAATTTGTCCGTCATATCTTGTATGCTAAAATCTATATAGCATTACACCCTAAACTAAACTAAATCAATATGAGAATATTATCATATACAAAACTAATAATTATACCAAAACTAAATATCAGTTATTTTTTTACATAATATTACAACATAATTACTAAAATATACCCTTTGTTTCACCAAATTTGTCATATTTTTACTTTTAAAGATAAAAAGTTTCAACTTAATTTCATCTCTTATTATTTAAAATTTATTATGGATAAATAATTTGAAAATAAAATATTATAAGAACTTTCTATATGAAGTAGTTTTTAATATATATATATATATATATAATTTAATTAATTTAAATATTCAAATTAATTGAGTCAAAGTTTGAAAATATTTGACAAAAAAAATGTCAACTGTGACAGTTTTAGTGGGAGAGAGGGAGTTTTGAGTTTTCAAACAATGATATTATGAATGAAGTAACAAAGTAATTAGTTACTCACTTGCTGTCGATTGCCTCTCTACTTCTCTCATCTTAAGTCTTAACCTTTGTTGTGGCTGGCCGTCGTCACCGTCGTGGGGGTGAACTTTTTTTTTTAACAGTTGCATTTGTTTTTATTGTTAGCTTATATTTGGATCCTGGGTTCACGAGTTGTTATTTGCTAAGCTGATCATTAAAAGTTGTTTTTGATGATAAACAAACTGAAAAGCCTTTTTGAAGTTTAATCAGGCAATCATATATCCTTTTTCTTCTTCTCTGCAAATGGTGCCTTTTTTTTTTTTTCAACTTTCATATATATTTTTATATTTATTCATGTTTTCATATATTGTTTGTACCACATTTTATTGATATGAAATTGCCTATAAGTATTGCTATTCAAAAGCATTTATCTATACTTCTAATCTCATCAATCAAAAATATTAATAATTATTAAAATATTTTTTAATCAAATTAACAAATATTAATATTTGGGGTTTTTTTTTTTTTCTTTTCATGTTTTTCAATAAAATAATAGTATGATAAAATTTGAACTTGTGACACATGAGTTTTAAACTTATAATTTAACCATTCTAACTAAAGGCTTACTTCATTTTATCATAAACTTTTTATAAATATATGTTTTACAAAAAAAAAATTCACTCACATCGTGATTGTGCCACAATCTAATATATATCCATCTATTAATTAAGTATTTAATTGTGTTGGTGTCATGAGCTAAGTGACACCTAAACCTGATCATGGGTCGAGTTGGATCAGGTTCGGGCCGGATCGATTCAAAATTTTAGGCCCATTTTCTAGGCTCGAGCCTAACTAAAAATGGACTTAAAATTTTATCCAAACTTGACCCAGATTAAAAATGCTAAACCCGAGGCCAACCTGGCCTGTCCTATTAATAAAAAGTATATAAAAACAAATTTTAAAAATATAATACATCAAATACACTAAAAATATTAAAATAACTATTTTCCGACAAATTGAAAATATAACACTAAGATAGTTAAAACTTAACAAGCAAATGCCTCTAAAATAGTAGCAAAATTAACAATAAAACAAGAGTTATACAATATACAAATAATAATATCAAAATAGTATCACTATAATAGAGAAACAACAACAAAATAACTGTCTTTCAAAAAAAAAAAAACACAACAAAATAACTGATTCGGGCCTATATTTTTGTCCAAACCCTCTACTTTTCGGGCAAACCTTCGGGCCTAGGCAGGTGGCCAGGCCCATGATCAAGTTTAGTGACACCAACTCAATTAGTAAAATTATATTAAAATAAAAATTAGTAAAATTAGAATATAGATAAATAGATATTTTGAAAATAAAAAAATTAAAACTTTTTCACTACTTTGAAATAACTATCCATCTAAATTTATTTATTAATTTGAAATAATTACTCATCTAAAAAATTTAACATTTTAATTGAATTAAAATAACATTTTTTTCAATTTCTCTAAAAATTATCTAATTATTTCAAATATAATTATTTTTAAATAAAAAATTTATGTATAAAAAAAAAATTTCACCCATATAGGTGTGAGATTCTTTGAACCGATTTAACAAAAAGTAAATAAAATAAATAAAACGGGGAAGAACCCAACAAATCAACAAGCAAAATGTGAGGGTAGGTGGGAGCATCGAGCGCGAAGTTAAACGGTGTCGTTTTCCAACGCAACGGCTCCCCATGGACTTGGCTGTAACTGTGTGCTGTGTCGTTCGGGGCCGCCTGAAATGCAAGAGGGTGAGTGAGCAAAAGGAGCCACATTCTCCGTGAACAAGGAGCCATTGGAACTGAGCTAACTCCAACATGGCCATATCTGGGAATTTAAGTGTTGCAGCTACGCTCGCCTCCTACCATCACAACCCTTCTCCTAGTTCCACACTCTCTTCAAAGGTCCTTATCTTCTGATATCTATTACCTCTTCTTTTTCCTTCGTATTTACTTTTTTCTACATCAAATTTGAAATATTTTTGCATCTTCCTATGTATTTTTTCAATTCCCTGTTGGAACCGAATATAATTGGGCAATTACTGTGTAGGTATGGGTTAGAGTTCGACATGATATTCTTATTCGTTTTAATTCCAATTTTTTCAACCAATCGGAGCATGAGCTATTAGATTTTCCTAGTTTCCACTCACATTGTAGCGCTGAAAATCCTTACATCTGGCTTTTGCCTCCTATCATTTCGTCTAATAATTTATTCTTGTATTGTAAGCTTCAATTTAATTGAAGTTTGCTTTGCAAGTTTCCTATGCTTAATCTAGTCATCTTCATACATTCTCTTGGCGGTCTTCACTTCTTTTAATCAATGATCAAAACTCAAGACTGTAGATTGATCTTTGTTAACTTGTGAATAGATGATCACATATAAGCATATATAATTAGGTAGAAGGAACTGGCTAGTGAGTTTTTTAGAATGTAAAATTTAGAAGAAATGCTAATGCATGGTCATATTTTGATTTCTTATAGGTAGATTTTACGTGTTTCATGAATGGAAGATCAAGTTTTTCTGGAATTACACTGAAATGGACTGGAATGACAATGAATGGCCGAAACATTCATGATCAAACTAAAGGTTTAGCTGGGATATTGGGAGGTTATAAGATATCACCAAATACTGGCAGCCAAGAGGTTGAAAGCATCCTCTTGAATGCCATAAACATGAGCTTCTTTGAGCGACTTAACTTGGCATAGAAAATAGTTCTCCCTTCTCCAGCAACCAGGAGGAGTTCTAATGCAAATATAGCAAAGCAGCGTTTGAAGATGCTTCTGCTATCTGATCGTTGGGCAGTTAGTGATGAGGCGAAACAGAAGATTGTTAAGAACATCGTAAGGACTCTGTCGGATTTTGTTGAGATGGAGTCAAAAGACAAGGTTCAACTTAGTGTCTCAACAGGTTCTGATCTAGGGACTATTTACCCCGTCACGGTCCCTGTTCAGCGAGTGAAGGCAGAATATCAAGAAGTGAATGGAGCTGGAACAATTACAAATATCGAGTACAAAGATACTGGAGAAAGGTCTGGATGTATCGATGTCAAGTTCGATTTCTATGTTCCAGATGAATAAACACAGACTGATGAGGTCAGAAGGTAAAAACAGTTGCATTTGGCAATGCAACTTGACACTTGGTTGTATGTATGAAATTTTTTTCATTTAAGGTGATTTTCTCGATTGTCTTTGTTTCAGTTTGTAATTTGATTATGGATTTCAGATTTAGATATGTTTCAAGAGTCGGGTTCTTTTTTTCTTTTGTTACAATCCAAAATCTGTCTACTAGCTTCAACTCAACCTTTTTTTTTCTTCTTTAGTTAATATAGTATCGATTTCTGTTCATAAACTATCTTAAAAATCAGTTTTACTTAAACCTGTTAATTATATTTTATATATACACTAGATTATTTTATCATTATGGTGGAAGTAAAATCTTTATATAAAAAATTATTTATTAATACATTTTTTATGTTTTAG